>CM032058.1:62963441-63579243 GCA_018831715.1 Matsumurasca onukii
AAGGAAGGAACATAAACCTTATTTGTGATGTAAACGAGGTTGATTCACGCCTGTGCGCTCAACGATGTTGATTTATTCTAAATTAAATTTGGGTTTAGAGCAAACGAGGTGGAAATAGAAGAAAGAGTAAAATAAAAAAAGTTATTTAAAATGTACAAACACAAAAGGTTTTTATCACCTGGAATATGTAAGTATAGAGCAGAACATGTACTTTTCTCAACAACAATTTTTTGGCTTTACAATCTTCTTTTACTTAGGGATACATATTGTATCACTGAGTAAATTCTACGTAATATTATTACTAAAGTAAGTTACATTGATATGAAAACTTCAAAAAATTACATTGAATACGACAAAGTCGACTAAGAGTTACCTTAAGTCACAAATACGTTAAAGGTGAAAAATAGTTTTGCCCCTTTATAACCTAACATGGTAATCAGGTACAAAAGTGATAATTAGTGTATCCAAATTACAGTTATAGTTTAAAAAGGTACTTTAGCATAATGCGAATGACAAGAGTAACAAATTAAAACCTAATTAAAAAAAAACACTTAAGGCGGAGTAATATATCTTTCCGAGTAACATTTGCGTGCTAAAATTCCCTTTGAACGTTACAAAAACGAATTTCATTGGTGTAAAAGTGATTGTGAAGCCAAAGGAAGGAACATACAAACCTTATTTGTGATGTAAACGAGGTTTATCCACGCCTGTGCGCTCAGCGATGCTGATTTATTTTAAACCAAACTTGCGTTTAGAGCAAGGGAGATGGAAGAACGGAAGAAAGAGTAAAATAGAAAATTGAATAAAAGTAAAAAAATAGTTATTTGAAATGTACAAACAGAAAAGATTTTAAAACCTGGAATTTGTAAGTATCGTGGTTTAGTGCTGTAAGAATATAGAAATACAAATATGTATAAGTACAATGAGTACAATGTAGAGCATAATAAAGTAACAAACCTTTAACCCTTTGAGGTCGCGTGTCGACTATAGGTCGACAAACGCTATTTCCTTTTGAACGCTTGGATGTGCAGTATAGGAGACGGTTGAAACCGTCTCTGATATGCGAGCACTACGCAACACTAACGGCCCCTAGCAGAGAAGAGCGAAACTACCACTCCCTCCCCCCTCCTCGGCAACTCAAGTGTGAGTTTCACCGCTCACGACAAACAGCCCGGTGGTTTAGTGGTTATAGTGACGGACAGCTGGCCCTGTCTGTCAGCGTGGGTTGAATCCCACCCGGGTGCGCTCTGGTACGGTGCAATGCTAGTTGTTGATCACGGGTGCGGGGCCACAATGACCCGCTGAGGATCACTGAAGAGAAAATGGCTCATCAAATCCAGTGAGGCGGAGAGTGGCACTTTTTGAGCTTAGGGAGGCGCTAAATCCCCGCGCTTAGAGGTGTGGTTCAATGACTGGTAATGCACCGTACCAGAGAGGGGTTTTGCTGAAATTTTGCTTACAGGGAAGCACATTCTTCGTTTGCTACGAAGAAAGATATGCAAATGCATCTGAACAAACACTCAGGAATCAAACCGTACGGTTGCGACATGTGCGATAAAAGTTTTTCAACGTCAACCGGTCTGTGGTATCATAGAAAATCTCATCCGGAAAATCCTTCCAAGGGCAAAATGTTTCCGTGCGACGAGTGCAGTAAAAGTTTCCTCGAAGGGAAAACTGGCCGTGCATATTACTTGTATGCATTCGGATTTAAGACCTTTCTCGTGCAGTGAATGCGACAAAAGTTTCACCACTAAGGGAAATCTGAATATTCACCTTCGCAGACACCCGGTCTGAAACCTTCCGCTGCAGCGATTGCCACCAATCCTTCGCCACGAAGAACTACTTAGATCTGCACATGTCGACACACACAGGAGAGAAGCCGTACACTTGTCCCTTGTGCGAAAAAGCCTTCTCTCAGCCTTCAACCTGAACTCACACGTTCGCGTGCACACAGGGCTGAAGCCCTACGTTTGCGACGAGTGTGGGAGAGCTTTCAAGCAAAAGCCACACTTGAATACGCACCTCCTCACACACTCCGGCTTGAAAGCATTCACTTGTGACGAGGTGGCCACGCTTTCAGTTCTCGAGGAAACCTGAAAGCACCTCCTGGTGCATGGGTGTGCGACCTCACAAGTGTGATTAATGTGAGAAATCCTTCATAACCAATTCGCAGCTCCGTAAACATCTTCGTACACATTGAGACTTTGCAGGGTCAGAGTTAAAATTATTCCTGAGACGGAGAGAAAGACCGTTTTAATTTGATCATACGTGGAATGAAGATTCACAACATCAAAGATAATGTTGTGGTAAGTAGATTGCGCATGGTTGAGGCAGCTCGAGCACAGATAGGGCTGCGAGCGCTGCCGTCTTTCTCCCTTCGCGGCTCCACATGCTTGAGTTTGTACCATGTCAATGACTTCAATGTGACCAAATCTTGAGATTTTCAAGAACGGACAAACATGCCCTTGCTAAGGCTTTACTTGAGCCTCTTAAAAGAATCCCCTCGCAGCACTACCTGTGCTTGGGCTGCCGAAACTATGTTGGTTTTCCTGCCTCAGCCATTCGGCATGCACAATCTACTTACCATAACATCATCTTTGACAACATGCTGCCTAAAGAAATTAGGAACCTGGCTGGAAACAAACTCAAGACAGCCCTCACCGACTGGTTCATAGATCATCCATTCTATTATCCAAAAGAGATCAACTGGAGAAAATGGAAGAACCCTAAGCTTAATAAACTATTTAAAATTAGTGTTATTGGTGTTCTGGTATATTTATTTACACTAAATTGTGATTAAGAATAAAATTAATTGAATAGTGTTACCGTAATAATTAAACATTGTTGTATTTGACGAATGACTGCTCTTGAATTATGTAACAAAAATATTTTGACTTTGACACATAAATACACTAAATAAGTAATTATATTCATATTATATTGTATATATTATGTAAAATTATTACTGACAAACGTTAACTTTGTGGAAATTGAAGAACTTGATTCTTAGTCTTAAACTACATCATCAAGTTGTGGAAATTGAAGAACTTGTTTCTTAGTCTTAAACTACATCATCAACTGCCTCTTGGGGATAGCCTATCCTGATTTCAAGTGTTCAAAATCTAGAGTTCAGGGGATTGTGTCTTGAAAAAAGTGTGGTAACCATAAAACTAAATAACACTAAATAAGTACACAAAATACACTAAATAAGTAATATTATATTCATATTATATTGTATATATTATGTAAAATTATCCTGACAAACGTTAACTTTGTGGAAATTGAAGAACTTGATTCTTAGTCTTAAACTACATCATCAAGTTGTGGAAATTGAAGAACTTGTTTCTTAGTCTTAAACTACATCATCAACTGCCTCTTGGGGATAGCCTATCCTGATTTCCTGGACAGTGATCAGAATAATGAAGAAGAAGACTTATTTGATGAGCACAGTGTTTCTACCCCAATAGCCAAAAATTTTAAATGTCCGACATGTCCAAGATCGTACTTAACTGAAAAAAATCTTTCAAGACACACCAAAAGCGGATGTGAGGGTTCCAAACCATTCAAGTGCCCAGTTTGTGAGAAATGCTATCGTGCCAAATCATTGTTAATCAAACATTCACTTGTTCACACTGGAATGAAACCTTACAAGTGTACTGAATGCGACAAAGCTTTTGCCAATAATAGATGTTTGGAATCTCACCTTCGATCACATTCGGGAATCAAACCATATCTTTGTCATCATTGCGGCAAAAGCTTCGTTCAAAAATCACACTTAAATACTCATCTCATTTTACATTCTGATAAAAAACCTTTCAACTGTAACGAATGCAGTAAATCGTTTGCTACGAAGAAAGATATGCAAATGCATCTGAACAAACACTCAGGAATCAAACCGTACGGTTGCGACATGTGCGATAAAAGTTTTTCAACGTCAACCGGTCTGTCGTATCATAGAAAATCTCATCCGGAAAATCCTTCCAAGGGCAAAATGTTTCCGTGCGACGAGTGCAGTAAAAGTTTCCCCTCGAAGGGAAAACTGGCCGTGCATATTACTTGTATGCATTCGGATTTAAGACCTTTCTCGTGCAGTGAATGCGACAAAAGTTTCACCACTAAGGGAAATCTGAATATTCACCTTCGCAGACACCCGGTCTGAAACCTTCCGCTGCAGCGATTGCCACCAATCCTTCGCCACGAAGAACTACTTAGATCTGCACATGTCGACACACAGGAGAGAAGCCGTACACTTGTCCCTTGTGCGAAAAAGCCTCTCTCAGCCTTCAAACCTGAACTCACACGTTCGGTGCACACAGGCTGAAGCCCTACGTTTGCGACGAGTGGAGAGCTGCCAAAGCCACACTTGAATACGCACCTCACACACTCCGGCTTGAAAGCATTCACTTGTGACGAGGTGGCCACGCTTTCAGTTCTCGAGGAACCTGAAAGCGCACCTCCTGGTGCATGCGGGTGTCCTCTCACAATGTGATTAATGTGAGAAATCCTTCATAACCAATTCAGCTCCGTAAACATCTTCGTACACATTGAGACTTTGCAGGGTCAGAGTTAAAATTATTCCTGAGACGGAGAGAAAGACCGTTTTAATTTGATCATACGTGGAATGAAGATTCACAACATCAAAGATAATGTTGTGGTAAGTAGATTGCGCATGGTTGAGGCAGCTCGAGCACAGATAGGGCTGCGAGCGCTGCCGTCTTCTCCCCTTCGCGGCTCCACATGCTTGAGTTTGTACCATGTCAATGACTTCAATGTGACCAAATCTTGAGATTTTCAAGAACGGACAAACATGCCCTTGCTAAGGCTTTACTTGAGCCTCTTAAAAGAATCCCCTCGCAGCACTACCTGTGCTTGGGCTGCCGAAACTATGTTGGTTTTCCTGCCTCAGCCATTCGGCATGCACAATCTACTTACCATAACATCATCTTTGACAACATGCTGCCTAAAGAAATTAGGAACCTGGCTGGAAACAAACTCAAGACAGCCCTCACCGACTGGTTCATAGATCATCCATTCTATTATCCAAAAGAGATGCTCAACTGGAGAAAAATGGAAGAACCCTAAGCTTAATAAACTATTTAAAATTAGTGTTATTGGTGTTCTGGTATATTTATTTACACTAAATTGTGATTAAGAATAAAATTAATTGAATAGTGTTACCGTAATAATTAAACATTGTTGTATTTGACGAATGACTGCTCTTGAATTATGTAACAAAAATATTTTGACTTTGACACATAAATACACTAAATAAGTAATTATATTCATATTATATTGTATATATTATGTAAAATTATTACTGACAAACGTTAACTTTGTGGAAATTGAAGAACTTGATTCTTAGTCTTAAACTACATCATCAAGTTGTGGAAATTGAAGAACTTGTTTCTTAGTCTTAAACTACATCATCAACTGCCTCTTGGGGATAGCCTATCCTGATTTCAAGTGTTCAAAATCTAGAGTTCAGGGGATTGTGTCTTGAAAAAAGTGTGGTAACCATAAAACTAAATAACACTAAATAAGTACACAAAATACACTAAATAAGTAATTATATTCATATTATATTGTATATATTATGTAAAATTATCCTGACAAACGTTAACTTTGTGGAAATTGAAGAACTTGATTCTTAGTCTTAAACTACATCATCAAGTTGTGGAAATTGAAGAACTTGTTTCTTAGTCTTAAACTACATCATCAACTGCCTCTTGGGGATAGCCTATCCTGATTTTGTTCCAAATTCCATAAAAACCAGGTTATGAGTATAGTTTTAGAGCATAAATGCCACTCTTTGTGGTAAATTATGAAATTGTTTAGGATTGATGGGTAGTTTTTTTACGTGTCAGCTCTGTAATTTTTATTTGTTTCTGAGGATGGACATCGTTGACGATGAACACATTATCCGAGTGAAGGAAGAGTTAATCGAAGATGAGGAAATATCGTCAAACATGCAGGCTAGTAGACAACAGTAAACTTTCTATAACTCTAAACTTATTTGTAGTTTACACTGAATTACCAATAGTTATAATCATTAAAAGTAGTGAAAAGTAATAATTAAATAGTTTGTGTATAACAAAAACAGTAGGCCTATATTTGATATTTTTCAAAGCTATATATTGTTCTTGTTTTTACATTCTTGAATCTTTTAGAAAGTATTGTGGATTTAACCCATTTAATTACATTCAACGTTTAAAATTAAAATCTCAAGTAATTTGGAAAGTTGTATTTACATTGAATGTAACGTTGAAACCAATGTTTACAGGATGTTGAGAATTCTTCGTTAAATGAAACTCTGCAACCGTTAGTCTTCGTCAAATGTGAATACATCTCAGACAATGTATGTATAATAGGCTAATGAAAATTCCATAGATATTTTGATTTCTTAAAATTTTCCGATTTGCCATACAACACAAAGCAATAGTGTAATCAAAAGATATTATTGATTCAAGGAAAGTATTATTTACATGTTGGCCCAGTCGGACCACACAAAATATGTTAACGCAATCTAAACAAGTTGGGTTTTCTTTGTGCCCATACTTGCTTCATCCTTTCAGGGATGAGCTCTTTTTCTTTCATCAGTGTGAGCTTCTCATAGTACCATCAGTTTGAAAAAAAACTGAAGCCAAACGTACAATCTATGTTGAGTCCAGCAGTTTCTTGAACAAATCTAGTTTTCTTTTCGGTTTAAACATAACTAGTTGTAAGTTCAGGTTGTTAAATCCGTAAGACTGTGTATTTGATTGTTCTAGGTCAGTGACAGTACATTTTCCCTTTTTTACTTGTCACGAAGAATATTTATTAAAGGTTGTGGAATTTGTATAATGACTTAAAGTTTTGGAAAATGGTCTAGAAAATCTAGAGTTCAGGGGATTGTGTCTTGAAAAAAGTGTGGTAACCATAAAACTAAATAACACTAAATAAGTACACAAAATACACTAAATAAGTAATTATATTCATATTATATTGTATATATTATGTAAAATTATTACTGACAAACGTTAACTTTGTGGAAATTGAAGAACTTGATTCTTAGTCTTAAACTACATCATCAAGTTGTGGAAATTGAAGAACTTGTTTCTTAGTCTTAAACTACATCATCAACTGCCTCTTGGGGATAGCCTATCCTGATTTCAAGTGTTACCACTTTGTTGAAGGAACAAAACGATGAAGGTTCTACCAAGAGTCTAGAGGATGAAGAACCTTTGGTGAAAGTAGAAGATCCAACAAATTCTCAACCTGATCCCTCAAGTGTCGACTCCAGAGTATGTTCAACAAACTTCAACGAGTTGGAAAAGATTGAAGAAAACGCCAGCGATCTACAGGACAGTGATCAGAATAATGAAGAAGAAGACTTATTTGATGAGCACAGTGTTTCTACCCCAATAGCCAAAAATTTTAAATGTCCGACATGTCCAAGATCGTACTTAACTGAAAAAAATCTTTCAAGACACACCAAAAGCGGATGTGAGGGTTCCAAACCATTCAAGTGCCCAGTTTGTGAGAAATGCTATCGTGCCAAATCATTGTTAATCAAACATTCACTTGTTCACACTGGAATGAAACCTTACAAGTGTACTGAATGCGACAAAGCTTTTGCCAATAATAGATGTTTGGAATCTCACCTTCGATCACATTCGGGAATCAAACCATATCTTTGTCATCATTGCGGCAAAAGCTTCGTTCAAAAATCACACTTAAATACTCATCTCATTTTACATTCTGATAAAAACCTTTCAACTGTAACGAATGCAGTAAATCGTTTGCTACGAAGAAAGATATGCAAATGCATCTGAACAAACACTCAGGAATCAAACCGTACGGTTGCGACATGTGCGATAAAAGTTTTTCAACGTCAACCGGTCTGTCGTATCATAGAAAATCTCATCCGGAAAATCCTTCCAAGGGCAAAATGTTTCCGTGCGACGAGTGCAGTAAAAGTTTCCCCTCGAAGGGAAAACTGGCCGTGCATATTACTTGTATGCATTCGGATTTAAGACCTTTCTCGTGCAGTGAATGCGACAAAAGTTTCACCACTAAGGGAAATCTGAATATTCACCTTCGCAGACACTCCGGTCTGAAACCTTTCCGCTGCAGCGATTGCCACCAATCCTTCGCCACGAAGAACTACTTAGATCTGCACATGTCGACACACACAGGAGAGAAGCCGTACACTTGTCCCTTGTGCGAAAAAGCCTTCTCTCAGCCTTCAAACCTGAACTCACACGTTCGAGTGCACACAGGGCTGAAGCCCTACGTTTGCGACGAGTGTGGGAGAGCTTTCAAGCAAAAGCCACACTTGAATACGCACCTCCTCACACACTCCGGCTTGAAAGCATTCACTTGTTCTCGAGGAAACCTGAAAACGCACCTCCTGGTGCATGCGGGTGTGCGACCTCACAAGTGTGATCAATGAGAAATCCTTCATAACCAATTCGCAGCTCCGTAAACATCTTCGTACACATTGAGACTTTGCAGGGTCAGAGTTAAAATTATTCCTGAGACGGAGAGAAAGACCGTTTTAATTTGACTTACCATGTATTAATGTATAGAGAAAACGATCATATGTGGAATTCACAACATCAAAGATAATGTTGTGGTAAGTAGATTGCGCATGGTTGAGGCAGCTCGAGCACAGATAGGGCTGCGAGCGCTGCCGTCTTTCTCCCTTCGCGGCTCCACATGCTTGAGTTTGTACCATGTCAATGACTTCAATGTGACCAAATCTTGAGATTTTCAAGAACGGACAAACATGCCCTTGCTAAGGCTTTACTTGAGCCTCTTAAAAGAATCCCCGCAGCACTACCTGTGCTTGGGCTGCCGAAACTATGTTGGTTTTCCGGCCTCAGCCATTCGACATGCACAATCTACTTACCATAACATCATCTTTGACAACATGCTGCCTAAAGAAATTAGGAACCTGGCTGGAAACAAACTCAAGACAGCCCTCACCGACTGGTTCATAGATCATCCATTCTATTATCCAAAAGAGATGCTCAACTGGAGAAAAATGGAAGAACCCTAAGCTTAACCCTTTGAGGTCGCGTGTCGACTATAGGTCGACAAACGCTATTTCCTTTGAACGCTTGATGTAGTATAGGAGACGGTTGAAACCGTCTCTGATATGAGCACTACGCAACACTAACGGCCCCTAGCAGAGAAGAGCGAAACTACCACTCCCTCCCCCCTCCTCGGCAACTCAAGTGTGAGTTTCACCGCTCACGACAAACAGCCCGGTGGTTTAGTGGTTATAGTGACGGACAGCTCCCCTGTCTGTCACAGCGTGGGTTCGAATCCCACCCGGGTGCGCTCTGGTACGGTGCAATGCTACTATCGGATTTTTTATTATAGGCCCCTCACTTTGATGCTTAATAACTTTCTTGAAAAAATGTTGAAAGTTCTAGTTTTCAGTAAACGGTTCATTACCTATTACCTAATGCTCACATTCAATAAATCCACTATATGAATTTCCAAAAATAACTTATCGAAGCAAGACTGTAAAAAAGCATGGTTTTTCGTGAACTTCAAATAGTTTTTGATTTTGTTTACGCGTATCTTTTATTATAGTTGTTCTAAAAATATTTCTTGTGCAAAAATATTTCTTTACCTCATTGGGAACAATTAAGACTACATTTTGAGTTTCTATTTGACATATTTATTTAGTTATTAATTATTTTGCTAGACTCTGTTATCTTGAAAAGTATGCATGTTGTGTACATTTGGTTTGCATGGTAATTATCAGGGTTTATACATAAAATCGTGTATTGAAAAATGATTATTATAAAACACATTCATCCAAGCTAAAATTTGAGTTGAATGATACGTAACTGTGTTGATGAGTGAGGCAGGGTGCAGCGAGTGCGGTACAGTCTGGTCCTAGTGGGACTGTTGAGTCCGCGCGCTCGGACCTCCACATTATGAATAATCATAACAAAGAACTCAACTGAAATATACTTTAAAACTCATAGCCTTAATATGTTTTAATTAATCAATGAAACAGTAAGTACTAAATACTGCACAGCATACACAATATTTCATTTGTGAAATGTTTCTACAGTAATAGTTTATTACGAGTATATAAGCTTTAAATAGAACACCCAGGCATTCAGCTGTTCTCTTCACGGAAGCTTCAATGTGCAAAACTTCGCCGGTATCTTTTTCTGTTTGAAAATAAGTCCTTGCCTTCAGCACGAATTCTTTTGGCATTTGCGAAGATACGGCGATTTAGGCATTTTAACTCTAACAATTCAAACAATATAAATCTAACACTTTGATACTTTGATACTTTGATTTGAGACACCGACCACTCCTAGAGGGTATTTTAAGGTGAATATGGGTGAAGGGTGAGTGTTTGAGTGTTATTGATGGATGATGAGGTGTAGTCTTGTTACAAACTCGGGCCGACTGTCCCCAGTTTGGGTCATTAATTAATAGCCCAACGACAAACAAACTAAGAAAGAAAAAACATAGCCTATATATATACACACACACACACACCCACACAGGCACAACGACAACTTGTTTTGTTACAATAAAAAAATATTTATAGAGAAAACGCAATTTATCGTACTAACAACACACTGAACTTCACACGCGTCACTACTGTATGGAGTACTGCGATAGACTGAAGGCGACTGTCGATGATAATAATAATTATTAGTGTTTTCAAGACTTAAAATAATCCTGTCATTTCCAATATAGCCTAAACAAAAATAAACATAGGGACCACCAATTAATTATAGTTTACAGTGAAATCACTATTTATAAAATCTGGCTAGATTATAAATTACGAGAACTCTGTATTTTAGGAATCACCTCTCTGACTCGACAAAACCGGACGCAGGTGTTTCCTCTTTATGTAGAACATTTACTTTTGGCGTTGGTGTTATTTTCCTAAATCATTATTAGTTTTAAAGGACCTTGTCTTTTTACAATAGATGCAGTAAAGCTAACGTGAGTCCAACTTGAATATTGAGATATTGAAGTCGCAGAACACTAAAATAAGCAAACGAAATTAAAATGCTTACCAGCAAATTGGATTAGGCTTGGGTACGTGCACCACCGGTGGCATTGATAATTCATAAACTCTTATAAATACTGATTATACTCATACATCCCTAATAGCCCCCTTGAATAAATGTTGCTTCAATTGTTTGAAGTAACAGCTGAAGTGTGTGAGATCAGTGCTACGGCAGTGCTCTGAAGTGTATGTGAAGTGAGTGTACCGTGCTGCGGGACCTGCCGGCACAAAGTGCCATTCAATAACTTTGCAATACTTACATAAATTTAGGTTTTAGTGGATTTTGATTTGAAACACCATTTTAACACCACTGTAACGATCATTATGATGTAAACCAAACGACCACAACGTGTATACTTTTCGAGATATTTAGATCTTGTAAATTAATTAATAACTTTAAAAATATTGCAAGTTCAAACTTAAAATGTAGTCTACATTGTTCACAATGAAGTAAAGAAACATTGTTGCACAAGAAATATTTTTAGAGCCACGACAATCAAAGATACGCGTAAACAAAGTGGAAAGATATTTGAAGAAAACCCATGTTTTTTTACACACTCACTTGAGTAAGTTGTTTAAAAAAAGTCATATCGTAGATTTATTACGTCTGAATATTAAGTATGAGATAATGAACCGTTTACTGAAAACTACAACTTTCTAACATGTTTTCAAGAAAGTTATTAAGCCTCAAAGTGAGGGGCCTATAATAAAAAATCCGATAGTAGTTGTTGGATCACGCCGGGTGCTGGGGCCACAATGACCCGCTGAGGATCACTGAAGAGAAAATGGCTAATCAAATCCAGTGAGGCGGAGAGTGGCACTTTTTGAGCTTCGGGAGGCGCTAAATCCCCGCGCTTAGAGGTGTGGTTCAATGACTAATAATGCACCGTACCAGAGAGGGGTTTTGCTGAAATTTTGCTTACAGGGGACTGGGAAAACCCATACGGGAGGCTTTTTATGAAAATTTAAAAATAAAATGAGACCGCAAAGGGTTAATAAACTATTTAAAATTAGTGTTATTGGTGTTCTGGTATATTTATTTACACTAAATTGTGATTAAGAATAAAATTAATTGAATAGTGTTACCGTAATAATTAAACATTGTTGTATTTGACGAATGACGGCTTGAATTATGTAACAAAAATATTTTGACTTTCACATAAATACAATAAATAAGTAATTATATTCATATTATATTGTATATATTATGTAAAATTATTACTGACAAACGTTAACTTTTGGAAATTGAAGAACTTGATTCTTAGTCTTAAACTACATCATCAAGTTGTGGAAATTGAAGAACTTGTTTTAGTCTTAAAATACATCATCAACTGCCTCTTGGGGATAGCCTATCCTGATTTCAAGTGTTCAAAATCTAGAGTTCAGGGATTGTGTCTTGAAAAAGTGTGGTAACCATAAAACTAAATAACACTAAATAAGTACACAAAATACACTAAATAAGTAATTATATTCATATTATATTGTATATTATGTAAAATTATTACTGACAAACGTTAACTTTGTGGAAATTGAAGAACTTGATTCTTAGTCTTAAACTACATCATCAAGTTGTGGAAATTGAAGAACTTGTTTCTTAGTCTTAAACTACATCATCAACTGCCTCTTGGGGATAGCCTATCCTGATTTCAAGTGTTACCACTTTGTTGAAGGAACAAAACGATGAAGGTTCTACCAAGAGTCTAGAGGATGAAGAACCTTTGGTGAAAGTAGAAGATCCAACAAATTCTCAACCTGATCCCTCAAGTGTCGACTCCAGAGTGTGTTCAACAAACTCCAACGAGTTGGAAAAGATTGAAGAAAACGCCAGCGATCTACAGGACAGTGATCAGAATAATGAAGAAGAAGACTTATTTGATGAGCACAGTGTTTCTACCCCAATAGCCAAAATTTTAAATGTCCGACATGTCCAAGATCGTACTTAACTGAAAAAATCTTTCAAGACACATCAAAAGCGGATGTGAGGGTTCCAAACCATTCAAGTGCCCAGTTTGTGAGAAATGCTATCGTGCCAAATCATTGTTAATCAAACATTCACTTGTTCACACTGGAATGAAACCTTACAAGTGTACTGAATGCGACAAAGCTTTTGCCAATAATAGATGTTTGGAATCTCACATTCGGGAATCAAACCATATCTTTGTCATCATTGCGGCAAAAGCTTCGTTCAAAAATCACACTTAAATACTCATCTCATTTTACATTCTGATAAAAACCTTTCAACTGTAACGAATGCAGTAAATCGTTTGCTACGAAGAAAGATATGCAAATGCATCTGAACAAACACTCAGGAATCAAACCGTACGGTTGCGACATGTGCGATAAGTTTTTCAACGTCAACCGGTCTGTCGTATCATAGAAAATCTCATCCGGAAAATCCTTCCAAGGGCAAAATGTTTCCGTGCGACGAGTGCAGTAAAGTTTCCCTCGAAGGAAAACTGGCCGCATATTACTTGTATGCATCGGATTTAAGACCTTTCTCGTGCAGTGAATGCGACAAAAGTTTCACCACTAAGGGAAATCTGAATATTCACCTTCGCAGACACTCCGGTCTGAAACCCTTTCCGCTGCAGCGATTGCCACCAATCCTTCGCCACGAAGAACTACTTAGATCTGCACATGTCGACACACACAGGAGAGAAGCCGTACACTTGTCCCTTGTGCGAAAAAGCCTTCTCTCAGCCTTCAAACCTGAACTCACACGTTCGCGTGCACACAGGGCTGAAGCCCTACGTTTGCGACGAGTGTGGGAGAGCTTTCAACCAAAAGCCACACTTGAATACGCACCTCCTCACACACTCCGGCTTGAAAGCATTCACTTGTTCTCGAGGAAACCTGAAAACGCACCTCCTGGTGCATGCGGGTGTGCGACCTCACAAGTGTGATCAATGTGAGAAATCCTTCATAACCAATTCGCAGCTCCGTAAACATCTTCGTACACATTGAGACTTTGCAGGGTCAGAGTTAAAATTATTCCTGTGACGGAGAGAAAGACCGTTTTAATTTGACTTACCATGTATTAATGTATAGAGAAAACGATCATACGTGGAATGAAGATTCACAACATCAAAGATAATGTTGTGGTAAGTAGATTGCGCATGGTTGAGGCAGCTCGAGCACAGATAGGCTGCGAGCGCTGCCGTTCTCCCTTCGCGGCTCCACATGCTTGAGTTTGTACCATGTCAATGACTTCAATGTGACCAAATCTTGAGATTTTCAAGAACGGACAAACATGCCCTTGCTAAGGCTTTACTTGAGCCTCTTAAAAGAATCCCCTCGCAGCACTACCTGTGCTTGGGCTGCCGAAACTATGTTGGTTTTCCGGCCTCAGCCATTCGGCATGCACAATCTACTTACCATAACATCATTTTGACAACATGCTGCCTAAAGAAATTAGGAACCTGGCTGGAAACAAACTCAAGACAGCCCTCACCGACTGGTTCATAGATCATCCATTCTATTATCCAAAAGAGATGCTCAACTGGAGAAAAATGGAAGAACTCTAAGCTTAAGCCAACTTAATATAAAATATTTGTAAGTGCTGTGTCGTACTCTGGCAAAATAACTCAACACAAGAGTAACATATTTTGCTGCAAGAATAACTTTTGACCTTAGTTAAAAAATGTAACAAAATACTTTCTTAGACTAGTGTTTTACCTTATCAACACACTGGGAGAGAATATTTACGATCAAGATGGAATCTGAAACTATCTGTTCTAGAATCTAGGAAAAACTGCAACGTAATTTATTGGTGTTTTAGAAAACGCTTCCTTAAACATACAGTCAGGGTATTCCTTTTCGGTTTCCAATTTTCCTGGGCATGTCACCCCGGCCCGTGGTACCGAGTGAGTTTATTGTCCGTTCGGATCACCAGACCGGCCACTCCCCGCCCAATTCAAACCCCTGGACGGGTCGTGTTGGCGTGGGTATCGCCACTTCGTATCTGCGGCAGGATACCCTTGCGGGCCCTTGTCTACTTGTCTAGTCTGATAAAGAATGTCATGTCCAGTTGGGATTACGAGACAAGTCTGGGTGTCCCCAAGTCCTTTTTAGTGAGTGGCGTCCTATGCCCAGTGGGTACTTTCCGGGGCGCAGTAGGTGCCACTCTCATCCTGCACAGTATCTCAAAGCAATTGATCAAAACTGTACTTAATGAGGCACTGCGAACACGATCGGGTTATAAAGGTCTAGAAACTCAATAATAACTTCGTTCGTCCATTCCATTGCTAATGCGGTGACACACTCAGCTGAACTGAGTAAACAAAATTCTCTTGCCTAGTCTGGCATCTATCAGGTCGTGCGAACGGTGCCTCGGAGCAGACCGGACGTCAGGCGTACACAGGCAAGCTGTTCCCACGACCAGTTATCCGATGGATGGCAGACAAGGCCTTACGGGCGGCAGGGAACGAGGCTTAAGCTGCCGCCATCAGCCAATAAACGCCCATTGGACGATCCCCAAGGTGCCTCAGGCCATATTACGAGTAGTATACTAAGTCGAGCACAAAATCATGGGTCTCGCTGTGAGTGTCCCAGTGTAATACGGGTCTGTTACTAGCTTTATAATAGGAGCTGTAATACAAATTTACACGTACCGTTTTTGTTAGATACGTACAAGAAGGTATAAAGAAAACACTTCCTAGGACACAGTGTATAAATTCACTTCCTTTCAGCAACAGTTCAAATAGCTACTTAACTAAGGACATTTTTAGAATCATCGAGAAGATATTTTACAAATATAAATCATTAAAAACGTTAGCAAACTTATATCTTATACTTATCTTATAGTAGAAACGTGTTATGTACAGATTAAATTGCATACTCAAAGTGTTAATTATATGTGAACTATACTCGTATGTGTAGAATGGATGTATCAAGACCAAAATGCACATGATTCGCACCAATTCCGCACTGAATCATTCGGTATATTATACACTTTTGGGTATTAACTAAACACTTGTGTTTTAGTTGATATATTTTATATTTTACTATATTTTATATTTTACTATAAGATATGTTTCCTTTTATTATAAACATGTACTGTATAGTGTATATGATATCTGTTTTAGATTTTCGTAAGGGTCTAGGTACAGAAATGTATGAAGGAAATCACATTCAACTCCCGAGTCACGAGTGAAATATGACGAGAAAACATTGCTCGTTTATTGGAATCAATAAAGAGGTCAGGAACTGCGAAAACAATAAACATAAATTAAACTCTCGCTGTTTTGCAAAGGTTTATGACTTTGGTGCGAGCAAAGTAAAGTACCGCGAGTGAGAAAAATACGAGAAAGTGGTCTTGAAACTCAATACAAACTAGTTACTGTTCGCAATGTGCAGAGATGTTGTATAACATTATGTATTTATTCGTGTCTCACGGTTCAAAAGAAAATATTTACCTTTTTTTCGATTGAACTTTCAAATGTCATTTAATTTAAAAAAAGAGGCGTTCTCTTAGAAAAATTTGTTTTAAACATCGTGTTTTAGTAAATCTTATACATAAGATAATCACTCTCAATAAACATGTAGTCCAATAATTAGTTTTCTATGGGGTAGGCCATTCCACAATGACTTGTAGAGGTTCTGTCCACACAATGTTCTGGGTTTTGCAAAGTTCTCTTTCAGAGCTTCTTGTATTATTTAATACACTTGCAGTTTAAATACACGTTCTAAGCCTATTTACATTACCTATTTACATTTAATTACAGATAGTTACAAATAGAACTGACAAATAATGGGTTGCGTAACCGATATACGAGTATTAGGTCACACAAGGTTAAGGTTTTATATAAGACTGATAGACGTTCTACTTTGTAACTATTTGATCCTGGTTGTATTTACCAATCTTATAGTCTCTTATGTTTTAATTTGTAACGAATGTATTTTTTCTGGTAAAACAATTTATTTAGTACATTAACGTAAGGAAAATATTTGCTAGAATTAGTTTGTATATATGATTTTTTTATTAATTTATGCAGATTGTAATATAAAATGTGCGAGTATAGCTAGTTTGAAACTCAATAGCTAATTGGTCTGAGGGAAGATTCCAACAATTTAATATGAGTTTAATATCTTTGGGTTAATTTATTGTAATTTTAACGTGATTTGATCGCAAATATTTTAGAGCAAAAAAAGCGTTTAACAATATACCACATTCTTACAACTCAAAAGTTTATTACGATGAGACCTATATGGCATATTCTGGTGGCATCGTAAAGTTTACTACCTCCTTCTTATTGAACGGGCTATGATAGCGTTTAACAGTCGGCTCTTGCATATGGCTGATAAAAAGGTAAAGGCCAAAGTAATGATAGGTTTAATTGTCTGCATTTTGTCATTGGTGTACACATTAAAAATCAACTGAACAGATATATGATCCCAAACGTATAACCATTTGAAACACAGCAAGAAGAAAATTATTGAGGTACCTCATATTCTAGGCTACAACACTTAATCGCTGTAAGTTAACCGCTCAGGCTGACAGAAAAAAATAAAACCTTATTGTATGGGTTGCCACTGTTTCTGTGAACAAAATTTAAGCAAAACTGCTCTCTTTGGTACGGTGCATTACCAGTCATAGAACACTCCTTTAAGCGCGGGGATTTAGCGCTTCCCTAAATTCAAAAAGTGCCACTCGCCGCCTCACTGGATTTGATGAGCCATTTTCTCTTCAGTGATCCTCAGCGGGTCATTGTGGCCCCCGCGCCCGGAGTGATTCAATGACTAGCATTGCACCGTAACAGAGCGCGCCCGGGTGGGGATCGAACTTACACACTTGGACAGTCAGGAGCCAAATGAATGTCACTTTAACCACTAGACCAAACCGGGCTGGTTGCCCCATAGTGGAATCTCTGGATTACCGGAAACGGAAACTTAACCGTAAAATCACAGTTACGACCAAAGTCTGAGCTTTATCACTTTCGAGTTTAGTGCAACAGACATCAGAAATGACGCTTTACTCAAAACAGTGTGCTACAGTGCACACATTAGTTAAGAATTAGTATTCAATGCTTTAGTAGAAACTGCAAAAAATAAAGCTTTGAAAAGTTCTGAGCTGCACTTATTCTTACCCAAACTCAATTTGGATTTAAAACTTCTGTTCTTTATTCAACTTTATTTTTCACAAATACCAAGAAAATCCTCACTTTGTCTCTCTGCGTATGAAAGCCAGAACATTTTAGGGACGAAACCTTCAGATAGTAATAACTTAAAGAAAAGTGTACTTACGTAAGTATTTTTATTGTAAATAACGCAACGTGAGTCAAGATAGTTGATGACTGAACATTGTTTGTCAGTAAATAAAAGAAAGCATTTATTGAAACTGTAGACTTGAGATAGAATGGAAAATTGTATAAAAGTTAAAGACAGTTTTGATTAATTAAAAACTGACTTGTTTACATTCGAAATCAACTACTCTGTGAACACTAGGAAACAAGTGATAAAATAAATAATCACACATTATGTTACAAAACCACTATTACTAATAGTTCAATAGTGTTATGCGTAGTACAATTCAATTATAGGTTTATTGAAGTAACATTCTTCAATATTGGTATTGTCTCCCAAACAATTTAAAGACTCTTTTGGAAATAATATCTACTTTGAAAACGTATTTGCTAGCAATTTAACATTTCTCTCACTGGTTTTTATAATTATGCTGGAACGTAGAGTTTTGTCAAGTTTGATAGGCAGTGAAGAAAATGTAAATTCAGTATTGTTAAAGCGAGGATATAATAGAGTTTACGGCTAGGCTAGGTTATGTTATGTCCCAGGTGTCATGGCGGGAACATAATGGTGTAATAAGGCATTGTACAAGATCGTAATATCTCATCCAGGTTAATATACAACTCAAGTATTGCATTTCCCTCTCCATTCCTTAGTTCTCCAGACATTCGATTCTCGTTAAATGATCCCATGTGAATAAAGTCAAGCTAGCAATCTATAGAGGATGGAATGTGGATAAAATAGAAAACTGAAGATTGAAGTCGATGCGGGATGGAGTTTTTGTGGGAACAAACAGCCAGGATCTTCAATCAAGTTTTCTGAAGTTTATGTAAATTAACAAAAACAAACCGAACCGAGGTTCTCTTTAAACCATTATTATCGTTTATTTCAACTGTACAACTCAAAGCTGAGCTGCCGACTGATCGTGCAATAAATGTACTAGAAAAATGTGAACACAGTCTCCTCGTACTGTTCTGGGATTATTAGTATATTTAAAAGCAAAAATGCTATCACTTTAAAACAATGATTTAAAAGTTTCGTATAAATAATCGACAGCGTTATTTCCTTTACAAAGATTGCTTAAATTACTCCTATTTAGGCTAATTACATTCCTCTATTGTCAATTCGCTGAAATTCCAGAGCTGTTGGAATGCGTAATAAAACAAGAAAAGCTAATTATGAAATATTTTCAACGTTGGGAAATATGAATTATAATTTTGTTTTATTTCTTCTTCGTAATGGCTTGATTTCTATCACGATTGAATTGTGTTGGAAGTTCCCTGTTAAAAGTATCGTAATACTCATTACACTTCACTAAACACTTAAATCCACGTTTAGCCTTCTGCAAGGAAATTGGGGAGATAGGTGAGCTTATTTTAAGATTCGTAAAGTGACGACTATTGAAATGAAACAATGTTTTTATTAAATTAACTTGTAGAGAAAAGAAAGCAAATTAAGTTCTAAGTTAAACCTTCTTTTAGGTTATATGAGCTATAACTTGCAAATTGACGTATTGACAAAACAAGATTCAAGACGATGGTATTTTGGATTTTATTGAAAGGAACTTATCCTAAAATCGTGGTAAAGTATGTTATTAAAAACAGTTCAAGAGTATACTACAAAGAATACTTCAACAAATATTTTCAACAATAGATTCAATTAAATATTATTACTTTAAATTTGATGTCATTGTATTTTTAAATTTATTGTTTGTCAAATGAAACAAACATGTTTGTACAATAATTGACAATAAATCTTGTTGTGGTTGTTGTTATGTTTTCGTGAAAAGATATTTGACTTACTATATTACAAGGAGAATGTAATTGTTTACAAACACTTTTGACATACAGGCAAATTAGCCACCAATTACATACAGTATACATAACTGATTACCTATGCATGTTGGTGTTAAATTGTTGAACAAACTTCCTTTAGATATTAAAGCTTCATTATCAGATCTTGCTCCTTTTAAAAATAAACTTAAAAACACTTGCTGGCTATGGCTCCTTACTCTGTAGTGAAATATATTGAAGGAGTTTAAATTTCATTCATAGGTTGTATACCTTTTAAGATTGCTTTAGTATACCAGAATTCTCACTTCCTTAACAGTGGTTAATAACCATAGCACATTAATCACAATCTTGTTTTCATTCATTCATTGGATCCACTTTTTGTATCATATTCACCTTGTTGTCAACACATCTTAGTATCGGTAATTGACAAATAAATTAAATTAAACATAGTGTAAAACTCAAGACTATGAAATACATTTTCTTATAGTTACATTTTAAGAATCTATAGATTTAACAATTACCAAAGACCAAAAGAAGTAACAACTATTATAAACATTCAAAAGTTCATATTATTTGTACAAATTCTATTAGAATGGATTCTTACATGACATTTAGAACATGGAAACAAGATGAAAGATACTAGAAATAAAAGTACGAGTATTTATCCAAGGTCTGAAAGGTTGGCAAATACAATCAAACCTCGGAGAGTCAATCTGTAGCAATACCGGTGTCTTGTTACAAGAGTCTATCTTGTGACAGTTTCACTCACGGTTCAGGGGAATTTGTGGTTAACATAGATATAGGTTTTTGTCATCGTAATCTTCAGTTCTAAGAAGATAAGTTCATTAAAGTACTGATATAATTTAAAATACTTCTTGTTCGAACATAAAGTTTAAGCAGTGGATGATCAGGTGTATAGAAAGAAACTTTTTTAACTAATTTAATCCAATAAGTAACTTATTAAGGGGTTATAATTTTACAACACAAATATTTTACAAATATGTGAACGATAAAACATTTCTTTGAATACAGACCACAAAATAATCGTCATGTGCACTTATAAATGCAAAACATAACACGAAAAGCACAGTTATCTTTATTATATAGTGATAAATGGTAAATTTATATGATAATAGAGAGTAGTTAGTACAGAGCTATGATGATCATAGAGTCTTATTTAGTTTCTGAGCATTACGTTAGTTTATAATAGGACATATAAAGTATTGCTTTGGTTGGGGTAAAAATATAATTATGGTATTGATACCTGCGTTACCTACTTGTTGACGATTTTGAACTTGAAAGAAATATAAGTGTTATTACGTTTTATGTAACACACGTGATTTTTAAAACAAATGTTTTATACCTTTTAGGCTTTATAATTGTGCTTTAGATGTGCGCTACAGGATTGTTTAAAATGTCAAAAAACGCGTTCTTACCCCCTTGAATCCGCGCGAATGGAAATCAGGAGATTCTTTATAGCTCTCTATGACCAACCAAACGTTTTGACATTTTGGTATATATGCATTATTTTCTTACACCAAACAACTATTTTACGGTCTAAAGCTTGAGTAGAAAATTCAGGTTTATCATTTTGTGTAAAATATAATTTATGAGTAAATGAGATTTAGTTGTAATTGAATCTAAATTGTTCAAATTTCCATTGTTACTTATCCACTATTTGATGAAGTTAAAATTATGTAAGGTTTTGTGTGGCTCCACGAGAAATGTGGACTAGAACTGTGCTGTCTGATTTCGCCAAAGTTTCAGCAGACAGAACTAACTTTGCGCTGCTGGCAGCAAAACTAAGAACAAAGTTGTCATTGTCGCTAACCAGACTTTGCTTACAAGAAAAGTACACATCTTCGTAATACTAAGTAACTGCCGTTAAGTAATGTTAGTTTTGAGATGAAGGCAATTGAAAATGTTTTAACTAGTTAAGTAGAGTATTATCAAACAATGCAACGAAAATTATAAACTGGAGCGCTTTGACAACTGATGGGTTTTAAGAACTTATAAAGTTGTGCAATTATGGTAGTTCAATAAGTCTGATTGAATCCTAAACTGAAAATAACTATAAAGTTAACTATTTTCAAGCCAAAGAGTAAACCTGCGAACATTTTAAAACCATTCATATGTAATATACAAAATTTTCCCTAATCAAAAATATAAAAATATATACAATAAAAGCATTTTTTGTACTTTACCACATTAATTTTTAAGCTATTATTAATGTGGTAAAGTACAAAAATGCTTTCATTGTACACTTTCCACTACCACAAAGTTAATGGAGAAAACATCAAGAATATATAAATATATATTTCCTTAGTACCTAATTGTACCCTAATTGCGGTAACTGTTTTACCACCGTATGCAAGTTAAATGTACGAGCTTTGTAAAGCACAATGACTACAAGCAACATGTGTTGGATGTAGACACAGCTGAGAACAAATAATGACAACTTTCAGGTAATGGTTTTAAATGAATTTAATAATGTTTATAAAGAGACTTAATCAATTTCGATGGGTAAATGGGTACATTTTTAACTAGACCTTGGTTATGAAATCAATACTCTACTTAGAGAATGCTACAAAATCAAACTTAAATGTTAAACTGGAAAGAACTAATATTAATATTGAAGCGTACAGAAGGTACACACACAATAAATCCTAGAGGTAAATGTCCGTCACAATGGAAAACAAGATAGGCGTGTCCTTGCAGAGTTTATTATTATGAACAGTCAAAAATGTTTCTCCTTTTCAGGGCTTGATTGATTTGAATATGGTCAGAAGGGTTGACAGTTTGCACAAGCCTAAGATCGTCTAAAAACCTACAAGTTATTTCTCAACGGTGGATCCCAAAGATGGATTTAGATGCGAATTATAAAAATACCATGAAATGACAATAGTCCTCACAGAAACATTTGGTCTTTTATACGTCCTTTTGTAAGAAAATCGATTTTGAGTTGTTCAAGTTTTATTGCGAAAATATGGGACATAAGTTACTTTTTCAAAGTTTTGGTGAATGGAAAACTGTAGGGATCATGACAGAGTTATACAAAATATCCCTTAAACGATCGAAAGGTCGAACGATTAAATTTAACCCAGACAAACTACAATACCATCGTGCTGATATAAGTTAGAGTTCTCACCGCGTTGACTGACTGTAGTACCTGAACAATCCAGACGAAGTGGTTAGCAAACAAGAATATCTAAAAGGTTATATGCGATATTTATAAATGTATTAAATGTGTTTGACAGAAGGAATATGATGTGTGGGTGATTTTGTATAAACTATTTAAATATTTGTATATTACAAATATGTGCACTAGTTTATGATCCCAGCTCAAAAACTCTATAAAATTGTTTTTATTGTTTGTTAATTGTATTCTCATTTCGTAAGTGTTTTTAAATACAGCATAAATTGCCTAATCAAGTTGATATTAATTAACACGTATGAACTAAATACATAATTACGTTTAAAAATGTGCCTAGCACTAATGAAACTAAGGGTTTAGCACTAGCAGTTATGTTTAATTCTAAAACTAATGCTCCGGAGACAAAGCAATAAATGCAATAAATGAGATCCCATTGCACTCTAGATTACGAGCGATTACAATAAATACCGGAAGCTCCATCTAAGCTTTACGGCTTTCTGTAATTGCCTATTAAATTAATAGAACGTTGTTATTTTATAATAGACTAGAAATCTATTAAATACTGAGGGGGAGAATTATCTTTTAATGAATGGTTTTTGCCAAATAAACCGTGCTTTGAGATATTGCCAAAATGAGCTTTGCGTACCTATTTTACGCAAAACACAAACTTCACGTACAAACAAGATGGAAACCTTACTAAAAGGTTTTAAGAAAAACTGTAATACAACTACCAACTTTTGGAGGTTACAAAATAAAATTTACCTTGAAAAGTTTGAGTTTTTTCTAATGTATTTAAAATTAAAACCTTTACACACAAAAATAATTAGAGTATGTTATACCAAAATAGGATTGAATTTTAACGAAGAGGGGTGTAACAGAACTAATAACTCTATATTTCGTTAGGAACAAATTTCTTCAAGGGAGGTATAAATAATATGTTCTTACAGAGGAATACAAACATCTAAAGATAAACATTACCCAGCCGGTGTCAAAGTGTATATTTTTAAGAAGTTTAACATATTAAAATTGGAAATTAATTGAACACAATAGGCCAATATAATTAATTTTTAAATTGACGTATTGTTTTCATTTAATTTCTATCAGTTGCCAATATCTCCAGAAGATATTAAAATCGTAAAATAAAAATCATAAACTTTTGCATTTATTAAATTTTGAAGAAAAAAACATAAAAGAGCTACACAAAACAGTGGTAAATGACATCAGGTAAATTTTTTTGTTGAGTTTTTATGGACAACTGTTGTCTATATGGGTTAATGAAACTAAAGATTATGGTATATTGCGCATAGATGCCGAATGGCTAAGGCAGAAAAATCAACATAGTTTTGCAGCCCCACAGATAGCGCTGCGAAGGAATTCTTTTAAGAGACCTTGCGCAAGTTCTTTCTCGAAAATTGCACGATTTGGATACAATTAAAGAAATCGACATCGGACAAACTCGAGCACGTGGAGCTGGAAGAAAGATGGCAACGCTCGTAGCGCTATCTGTGCTAGAGCTGCCGCAACTAAGTTGATTAATTCCTACTTCAACCATTTGGCATCTATGCGCAATATACCTACCTACCGGAACATAATTTTTTATGCAACGCAACTAAGATTTTGAAACTGAAGTACATTAACAATTCACACTTTAGCTATGCTCTATTTCATGGAAATAATAAGAGATTTTGAGATAAATGTCGTTATGAGTTTATTTATTTAATTGATTGGTGGTTTGTCTTGCATAGTCCTTAGGGCATATCTTACAGAAAAGCTCGTACATTACGTTAAGTGAGTGACCAATTATTAAATATAACCGTCACAAAATTAAAAAACAGTTAGAATATATTCATTGTTGAAGAAGAGTAAATATGAATGTTGCTGTTTGAGAATCGGAATGACTAGAGAGATAACACGTTTTCTTCACCTCTGCAAAGCATAAGAAATGCGTCGAGATTGATTCAGGAAACTCTGAAGCGTTCTGAACTCTCTACCTGGTCGTAAGCTTCATTCAATACACGCTGTGTACACAAAGCAACGGAATATTTCAATAGTAATAATAATCACAATAAACTGTATCAAACTCAAAGTGTGTTTTAAGTCAAGAATAAAGTGTTTACCTATGAAAATATAGGTTTTAATTTTTGGTTATTGACAGCTGTTGTTGTATTGTTGTGTCGTTTAATGTATTGCATACTATTATTAATATCTGACCCGATAGACTTGTTTTGTCCACAAAAGCATAGGTTTACTAAAGTTATTTGATATTTATCAGCTGTATGCTTTTTTTACTAGATTGTCATAAGGTAAAATGTGCACAATTCTATCGTTAACGTTTTCTGTAGTTTTGAAATTGTCCGCGTAGCTTTTTCGTTTTTTTCCGTTAAACATTTTACAAAGAAAATAGAAAACTGTTCAAAAAGATCAACTAAATCTGTAAAGCCATTGTTGATTTATGCAATTTCCATTAACAATAGAAATATTTTTATAAGTTATGATTATTAATTTCACACACTTGAATCAGACGTTTTGTTCTTTAGTTTAACAAGTTACTTGATATCATGTACTGACTCTATGACATCGAAATACTGTTTAGAGATCAACACCTTTAGCCAGTTGGATAATCAACTGTTCATTTGGCAAAATAATTAAAAAAAAACAGAATTTCAAGTATTTAAGGTCATCATCTTAAATAAATATTTTGGTGCGCCAACTAAGTTTGTGGTGGACGTTTGGTGGGAGTAAAATTCGGCAAATAAATACACAAACCACTTCAGTTAAATGTTGTAAAAAAACTCTAGTTTTGTATTACAGATCGAAAGTACCTTGAAGCACATTTGCAACCACAATGACTTGGCAGACATATGTCGAAGGAATGAATCTACATGTCTTGACAAAGACCACAATGGGCTTCAGGCCTCGTATATCTTTGACCTACAAAGCTTCTTGCGTAGCTTATTTCAAAGGTTTGGCCTTAAGCCAGTTTAGGCTTCTTGTGGGGTGCCATCCCTACAACGTAACAACGTAGTTGTATATCAACTATAATGTAGTTTACAGTACAATGAAAACCAGTTGTCAAGGAAGTGTTAGTCAGTTTGGCTGTTAATTTACTTAAAGCTTGTCTCAAATTCGTTAAAGGTAAAAAATGCAATAATATTAGTACTGCCCTTTACAATGTAACATGGTAATCAGGTAAAAAGCTGAAAACCAGCGTATCCGATTTAAGTTTACAGTTTAAAAACGTACATCAGCATAATGCGAATGACGTGAGTTAAAATTAAAACCTACTTAAAGACCAACGGTAAAGGCGGGGTAATATATCTTTTCGGGTAACATTTGCGTGCTTAAATTCCCTTTGAGCGTTACAAAAACGAATTTCATTGGTGTAAAAGTGTTTGTGAAGCCAAAGGAAGGAACATACAAACCTTATTTGTGATGTAAACGAGGTTGATCCACGCCTGTGCGCTCAACGATGTTGATTTATTCTAAACCAAATTTGGGATTAGAGCAAACGAGGTGGAAATAGAAGAAAGAGTAAAATAAAAAAAGTGATTTGAAATGTACAAACACAAAAGATTTTAACACCTGGAATATGTAAGTATAGAGGTTTAAAGCTATATAAATATAGAAATACAAAGTTGAGTTCAGTGTAGAGGATCATAAAGGAACAAACCTTTAAATCAACTTAATATAAAGTACTCGTACTTGTTGTGACGTACTCTGGCAAAATTATTGAACACGAGAGTAACATACTTTGCAAGAATCACTTTTGACCTTAGTTAAAAATGTAACAAAATACTTCCTTAAACAAGTGCTTTACTTTTCCAACATACTGGGAGAGAATATTTACGATCACGATGGAATCTGAAACTATCTTTTCTAGAGTCTAGGACAAACTGCAAGGTATTTCATTGGCGTTTTGGAAAACACATTCTTGAACACACAACGATGTGAATTTTATTTAGATTTTGTCCTGTGCGGAATGTGTAAAATCATGAATATTGTTGGGACACACCGCTCTTACGATTTTCATCGGATGATAAAGAAGTACACTGTTTCTTTTAGATAGTTAAGTAGCTTAGTGACCTTGTAGAGCCGAATTTCCATTTGGCCTTTTATAAAGATGCCCCACAAGTCCAAATTGTGAGAAAAGTTTAGTTTTATTTATTTGTTATTACTGTAAACCGAAACTGTTGTTGTAGGTGTTGTTTAACCCTTTTCACTCGTATATAAAAAGTTACAAAACTAGTAGTCTAAGAACCCAATGCATTAGTACTTTATGACTATCTTTCAAATAAAATTAGTTTTAAAGCGGTCCATTAATTTTCTTAGGCATGATGCATCTTAAGAAAATGAACTTGCTTACTTTGCTTTTAGGCCCAAAATAGATATTGCATACATAATATGTTTTGTATGCAAGGATCTCGGAGGACGAGTTAAAACAGAGAATACAACAATTTTGTAAGGCATCTTTCAAGACGGTGACATACAAGTGCATTGTGCAACCTTGCCTTGAGCTTTCCTTATGAACAATTTCGGCATTTTTCATTTTTCGTGAATGCCATTTGTTTGTTTACCGTTAGATATTCAACTTTGATTGACTTCACTGTTACACAATGACCGTTTTCTCATATTATTAGCTCTATTTGAAATTCGTAAATAGAAACGATTTCAAGTGATTACACGGTGAGAGGCAAAGAATGCCCGGCCGATCGATGGAGGTTGCAGACCAATAAATATGGGAACAATGATGTGGTTAAACCTCATCATTTCTCGATCTGTCGATTCCAGAGCTCTTTAGAACGATTGATAATCACCATAACTACTGTCTCCTATCTTTAAAAGAACGTTTAAGGAGCACATATAATACAATCTGACATCATTTACATATGACATCTGATATATAATACAATCTGTAAATGGAAGTTCTTTTGTCTTTTCTTGAATCATTGACAGTTTGTATTTTCTTTGCGGCCTTACATAAACAGTTTGGCTTTACGTGATTCTTTTTTAAGGGTTATTTGATCGTAGAACCTTTTGCAGGCAAATATACGTCTAGCAGAGCAGACCATCAAAAATTGGCTAAATCAGACAGAATCTAGTTTAGGGAAAAATGACGCAGTTTAAAAATAAAATCAGGAGAGTTGTATGGGTCAGGAAAGCATAAGCAATAGCCAAGCTCGCTTTATCAGAACTAATGATTTATCTAAAGAGCATTCGTTAATATAAAGTGCAAATTTTATATAAAAATGTTAGCGAATTTGTTGACTTTACAAATAAATACATTTGGAGCGCAGTCATCCAAAGTTCCTCACCCACAGTCCACTTTGCACCATATTCGACTGCAAAAGCAACCACTCGTCTTTAAACTACTCACAATAAATTGACAGAAAGAGAATAGTGGGGTGGGGAGGAGGGTGGGTTGCGTCGCAATGCCTCCCTCCCACTCAACCTAACGTAACATAACTTGTCGTCAGTCCAGTGCGAACTGTGGCCAAGAGAGCACCTACCCTTGCTAGCTCTCACGTCATGTGTTTACTGAATCGTTGTATGGATAACGTACCAATATTCAGGGAATTGAGGGAGCTTCTTCCGTGAATATGTGAGTATTAAGATACACAAATTTGGTGATTTGTTCTTGAAAAATAAAAACCTTGATATAGAACAGGATTGCTTATCTGGGTTCGTTTATTAATATTTTCTGAAAGAACCAGTTTTAGTTGGGATATTTTATATGCTTATTTAATCCTTGCACCTGACTATTTAATGCATTTTCTTGTAACAGATAAATACTATATAGCATAACGTAAGTAATTGTAAGTAGATTAATTTGGTGAATTTTTAAAACATTGTATTACAAACACAGTGGAGTGGTTAAAATAGTTACCTATGTAAAATCTAAGTTGAATAATAACAGCCAAACTAAATTACATAATAACTTAATAAAACCTGTTTGATTAATGATCCGGGTTTCAATATAAATAAACTTAAAACTACTCGTACATCGCAATATGACCAGTTTTGTTTTTTTAACCACTACTAAAATAGCTAACAATATCATTAACTCCATAAGGGTTCAGAGAAAATAGTATCTTGTATGCCATTATTAATTCAATTAAAATGAGCCAGTTTTGCGTTTGCTTCATGGATGTGAACGTTTACACGTTTTTTTGGAAATAAAGTTCCTGATATAACTTTTTACTTATTATTGTACGAGTACATGTATCCATTGTTTACACTTGATAAATTGATGATATAACATCAGTACATAATATTGTTTAAACTTACGGTAACACATAATATTTCTACAATCTTAACTTTATTTCAATACTATACAGTATTTGTATTGGTTTTGGGTTTACAATTTACAATTAAATAAAAACTTGCAAGCATGTATGATACAAAACCTTAAGAACGAGTAATAACAAACCAACCAATTTGTATGGGATGGGAACTGTATTATCAGTTGACAAACAAAACAGCAACTAATTGGTACGTTTGGAATTTATAAATTGGATAGGAAAAGTGCCATGCGGTATAGGTGAAACAGAGAATATAGAATTTTCGTCAGAAATCTAATTTGACAGTACCTGAAACCTATAGACTGCAACATAGAACGTATGAATATGAAAATGTGAAATGGGAATAGTACGCTTTTTCGTCCCCAAAAGCACTACAAATAGCCTTAAGCACACACTTAACATCTTTGAAAGTTTAGAGGCTTGGTCATTTTTAATTTAAATCCTAATGAAATTAGGTAAATGTTTAATATTATTAAAATACTTTGGGAATCGAAAACAAAATGAAATTTATTTAGTTCACACAATGTTATCAGAATTGTAAAAACCTCACTTCTGCTGCCAAGAAAACTTAGCAGGTTTCCTGCTTCAAACTCAGAAGTAGTTAGCAAACAAAAGCAAGTCGTCGTGGAAACAGAAGTTCTCTTAAGACCAACCTTCATAAAAACGGTTAAATACTGTGGTTCTCTTTGTGTTGATTCAATCTTTCTTTGGTATTAATATTTTCCTATTTCGTTCCTAATACAATAATAACTTCTTTGGACGCTATTAGCGTTCCTCCTGTTTTGAATAATCTAGAGTTTCTGCTTTTCCCTTAACCAAGAATCTATTAAGTATTATATACAGATTGTTACATTGAATTAAGAAATAGCTATCCATTATAATGACCTTTCAAGATGCTCCTCATCGTGGTGGATTTTATAGTTAAGTATGGGGATGTTTTGTAATGAAACGCTTATTAAATAAGTAGTTTTTACTAAGTATTTTCCAATACATGAGCAAATTTGACAACAATGTTTTTACTAGTACTTATAATATGTACAACAAAACTAGTCAACAAACAAATCTTTACCTTTGTTGTTATATTTTTATTCATCAAGTATATAATAAGCATCAAACTAAAGTACCGAATTTCAACGCATGCTTTACTTTTGTTAGAGTACACATGCAGACAAGGTTATTAAACCTTAGCAGCCAATAACGTACAACACTAATTTCTCTAATAACTAATAGAACATTTGATAATCGTGTAAATACCGAGTGTCCCAAAAATTACTTTACAGAACAATACTTTATTCATTACAATTTTTCGACGTTTAATGTCTTTGTAATGGTTGTTTGTTATTACTGTATTTGAGCTGTGAAGTTCATTGTTATAATAGTAAGGTCATGAGAGTCAGGGTACGCACAATGTCGTAGGAAGATTAACAAAATATTGGAGAAGTTATGCTTAGCTTTGAAAGTGTATAGAAGAAGACGGGAAGGATTTTGAACTGCTATAATAGTTGCATCAACTCGTAATAACAGAGTTTAAGATGAAAATAAAATAAATAGTTGGAACAATATTCTACAGGATTTTTACTTTGTCTTTGATAAAGCACTTCAGTTAAACAATTTTTGGGACACCCGGTAAATTGCTATGAACATCCATGGACAAAACATTTACACAACTCGTCTCATTAGAATGAATAACAGGATGTGTGCGAGTGTTGAAAGTGCCCGAGGATGTACGGAAACTACAACAAAGGGTGTTTCTAGCTAGATAAAGCTGCCTGTGAGACCACATATGAAGGGAAGAGCTAAGCTTGCCTCACTCAACTCTCACAAACTCAACCCCAGCCCCCAGCTTGAATCTTAAATCAACTCACTTTCCCTTCCCAATACATCCTCTCTTATATTGCTTTTATTTATGGGACTTTTCAAACCTTTGCTTCGAGAGAGAGAAAAAGAGAGTTGTTTTTCTGGAATATATTGTTGTATTATTGAACTTTTGTAGGGTTCTACTAATCTCAAAAGTGACGATGCTAAAGTTTAGGGTTCATAAATGGGGTTTTGGGTTATATGCAATTTATAGCTCATGAAATAATACTCGTATTGTTGTGTTTAATAGGATAAACAGATTTCATGACTACTCTCATATTCGCCCCTTAATATACCAGATTAATACGGTGAAATTATAGGCAACACTTTCAAACGAAACAATATTGCCGAAAGATGATAACAGCCTTTAGATAATAACTCATTTATAGTAAGAAATCGATCTGTATATGTATTTTGCTCAAAACTCTACAAGCACACTACAGCCAGTAGTTAAATTAGTCCCAGTATGCGACAATACATTTTCTCAATAGTTAGACGGATTTATATAAAATCCAAAGGAGAAAAGGGTAATTGTTAGTAAAGTACTAGGCCTAACCAACACTGAACCATAAACATACAGACATCATAGTAACAAGGAAATAAAGGAATACACTGACATACATTTAAACATTATGAAACGAAGATTAGGATTCCACTGTCATCTAAAAAATGCAGGCTTCCAGATTAAAAAACAATATTTCAAAGTGTTATGGAACTCAAAGTAAGGCAAAAGTAGAAACAATAAAATGAATCATAGCGGTTCAGGAAGATTGAACACGGAAGATTAGGACATGTATGATAGGAACAAATGTTTACAAAAGCTGTTTGATTAGAAAAAGAAGAAAAATATTGGACCGATGATAAAAAATTAGCTCATTCTGAAAAGATAAAGCATCATGTCATGACACAAAGAAAATCAAACTTTTAAGACGGCGTTTACGTTTTTGCGTGGTCCGCATGGGCCTGTACGTGAATAACTAAAATAATTGGATTACGTTTATCCACGGCGTGGCTTACAGTTAGGTTCTCAAAACAGATTTTTCCTAGTGTTTTGACAGTCAAATACTACATTTTCACCAACTAAAACTAATAGCTCTCGAGCACATGTTTTCTTTAAAAATAAACCGCCCGAGATAAAATATTTACACCTCATCGTATCAACTGTATCATAGATATAACCTTACTCGTACAGCGTGACCGCACAATTGTATGAAGAGCAATATGATGCACAATATGTGGCGCTGTAACACAGTTGGCACGTGGCTGTGTAAACTCTCGCCTTTTATAATCAACTCTACATTGAGTGGCCACACTATACCCTTTCATGCTGTGAAGAGGGGAGGGTGGAGCTTTAAGATTTTATTATATACACTCTTTGTGAACATTTACAGGCAGACATCTTTCTCCCAACTCTTCTTAGCCCGATTTGTGTTCTAACTACGTATCATAGAATTTAAAACATGCAACCATTGGACACAAAAAATATTGATCCAACCAACGCTTGTAAACAGTTTCAAACTGATTTTCTTGCTTGAAACTAAAGTCAGGAGCTGATGAGGATGTGGCGGCGATCAGGTGATAAAATTAAGCTCTGAGTAGTCACTCTATATCGCAATCTACTATATAACTGACGTATCTTTACTAAGAATTTAACAGGCTTTGTAAGGTCTGATCAGTCTTTGGTTTTAAATTACAGTAACCAGTTTAGCAAGCTTAAAATACCACTACGCTCCCTTTTTGTGTTGCAGATTTTTGAAAATGTGACCGCCAACCTTATTTCTTTCTCTTGCTGAACTCGTGTGGGGACTCTCCTTCTTTCCTGGCTGTGTTTCTACCAGAGTCCATATGCTGGAATGGGCAGACGATGTTTCTGGAGCCAAGCGCCAGTGAAGAGAGTCTGTCTCCTGCTCTTCAACCACTCGCTCATCCTGCTGTGTATCTTGTGCCTCAGTGAGCCCAGTGGGGGCAAGACTCTCACTCGGATAGTACACACCAAGTACGGCCGACTGCAGGGATTCATCAGGAACTTGGTGTCACCGCTGAAACCATTGGAGGTATGATTATATGTGAAATGTGCATCCGTGAAATAATTTGACACTAATACCAAAATGTGTTTCATTAAATTGATCAGTTACTATATAGAGTTACAAGTTTTCTAAGTACCTCTACTACCGACACCAACACCATTACCACGAATTTTAGGTTAACTTAAGTTTCTTGTGGGTTTCTCCTAATACACGTTTTAAGCTACCCTACTCCATCAGCCCTGCTACCCTCCCCACTAACCATACCACCAACATCTACTACCACCGCATCACCCCATTACCCTATTCATTACCGCAACCACTCCGTTTACTATACCACAATAACCTCTACCACCAACATCACGCCTATACCTTACTCATCACCACTACTACCGTCAACCCTCATTTGCTGTTACAACCGCCCACTCTACCACCACCACCACCACCTCTATCACCACTTCTACCATCAAAATTACCCCTCCACTTCATTCACTACCTTGACTAGTCTCTATACCACCAGCAAAACGTCACTACTATCACTACCATAATATTTCACCTCTTTATTCAGGTAATAACATTATCATGAACATTTTATGATGAATTTGCATTGAAAACTAACGTATTGCGCAGGTGTTTCTGGGAGTACCGTACGCCACGCCACCAGTTGGAATAAACAGGTTCAGTCCTACCCGCACTCCGAGTCCGTGGTCTGGAGTGCGTCTTGCAGACAAGTTCAGTAACGTGTGTCCACAACATCTACCTCGCCTGGACAATCAGACTCTGGAGAACATGCCCAGACAGAGGCTGGAGATGATACGCAGACTGTTCCCTTTGCTGAGCAACTACTCTGAGGACTGTCTGTACCTCAATATCTACGCACCGTTGCAGCAAGGTACATCAGGTTTGACAATGCAAATGTAGGCGTTCATAAGCTACTATAATATTCAAACTCATCCTGAAGTTGAGCGAGAGTTCGGTGTGAATGTGTGATGCGGCTGGGTTGAACACAAACTCTGTAAACTAAAAGCCAGTGTCATGTTAACTCTACACTATGGCCTTATCTGCTAGTGCAAAGTGATCCCTTGTATATAGTTACTTAAATATTAGTTAGTACATAGGAAGGAATTCTTTTGATACGTACATACTAATGAACAAGACAAACGTTGAGAAACATTAGTATTAAAAAAGAAAACGTGCGCAGTAGTGGACATGACCTTGAATCATGCCCCATAAGAACTGTGTAAAAACATGCGTTTTCTTGGGACACCTTAGTTTTACAATTTTAAGGAACCAACTTTATTTTAAAGCCAATCAAATACTGTAGTAACTTGAATGAGCCGAATTTAAATTTTCTCATTTCTAAAGGCTTAACACAAGTCAAAGTTTGAAAACATGTCTTTTTAATTTCTGGACTGGATATTACACGAATATGGATTTCAACAAAGTGATCCGATGCAAATTTTGTTGGTAGGTGGTATCTCTGCAAAATGCATGATTACATGATTACATTGTCATTATTGAGCAAAAAGCAAAGTGGCTTACTGGTCCTGGATACTCTTACTGACGGATGTATTTGTTTCACAGATGATGAAGTGAAAGCCAAGTTCCCAGTGGTGGTGTTCATCCACGGAGGCTCGTACTTGTGGAACAGTGGTAACATCTACGATGCCGCAGTGATGGCCAGTTACTCACAACTCGTCGTGGTCACACTTAACTACAGGCTTGGAGTCTTGGGTAAGCTTCAGTTTCTCAATGGTCGAAGAGAGAAGGTTTCCGAAATTAGGGTTCGATGAAGAACGTATAGTGATAAAATAAAGGAGCATTCACATTTGGAACAGAATAAACATTTTATGAAGCTGTAAAAGTTAGGACGAACAGCCCATCAATAAAATAACTTAGGGGCCACAAAGTAAGATAGAAAAAATATAAGAACAAACACAAGTAAGATAGAAAAATATAAGAACAAACACAAGTTTAAAAGGCGACTTGTTGCTGACAAAACTTTGCTGTGAGAATACCCGGGTGGCGTAACAGGCCAACAGGCTGCGTGTAGTGAAAACCACTGGCCGACTTGTCAAAACAGTCTTTGATCCGATGTTTGAGGAATGAAATATTGTTTATTACATCGAAACTCCAGAAAGGAAATTGAGGGGAGTATTATTTAAAATAGCGTTTAAAAAGTAATATTTTCATTTAAAAGAAGAATCTTTCAAACTACTATAGCTAAAACTTAAGACTTTAAAGATTTAAAATCTACTCTTCTAAATCCAGCTCTTTCTTGAAAGGTGGATAGGAAATTTCTGAACCTAGTGCATTAGTCTTAAATCACCTTCACTCGTTTCTGAATATGGTTCTTTCATAATGTCTTAGGGTTCCTGAACGCCAACATGGCTCCCTACTCGTCAGCACGAGTGGCCAACTACGGACTGATGGACCAGGTGGCAGCACTGCACTGGATACAGCAGAACATTGCTCAGTTTGGAGGAGACCCGGACCATGTGAGCTTGCTTGGACACGGCACTGGAGCAGCCTGTATACAGTTCCTCATCATGTCGCCTACTGTCATGCCAGGTGAATATTTGTCTCTATTGTGCTTTGAAATAGCTTAGTGAAGAATAGTCTTGACCTCCACTCAGGCGTAACATCAAACAAAAAATATGTTACAGACAGTTTGTACAGTCACGAGATTGCCAAAGAAAGTGATGTTTTCCAATACGCTAGTTACATAGTTAAAATAGAAAAGGTTTTGCAAACTGATAGTTTAAAACGTGTTTAAGTCCTTCACTCGCCACACGGTTTCCAAACCCAATCTAAACTGGCTCATATTTGTTGCAGGTTTGTTCCACAGAGCTATCCTGTTGAGTGGTTCAGCTCTGAGCAGTTGGTCACTGGTAGAGGACCCAGTCTACTGGGCAGTTCACTTAGCCAGGCAACTCGACTGTCCAGTCCCTGAAGATCTCCTCGCTCATCATGAATCCATTGTCGACTGTCTGCGAGATGTTCCCTTGGCCAAGTTGATGAAGGCTGATGTACAATCCCCCGCACATCTCAGCTCCTTCGGGCCCAGTGTGGACGGTGTCGTCATCAAGCACAACTTCCGCAAGGACCTGTTGACCTACGGCGACTTCATGAACACCAAACCCTCCAGTGACTCACCACTTAAAAACTATGACCTGCTATTCGGAGTAGTCAGTAACGAGGTTCTGTCCAGGTTCTCTATCAAGGACTTGAACGCCGGGTTCGACGCACAGCGCAGAGACAAGATACTGAGGACGTTTATCAGGAACGCGTACTCTTATCACTTGTCGGAGATCTACTACGCGGTGGTGAACGAGTACACTGACTGGGCGCGCAGTGCTAACCCCTTGGCAGTGCTTGAGGCTACAGTGGCAGCACTGAGTGATGCCTTGTATAACGCACCCTTGGTCCAGACTGGGGATCTGCTCAGTACACCACCCTTGCCCACTGGACAGCTTAGCCCTAGTAGGGCCAAGACGTTCTTCTTCGTCTTCGACTATCAAGGGAGGGAAGACGAACACTCACAGGTATTTATTTTACAAATATCATAGGATCTTGCAGGTAGAGCTCTAGTACTAATGGTATTAGAATAATAAAAAAAAAAAAAATGAAATGTTAATATTAAGAGGTTATCTGAAGATAAAAATTTGCTCATCAAAAGGCCTCATAAATTAAAAATTTCAATATTGGTTAATTTAGTTTAAATGTCTTGTTTATACCATAGGATGTTTATGACTGTCTACTTTGTTTATAGTGTATTGCGTTTATAACACACTTATGTTCCACCAATACAATGAATTCAAGCAAATAAAACGGAAAGAATTGGACACCTTAATTTTTGAATTGTGAGATGCGAGTATTTAATTAGAAATTGTGACTAACTGTCACAACTGTAACTGTAACTGTGACTCAAGGAATACAACTCAAGAGTTTTTACGAAAAATTTAAAGCCTTCTTACTTTAAAGCCCTCTTTGTGGTAACTAGACAGTATTTACCGTGTGTTATACGTCTCTAGCTGATTAGTTGCTATGTCCTTGTGTTTTAAGAGTAACTTTCTCTCTTTCTACCAATCTGAAAGGCAGGTATTTTTCATTTAATGCATCTGTATTTCATTTACTACAGATTTATAAACCAAACAACCTTTTTAAACGTTTGAAAACGTGTGTGTCTAATACGAGTAAAATAGTTTGTATTATCAGGTTGAAATTTTACCTGTAACCACTTACCATTGAAGTTGGGTAGCGCGATCCTCGAGCTTTGTAAGCAAACGGCGGTGGGGCTGCCTAATTAGGAGAACAGGGAGCAAGCACAATAAACCAAAGGGTTGACGTGCGCGTGGTCTTGAGCCCAAGTTTCCCCATCAATCTAATCTAATCTACCATTGAAATTTCCCAATGCAATAGTTACAACGATTACTGTACAGTAGCTATCACATAACAAAGAACCATTAAAAATATACACAAGTACTTTTAAGTCAATTGAGTTATAAGTAAAAACTAATCTTAAATCATTTACTAAACTAATACATAATGACAAACATTTTAAGTTTCTTCCATGAAATTACTGTAGTTAAATGTATTTACTGTAAATTTTATTATTTTTGGCTTCTTATTTTAGTTTTTTAAATACCCACGGTCAGTTCCAGGTGAACGGGGCAGTGCATGGTGATGAACTCCTTACATTTTTGGCGCACCCTTGGTTAGTGCCTTGAAGCCCTTCAGAGGCAACTTCACTAGTTACCAGATGGTGCTCTCTGAATCTCTCATGCTTTTGTTTGGCAACTTCGTGAGATCTGGGTAAGCAAGTGCAGCTGTTTATTTTGAGTTGAATGTTTGCCTTTGTTTTAACTGTTTGCTTTGAATTGCAATTCACTTGGGATTAGTTAATTCGCCTTCTTTCAGTATCCCGCGGGTTTGATAAGAGGTGTCTTAAAATGTTGATTTTATCCAATATGTTGAAGGTGGTTTCCTTTCACCATCGTTCACCTATTCCTTACGTCTTCTTTTAACTTGTCACTTCCAACCGATCTCTGTATAAACCCGGAGGTTCACCTTACTTTCTCTACCTGTTTAACATGTCTTAACCTTCAAACCTAAACCCTTTACTTTTTTGTTTAAGAGTCGTGTTCGCCTTCGAAATGTAACCTTATGTGTATTACATGTGTATTACAACCCTACCTTATCTGCGTTGCATTTTGATTTGTCATACAAGACAGCTAAGTAATTTCTAGCTAGGTAGATTCGTACTAAATATAACATTGTTAAGATGATTAAACTTTGAACCATAATTAAGTCCTGCGCGTTTAAAGTCTCACTAGAAAATAATAGGGATTTCAATGTAAATATATTACGTTTAATTAAAATACCCAGTCCAATAATAATCATGCAAGTTCTAAACTATCTCGTAATTAGTTGGAGTATTCATTTAGCAGTCTCGCCGGAATTCAAAGTTAATTGCTTGATTACTTGTTTAATGCTTTTAGATAAACTGAATACACTTAGTTTCGGTTTTACTATTAATAACGTTAGTCGTATTTATTACCTTCAATGTAAGCCTAGTTACAGTTAATGTTCAAAATTCTTTATTGTAAACGACAATAATTGATATTGTATTACAATCGTCACATTAAAGTACTTATTGTAATGTTCACATTCTTGTTTAAAAACATAAAATAATTTTTCAATTCTTTATCAACAACAAAGTAATTATAACTGAAATTGTTAATCTATAAAATTAATTAAAGTAATAAATATTTACTACACTAAGCTATGTTATAGGTTTCCTGAGAGACTTCTTACTTAATTTAATCAAATATTGCACCAATCGAGTAACAAGCTCGCTCTAACAAATATTTTTTTAAATCTGTTTAAACTGTGTAGGATTGGCTTCCATTCTAATATGTTCTGGCAAACTATTTAATAATTTTGGACCAATACTTTTTGGAAGGTTAGCGGCCAGATCCAGTCTGTGAGGCATTTGCCTGTGATGATGTCTATGTCTTGTATTGTAAGTGTGAATATCAACGCCAGTTTTGGGATGTTGTTTTGAATTTATAGAATAATATTACTTCTAGAATATAAAGAGATGGAAGTGTTAAAATGTTCATGGATTTGAAGAGTGTTAGACACGAAGCTCGTCTAGCAACTCCTGCCATTATTCGAACGGCTCTTTTTTGTAGCCGAAAACTTGTAAAAAATGTATACGAGACGTAGAGCCCCAAAGAATAATTCCATATCGGAGTCTTGACTCTATAAGGGCTGAGTATATTAATCTCATAAGAAAGAGGTTTTGATACCCCGCAAATCTACTAGTAATCAAGAATAGTTGGGAGGATAATTTAGAGCAGAGAATGTTTATATATTGCGCCCAAGAGAGTTTCCTATCAAATATTAAGCCTAAATATTTGCTTTCTTCGTTTAATGAGAGTTCATAATCGTCCATGAAAATTAATGGATCTAGTTCAGAGTGTGTGTTTTGTGTAAAATATAAATATTGATAAAGACTAGACAACTGCGAATAGCAGTCAATTGCTAAGCTGCTTAGTACGTTATTTTTAAAAAATCAGTGCAATATCATCGGCGTAGATAATCACGCTTAAAGTTGGAAAGGTGTCTGTAAGATTGTTAATATAAAGTATAAAAAGAACCGGTCCTAGTATACGAGTAAGCCTTGCGGGATGCCAAAATTTACATTAGTATTGTTGGATTGTAGACCATTTACGCAAACAATTTGGTGCCTATTAGTTAGGTAAGATTTTATCCAATTTAAAGATAATCCAGAACTCCTAGATCATAAAGCCTGTCAAACAGTATTTCATGATCTAATGAGTCGAATGCCTTTGGAGATCTAAAATACGCCTACTGCTTTATATTTTTATCAAGTGCATTAACTGCTTCCGTAACAAATTTGACCATTGCGTCCATTGTACTCTTTCCTTTTCAAAAACCATACTGATTTGTACATAGCATGTTATTGTGATCCAAAATTCTAAAAGTCTATGAACAAATACCTGTTTAAACACTTTAGATACTGTAGAAATATTTGCAATAGGCGCCAATTTCCCGGCAAACCAGATTCACCCTCTTTAAAAACAGGACGTATTATTATTTGTTTTAGATCTTGTGGGAAACCCCCATCTGATAAGGATGTGTTAATAACATCATCGAGCTTCATTCAAATGTAGAGCCAAATGACGTATTACTTTGTGACTAATACCGTCATAGCCAGCAGAGTTGGAATTTTTAAGTTTCATGATTATAGACTTCCTGAGGGTCTGTTGGGCTCAGGGCAAGTGTTGTTGGACATGTTTAACAGCTTGCGGATGTACGGCTGGTTCGGTAGTTCAATCCATACAGTAAAGTTACTGTATTGATCAGTACGATATGTTTTGTTTTTACAGAGATGTAAACGAGTACGAAGGTGATCACAATATTCTGCAAGTTACCAAAGATAAGAACCGATACAGATCCATACTTTGGGAAGAGTACGATACGATCCATCAAAAATATCTGGAAATAGGTAACTTATTTGATTCAGCAAATGTCAAGTAGCCTATGTAGTATTTAATATAACATTAGCTTCTACATTAAGATAAAGTAAATATTAAAGTAGGTATTTCTTTTACTTTCAAAAGGTATTGATTATGTTGTAGGCAAAGCTAATAAGCATCAAAATACCCAAGTGGCCACTAATAAAAAGAACGAGCTAACTCTTATGCGAGAATTCGATCTTGACATAGTAGTTATTACTGAACAATGGTTTTAACTACAACAATATTTCTCAATTTCAAAATAATACTAAATTACCAGCTGGAAAACTTTTCACTGCCGCACCTCCGCCAAAGGTGGGTAGCAATTTTTTCGAAACCTCCTAACCTGTACCCATTCAGACTGACAGGAACTACAGACAAAGATTTCGAGGTTACAGGGGTAAAAGTCCATTCAAACAGTTCCAGCCTGACAATCATCGGAATATACGATCTCCTTCCGGAGTTTCGATAATTTTCAAAATTTGAACGGTTGTTATCTGACGTGACAAAGGCACGTCACCAATTTGTCATCATAGGAGACTACAACATTGACGTTTTAGACGTTAGTAGCTCTATGACAAAACGGTTAGTTGACTTACTTAGGTCATTCGACCTTCGCTGGTCAATCAACTCTCCAAACAAGAGTGACCAATATGTCAGCAACTGCAAATTGACAACGTCGTGACAGACATGACTAACGTAAGGGTTTCAGTGATGAACACAGGCATTTCTGACCATTATGGACAACATCATCATCGATGGCAATGATCCAAAACGGATCCGATCAGCTCAAAACAATCAGAGATACAAGGCTCGCCAACATTGCACTCCTAACTTTCTGCTTTCGCGTGAAAGCTGGAGTCCCCTAAATTTTGATGATCCCATGGAACTTCAATTTCAAAACTTTTAAAACATTTTCAACTTTCACCTTGACGTGAGCTGCCCTTTAAAAAAAAAAATAAATCAAAACCAACAAAACAAAAGTGCAAAATGGATTACCTTGTATCCTGATTTCAAGAGAAAACTATTGTTTTTTTCAGAAATCAAAACACACAATAAATTTAGAGTTCAATTTTTTCGAAATTACAAAAGAATTTATGGAATGTCATCAAAGCCGCAAAGGCTACGATGTCACTAAAGCACTGCTCACATCAAAAAATGTATCAAAAAGAGCGTGGGCGATTATCAACAGTAAAAAAAGTAACTCTCAGACAAACAAATTAACTTAAAATTTGCAATGAACTGGTCAGTAACCCCTCGCGGGTTGCTGAGGAGTTCAACAGTTTCTTTGTTTCTTGTCGGTACCAACCGAGGACTTAGTCCACCCGGTAAACCACCATTCCTTTTAGGCCCCTAGCCTCACTGGTTTTGGCCTGTGTTCGGAGGAGGAAATTGCTGTAGTGATTAGAGGCTTTTCTTCTAAAAAGTCGAATGACACAAGTTATGTCTCCACATGGCTTCTAAACAATGTTCAGAGCATCTTCTGAAGCTCGCGCATCTTATCAACCTCTTTTCACCTCAGAACTTTTCCTTCTACACTCAAAATCGCAAAAGTACCCATCTTTAAAAGGGCGACCCTTTCGCGCAAAATACCGCCCAATCTCAATTCTTCCAGCCTTCAGTGATTTTCGAGAAGGATAGATTAACGAGAGTTTTTTCGATTTGATTTGAAGTAAATGTTACCACTTTTATTTTTACTTTACCCTATTTAGAATGGAACACAAGCAGTAGAATAATAAAAATAAACCATTTACAGTGAGACGTTTATTTAATTTACAGATCAAACTTTATCTGTAAAGAACTCTCAATACGCTATTGGGAAGCTAATTCTGATTTTTATTTGACTGTACCGTTTAGTATGATTTTAGATTTATTTTACTTCGTATTTAATTATGTTCTTTGGTGCTATAGGTGTGAGACCACGAACAAAAGACCACTATCGAGCGCACTATCTGAGCCTCTGGATGCGATTGGTTCCTGAGCTACACAGAGCTGGTGCCTCAAGCAGCAGTCTCCGGCACAATCTGTTCCAGGACCACAATAACAGTAAACTGTACGAAGGTGTAGTTCGCACGGATCCACGTTATCTTTCCACGAATGATGACATTGCCAGGTCCAGCACAGCGAGTAGTAAGACTCAACAAGACCCCACGGAAATTCCCACAACAGTATGTATTAGTACGGAGATTAACAAGTCCCAGCAAAACATTTCAGAGCCATTGGGTTACTGGGAGGTATCTGGTTATCAACAATACAGCACTGCCCTCACTGTCACTATCGCAATCGGTTGCTCATTACTCATTCTTAATATTCTAATATTCGCAAAGGTGTACCGAAAAAAGGACAGGAGGAAAGGATCAGATTTGAAATCTTCTTTTGAAGACAGTAAACTCCTCCCTTCGGCTAGTGTTGTTGCGGAGATTGAACGTGAGAATGTGTTACTTAGTGGATCGTTGCACAAGGCATCTTCCCAACACTCGATTCACAAACAGTACCATTACGTCTCATCTCAAGGATCTCATCTTTCGTCTCATCATGCGACTCTTCCCAACCATCTTCCCTACAAGACTCAAGGTCCACCTAACGGTTCAGTCCACCAGTACATGACTTCTCCGGAAAGCCACCATTTACTAACCGGCCGTCTCCCACCCCACAGTCAAACTCTTCCTCACCCCCCGCATATTACAGGGTCTGCCAAAGTTCTTCTGTGGGTATCAGTGAAATGAGGGTATGATACCTTGTATAAATTTTGTTACAATTTGATATTAAGTTTATTTACGTAAGTTATTTGTTTTATAATAAATCTACGTTTGACTAAAACTGATTGGTTTTACTTTCCAGTTTGCAATAGCTAGCTCACTATTTAAATATAGGTGAAATTTCAGTCTTGCTTAGAGTTTACTTATTACTGCAATATCCGATATGTATCCACGATATGTCATTCTCAGCCACTGAGGATGAGTGAACGGTCTTGCACTGTAGATGTTGTAAATGGGCAAATTGTTGCGGTCTACCAGGTGGTTGAAAAGTAACTAGGTAATAATAGTTATACGTTATGCAACATTACGAATGTTACGTTTGCAGTCGTGTTATAATATTGCGTATTCAATAAGGTTTCCTATGATTATTAATACTGGTTCATTGTTATACATTTTTGCTAAAAGCTGTTCGTGAGTGGCTGGACGGAATGTTTCCTGTACGTTGGCAGGGACGGCGTGTATGCCACGAATGGCCTGCAAGAAGCCCAGGTGTAAGGTCGTGTGATTTTCTCCTATGGGGGTTATGTAAGGTAGAAGAGAACAAGTGCAAGCCTAACAGTGGATAAACTATTGGAAATCACATTTAAGAATAATAATAATAACATTTATTGCCATTTACAAAAATTATTGTGTGACAAAAAAAAAAAGAAAAAGAAAGAAACAAAGTAAAACAAATAAGTATGGTAAAATCACCATCAAAGTACAGGGCAAAAACTAAAGACTGACAGTGGACTAATAATGTTCTTACTGAATCAAAAAATTTTAACAAGAAGGGTTTTTTTAGAAAAGAAGATATTACCAGTATTCCAATTGACTTCCTTCAAAAAAGTGTTAATTGTAATACCGGCTGTTTGGAGGATTTGGTGAACATCGCCAGAAATGAACCCTGAACTTTAGAAATGTTAACCTATTTTTCATTTTTTATGTAGTTAAGATTTTATGTAGTTATTATTGTAGGAATTATTACACTTCTTTTTTGCCTAGTTATTTTTCAACCGCCCTGTACATCGGAAGCCTTAATTAGTTCGGCTGCGTATGCCTGAGCCTTAATTTAGGTTTTCAATTTAGTTGAATCATGGAAAAACCTCGTGCTCCTAAACTCTTATTAGTAATTTTCTTGTTAATAAAAAACCGTCAGCATTTCTAGGATGGTTTTAAGCCATTTTTACAAAGGTTAACATGTATTAACAACATATGTAGAAATTAGTAGGTGTCCGTTGAAAGACAGCAAAATGACTGACACAGCTTTGATAATTCGAACTGTAAGCTATGGCTTTTAATCGGCTTTTTATAAAGTGTTACTTTAACCACTCAATAAAATATAACCATTCAATAACCATACAATTTTAATGGTCTTTATTGAGATTATATGCTGCTTAACGGTTCAATGTCATGACACGCGGTGTAGATCAATAATGAGACAATGACAAAGGGCAATGGCCATTTAAAACCCAAACTTGTCTTCTACCTTTGCGTATGTTTACTATTAACTCTCCTCCCTATGTTTACCAATAACTTCTTCTCATAATCAATTGGTCGTCAGAACTAATTTGAAGAGTAAAAATTCGTTGAATAACCGTTTTTGAAATGTGTTGTCATCTTTTAAATGAACTAATTATTTAATTTTACTAGATTATACAAGGATAAACGCTCGCAAGTATTGATTTAATCTTGACCTAAACTTCACAAATTGAACCATATTTACGACACAATAATCCATTGGATTCCAGTTCAAATGAAACCCTCGTAACCCTGTTGATGAAATAGAAACTCAAGACAAAAGGTAGTGTGGTGAGATCTCGCCACTGCTTCCATTGTTTAATATTAAACCTTTGTTCTTGATTTTGTTCTTCACCCGTCCTTTAGCCACAGTCTCTTGTATTGTTCTTCCATGGAGTTTAATAGACTGGATGGAACAATCAGAAAGCGTTTAATGATCTTCTTGTGGAGACATTGGAACCTAATACGAAATTGTTTGAAACAGAAGACCAATACAAAACTACTAAAATAATATTACTTAAAATGGCCTTTTGTTTTTAGTGGTCTGATTAGAAGTGAAATTTGTTTTCGAAACAACTATTGGTATGACATTAAAGTATCTGATCTAGAAGTTAATTTGATAACTGATTAACGACAAAATGTAACTTCTATATGGTCAAAAGGAAACGGGTGATAACAAATATAAAAAGCAGAGAAAGTGAGCCACGAGGATATCTGAAAACTCTATGTACGTCAAATATTCGAATATCAACAAAGTTAATATTTATTATATGCGATAAGGAAAAGACTGCACAGAAAACTGTTGTTAATGTGAATCTATGGGTACTAATGAATAGCACGATGTTTTCGATATACATTAACTATGTTCAATAAGATATACTTCATATTTAACAAACATGAAACCAACACTCGAATATGAAATGATTAATATAAAGAGTATGCATTGTACAGTTTAAGTTAAAAGATACATTTACGCAAAAAACATTTCGTAAAACTAGAAAAGTCTTGACCAAAAATTAAAAACTTAAAGGCAAAACTACGGTTTGCAGGTTATATCAAACAACAAAAGAGATGTATAAATGTGTAAAGTTATGACTAAGAAGACGACACCTTTTAATTTTATTTGTTTACCTACTCTTCTAAAGAATCAAATATATTTGCCATATATGAAGCTTATTATTGATTAACGAAAATCTAAAACAAAGACTCGTAAAATAAGCAGAGGTTTTCGTAAGATAAATAGTTTAATTTTATATGTTAAACAAAATTGATTTGATTTTTAACGGTTTTTATACTTGCTGGTACTTTGGTGCGAGATAGTAAAAAATGTCTTATAAAGGGTAAGCTTATTACGCACAGTTTTGTATTAAAAGGAACGATACTCCGATACGATACAACAATATAATTATACTAACGCGAAATTATTACAAGCCGAAGTAACTGGGATAAAGGTCTACTGAATGTTAGATAAAACAAAAATAGCAAACGCTCAACTAGGCCAGCGAGCTTAAACTAAAAGCAGCGTCCATTTTGGGAAGGCAGCTCCAGTTCTGGGTGTGGTCTACAGCTGATTAGTGTCTTATTAAGCACTATTTAATAATTTACCAATAAATTAACCCTTAGTAGAGTACATTCAACTAATACGAAGTTCCAGCTCATAAGGTTGTTAGCTTTTCAAGGAGAAATAAAATCTAGGTGACCACAAACACACAAACCTTGTAAAACACAACCGCGGAACATGAGATAATCTTTCATGTTCAACAATATGTCTTAGAAGTTAATATCACAGACACTGACCTAGATTTCCGGAACACAATGGCAAGTCCTATCTCATTTGCACTTTAGTCCAGATCTCTTTCCAGAGTTTCTTTTATTCAAGATAACGTCGTTCTTGATAATGAGCATAAACAAGTATTTCCCTACTACGTTTTACAATCTGTTTTTGATTCCACAATCAACCACAAAATTGCATTGTTAAAAGTACAATATTTGTTACTTCTATCTTTGAATTGGCAACGACCAAATTAAAATATTACTGGTATGTTTAGCATTGAAGGCAAATAATTTGAATAATCAAGCAAACATGCTAGGAAAAGCCAGCGTGCCCCCACCCTCTAGCAAAACGTGACTTTCAAAACGGGTTAAAAATCTTATTGTTAAAACATGTTAAAATTTAGAAAACATGATTTTTAAATTTAAAAATACAAATAAAAGTTGTTAATGAATGAGGATACTATAACATAGCAATTTTAACACAGATAGGTTATTAAAATTAAACTACGATTATCTTGAAATTATTATGGTTCGTTGTAGTGTATAATTGTCTAAATTAAATTTAACTTGATTGATTGGGAAAAACGAGAACCGTTTTGTTTGTATAAAAGCCAGCAAGAGATAGATGCACCAATCTTTAGAAATAAAAACAAATGCCTTCAACCGTAATTAAATAAACGTAATCCCCAGAGTTACTTGAAATGGTAAATAATGCTCCACTGGGAGCGGGGCACAAGTATTTCTAAAGGATTAAACTAAATGTTTTACCGATCAATGAGACACATAACATTTTAATACCGAAACTTTACTAGGCTTATGATTGTCTTTGTCATTATTTAAGTGAAGTCGGTTTCTCATCAAAATTAAAACAATCAACATTGTCTAAAAACTCTCATTCAAATCAAGCTTTTAGTGTCATTTACAGAAAACGTTAGACACGTCACGTTTAAACTGTTTCCTAAATTGTTAAAATCTTTGAAAATGTTTTCTTTTAAATATTTTTGTTAAAACGAAAATAGAACCAGACAGGTAAATAGTGGTTTTGGAATGTTTTCTTTCATAATATATGAATATTAAAACAACAGTAATACATATATAAAGCACTAAACAAACTTCAGGTAGTTCCTATAGAAGAAAACTACTACGCATTACTGATTTACCTCTCGGTAGGTTTACCTCTCGCGATGGCGAGGTAGATTCCAAGACATATTATAAATATATATTACTGTGCCGTCACTACCAGATGGGTCTCAACCCACTTATCTTTCTCACAGGTAGAAAGATGTTGAAGCCCAGAGCTCGCATTCAACACGGAATTTATCTTATACAGATGTTCAATTTCAATTATCTTTATTTGCTCATTTTATGTACAAATTACAGATTCAATATATTTAAACAACTTGTATGTAACTGTCTATAAGTAACAAAACAATCTACTACAAGAAAACAAAGAATAAATAAGTAGTGTCTCATTTGGAATATATTGAGACACCATCAAAGTTACCTGCTGGTTAACTAAAATGATTTAAGAAGATTTAAAAATATACACTAGTACAAAATTAAATTAGTACAACTATCCTCGTTTATTCAGAGAAAAAAACAGTACTACAGAAAGAACAACAAGAGAAAAAAAGCTTTGTAGTACAGCAAAGAGACTAACTTAGGTTAAAAAAACATCTAAGTACAAATACATTTTCAACATTTGTGATTTCAAACAACCAAGACTTTAATTTTGAAAATTTGTAAAGAAATTCAACAGAGATATCTTTAGAGGAAGTTGTATACTTTTGAGCACAATGCAGGAAAGTGTGCTTGAAAAATTCATAATAAGGTTTTGAATGACAACATTATTTCTATTTTTTAACCTACTGAAATAAACTTGTAAAATATATGACCTGAACGTGAAAATATTCTTAACACACTCTAAAAAAACAAATGAGTATCTTAATGTTCGTCGATTATCCGACCAAGATACTTTATCTCTTTAATGTGTTCTATTACTAAACAGTCCTGACATGAATCTAAATTTGCCATGAGACGCTGTGTACATTTATAAAAAAAAATTTAAATCAGCGTTTGTATTTCAGTGAAAAGCTTAAAAATTTAGTTTTATCACTGAGATTAGTTTCACAGTAAACCATAATTTTAATTTATCTAAATCTATCTGCATATTTCTTAATAAACATATTTATTTGAATACGAATAACTTAAAGCTGTATAACAGCAGCAAGTAGTATTACCTTGAAAACAACAGAACATAAATCATTAATAAACTAAAAATAATATGGGACCAAGAACAGACCCTTGTGGAACACCATGACGAATAAGTTTTTCAGAGCTACAAATAATATTCAAGCGAACACCACTGGGACCTTTTAGTAACTAAATCACTTAAGAAACTCCTCGTACCCCAGGTTCCAAAGTTTTGAAAAGAGGATATCGTGGTCAACCGAATCAACAGCTTTGTGATATCAAAAAAATACTGGACACCTTGTTATTTTCTTCTTGGCCACTGGCAATCTCAGCAAAATTTGAGCAAAGCATCTTCTATGGACATTTTCGCCAGAACCCAAATTGATTGAATTTAGAAAACAGTTGAATCAAAAATTCATAAGTCTTACTTTGACAATTTTTCAAAGATTTTGAGAAATCGGGAAGTAAGGATATTGGTCTGTAGTTATTAAAGATGTATGTAACATATTTGCATACAGTTTCCAAAGTCACTTAAAATCTACAGGGAGTTTCAAATTCTTTACTAATGTCGTTATTAATTTGTATTAAACACAACAAATGTCCGGTTGATTGTTTCCAAAAGATCAAAAGTGTATGATTTGATTTTTGATAAAATTGTATTATTTTGTATTCTCCCGTGTGAGAAAAATACAATCTTAGAATTCTAGAGATTAATAAAATAAATAATTAGGACATCTAGGTTACCAAACGTTATTTTACGTTGTTATCTGTTAGTTTTGGGTGATTGGCAAAACGTTTTAAGCTTTAAAATATAAATGCTTTTATAGTTTTATGTATAGCTTGTAGTTCAAAAATTTGTACAAGATTTATGTAGAGCTCAGAAAGCTAATACAAAACTCTTTTATTTGCTGTCAGCCAAAACACAAGAACCTCATTAGGTCGATCTCAATCCAAGGTTTTTGAGTCACTCAATGAAAAACGTTAACGGCATGTCTGCATCTTCGTATGTTCAAAATTAATTCAATATACAGTGTTTAAGTTGTAACGACTTTATAATCACCCTCTAGATCTGATCGTTTCACCCGATTTGAAAACAAAATTGCTTTAGCTTCAACTCCTAGGAAAGTTAATGTACTCATAAATTGTCAGTGGATTAAGCATTAATAAACAAAATACAAAACTAAAGTAGGATCTAATGAGCCAAAACCAATGTAAATAAGAATAAACAAAAGAAAATCGGAACTTTCGTAACAAAATTGAGGTCCACAAATCATCACAAAACCTGAATATATAAATACTAAAAATTACTAGAGACTACAATAACTTAAACATGTTACAAGCACGGCATTGCATTGCTTAAAACTACGATAATGTACGATAGCATACAATTATAAAAGTAATTCACTTTTATTACAAGGAGAAATCCATTAAGAGTTTAGATTACGTATGCAACGTAGCGTGTTGCGATAAACCGGGAGAAAGAAATCTACGACAGAGTGTGCAGTGTGCAGACTTAACATGCAAATGCGATCCTACTTTCCATTGTAATAAAGATACGCTTGTCTATCTGGGACATCTTCTACCCTTCTACCTTACTGGTTATGAGTACTTAGTAAATGCATGAAAATATGTACGAATATGATGTGTAGCCACTGATGAAGATTTTGTAATCATACGAGTACATATGTGTGCAAGAGAATGTCAATGTACTGTATACGAAATTGGTTTGACTTACTTAAAAACTAATTCGAAACCTTGAAGTTAGGTCATTAATTTTCAATGTGGCGGCCACCTTAAGAATTACTAATAGATACAAAATATAATGGCTTTTGGATTCTACGGAAGGGTACGCAAGGAATCACTTTGATACATCTTGTAGTTTAAGAGCTCAAGTCCAATACATTTCTAATAATTCAAATTTGATTAACTCTGCTTGAACGTTACTAAGCTCTAACTCCTTAAAGCAACCTAATTATAAAATATTTAAGTCTTAAAATAATTATTTTTACTCATAACAACTATAACAGATTTGTTTACTAAAAAGTTTGGTTCTAATGTTAAATCAATTTTCAATAATTGTTGTGTAGTTAAAACAATAACTCAAGATGACTGCAATAGCAGTTGTGTGTTCTTCAATAAAATAACAAACTAACTATTATGGTGAGCTTCAAAAGTATCCTCCTCGTCTTAAGCTTTCAACGATTGAACATTTCAAAGGTTCTTATGAAATATTTAAGTTCTTTTTGACGTAATCGGAGGTTTTGTAAAGGCAGCACTGGTCTATCTAGTGTTGGTCTGGTTTTGCTCACAAACTGACATGATGGTTTTGCGGAATAAGTCCAACATTTCGTACAGCAATCCCTGGCTTAGGATCTTCTTTTCAAAACTGTTTCAGATTTTATTTTATTTGCCATAACATTACAATAGTCAAAGATCTGCCTGAACAGGGAGGAAGTAAACAGAACGATTTCATGAGAGGAATTTCTACCATCGGATTTGTGTTGTGCAGGAGTCCTTTTTCATAGAAGACCTTTTCATAATTATCGTTTGCAACGTTGCCGATCTCACAAAGTTCGAAAAGAAAAGTTGCAAAGCCTCTAAGTCTCTAAAGCTTTAGTAAAATCAAATTATAGCTGCAGAAAAGGCAAAAAGAGTATATAAATCACACAATAGTTGTGTTTTTCATTCCTCCGTTACTTTTTGTATTAATGTATTTCATTTTATTTTTATTTCCATTCTACATTGGTGGAAAGCTATAACTACAAGTTTTCTACAGAATATTTTTTAATCAATCGAAGTTGACCAAAACATTTTTCGAGTTTAAAAGAACAATTTTACAGCTTTTGCTTACGTCCTGTGATAGCTCAAATTAAAGTACTCTGAACTGTGTAGAAATATTTGTTGTTTTAGCTGTCCAACTCTTTCACAAATGCGAATAAGAACAAAAATAAGGCAAGGCGTTAAAAAGAACGGCACGATTTGACATCCCAGCTTTTGTTTGTGCAAACGGTAACGTTTCAAAGACAGAGGAATTCAATAAACACATTCAATAATACACCTCTTTCAAGGCACCAAACATCACTCGGGACTGACAATTCCTCCATGGAAAAACAACATGAGATGAGCGTTGTGGCCATTTCCTTATTAATGAGATTATCTTATCTATCTCTTAAAAGTGCTAAATAAAAGAGTTGAACGGAGCCAAAAGTAGGGGCGAAATGTAGAGGATACGATGAAGAGCTTTTTAGATGAGTACATGAAACGTGTCTGGCCGAGTTTGCCGGATATTCACAAAGCAGATGGTATTTATTCACAAAGAGAGTGTTGGGAATATTTATTCTCACATCTGCGTCACAGTTTACTTTATCAAACCCTTAACATGGGGAGTTTGTACCCTCCGAGCATGTTGCAGTATAAAGTAGCTTTGACTTTGAAGTTGAACTCAACAAACTAGAAAGGACCAAACCTAGTTATGTACGGGTAAAATAGTTTTATAACTTTCAGATTTATTTTATATAGAACTAAAGTTTATGTACATTTGAATGCGATAGGTTTACAGATTACAAAAGAACAGTCGTTGGTACTTAAACAATATTTTATTCTCAGTAAGCTTGTAACAAAAAATTTAATAACGTATAAAAGTAAGCTAATAAACAGGAGCATATACAAGTTCCCAAACCAAATTTTACCTTTTTCACGCAGTGTTTTTGCTTTTTAAAGCCAAAAGTTATTAACAAAATACCTAAAGAATTTTTAAACTGTAGAAACATAAAGATCTTCATGAAACAAACTACACTTTGGTTAAATAGTTTTGAAGATGTACAGACTTTATTGCATGTTCAGAGGTGAACAATATTATTTAATTTTACTTTGTTTATTGCAGCGTTTCAGAAATTGTTGTTTGTATTTAATATTAAATGTGTGTTTATTTTAATTTATCGTAATGTAATTTTAGTGTAAAAATGTCAGGTAGAAAAATTGATAATTCATTTAAAAGTTCATATTATATTATATTGTGGGACTTAGAAGTTATGTTTAATTGTCTTTAAATTGCTTAAAAGCGCTTATTATAATTTATTTTTAGATGGAACCTCTAAACAGGCTTTTGCCTTCAGAGGCTCTATTTTATTTTCTTGAAAAGGGAACTGATTAAAAAATTTATTTGTTCATGCTCAGTGTACTGTTTAGTTTGCTTTACATATTTTAGTACTAATGTTAGTTTATAATTATAGCCTAATTTATTTAAAAGTTGTAGGTAAATGCATTGTAACCTTTTTTGTATATTTTATTTCAAGAAAAAAATTCTTATTCTGGTACGTAATAGGATTTTGAAATATAATCTCGGTCAAAGATGCAGGGAACGTTAACTAGTTTTTTCCTTATGTTGTTGAAGCGTTTCTTCGCATTATTTTAATATTAAAAAGGCATTAACGAGGTATATTAGCTCTGTTCTGAAAACTTTTCAGAAGTTAGTTTTGTTTTACTTATAGAACCAAATATTAAAAAAAAAGCAACTCAAATACAAAGTTGTTAGTGACCATTTAGCCATTATGTAGAACAAGTAGAAACTAGTGTTTAAAAGATAAAACATACGAAGTTCCATGTTATGAACAAAGCAATACAAGCAAGTAACTAAGCACGTCGGAAAGTTAACTCCTGACCTAGTTTCAAAGTTTAGTTTAGCCACGACTATATACAGGAGCAAAATTATTAATAGACGATACGAACTTTAGAAATATTATTAAGATTAGATTCACAACAGTAGTAAGTATAATTAGTAGATCTACACAAAAGGAGCACAAGTGTTTGTTTGGATACTAGTTTTATTAAAGTAAACTACTTGAAATACGTAATTTGTTTTAAAATACCTAACTTGATTTTTTATTTTAATAATTATATTGAAATGATCAGAAGGTCATTTATCGTCTATATAATACTGAGTTATTAGAATAAAGAAACATACGAGTATAACTCTTTACATACTTATTACAGCTAGATCAATACAATTTTGCTTTAAATTTAAGCAAATTAGGTTCCTTGGTAAAATAACTGTATTAAGGTACGTCTCTAATATTGATAAATGACAAACCATATTGTATTCTGCAAGAAAATCCACTTATTGATTGCAGTATGGGTGGAAAAAGATACGATGCTCAGGGTAGCTATCGTTATGAATAATGTTACTGTGAGTTTGAAAAATTGAAGTGAAAGGTCAGCAACCAATTTCTTTAGGTGGATAGAACATTATTATCTGAACTGTTGTGTTATATTAAACAAGATAGCTTTGAAAAGTGAAAAACTACGATACTTTTAAATTCTGAATACCTGATATAAAATGAAAATATCACAAATTCGGCTTCAATCCGCATTATATAGTATTTTTGAAATAATGTAAATAATATGAAAGTCTTCACATAACAATGTACAAACAGTTGTAAGGCCCAGGCCCCTAAAAAGCTTACGTTAGGATTCATAGCTTCTAGCCGCTTGCAAATGTATAATGTTTTTAAGTTTGTAAACTACGAAATTGGTTAGTCATACCACATCGCCAATTTTACCGGAAACCACGCAATTTTAGTGGTATAACAAATTTCCTGCCGAGTAATTTGTCCAACAAAAGCGTTGAAGTCTTTAAGAACTCCACACGTAGTCTCTTGTCTTCGTTACATATACGAGTAAGTACGCTTTAGTTAAACTCCTTTGCTCTATTAAACTGAGCGTTAGACTATAGCCGTGCATTGTGTTCTATTCTATGTTTGGTATAATATAATATAAACAATAACAAATTCAGAAGACCTCGTTAAGTAATTAAGTATCGTGAATTTATGCCATGATTTTAGGGTAATTATCACTCAACATTTCATTTATGTTCATATCGGTGTGAACTTCGCCTGTACTGAATTAGAACATTTCATCTTTGAATTTGGTAACATTTAACATGGTAATTCTCATGGCCCGTGATATGATAGCCATCATGCATATTTGAGTTCACATTTTGAGGAAACTAATAATAACCTTACAACTGAGAGTTTAAACTATTATTGCGGACATTTTCCATCGTTAGTGAGCAAGATGATCCCGACGTTTCGGGATCTGCAATCTGGTCCCGTCTTCAGGTGAAAGTTTAACTAAAACATAACATAAAACAATACAAAATGAGCTAGCCAAAAGTAATCAGTGACCAGAATGTTTTAGGTTAATTTTCACCTGAAGACGGGATTAGATTTCAGATCCCGAAACGTCGTGATCATCCTGCTCATTAACGATGGATGATGTCCACATTCATAGTTTAAACTCTGAAATTATCTCATCGTCAGTAACAAACTTTAAACAAACAATTTACAACTATTTTTTCTAACTATCTCTTCATTTAAGTAAAAGAAAAGTCAACGTAAATAAAAACCACAGTGCTACACTGACAGAACAATAGTATTCATTGTTCAAAGAACTAATTACTTATTTAAACATAAACGGAACAGAGAATAAACTAACTATTCAAGATAAAAGACAAAAGGTTAGTGGTGAGACCTCGTCATCTCTTCTATTGTTGAACGTCAAACTTTTGTTCTGGGTTTTATACTCAAGCAGTGTTTCCACTGAACTTCCTATAGTATTGTACTGACAAACAATGCAGTTGTTGAGTTTGTGTCACAATTAAACTCGTGCTATTGAATACAGTTTCTAAAAACTTACTTTAAAAAACAAGCTTATATTGAACAAAGGGTTGACAATATCACTAAACCAAGATGTGTACATGACTGTATATGTAAGTTGATGACCATGATGACACGTAGATCTTAATTTAGGTAAACGCCAAACAGGTAGAATTACTAAAGACATTTAAAGACACAATTTTTGGACCGAACTGGGACTCGAACCCGGGTTGCAATTGACTTTTACGTTTTTATTATAAACATTCATATTTAAGTTCTTCTCCAAATTTGAAAGTATAAATAGGTGGGTTGGATGGTAGTGGTCAGCATAATCACCCGGTAAGAGAGAGACCCGGTTCGGTCCACACATTTTCTCTTCAAATTTCTCAAGTAATACGATAGAATATCTTTATAAAGGGTTTTATTAAGAACTGATTACAAGGACTGTGCGTTAAAAAATCTTGTTTGTCGATAACATGTTTATGAAGAGTAATAACTGAAAGTTATCAGTGCCACAAGTGGGAGTTCGTATTTACAGAGTTTGGGAGCTCTCTCCTGGGGGATGGGGGACGCAAAGTACGTCAAAACAAACTAAAGGACCCTATAAAAACATTTTAGGTTTTTAACATTTTTTCGAAAATTTAGGTGGAGGGACACTTAAAACTCATCTTGTATATAGCGGTAACTAATCATCTGAATAAATTTAGCACAATTCCGTTTTGTATTTACTGATATGGACACCAAGTACACAGCAACACAATGAAACAGATTTTTGCCTTTTTTTAGTTAAATAAGCTAAAGGTTATATAAGTTTTATCAATTCTGTAACTTCTTGATATATTGACTTGTTTTTTTTCTATCCAAGAACCTACGTACTTCTTTATGAAGGGATAACTTATGAACCACTCTGTGTACATATCATTAATTTCTTCATCTTCAATTGTACTGTAGTAGTTTAGTTATAAATAACATTTTTTATTTTGCTTGTATTTGTCAACAGTTGTAGCCTATATACATATGTTTTGTAATTACAATTTCAACTTTCAGGTTTGCCCGAAGATGACAACATTGCCGATAAAAGCAATGGAGATTAAAAACATAACTAAAAAAATAACTGGATTTTTACATTTTTATATATTTTTTCTCCACCGGTTGATAATCCATCATCAATCGTAGACTGTAGTGTGTCAACTACAGGTGCACGGGAAAGAAGCCGTGAAAGGCTGTGAAAGGCTGGAGTGAAATGATTTCACTGACTATGTGAACATGCATTACGGCGCTGTCACATGCAGATAAGACTGCCTCCTTACGCAGCTTACTTACCTTCCATTCAAACCTTAAAAGCTTTGCCTGAAGATGTTGTGTTAGAAAATCACTAGGTCTACACTAATGTAAACTTAGTACGTTTGAAAAGCTGAAGCTTTCTTTAAATTATACACTGAGCCTGTTCATTAAACAGGGAGAATAACACGCACAAATATAATTTTATTTTGCATTTGATATGAGTGAAGATGAAACGCCTCCTGTATTAAAATAATTCAGTTAGTATTTTTATATTTACACTTTTACGTTGACCTTTACCACAATAGCCCTCAACAATGGCTAAAACATGTTAAAGTACACTTTAGAAGGATTGATCATTACAGACAAAGTTGCTCAAAACATGCCCTCGCAGTCTTTAATTTAGGTCGCTATTTTTTGGTTTAGCTATTGTTTTCAAAGAATATCTCTAGGTTTGTATAATATAATTGAAGCAAGCTCTTATGCCAAAGTTAGCAACAAATTGTTCAAGTTGGCCAAAAATAGCTTTTTATTTTTTTAACGGCAGTTTTTGACTTTTTTGTGTATAAGAAACATAGAACCACTCCTGCACTATCATATAAACCCGCATTTGTACGTTTCGGTTTATAAACGGCGTAAAAAATAGGGGACTACGAAACTATGTTTTGCCCCTTTTTAAATGAGCGGAGCAAAATTTGTAATATCGCTTCTACCATTTCTCGCAAGGTCGATGGCACGGGCGACTCTTCAAAGAACCGAGTCAGACAAGAAAACACTACTAGAGCCTATGTTTTTGAAACTTAAGATACACTGGTATTTTCACCTACCCCTTGTCAACTGGACCCCATGAGAGAGAAACAATCAATACATGAACTCGGTGATAAACATGAGTTCTTGCTTGGCTGACTTATCCTCTTAAACATGACTTTTACTGTTCAGATTTCATGAATATCTACGCCAATCTTAAGCTGTAAAGATGTAACTGACAAGACATTTTCCAGTAACCACTTATCACATATACCAACTTATATCCTATATTGATTTTAAAATCCTTTCATTAGATCAATGACATGACTAAAGTTAAGTACTGGTAAATTGAACGATGATCAACAATCTCAAACTATTATAGTATGTATTTTAATTTTATAAAAACTAAAGCAACAATAGGAGACAAAATACAGGGTGTTTCAAAAGTACTCCGTCTCTTCTGAACTTTTGAACGGACCGGGGTATTTGAAGTGTTTTTCACTTGATCGGCGGTTTTGTCCCATCCCTAAAATTGCAGTTTTGTAAAAATTTTGAAATTTTCACAAACACCCCAAACATGTGGCTTTTATTTCAAAGGCAACAAAAAATACAACACTGACGCCCTCAACAAATGTCCGATGTTTAAGTTATGGTTACCAATGGTTTATTTTGCAAGAACTCAAACAACCATTGCGTTTTCTGTTATAAGGAGGCAGTCAAATGTTTTACACAAGGCGCTATTTGATAGTGTAAAAATAATAATCGGACACGGTAAAACGCCGGACTGCTTTATTCGTAGTTCTAGCATCATCTTAAGTAGCACAAATTTGTAAAGCTCTTCACCCTCTAACACCAAACATAACACATGGACTGTAAATAGCTCAACTATTGGACAAAAAAAAGATATTTTGAGTTTTAATTTAGTACATATCAAATTAAGAATTTTCTTTAAGTCATTAGACACCGTCAAACACTACAACATCAATCAAAGCTATGTAATAAATACAATTATATTCTAGCGTAACATTTGGTATGCTCGGCAACTCAAAAGGAGTAAACTCGTCTAAGTTAACGTTTAAAGTGTTTGACAAGCGAACCACTTATGAAGTAGCCGCACCAAACACTGAATAGCAACTTTGTTTATTTGAAAGCGGCAAAGTGTTGCGGTGAACTTTGCTCGGTTCAAAGTTTCAAAGCAGAACTTGGCCAATACTTCGTCCAACTCACTGCCCAACACGAGTACTCCACAGAACGTTCAACAAAATCTCAATATTACTTCCATTATCGATTGCGTCTTGGGTTTGTTACTGATAACTAACCGGTAATTGGTCTGAGTAATTTTATTCATGAGTGTATTCTTGTTCTCCACTGATTGTCCGTTTTAGAGACACACTATACTGTGTATTATCAATATTGATTCTAAAATATAGAGCTTAAGTGTAATACTTTCTAGAGCATATTTTGACACATAAGATACGCATTTTGCTCAACACTACTCTAATACAATATACTATGTACCAATACAACCAAAAACTATGTTCAACACAGATTTAATGCTCAAACGAGGAAGATAAGCCTATTGCTAGCAGCAAAAAAGGGCAGCACAGAAAACAACTTTACTTTCACTTGGGCGTCCAGAACAAATAAGTACGTTAAAATGTACGGATTTTCGTTTTCTGAACGGACTCATTTCCTTTTCCAACACAACAAATAAATAGTTTTCTTTTCTTCGAGAAAATCTCGTACTCAAACATGTCGGTAAACTATAATATCGTAATAACAGTTTAAAGTTAAACAAAATCTTTAAAATCAAATTAAATGAAAAGTACCTAAATATAAAAAAATATTTTTTGTACAACACAAAGTAGTGGCTAGAGAGTAAGCAAATCAATTGTTGGAAACATGTTCATGTTGAATGACATTTTTCTAAGTTAGATGCACTGAGTTCAAATTCAAATTCTTTATTGACATCATAATATGTACAGTTACATTTCGATGCAAATCAGGCATAATATCTCAATAAAATACAAATCATTTTAAAATTCTGTAGATAAAACTAAGACAGTTTAAAATAGCTTATTAAGTGCCAAGAACATGTCATGAGAACATGTCAAAACTCCGACAAACTATAAAGGACCCTTCGAGAGAGATAACATCTTAGTCTGCGTTTGAACATATCTAGGCCAGGAAATTGTTTAATTTCGCCTGGAAGTTTATGAAATAAATTTAACCTTGATAAAAAATTGAATTTCTGCAAAGCTCCAAACTAAACATAATTTGAGGCGTTAGCTGTGATTGGTTCCTTGTGTTTATATTTTGGCGAATGTTTATCAATTTAGTTTGATTTTGAAAAATATAAATAGCTGCAAAGTAAATTATTAATGAAGGTACGGTCAAGATGTTCCCTGTCTCAAAGTGCCCTCTACAGCTATCAGCCCAACCAAGCCCCCAAACCAAACTATCCTTTGTGCCCCCTTTTGCAAGACGAAAACCCTGTCTACGTTTTGCCTGCCGGTGAAACCCCAGAATATTATCCCATAAGACAAAACTGACTCGAAGATTCCATGGTATGCAGACCTTAGAGTTTCCCTAGTCCCAACTCGACTCAGCTGTCTCAAAGCATAGATAGAAGAATTTAAATTTTTACAAAGATGATCAATGTGAAAACCCATTTAAGGTTGTTTTGAGTAAAAATCCCTAAAAACTTGGTGCAATGTTGTGATTCTAAATCCCAGTCGTTCAATTTGAGAGAAATGTGTTACGTCCTAAGTATGGCAGAGTCAATTCCAAGCAATAGTCTATGTTGTAAACTGTATTATAAGTAAAGAAAAAGTGCATGTATGTAACTTTCGCATTAGTAACATCGTTTAATTTATCAATGTTAATATGTTGAAATTAATCCAAGCATAAAGTATGCAACATTTAATATCACTCGGTTATTAAATCTGGAAATTGGTTTTAGAGAAAAATGTAGCGAAGTGATATTTAATACGAGTATTTTCATCCAATAACTTGGATTATTAACTACACGTGTGCAGTTAAACTCTACAGACATTAACTCCGTTTTAATTAAAATTAACTTTTTGTTGCGCAAAGCACGTGTAAGACTACTATTAATCATTAGTCAAATATCGAATCCATGGGATAACTAACCAAGCGATCGCGAACTAGGTGATCTGCTCTTATGGTTCTCTTAAAGTTAGATAATTATTTGTCATAATTTGAAAATACTCGTTCAAAGAAAATACGTTCTGCGTTGTTTGAGTTATAAAATAAACACACAAAAAACCTAGTTTATACAAAAAGAAAACACTCAAAAGCAATCACCCTGTCTGCAGTGATGTTTCTGACGCATGCTAGTAAGACATCAAATTTGTCAAACTGTAGTATAATTTCATGGATGTGGTGAAACTTAATATGACTCATCATAGTTTCCATCTCGTTGAACGGTTTAAAGATATTAAACCGAAGTGTTTTAGAGAACAGTTCTGGATTAAAACGTTCTTGTTGTGTTTTTCAGCCGATCGAAATAACATTTTGTATACAATGTATTTTGTAAACTACATTCGATGCGTACGATCTTAAGCCATTTGGTAAGTACAGACCTTATAAATCTAATTGGCTATTAAATAAACGCTATTGACGTAACTACTGTGTTTTATCTCATGATTCTCGTGTTTATAGTGTTTCACACACATTAGGCGTTAAGCATTTTGTGAATTGATTCACCTTTGACTGGTAAAGGCTTGCTTGAGCTGATAGGTAAACCTAGAACTTATATTTATCAGGTTATTTTTAGACTTATTGGAAAAGTATATGAACGGTTGTCATGGTCGGTTACGGCGTCTCATGGTTCTTCCTTTCTCTCTATAGCTACAACTGACTCCCCACCATGCTAATAAGGCTCCTATACAGATAGTCACGGAAAACTGATGCCAAGCTTTAAGCCAAACCAAATTGTAAACCAAACCCAGATAAATATTCAAAACACATGACACTCATAAACTGCATTTCCATAAGTAATCTGTGAGCTCGAGGAAGACGGTTTGGCTTAAACGTCAACGAGGGTTTTACACAAGTTTCAAAAGTCCCAAAAGTAACTACTTAACTTTTAGTGTGCCTTGATTTTCTAAGAAGTCTGTAATAAATGGTTCACGATAAGAGACGAGAAGAACTGTTGCCATTAGTGTAAGTATTGTAGGTGTTATTCGTATATTATAATAGTTGTAATAGGTACTGTTCATTTCAACTAACAGGTATTTAGATGAAATGTAATTGTCACTTCTCGTTAGTAAATAAAACTATCTAGAGTAGCTTTGCAAAATATAGTATCAAAAGCACAGACACAACTAGTTAACAAATAATATGCTGTGCCACAAATTCTTAAAAAAACTCACCATTCAAAGCCTCAAAAATTGTATATTCAAATCTAACCTAAAGGACACTAGAACAAATTAATTTGAGAGTTTAGTTTTTTGGTTATTTTCTGAGTTATCACCATAAAACGTGTCCATGAAGTATAAAATAGACCCTACTTTAGGTTTTATAGCTCATGTGAGCGGTGAAAGGTAGAACGGAGGGAAATTAGGTTGAAATAATTACCCTTCTGGGACCATATGTAACGTAGAACCCTCTCGTAACAAGCCCTCTTCAAAGCGGCTCTCGCCTTACATGTGCCTTTTTATACGAAAGACTAAACGCACAATTCAAATTCTCATACATAAAAATAAGCGATTAAATGTTTATATATTTTGAATCTTCAGCCAAATATTGGCATTTAAAACGAAGTTTCTGTTATGCATTATACATGATGGGTTCATTGAGCTTTTATTTTTTCTATTTTAACTACTCTTTAATATTCTATGATAGACAAATCAAATACGCTTAAAAGTACTGTTTATTGGCCTTTTAATTTCAACTAAATCAAACCCCAAATGAACTCACATTTAAAAATATTGTATTTTGCGCAAGGAACAAAGTATGGTAAAACAACAATTAATTAACACTGATTATGTTTCTGCGCTTAAATGTACGTATAAATTGAAAACGTTGAACAACTTTTCGAACAACTGATTTGTAAATGCTACTGAAACCTTATTTTGCATTTACAATGGATATATTTTATAATTTACCCGTATCAACAATATCAGATTTATATAATTAATGGGAATAACAGTAAATACAATTGTATTCTATTTTTTCTTGAAGTAACTAATTACTTATTTAGCAATGCTAAGTAAACATAATTGCTATTCTTGCAGTTTCAAACGAAACACTCGTACACATATCGTCTCGTATCAGTTTAACTTCAAAATTCTTTTAAATTAAATTTATGAAAGAGTTACAATTGTTCGTAAGACATTTCTTTTTGTAGCTTTTAAGAACGTGCTTGAGTGTTTGAGAACTTGTAACCATAGTTTGAGTCTTTTTTCCTAAATTCAACCCAAAATCTAGGTTAAATTTAAACATTTTTATACAAATTAGGAAGTCAGGAGACATTGTCAAGGCTTTTATAATAATAGAAAATATATTTTGGCGCGTAAATAAGAAGCAGTTTCCTTGCAAACGCTTGGAGCCGTTCGGAAAACCGTAAAACTTCAAAGATGAGAATTGTGCAGGCCAACGTTCCAAAATTTTAAATTGTTGACATAGAACATTTCCTTGCTCTACATTTTCAAACCGTCTTCTTCCAAATGCGTTTGCGACCCCATAACCGGAAGTGATATTCGTTTTATGAAACAAGATGCAGGGAAAACTATCGAACTGGGAGATACAGAACGATAGTTCATGAAAGTTTGCCTTGTCAGGCAGAAGTTCAACTAGTCTACTGATTGCTTAAATTCTATCAAAAGTTCACAAATGCCGAAGGTGTTCAAAGCTCGTCTAAAACAAATCTTGGACACAAAGACGTTTTACAGTACAGACGAGTTAATGGCACATAACTGGGAAACTGCAGAACCTATCGACGTACATTAGGGCTAGAGTGGAACATTTCGAATGAGTGGGAGAGAGTGAATGTACAAAATGTATGTTTGAATGGGACCTTGATGTCAGAATGCATGGCAAATTTTAGTTCAACTTCTCAATGACGATTGCATAGCATGTGTCGTTGTATGTTTCCGCAATAGCATATTTATTTATGTTTTGTAGACACAGGATCTCCCCTGTGAACACATTCTGAGTTTGCACACTCCAGTATGACTTGTTTAACAAATGAATGAGCCTATTGGCGTAGAAACCGATTAGTTTACGAGCAGCAAAATACTACGATACCTCGCGTCGTTTTTCATCAAGTGACGTTTCATAGCTTTGCAATCCAACAAACTCTAAACTGATGCCTTTCTGTATGTAACGTAATTTGTATAATATATCAACCAGATCATCTAAGAGAGGTTAGAGCCACATTTTTGAAATTCCACTTTGAGTTCAGAACTCTTATAAAGTATATTTTCACGTATTTCAAAATAGTATATTGTGTGTACTATATAGGATAAAGTGACACTTTTTGACACGAGGTCAAATTAAATGACCCATGGTCAAAAAGACACTTTCGGGCCGAGTGGTGAACGATATTCTTTGTCATGATGCAAATAATAATGATAAATAAATGTCAAGAAATGTTTTTATATTATAAACAATTAATTAATTAAAAATTGTTTTGAGCTCAACAGTTTGAATTAAAATGTTATGAAGAAACAGCTGTTGCACTTATTAAATACGTAAGTGTTAAATTTCAAAACAATCAAAACAAACTCGTTGAACCAGCTGATGTCCATGCCACAAAAAGATCATTAAAATTCCTAGGGAGAAAAAGATCATCAAAACAATACTTTATTTACCTGGGTGTAAAAGTGACACTTTAGCACTGTCAATTCATGTGTCTAAAGCAGCTGTTTTCAGAGCAGAATGACAAAAAGATTTTAAAAATAAAACATGGGACAAATTAACTCTAAAACTCACAAACGCAAACTGTACGAAAACTAAAATAAAGGAAATATTACTTAAATCCCAAAAGTGTCTCAAGCATTTAACGAAGAACATTTCTTCTAAAAGTTAAGCACTTACAGTAACATTTTTCAAAACGGCGGCGTTTGTTGAACAACTCTCTACCTCCCCCCATACCAGTATTTTTGTACATAACTAAATCCATCTTTAAATGGCAGATTACGTTGGATAAAGAGATAATCTCCCAATTCCCTTATTAAACACGAAAGCCTTTACACAGTCCGTGTCTAATTTAAACAGACAAGAACCACGTTCCGTTTAATTAACGCCTTAAAAACGAGAACTGTATTGTTTTCTGTAAATACAATTTAGGTAGTTTGTGTTCCCCATGTTTCTGAGTATTTCATATATTATTTTAGTGGAACAAGCTATTAGGCCTCCATATGCCCAAGTACTGGTCCGTTCTGTTTTTCTTCATAAGTGTAAGGAGCGAGAATGCCAACCATATTTGTAAAGGTACGTACATGAAACTAGTATTACGTAAGTAGAAGGTATTACGTAAATCTTAGAAGTTGCGACAAACTTTCCTGCCCTAAGAACAAGTTTGGTTCGCATAAATAAATTTCTTGCCACAGAGAGCTCAGCCTACTATTGGCTGGGTATTATTCCAGGGTTCAGGTAGTAACGGGCAGGACCTCTATAAACAAACACCACTCACCATCATATAATACACGTAGCACAGTACCTCTCTCAGAACTGATCGTCTGTAAGCTCCAGCGCCTGGTGCGACTTGCACAACGGGGTCTACAATACCCACCGATAACAGCTAACAAAACCAGGCCCGAGTACACTGTAAGTTCTATCTCGTACTGTACTTATAATTTTCGTTTCACACGCCGGTCCTAAGCCCACTACGTTTGGACTCCGGTGGAATGGACCTCTACACTGCCCATCTACGTATTAACTGCTTGCAAATCAAACGGCAGACCTTATGTCCAAAATTCACCACAATAATCTGAAACTTAAACACACACACAAATCCGCCAAGTACCTCTAGTATTAATACTGCCCAAAACAGTCAACATAGGGGCCTCAATGTATTGCCCACTATATGTAGCCTCGACAGGCTCAGGACACTGTGTCACTCTGTCAATCAAACTCAAATATTCTGCCCTGCAACTCGACTCAGTGATAGGCCTATGGAATATTATTATTAAAATATTCAATATAAAAATATTATTTATATACTGGCGTTTGTATTTAATTATTATTATTTATTTCAAAATCAATAACCAGATTCTGAGCGGCCTCTCAATATAACATTTTCCACAGCATATCAGTTCTGTAATAATTTATATTCAAGAAACAAATATAATCATTGTAGCTAAATATGCTAAATATAATAGGCACGGGTCAACTCACCCAAGAAACACTATTAGAACATCACAATCACTATCTCGACTCAACAGCCACTCACTACCCAGACACACACAATCTGGCTTCCTCAAGTTCTCCACACAGACACACTTGACACTGAGACTGACCGTTGTTATCTCTCTGTGTACTCCTCTCTTCCCCGCAGTGTCAATCGTTTACAAACCAGACCCCAGCTGAACACACTGCAGGACCCTGCATGCCCAGTGCAGACCAGCTGCACAGGCCTTCACTCTCACGAGCAACAACTTGTTGCCAGACAAAATAAAAGGAAACAAAACATACCCCCTCTGCAAAATGACTCATCACAAAGTCCAAGATATTTTGGCCTTTGAGAGAACGTAGTATAGAAATTTAAGGTTAATACAACCTACATCAGTAGAATCATACAGTTTGAAAGGCTTCATTCCTTTTTGTTGTCTAGGCGACGAGAAGTGCGAAGAGGACAGCTCGTTGTTCAGCCAAATATCTGAAGAGCCGGTATGTTACCATCCGAGCCTTCAGTCCCCCATTGCCTTGGACCATTCCGCCACCACCTCCATCTTGAGCAACAACAGCCTCCTCGTGTTCTCTGACGAGTTCGACTCCAACGTGCTTCTCTCACTCACCAACGTCGGCGCCAGTGGTAACAAACTACGCTTACAGTTACGAAAGAACCTAAAAGATACGTAATAAAAATGTTGTGTTGGCCGAAGACTGCAGTAGTAGCATGTCAGTTATTCGTATGACGGTGAACGCTGAGAGCTAACTGTTTCTTATTTAAACCCAACGACTGTCTTTAAAACAGACAGCACCTTTAATTTCTAAGGATAATAACAAGTGACAGACAATACAAAACTGTATTTGTTAATGGTTTTAAAATAGAATAACAGCGAGCTTAAGTAGTAGGAGAAGGGGAGTTCAAGCTCAATAGGATTTCCCTAGGGTTCTGGCTCAAGGAGTGAAATCCATGTCGAGTGGATAGCATGTAGTGTGTAGTGTTGAACACTTGTCTATCACGCGGCACACGGCAGTGTTGGCGAGGACCTCACTGTAGCGGTTACGTCAAATGATGTAACACTATTCACTGGTATCACAGCTGTTCACATGCAGTGCTGGTGCACTAAGGCACTTACAACAAGATATGTAATGGTTCTACACGCGTACACCACACTGTACACTCGTGTCATTGATATAGAAATATAAATAATATTCTATGTACTATTACTCATTTAATATACTGAAAATCTAAAGTTTAACCACCCGATTTAAAGACTAACCGTAACTTTTTCTCACAGCTGTTTCCATGTAGTGTTGGTGCGCTCATACGCTTACAGCACAATATATAATGACTGTATACACTCGTGATGAGTGAAGTAAAGTACACTGTTTCACCATAACATAATAGAAATAACACAACACTAGAAGCGCATCAGCACTGCATGTGAACAGCTGTGAGTACCAGTGAATACTCTAGTGTTACATCATTTGACGTAACCACTACACACTACATGCTATCCACTGGCTCCGTTGAGCCAGAACTCGACATGGATTTCACGACTTGAGCCAGAACCCCTAGGGTAATCTTACTAGCTTACACACTCAAAAAGGTAAGGGAGATCTGTAATAACTTTACGAAATGGCAACCATCTACATCTTAGGTTGATTTATTTGGTCTAATTTCTTTACTACTATTGTAGTTCTTGATTTCAAAAGGGGTTATTAAAGTGATATTGGCTGTTTTGTTACTAGATGACTTTTAGCTATTAAAACTATCACTACGTGTAGGAGTATAGTAGCAGTATTATTTAAAATGGGTTACTTTCCTCTAGTCGATTTCAATATTTATTGTTGACATTTTACGATTACCCAGCCTCTTCATGATAATATTGTTACTGAATTCCTTTGATACTTTGCTTTATGACACCGACCACTCTTAGAGGAAAGTTTAAGGTGAATATGGGGTTATGGTGAGTGTGATGAGTGTTTTGATGGGTGATGAGGTGTAGTCTTGTTACAAACTAAGGCTACAGAACGTATTGTCAAGACAGGCTACAGGACGCTTTTTAGCATTCAGTCTGTTCTTGCAGCTCCATAATCATTAAAACAAGAAAGGAAAGGCGTGATTATTGTCTAGAAATGATTGATTGTTTACAGCTAGGTTACTTTTACTTGAGGAAAGCTCGGTGAAGCCTAAGGTCAGTGGGGGTGCGTTTGCTATCTGGCCTCCTTATCAGTTCCAAGGCCTTCACATCCACGTGGGAGATAGCGAGCACAAGGTCGATGGCAAAGGGTAAGCTTGATTCAAGAATAAGTTATAATACTCCAATGCTTCATAGTAACAAAACCAGGCTAATCATTGATTAAAAGATAACGATGCAGTTATAGTGGATTACCCATAGACGAAGTAACTCTTCTGAGGATGATTTTAATACTAAGGTTATTTATGCTTGTAAAACTGTATCATGAATATAACGTTTGGTCGTTATGAAATACAATGACAAAATGCATAGTTTTAACATATTAATGAACATTAAAAACCTAACTGGTCTAAATGGAGGAAAACTTCCTTTAATTTGACGGGAAGCTCGAAACCTTTTTTATGTTTTGCCCTATGACCTTTCGTTTTGAATTCCCATGAATATGATTTTGGAGTCACTTGTGCTGATTTTGTCTTTAAAAACATAAAATATAAACCAGTTCCAAAGTTTTTTTTATATATTTTAGTATACACTAATCTTTTGGCCTAGCTTAGAAAGCGCAAAGACACTATGGATTGTGGTGCTAAGGACACATTTATTTGAACGCCCTTTATTAAAGTGGCACTTTGATTAGGAAACCCGTCAACTTACAGTCATATTATCCCTCAGTAAAAACAATACGCAGTTTCCTGGCTAAGTAACCAATTTTTCAATTATTTTACACTCTGAGAAAACATTTCCAGTTCAGGCTTTAGGGGCCATTTTATTGTAGATCTTCTAATATTAACAAACGTATTCAAGATTCCGAATTACCAGAGCAGAACACAAGGTTAATGTAAAGTGTCTCATAACAAATATGAACAACTTTCGATTTGCAGATACCCGATTGAAGCTCACGCAGTTCACTGGAATACAAAATATTCGTCCTATGATGAAGCAAAGAAACAAAGCGACGGTTTACTTGTCATGGCGTATTTTGGGGAGGTATGCATACGAAGTTATTATATTTAAAACATGGTATGTTCTTTTTCTTCCATGAAATATTATTACCCTTTGGTATCAACTATGAAGTGTAAGACAATAGAATTATTGTTATGGTTGAGAAACCCTAGTGTCAGCTAAGGAGTGGGTATCCATAACACATCGCAATGTCTCCGGTAACACAATTGTTAAGGGATCATTTGCACGGTAAGATAATAACTGTGTACTAGCAATACTCATTTCTACTTCCTTTTCCCAATTATCATTGTCTATTAGGTTAAGGTCAGGGTTGAGTGGTTGAGAGGACTTTGTAGTCCTAACTTCACCTCGTTAGACAAGACAAACTTTTCTTTTACCTTGTATTTACAGTTCCAATTAATTTAAGAGGTTTAAATTAAAACAACGTATATTTGTACCAACAGAAAGGAGATCAAGGCACCCCCAACCTTGCGGACAGTCTATGGTGGTCTTTAGATCTAGGGGAGAGCCTAACGGTCACTGGAAAATACTTACAGCCCTTCTTAGGAGACAGGATCCTTTCACACCAACCCTACTTCTACTACGAGGGTTCACTCACAACAGAGCCGTACTCCGAGAACGTGCAGTGGATAGTGTTCAACAACCCTTTATTCCACATGTCTGCTGAACAGGTAAATGGGAATGGCTACGCACAATTTAAAGAATTTTGTTTGTTAAAATTTGTTTTTCTCTGGGATTTTAAGTCCCTAATTGTCAAGCTCGTTTGTGTTAAAATTACGATTAAATCAAAGAAACAATAATAAAAAAACGAAAATGTCATGATCAATAGAAAAAAGGAATGAACAGGGTTAAAGTTCTGTTGCTTGCCACAGACCCGAAACATTTTTCAGTAGTTCAGTATCAGTCGTTTTAACAAAAAGTAGTATGGTTTCAAAGAATTCAGTCTCAAACAGAGCATATACTCTATAGTGTATACTCTATGAAAGTGTACTCGGTTTTAGCGCACAAAGGGTTAAATATAACGACAAAGCTAAAAGGTTTAAGTTTCTATCTTTTAAATCTTCCGAGGTAGACCCAGTCAACTGTATACACCCTTTTACAGTATTTAAGGTTCTAGAAATGTCGCTCATGTTATAATCCTCAGTAAAGGTGCTATTTTAATCCTAACTGCTACTAAGTGACGGGTAGAAGTTGTCCAATGACACTCATTGGTGAAATGAAATGAAAAGTCTTTATTTACGTGGCGAAGTTAGGACTTTATAGTCCTCTCTACCACTTAACCACGTTAAATATATACAACAAAATCATACTTATTACACATATGTTACATAAAATAAATGGAAATAAGATATTTTAAATATAAGACAAGAAAACTTAACTAAAGTGTATAAAGGTTTAAAAATAAATTGATTAAATAAATAATAAATAATAATAATATATAATAATAAATAATAATAATAAATTTAATTGGTGCAATTATCTCAAGTGCTCTCCTATTGGGGCAAAACCAACGTTAATTATGCGCTAACCACGCATTTTATGGTTAATTATGCTTAACCATAGTTTCTGGTCTTTTACTTATGGTCAAGTCTATAGAAGAATTAAAATAGTTAATAATATTATAGGGGAAAAGCAATTTAGTTTTCGGAAGGAAATTTAGTTTAGACATTAGTAAATCGGGGTTAAGAGTGTCAAAAGCTTTGCTCATGTCTAAAGATATACCCGAAGAAGTGTAGCCTTTCCGGTATGAATCAGAATCTCTGTTAGAGCTGTTATAGTCGATTTACCTTTCGAAATTCCGTAGAGTTTACCAAGCTTTGTCCTTGTCCCATGCTCTTTCCGTTATGTATCAATGGATGTAACCAGCTCAGATTGCAAAGATAATTTATGTATTTTTGTCGATGGCATATCTTTCTGTTTATCAAATAGTAGCATTCTTCAGCTTAGATTGATATGTTGTCGAGAGACGTTCTCTTCTACAGTGGCTAGAGTCTATCAATCTTCTTGTTAATGGAAACAAAACAAAGTACGTAGATTTCTGCCTGAGACATCCATCTTAAAGTAGGATGATTCTGGTAGTGGACATGGAACTTACAACAAAAGTTTCATAGCCTTGTGAAAACACAAATTTCATATATTTGACGATATATCGATATATCTATGAAATATATTTCAATTGAACTTTTCCTGTCATATCGACAAAATCACGAAAAGACTCCGTTCTCGAATATTCATTCTTCGCAGGTTTGCTAATCAAGTTGTTCTAACCTCAGCATACTACTACTCAGGCACCCGCCAGTATCCACATCTAGCTTATCCCCTCCCTATGGGGATGGGAAATAATCGTAACCTTTAAAATAGAAAAGCAGCCAAGTGAATGTTGGACCTAAGTCCTTAGAATCCACAAGTCCAAAGTTGTAATATTGTGAAGGTATCCTAAAATTTATTTACCTATCTTTATCCATTTAAAAGCTAACGGGGTGTATCCATACTTTTAACTCACCCTGTGTAAGGGGCTTCAGTGAAGACATGGCATACCAGCCGTCTGGATTGAGGATAATAATGTTTGTTTTCCAGTTGAAGACATTTACGGACATGCAAGCGTCAAGTGAACACCAGAAGCGTAGAAACATCCAGTGCCGAAATGGAAGGCAAGTGTTTTACGTACCCAATGTAAACGATAAGGAAATCAAGACAAAATAAAAGTAGCCTTGTTTTGGTTTTGTGTTGTTTTCATATTTTGTTTAAATTTTATACTTGTTGATCCGTCTTTAAGCAAAGCATCTGCTCTAACGTTTTATGAAAAAGAAGATGTTTATAGATAAAAGTTTAATCTTGACGTGGAAGTCTGCAAATCAGTTATTTTTTAACATAGGTTTTTAATCTTCAATAGCATTTTCTAGGTTACTTTGGGTCATAAGATTTTAAATAAAATGCTTTTCCTTCTTTTCCCCTTAAAACGGGCAATCTTTTAAAAAGAATAAAGTCCTTTACAGGAAACGTACTAGCTCCTTTATTTTTATGATACAAATTTAAGTACTTCTTAGTCCCTGTAAAACTATTTGCCTTGCGCATGGTCAAACCACTCAGAATTTCTTCCCAACTAATGTACAACTAAAAATCTAGTTTTTTTATATTTTAAAACGTTTGAAATACTTTAATTTGTCAAAAAGCTCATTGGCCTACTTGGTATCATAAAGAGCTTTTATAAAGAGATAAAGAGATTTATCAACCAAATGAAACAAATTCATCTAAATATGTTTTCAAACGACTGAGCTGTCAATTTTCTGTAAAGAAACTTCCGTGAAGCGGCAAAACACTAAAAATTATTGTAAAAAGTGTTGTTGCGAACAAACAATACACAACGCTAGAGTACAGCTTATTTTGAAATTGACTCTTCCCTAAAGGTCTATGTTAAAATTGGTTTACCTACAAAATCTACTGATACTTTTCAAATTTAATAAGAAAGACCATGCACATTTTTTCATACTCATTAATTTAAAAGTTGGTGGATGTTCTCTTACATAAAGTTAACACGAAGCAAAACAGAAACTATTCACACTAACAACTTTCAGAATATGAAAGTGGAACTAATCTTTGCCAACAGTAGTAAACTAACTTCAACCTTGCTGCAAAATGGAGGAAGCTCTACCTCACACTAGACAACCTCAATGTTCAGTCTTGCCAACATTTATGTCGTAAACTTTAGTAATGTCTACTTAAAGTTAAAAGAGCAATTTAGACAAGAATCACAGCCACGGTTGGTTTTAGTAGTAACGTTGTAGAATCGAACAATTACGAGTACATTGGTTTTTCCAAAAATAGGTTGGGCTGAGATAAATTAACTAACAATGTAGTCAGATAAAGTCAGTTTTTCGTTTGGATGCCGTATGATTCAAGTGCTTTTTCAAGGTTTATCTCACCCAACAACAAAACAGATAAGATGTTTACTAAAATATTACTATATGTTAAGACTAGGCTCTACCCACGTAATCATGGATTTGGTGGTTTTTCTGGATTTTCTTAATGTAGTTTTGCGTGTTTATAATAAGGGTATAGCTTACTATTTTTATAATTTGATAAGAATATTACATTATTGGTATGATCAATATGCAACTATCTTCTACGAAATTGGATAACAGCTGTTAAACCGAAAATAGATGTTATCAAGAAGTAGTAAACGTGATTTAACGAGTATGTTAGAACAGGGCAATTTTATTCCGTTTGGACTTGAAACTACGTTCTCCACTAGTTGACTGTGCAATATTTGAAATTGACAAAGGGCTCTGGATAAGGAAAAGCGAGTTAAATCAACAGCAGATGTATCTTCGATTCTCTTTGTTGGGTAACATTAAATAAAGTTACAATGTTTTGGTATACTGTAATTGGCTGTCTTCTGGGACCTTTGCACAGTTGTTGTTGGTCATGTCCTTAAGATAAGGAGCTAGAATGAGATGGAAACGGTTTCTGCGTATCACATGCTTTTCTACCAAAAGACAACCAAGAACAACACAAAAACCTTTAAGATACCGAGACAGTTTTTAGGAAGATGTTCCATCTTAAGGGAGGATGTTGTGTAAACATATGTATTTAATTTACGTATGTTTAATAATGATATAGATTGTTGATTTATTAACAACTATTTTCACAACAATATAAACAATCTATATCATTAAACATACGTAAATTAAATACATATGTTTACACAACCATAGCGTAATTCATTTAAACAATAACAATACGTTTAATGTCAAAACGATTGCAGTAAAACTGTTTTTATGACAATAATAAAATAAACTATGTACCACAAGTAAGACCTTATTTAATCGTAACTGAATTTAATATTAGTATAGTTTAAAATATTCATAAATTCCGTAATGCTATAAAATGAATTTTGAGCAAGGAATTTTTTAAGGTTTGTTTTGAATTTTGTCGTACAGTAACTTTTAACATTGTCGGGAAGTTTATTATATAATTTTCTACCGGCTTCAACAGTAAGTATATCGTACAGTTGAAGCCTATGGTAGTTTGGTGGGATAAAATTTTGATTCATTGTATTGTATTGCCTAATGTTCTCGACAATAGTACACTTAGCCTTAAAAAAACAACAACGTTTTCAAAATGTACATAGAGGATAAAGGCAATACGGATAGGGATTTGAAATGTTCCCTGCAGGATTCTTCAAATTTTAACTTACCAATTATTCTAATTGCTCTCTTTTGTAAGATCAGAGCAATTACCCCATAAGCATAATCCGTAAGATAAATGAGGACGAATGATTCCATTCTTGAGCGGCCTATCCACGCGTGCTGTGAAAACATTCACCATATGTGACTTATGCAATGTTTGTGCCCTACATTTGATACAATAGAGCGTGTGATAGTTTCCAGCAAGCAACACAACACGGTTCACGGAAGTGTGAAATGGAAAACAGCGGACAGTGAGCAGAGTTTGTGCTGTCATTTATCACACCGGATGATAAATTGAGGCTTAAATGTTCGCATTTCAACAGTTACAACCTTCTCTTATATTCCCACCAATTTTATCCATGTCTTTAATCTTCTTTAAGTGTTAGGTAAATTAATATACATATATCGTTTTTTTCTTTTATTAATTGTATTTTATTTTTCCAAAATACCTTTTTTATCCTAAAACAGGTGCTTTAGACCCATGTATTGACGTGCTAAAGTTGTACTTTTATTCACGGGGAAATAAAGGTTTGTTTTTATTAACCTTTTACTCTCTAGGGAGAAAAGGATCATTGTGATAATTTTTCGTGGCATGGACATCAGCTAGTTCAATGAGGTTTTTATTGTTTTGAATATGTACACTGATTATATTAAATCATTGTAACAGCTGTTTCTTCAAATATTATAATTCAGACTGCTGAGTTTAAAACAATCTTTACTTAATTAATTCTTTGTAATATTAAATTGTATTGACATCTATTACTAATTATAATTTGCATCATGACAAAAAGTATCGTTCATCACCCGGCCCGAAAGTGTTTTTCAATCCACGGTCAGTTAACGCTCACTTAACTTGACCTCATTGAGAATCATTCAATGAAACCTGTGACACTACGTCTTTCTTTGACTTTGATACAATTAAAGTAATATCTGCCACATACTGTATGATTGTTGCTGCCACATACCTAATATTGTTTAATGTTTGTTTGAGGCTGTATGCTTGTTGAAGTTTTGATTAGAACCAAATTATCTAATCTATTTAAGCTTGTTTCAAACCAGATTGTTGGACTAAACAAGTTGCTTAGTAAAATGAACATTAGTCATTAATGAAAGCATATTGTACTTTTAAACCACATTACCTTCAACTTTCAAATTGAATTTAAAAATGCGTGTCATCTTTGTCTGGACCTCATGAACCTTTGCAAGATCCACAGTATCCACCTGACCTTTTTACGGACTTCATATGAAGAAGACTAATGTTAAAGTATGGTAGTTTGGATAGATTATCAGTGGTGTGTATTTCTGCTGTAGTCTTTATTAAGTGATTTTTAAAGAATAAAACCAGAAAAAAGAGAATCTTTCTCATGGAAAAAAGAGCCAGGATATATGGACAAACTACTGTAATCATAAAAAAAAATTTTGTTTTTGATCCTAAATAAATTCTTATTTTATGAAAGATAGATAAAGGAAAATTAAGTGAATGAGCATGAGAATTGTACCTCGTGAATGCAGAACGTTATGAGCCAGCAAGCACAATACCTGACCACAAGCCCAGACAACTGGCCAAGTGTTGTGGCTTGCAACTCAGAGTTGCTCTCAAAGTGGCAACTTGGAGCAAACTTGGCCCCAGTTTCAGAACCAATCTACGATATTGCAACACCAAACTGTTCTATTGCAGTGATGTAGTAGCTTTGTCCAACTTGTTCTTGAATAAACATAAGCTATAAAACAAAAATAATCACATGTTTTCTTTTTATCCTTAAATTTTAATTTTGCGATGGTTAAACATTGGTGAATGGTTTACAGAAATAAGCAAGATAGGAAATTAAGAAATGTAAATTAACAAATAACAATGAACACTGATGCTAACAATTGAGTGTTTCATTGTAAAGTGGTTCAATGTAATGTTTCACGCCACGTTGAGTTTATTGCACCAGTGGTTTAAGTGAATGTAATAAGCGTACTTTAGTTTCACTAACTAGATACAATCCACATATTTATATATGTTAACCACCAATATTTTTGGTTGCTGACAATAACAACGGCTACAGACATTCGCAAAAGGTCTAAAGTGACACTTGAATTAGATGTGACCGAAACTCAAAACATACTGAGAATGTTGACGATAATTTTTCAATGAAACTGATAATGAGAAATAAATTTAATAAATGTTTAATATTATAAAAACTAATTCAACCATTGCTGAACTTAAAAGTTTGAGTTATATTGTTTGAAGAACAGTTATACCTGATTACTTTATAAATCAACAAGCATGAAAACAATTTGAAATGATGCCATGCCAAAAAATTGCATGTTCAAATAAATTGCCGATAAAATGTGGTAAAACAAAGTTTATTTACCAGTAAAAGACACAGCACAAAATTCAAAATTTTCAAACAGAATGACAGAAGTTTGAACTAATGATTGTTTAAATCTAATTCGAATATACAATGCGAGAATTCATGGAAAAGGTATTTAAAATTTAATTTGCATTAAAATAATAATTTATCATATTTCTAGCTGAAGATTGTTTAGCTATCTTTACATCTCTGGTACCAAGAGCTTTAGTATGTTTTTTGTTATGTAGTGTTTTAAGTCAACACTGGATTGTATAATGACAAATATACCTTTGTATTTATAATATGTTAACCATTTTCTAATTTTAAAAAATAAAAATAAATATACAAATATATTTTCTTTGATATTTCAATAGTCATCAAAACATTCACATTTCTCAACCGGTCTTATTTACTTATGTATTTCATTTAATAACTATATTGTAATTGTTTATTATATTTTACCTATACTATAGTTCACTGCAATTCAATGTTTTGAAAATCCTTTTTAATGCTAACTGTAATTAAAGTAAAATTGAGACCACAATAATTTAGTTAATTTTCTGAATCTGTAAAATATGTATATAAAGATTTGGGGAACTGCGGGGACACAACAATTTCTAGACTGTTGATTCTTCAAAAAATGGCCGTACGAATAATTGCAAAACTAAAACATAGAGAATCCTGTCGAGATGCTTTCAAATCAACCGGAATACTGACAATTACGTCACTTTGCGTATTAGAAACTTTATTATTCTGTTTTCCAAAATTTTAATTTGTAGAGTCAAGCCACTCTTATAATACCCGTAGTGTAAAAATTTTAAATTTGAATAGCCACCGTTTGGAAATGTTCAATAAATTGCCGATAAATTCTGGTAAAAAGAAGTTTAACAAATTACCAGAAAACATCAGACAAATTCAAAATTTTAAAACTTTCAAGTGTGAACTAAAGAACTTTGTATTGTCAAATTCGTTTTATACAATGCGAGAATTCATGGAAAATGGTATTTAAATTTTATTTTGCATTATAATATTTTTTATCATATAGCTGAAGATGATTTAGCTATCTTTTCTTACCAGTGGTACTAGAGTTTATATGTTTTTTTGTTATGTAGTTTGTTGTCAACACAATTATACTTGGATTGTATAATGACAAATAAAACCTGTTGTATTTATAATATGTTAACCAATTACTAATTTTTTGTCTGTTGACAAATAACATACGGCTTACTTCGATATTCGGAAATAGTATATTTCATCACCAGGTCTTAAAGTGACACTTTTTGTGTTACATATAATAACTATTTGTAATTGTTTATTATATTTTACTCTGTGACTTTCTTTGACAATTCATATGTTTTGTTATACTTTGTTTAAGTAACTGTTGTTGTTATGATAGAGACACAATAATTGTAATGGCTGCTTTTATGTGTAAAATATGAATCATAAAGATTGCTCTAATTTGATAAAATATTCTTTATTTAAAGTAAATCAAACCAGTAACAAAAGTAATTTATAACAGGTTATGGGCCCAGTACCCTTACGTGTGTTACAGGACAGGTTTAAACTTTAACGGGTTTGAAAATAATTGTTGTATGACTCTTTAATTCCTTTACACAGATGTAAAGTATGAAATCCAAGAATGAAATCCAATATTGGAAAATATATAATAGTTTTTCTATATTTGCTGTGCATAAACAGGTAAGGTTCACAATGTTGGGAACTTTCCAAAGGCTACTTAATCGTTTTTACTTCCTCTATTAGAAAAACCTGTTTCGTTTATCAAAACTCTTTCTTGTCAACTCTCTAAAAGATTTCCCCTTTATTGGATATGAAATACACAATAGGTATTTTGCATACAGAATACATAAACAGGTATTTTTTTTATCTGTTACAGTTGGTCAGTCTTTTTACAGTTGTGGTTAGTCGTCCACTGCTCCAAGCCAGCCAATGCGGCTTGCTGCTAGCCACTGGCCAGACGGTCGGTCTGTGGGCAGTTGTCAGTGGCCGTGGAGTGCTTGATTTCTCTTTTTGCTTTTTAATTTTGTAAGGTGTTTGTGCATGTTGAACTGTTTTCTATTCTGGGTTGTTACAAGCCCCTGGTGAGCACTCACTGAGCTTTGAGCAAAGTAAATGGATCTTGATATAAATGCTGAGTAGTACTCAACAATGAAGTGGTTAATTACCGTTCTCACCAGGTGAAAGAGACGGCTGTCACCACTGACACTGAGCTCTAGGCTTGTCTGATCATTTATCACCAGGTGATGGATGCTATTTGAAATCCCTTACCGCTCCTATCTTAGACACGAGGCCCAGCTATTTTGTAATGGTGATTTCAATACAAGAACGCCCAACGCTCATAGTGAAAGAGCTGTACCTAAATAAGAGGAGTCCAGGAAATGTCCTAGACTCTTTTAATTTTCGCTGCGCTTAGATAACTGCATGACAATCAGCACTGTTTTCGATATTGTTTACCTTTGTTGAAAATCTGCTATTTCGGAGTAATATGATGAAAATGTACAGTGTAAAGTGTTGGAAAAACGCAGTACCCTTTTTATATATTGGTTCTATTGCACAATAAAACCAATATATAACAAGAGTACTATGTTTTTTCCAACACTGTTATACATAATTAAAGTATCCCTATTTTGTGATTATCCATCGCATAATGATGAAAATGATTTGAGTTCCCTTAAACAATGATTCACAAGTCTGAATACAGTAAAGTGGTTATTCTCTCATAACTTCAACTTGCACTTTGTTTGATGGTTGAATAAACTCAGTCTATCAGCTGGTGAAGAGTGAGGCTCAGCTGTTGCAGACTGATGACGTCATAAAAGTGGCCTCAGACCGAGCTTATCAACTCTACATAACTTTACTGTCTGATAACCCACTTCAGTTCTACTATACGTTTTTATTTTTGACAATTTTTAAAGTTAGATTTTTAGGCTATGGTTATCATAAAGCCTAGTTGCTCAATAGACGAAAATAATCAAACAAAATAATAAAAGGGCTTGTTAATTAGATACCTTGTGCAAGTACAACGTAACGCAATATGTGTAACTGGTTCGTATTCAGAAAAACCCACGGACACATTTTATCTTCAAAAGTTAAACTAATGAGTAATGTTGTAGGCTACATAATACTAATTTAACCTTAGAAAGTAAATCTTCATTCCTTACTTGAGTAAATATCCCCCCCACAAGTTGAGGTACACTTTAACCCGTGGGATTATATATCTATCAAACTAAGTTTTAATTAAAAAATAAACAGATAAATTAAGTCCAACAGTGCTTTAAAAATAACTGATAAGTAATTAGAGTGGATTGAAAATACGTTTGAACTGTACAACTAAGGAACCATAGATAACGTCTACATGTCCAGATACGTTTGTATGCACATTACAAATGTATGAAAACCAAAACACTAATGTTTTTACTATAGTACAATATTTAAGAGCTAATGCAATGCAGGTTTTGCAATCTTCTTGTAGAAATCTTTGAAAATAGAAAATAATTGTGGTTGTGATAGTTTTGACTTTAGTTTTAAGCCTATTTGATAACTATATGCACTGCAACCCAAAACCATACAAATCCATTGCCATATTACCCACCAAGACATTGTATCAAACTTTTACCTGTCGCTTACCTTTTTTGAATGTTAGCCCAAAGCGTAGTATAAAGTATACCCTACATTTCTTTATTACAATATAAACTCCAATATTGCTCGAATATCCAATACGTTATATAAGTTGGTTTTATAATCTGGCTGAACACTTGGTCTGGGTAATCTGTCTTTTGTTGAGAAGTCCATTGTACTTGAAATTGAGGTGAATTGAGTAAGAATCACTAATCGAACAGAGTGAAGAGTGACAGTTGTACAATGTGCATTATTACGTTTAGCATTGAGTTTCATCGCAAACGTAGTTTTAAAGCTCTCAACTTGATACCATATTATTAAATTAAATGAAATAAGTCTTTATTTTTATGGTGAAGTTAGGACTATAAAGTCCTCTCTTCCACTTAATCACCATTCATTAAATACAATAATTGACAATATATTACAACACATTTAATACACCTAAAACAAAAAAGAAAATAAACAATGTCTGCAACTTTTAATTGAAATCATTGCTGAAATATAACAAAGTATAACGTTTGTAGATATAAACAATTATAACCTGTATGATAGTATTATTTGTCCGAACATGGTTTACATACAAACTACGCTGCTTGCTAGTTGGTTGATTTGTGCTCATTGTTGTTACAAGTGTCGTCACTTTAGTGTGAAAATTTGGGTTGTGTGTGTGTGTTTGTTGTTAAAGAAAATACTGCTTTTTATCCAGTTTTTGTGTCTTCTCAGTAACTATGTTCGACTGGTATAAGGCGTTTATGAACTAAACAAATTAATAAATTTATGATATTGTTGAAGGCAAGACTTTTGGAACTAATTTGAGAGTAAAAATGGAATACGACTTGTATAGATACATTTATGAAAGCCTACATTATAAGCATTAAAGGTGAATGCTCTTTGAATTGCTAATTTCAATGCAAATCTTCCGAGCAACTCCATTAATTAAGGCCTTCAGACTTTTAATTGCTATTTACAGCCTAAATTTAGCTTTCCTCAAGAAATACTTTAAATAAAGATTATGAGCAGTTGGGGCGGTAAAAAGACGAAGTAAACCGACCAATAAATAAAATTCACGAGCTTTAAAATCTTATCTCTAAGTGTTTTACATTACAGCAGATGAATTGGTGAAGTTTAAAACAATTCTAAATATTATCATTAGATATGCAAAATTGTGCAAGAATCGATTTGGTTATTAATATTTAACGCACCAAAGAATGAATGGTGAAGTTAGGTGCGCTATGTATCGCTTCCGTGGAGTACAAGTTGATTGGTGAAAGCACAGAGAAGTGATAAGCCTTGAGTAAAATCTGTGTTGTTGAAACGCTTGGAATTCCACTCGTTCCTGAGGCTGATTAGTTTGTGCGGGAATCAAGGTTTAATTAAAACTTGTTTAACACAGTCTCTAAGGTTTAACCCGAGCTGTGGCTTTAAATTATTCAACGCATTTCATCTTTCATGTTGTTATATGAATGTATAAGTGCTTTAGCTATGGAGAGTTTTAAAAACGGTTGAAGATTTTCGACTGCTAAATGTTACTTATTTCTTCACACTGAAATCTACTCGGTACTTGATTCATTATTCAAATAATCTAAGAAAATAAGGACAGTAAAAAGGTAAAGTTTGTCTTGTTTAACGAGGCGAAGTTAGGACTACAGAGTCCTCTCTACCACTCAACCTCGATAGGTAGTGTTGAAATATAGTTTTTATTTGCAATTAATATGTACGATATTAGTTCAATACAAAAACATGTAAAACTTCGTTTCTTTATTGAAATAGAAAAGTCTGGATTCCCTTACGTTCTGTGAAGATATCTGCTGAACTTTGAGATCAGTAACTCCCTCAGGAGACAATTCTGATTTCCAATATTTCACCTTCCAAATTGAATTGCAAGAAGAGTGAAAGTTTCTTTCCTTGGAAATGTAACAGTTTGCTCCCCTTCATATATTTAAAATGAAATTTAAACTTTGTAAAGGTTTTAAGCAAGTTTAACCAGATCAATAGTGAATTCCAGTGTCATCTGTTTACTGTGCAACGTGTATACAGAATGTTTCTCCCCCTCTGAAAATTAAGACTTTGAATTTCTGAACCTTCTCTACATACTTTGGCACACGTAAACTGAGCGCACTTTTTAAATTTTTGTTTGGAGCGGATGGGGGAAGGTTTTCGTCCTGATGTTTACTTTTGAGAGAGAGTCAAAGGTTTTGTATGAGAAACACTTACGGGCGACTACTTATTTAAAGTCCGTTAAAAAAGCAACATGTTCTCAAACTCATTTTTCCGACGCTCCGTTTTCAATGAACCGTCTTTAGTTTGTGTTATTCTGCCAGTCAATAAGTTTGGCCGTGATAAAAGGCAAAAATCGAGTTTCTTGCTTTGACCAAAAGACATTTTTAAATGTATTTAAAAATATTGAGTAGCAAACAATTATTATTTTCAAATTTAAAACGATTGTAATAACTAGTTATAACTTAAAACACACAAGTTCTTCTCATTGATATCCAACTTGTGTTTAGGACACAACATTATAAAACAATCGTGCAAACAAATCACATGACTTCGTTACTTGAGTGTATGAGATATTGGAGCTCGATACAGCTTCGCAGAAACAAGACACTGTTGATTGAAGTATCGGTAGTTATTGAACAATAATAACAACAAGAGACGAAGAAGAGAGGGAACATTATTGTTTTGTTTGATATCAAGTGATTCTACACTCGTACACTTATCTTCAATCTCGATGTACCTTTTGTCTGCAGTCTCTACAGTGTTAGAAACATAATACTGTGTTAGAAACAAACACTTGATTTTAACGCACTGTTCTGTATCGCAGTTAAGATAAATTTACACATTTTTTCTTGAAACAGTGAGCTTCGCAGGTGTCTTCCATTAGTGAATTTCCTATGAAAAAAACATTAAAACCCGGTACAATACCTTGTCACCTACCCTATTTTTGTACGAAACGTCATCCCACCTCTCAACTGAGATTACCGAACGATAATATTAATACAATTAAAACTGTTACAACCTGATTTAAGTTGTTTAGACTAAATATTATGTTGATGACCTTTTCCGAAAAAACTTCGTGTAAAGGTTGTTGAGTCTTAATTTAAAAAAATGTAATTGTACCTTTTTAATGTATTTGTAAACATGGAAAGGGCTTTTATCCTTTAGCTCAATCATCAACCCCGCTTTGAAGTACTTTAACAAAACTATGTTTTAAATAAACAAAATGCAAAAAAACTGTACATATTCCTTTTACGCAGGCGTATTTAATGGTTAAATTATGAAGTCACATCGGAGGAAGGAAAGCAGGTGTAAACAGCCAGGTAGACAACAAGGAAACCTACCGTTAGTCAGGAGAGACCTGAGTTACACAGATTGCATTCCATTCCTTGATTGTTACTTAACGTACATTCTGTGCATAGCAAAGAAGTATGGAAATGTGCCATAGTGATAGAATCAACTGAGATAAGTACTTGAGTATATAAACATAGAACTACAGGAATAGAAATACTAGTAATATAGACATCTCGTACAGTAATATATAAAACTGATACAGTTATAGATTCAACTGGCATACCAATAGCAGTAGTAGATATTAACACACTAGTAGGAAAAACTGACACTTCAATTCATAAAACTCTTACATTTTTCAAGAAAACGAGGACATCAATAGAAATAAAACACCCGATAAATGGCACAGTAATAGAGATAACCGGTTGTAATTAGTTTGTACAATTGTACTCCTATACAAACTGTAAAAGTGTATGTTTTGTTCTAAATTGGGTTTGGTATACAAATTATAAACTGATGTGTGATGTAGCGCCCCTTACATCGAGGTCATAAATTTAAGATACTTAATAGATTACTATATTGTAATGTTATAGAGCCTGTGCTGACGTCGTATCCACATGCTGAATACAACGTTGAATAGTTACAATACTTTCATTTCTCAAACTACCGACCTAGACTTCTCACTCCAGTGGATAACTAAAGATAACATTGTTCAACAAATGCTCAGGCGGAAGAACAATTCGTCATGTCGAGTTGGCTGAATCTGTGTTTTATGATTCTTGGGAATTTGCTGCATTAGCCTTATATCTAGAAAAAACCTAAACGATAAATATATGAATAAAACATTAGAATAAAATATATAAGCTATCAACCTTTCGTTACGAAATGTTGCACAGCATCCTCTATGATGAAACATCCTTGTCCCGAAACAAAAGTTTAAAGAGCTCAGAACTAATAAACGTAAAAAATATGTCAGTTATCCTACTCATTATTTTCAAACGCATTGTGACCCGTTTAGTGAAGGTAAGGCGCTTTGGGTTAGTTTTGGGGTGTGTCCATTCCTAAAAACAGGTGAAATCGGTATTTTACAAAAAATATAAACCATTTGCAACTTATACTCGTACTATAATTATACAACTAAAGAATTTAAAACGATTTCAAACGACGTCGCTTCATCTGAAATGGTGCTATTTAATGTGATCTTTGGCAAATAAAAAGAAACTACAGACTTTTTCCCAATATATTATACAAAATCTGTACACATAATTAATTAAACAAGGTTAAGAGCTTGAATTGTTTGCTATTTTGCATTCACGTATTTTATACAAACTTAATAACTTGTTTACAAATCATACTTTTGACATAAAGAACGTTATTTAAAATGTTTGAAGAAATATATTTAATACAATTAGTGGAGGATGTATTAGAAGATTGTTAACTTGGACAAATTAGTTAAGTTCAGTAAATATCAAGAGACTTAGCTATGAATTTGTTTGCCATTTATTCTTTCATTTATTACCGACCTGCTTTATCTACAAGTTGAGACTGTGTGGATGAGGACGACTAGCGTATCTGTCCTTGCATCATTAAACACGGATTACGCGGTATTCACCACATAACCACTGATCCCAGCTCACAGGAGATATCCATACTAGGACAAAGGCAAGCTTATAATCTTAATCTTATTTCCACGAGTAACATCAAGCTAAGATATTGATATTCTCAATGAGATTCTAATACATATAACCTGCATTTCATTGCTCCACTCTTATTTGCATGAGTAACCCCACGGAGACGTTGAATTCTCAACAAAACATAAATAATAGTCTTGTTGGTAAAAAATACGTTGCATAACTCACATTACAGTAACTAAATTTATAGTAATTCTTTACCAAAGCCCGATATCGTATCTTAAGACCGAGACGAAGTCGAGTCAAACACTTTTTTTCACCATATTACAAAATCCATGCTTAGAGAAACAATTCATAAACTGTATTATTGAAAAAAAACAGTTTTTTGACTCTTGATCATTGGTTATTGAACAACTTTTGACAATAATGCTATTTATTTATTTATTATTACCTTCTTCACAATTATTTAACTACACTATCAGTCGTTACACAGTGAGCTGATTTTCTCGGTGAGGGAAAGAAGACGCAACACTTGGCCCGCCTACTAGGTATGTAAGACATACGTTTACAGCGTAGTAGGTGAAAAATATATTCTTATAGAAGAGGGGTTCTTTGTAATGTGTATAAACACGTTGTATTGATTTGTATAAACAAATTCAATTTAGAGTTCATCAGTTTTGGTATCTTAATACATTATAGTTTTGTGTTTCTTGTACAAGATTCCACCATCAAATGAAATGGATTTTCTTGAAGCCACCTTTTTAACCTTCTTTCTAAATATTTATTTTCTGTAGTCTTCAACTCGTTAGGCAGACTGTTCCAGAGCTTTGCACCTATACAGTATAGCTTGGCTTCCGTTCAGTGGCTGCAAGGTGGTGAACTGCAATGAGGTAGTCAAAAGCGTTTCTGGTGCTGTACCTAAGACAAAACCTTCCGGTTCTTACTTCTTCTGGTGATCGACTTTGCAAGTACGTTATAACTTATTGTACATCAAGGTGTATTACGGTTAAAACTATCAACTCTTTAAACGCGTCCCTGCAGGATAGCCTTTGTTAAAGTTTTCCTAAAACTTATAACTTGCTTAGGAACTTATGATACGTAGCTTGAGACGTTCAATAATATTAGGATTATTTCAGGCTGAAAAAAGTCTTTATTTTCTTAAAAATAGTAAAATGTATTATTCACTGTCTCGAAAACACTGTCTTGTGGGTTTACATAACCACGGAAATGTCAACAAAGACACCTGAGAGAAAAGTTTAGACAGAGAGACTTGTTTAATTAGATTGTCTGGCTTTGAGCAAGAGGTCAGATACTCTTCAGGGTAGGTTCTTAGCTAGATTTCACTGTAACCTTGAAGTCTGCAGAAAGTACCTTGTTTGGTGTGCCTGTAGATCCTGAGGCGAGGAGATTCAAATGCTGATGCGCAATTCGGCCTCAAAAGGCCATCGTCGGAGCACCATTTTTGAGGCCGAAATGCGCATCAGCATTTGAATCTCCTCGCCTCAGGATCTACAGGCACACCAAACAAGGTAATTTGTTATTTAATAGGTCCTAAAACCGGAATAGTAAATCTGCAGAAAGCATTGTCTTGTGGGTTTACATAACCACGGAAATGTTAACAAAGACAACTGAGAGAAACCTGCAGACAGAGAGACTTGTTTAATTAGATTGTCTGGCTTTGAGCAAGAGCTCAGATAATTCCTCCTCAGATACTCTCCAGAGTAGGTTCTTGGCTATATTTCAGTGAAATCTTGAAATATGCAGACAATACTATATTTTTATAAAAAGCAAAACTATTTCTTTATTATTCTATTATGACGCAACGATTGCTTTTTCAAGCCTAAGAAACCCACTCATCTTACAGAGAGTAATTATAACTAGAAACCAGATCTTCAAGGTAGGGTCTTGGCTATAGATTTCTCTGAAACCTTGAAGTGTGTAGAACATAATTATTGTTATAACCACTTTTCTTTAAACTAAAATTATGTCTAAATTATTCGGCTATATTGTAATGATGTACCATTAGCTTGTTCAAACTTAAGTAACCTTTCTTACCTTACAGAAAATAATTAAAAAAATTAAATATAAGTGAATAAAACCAAAGATATCTTTTTACTGCTTACTAGTTACTTTGAAAATGACAATACAGTTTGGAAAATCAAGTTCCAATCCACCTTAAGGACCAATCCGCCAATCGTTCTTAGTTAGTCCAGTGTTGATTTTCGGACTGCAACCTTTAAAGGCCACCTTATCCGCCTGTACCACGTAGCTACAAGGAATGGTTAGTTTACCATCGAAGTTGTTTAATAATTACAATTCACTATATTCTTTTTACGATTATTAAATAATGTAGGTACCTGTTCAAATTGCACGTAGTTTTTAGAATTGTTGAAGCTTGCGTCCACGACGTTAATCATATTGTGTGTCTAAGGAAGAAGCACTAGAAGAGCTGGTAAATAATGATCACATTTCGGAATGAGGTGTTCTGCTTTCACGATACATTGAGTTCAGTATGGATTGTGTTGTTTGGCAAACCTCTAAACCTCTCACACTCAGTTACCTCTGATATATTGTTACACTTAGAAATAAAAGAGTAACTTAATGTTTTCTAAGAAGCCCAAACGTTTTGCGAACATTATTGTGAACATCGTGTCGTTCGTGACTTTCATACAAACAAATGAACGTGCTATCCAACCGCAAATCAGCTGAATTAATATACTTAATATTATACCAACTATTCCGGATCAAATACCAAAAATAAAATATAAAGTTATATTAAATATATATTATTCGATATTTTGGTCATATTTTGGCTTTGCTATTATCAAGGCAATACATAAACAAATATAAAGCGTTCAAGCTGCACTTTATATTTTTTTATGTATTGGTTTGATAATGGCGAAGCCGAAATACTACCAAAATTAGTTAATTTGCAACTGTGAGTTTTTTATCTATTTATATATAACCTTTTGGTATTTTTAAAATTTATATTATTCGATATTGTAATAAATATATTTTATTTTGAACTAATTGTTTTGCTAAAACGTAAAAGAAAATATGTAATCATCCAATGTAAATGAACCTTTTTAAGGGTCATGTTGCGGTTAATTATTTGTTCTTTTATGATTATTTAAATTCCGGTGTAAAGGTATAAAATAACAAACAGACAGATACCTTCTGATTGATGAAATGAACAAAAAGGCTGAAATGTGTTTTTAAGAGAAAACTTGTAGTTCTGGCATCTTTTTCCCAACAAGTTAAAAAGGTGCAATACTTTAACCTCTTTAACTGACAAACCAACAACCTTTCTCGGGTTTCTTCACAGAACAGGGGTGAAGGTATCGGAAAGGGACTAGTGTGAGTTGAACATCAAAACTAAGGGCTAAAGTTATAGACCCCAATGTCAAAACCACGAGCTAAAACATTGACTCTAACGGAAACTGCATGGTTTCAAAGTTTACAGTTTTCAATCTTAAAGCAGACGACACTTTTTGTTGGGTCAACCTATTGGGATGCAAACTGCCGCAACGCATCTTACAACAACCTTTATTTTGATATGAAACATGATCTATACTTTCTTAAAGACTTTCACTCGCTTCCTTGTAGGCTTTTCGCCAGTTTTATTACCTTAAAAATGGTAGCAAAATAGCTGTCTCTGACTTTCCCGGTCTCTAGCCGGTCCCGAGTATATCGTGTTGTTAGACATACTAAATAAGGATTGTTTTGGCGCTCATCTTCAAGTGGTTACACGTTGTAGCTACTAAAAGAGATAGCTATTATAGAACAACTAAAATAACTATTATATCGTCTTCATTGTCGTTACGATAAAATTGTTGTAAAAATCCATATTACTTTACTTCTCAAACTAAGTCTGACACCTTTGTTTGCTGAATATACAGGAGACAAAACAGTAACTCCTTGTGAAGTAGTTAAAATTGCCTTAACAATGACAAGTAATTAAATAAATCCATACACAAAATTACTCATCAAATAATGTAAGTAAAAGCATTATTCTGAAAATCAATTTAATAACGAGTTAACTTTAAACCGTATATGTATATTATCTTAAACCCGTCATTGAAGTTTAGATATTAGTTACAAGCAACGAAGATATATGGGCAAATTAGAACCCTTAAAGTAATAAATGAATAACGTTATAAAAGCTGTAATGTTTCTCATTTGTAGTGTTTAGTATCTAAAACCTACACAGATTCCAGGTTATCCAAGCAAAGAACAATTACTTTCACTTCTACTGAGGAAGAAAAGGCTTTTGTTGTAAGGCTTCATTATTCAAGTTGAATAAAGAAACTGTTAATTGGAGTTGTTTCTGAGGTTTAAACAAACAAAGCAAGTTTCTCTTGTCAACTGTCAACTCAGTAAGTTTTGTCCAGCTTTTAATTTTTATTACAGTTTTATTACAGGAGGTCTAGTTAACGTCCGAGGCGCAGCCGAGCTGTTACATATTATGTATTGTTTTCACGGGTTTTCGTAAAAAAAGCTTAACTGTAATGTTAATGTTAAAATCGGTCCATCATTCTTCTCAAGATATAACGCCTTCAATTAAACTTACCAGCTTGGTAATGCATAGTATTTTCGTCTTAGTTGTTGAGGTCTTGCAGGCTACCAAACATTTAAAAATTACACACTACTGTTGAAGCCCAACTAAAAGCAAAATCTTTCAATGAATAGTACTTTGAACTGATGTCTATTTAAACTGTAGATAAAATGATGAGGAATTGTAAGATACATTGTAAAATATTAGCTTAGTAAGCAAGAAGTGTTGAAGCGGGAACGCCTGCAAGTTGGTCGCTGCAAAGCACGGAGTACAGCTGTGTGGTCAGATTGCTTTGGCGCCGTGCGTTCTACTCCACACTCCACACTACTGTCCACTGTCCAGTGTCGACTTTGAAAACAACATCCTACACAATGCGTGTATTTTTTCTATCCAACTGATATTTTGTTAGAGAAGTGGTAGAATGAAACATGTGTTGTACATTTTTTAGAATGCTCAATATTTGAACTCCTAAAACAAAGTCAAAACTATTTAACATGTACTTTAAATCATGCAAAGTTAGTTTACTTAAATATTTGATCTAAGATTTCCAAGACTGTTAAGGAAGTTGTTACTGCATTATTCAGAGCAGTTAGCGTTGGAAATAATGGTACTATTGGACATAAAATAGGTTTTAGTTACCTCCGTCAATACCCAAATAAGTTGTGTTGAGGGTTGTTACATCCCCGGGTCGTTTCCATGCAAAGACATCATCGTCAGACGTGCAGTTTGGTTGAAAATCCGCCTGTTGGCTTCGTTATTAAAGGTGAAAATGAAGACACACATGAAGATGCACAATACGACGAAACATCGAAATAAATTAACATATTTTACAGTTCACTTAACAAAAAACACCGAAATAAATCATTTAAAACAGTTTTTAAACCAAGTAGGCCTACACAAACAAGAACGAACAGATCACAGCGGGCGCAGATGGAAGACTCTTTTTGGCGTTATTATTGATTTTCTTGATACAGTTGCTTTTATTATTTTTTTACCTGGGATTTGCATATTCTCCTTTTAGTTTTTTCAACACTGTATCTAAAGGTACATTATTCCTATTTGGTGGTAAATTTTCGGTCTGTTGTTGTTGAGTAGGTAGGTTATTTTGTTGTTCTTGTAGGTTGGAACTTTTTTTGTTGTGAGCACAGTTTTGTTATTGGGTAGCACTGTTTTATTGTTGCGAAGCACTGTTATCTTGTTGTAGATTAGAACATTGTTGTGGATCACCGCTTTGTAGTGGTTGTTTGTTGTTGGCACAACTGTTCATGTGCTTCTATCACTTCTCCACAACTGAAGAGAACGAAGTGATTGGCTTTGATTGAGTTGTAGTTCTTACGATTGGTGACGATATTTATTTTGGTTGCCATCTGCACCGGGCCTTCCTTCTCCAGAGTGAGGTAGAGATCCAGGTACCGGATAGTGGAGCAGTCCATCACTCGGATCCTGAGTCTCCGGTCCTCATCAAAATACATCTAGCCGAAGATTGTACCTTTCCTCTTACCCTGGTGTCTGCACGCAGAATGGTCTCCTAGAAAAGAAACGGCAAGTCTTTAGTCTTAAACCAGTGGTTGTATTTGTTGGACATTTCTCTATCTTGTCCTGATATTGCCGCAATGAGGTGTAGTTTAAGTATGTATAAAAAAGTAAACGTTGAGACGTTACAAGACGACTTTGTATTTATTTGGTAGATTACTGGTTTTCTATTACTAAGTGTATGTAAAGAAGACAGTGTATGTAAATAACTGTGTTACAACTGTGTTCTAAGTGTTACAGCGTATCTGATGACCTGAATGAGCCTGGTATCAAAGGCTGCTCCTGGTACATGTGGTGTATCATGAAGCCCTTTGTGTTCTGAACAGGTAATCACAACAGTGTAATCACTACTAAACTGCTTAGTACTGATGGCGAATAACCTACTTACATAACAATTTACCTATCAAGCTCACATAGAAACGATCAGTCCGCATTGACGAGTGTTGATCTAAACATAAACAGGAATTGTTGAAAACATAAACCTAACTACCTCGCAAAATGAACTAGCAACATATAGTTTCCGTCTTGTAACAATTCATCAAATATCTACAAAGAACCACCTTCTCCTTATCTGAGAAAACGGGACGCTTTGTTGTGAGAAACCAAAGCTCTTATCCAAGGTATAGAAACAAGAAGCAATTAATTGAAGTTGCTTCCCGCCTTAACAAAGGAGGTAAATTAAGAACGTCAAACTGTCAACTGAGTAATTTTCCAACAAACCCAGCTGTTTACATTTTTTAATCACTCCAACATAATTTGAGCCAAAGTTACAATTATTGTCTAAACTTAAATGTAAAAATACACTAATATTGCCACAACCGACTCAAAAGTGTCTGAATGCCCTATTGTGACATATACTATCAGTGGTTTGCCTAGTTATTTTTAGAAATTATTTATAAAAGTAAGTTTTTCGCTTTGATTCATTGTAATTTGAAACGAATTAATTTGCATTAATAAGAAATTCCCTGGAGCTTTGTAAACATATTCCTGTTTAAGTTGCTATTGCTGTGTTCAGACGTGTGAAATATATGACATCGGTTTCAGCTATAAACTTACCACAAAAAACACAATATTAGAAATAACAATTAACCTGGTTTGGTTAGCTATTAAGTTGATTGAGGGTAGTAAACCTAGAAGTAAACCACTAAGACGCTGCCTGAGGGTAGAGGGTAGATAGGGTTTGTTAAGCAGCACATATAAATTCTCTGAGCAGACAACGGAGAAGCTTCACTGATGAAGAATCTACGCCACGGGTTAGTCACGTGACCTATGTAGTAAACCTAGAAGTAAACCACTAAGACGCTGCCTGGAGGGTAGAGGGTAGATAGGGTTTGTTAAGCACATATAAATTCTCTGAGCAGACAACGGAGAAGCTTCACTGATGAAGAATGGACGCCACGGGCTAGTCACGTGACCTATGTAGTAAACCTAGAAGTAAACCACTAAGACGCTGCCTGAGGGTAGAGGGTAGATAGGGTTTGTTAAGCAGCACATATAAATTCTCTGAGCAGACAACGGAGAAGCTTCACTGATGAAGAATGGACGCCACGGGCTAGTCACGTGACCTATGTAGTAAACCTAGAAGTAAACCACTAAGACGCTGCCTGGAGGGTAGAGGGTAGATAGGGTTTGTTAAGCAGCACATATAAATTCTCTGAGCAGACAACGGAGAAGCTTCACTGATGAAGAATGGACGCCACGGGCTAGTCACGTGACCTATGTAGTAAACCCAGAAGTAAACCACTAAGACGCTGCCTGAGGGTAGAGGGTAGATAGGGTTTGTTAAGCAGCATACATAAATTCTCTGAGCAGACAACGGAGAAGCTTCATTGATGAAGAATGGACGCCACGGGCTAGTCACGTGACCTATGTAGTAAACACAACACACAAGGCAGTAGATACAGATAACTAGACTGTATAAGCATATTATAGTAGTTCTGGCGCAAAACTAATAAGCATCTTAGTCTAAAATCCCTCACAGGTTGTTCTACTCTCATCCGACATGTGAATGTGTTCTGTTTTATGTTGATGAATTTAACAAAATAAAAACATGCTACCTAATAATCGACCTAGTCACTATTTACCAATTTTTTGTTCTCCCGCCCATGCATTGTTTTATAAGGCACCTAACCTCCATCTATTAGCGTTTGCAGGCATTAGCTAAATGTTCCTGTCAACAGTCCGATTATACAGACGTACTGAGTACTCAAAATAGAAATATTTCATTACCCTTGGTCACCTTTTTTCTAAAAAAAAAAAACGAAAAGTACTAAAAATTAAAACTGAGCAAATAGTTAGGGTTTTAGTAGTCCAATCTTTTTTCTTTGAGTCTTTCTTTTAATAATCTTTATTTGAGTAGTTTACCTTTGTTATTAGGTAGGAATAACTAAGTATTCCTATTGAACGTTTTGATATTTTTAAACTATTAAATAATTGATTAAATAATTTAAATACACTGTTTTATAAAATTTTACCATATTATTTCTTTATTACTTTATGTCATTCTGTTCTGAAAACAGCTGCTTTAGACACATGTATTGACTGTGCTAAAGTGTCACTTTTCACCCATGTAAATAAAGTATTGTTTTGATGAAATTTTACTCCCTAGGGAGAAAAAGATCATTTAATGATCTTTTTGTGGCATGGACATCAGCTGGTTCAACGAGTTTGTCTAGAATTGCAACACTGACTTGTAGTAAATCAGTGTACAGCTGTTTCTTCAAAACAATATAATTCAGACTACTGAGTTCAAAGCAATGTTCATTAATAATTTTTAATATTAAAACATTTATAGACATTTATTCTCATTATTATTTCCATCATGACAAAAAGTATCGTTCATCACTCGGCCCGAAAGTGTCGTTTTGACCCTTGGTCACCCTCGGCTGCGCCTCGAACATTAACTTAACCTCGTGTCAAAAAGTGTCACTTTAGAACCTAGTGATGAAATATAATATTATATACCTTTTCTATTTTATAATTACTTTTAATTTATATGTTTACATTTATTTTTTATATATCATGTTTTGATTAAGTAAATATAATTTATTAGTATGAGAAATGTTTATAAAGGATGTCTTGTGATTTAGTATATTTATTGTCAAATGTTGCCGTTTTGCACGGGATATTTTTTTAAATTGGGTAAAATGATAGAACGTGCCTTTCAATACATAACGCATTCATATATCATATATTGATCATGTATTGACGATGAAGTAAAAATGTGTAACAATGTAACGATTAATTTCTAACGACTTAAACACACTCTGTATAGGATTTGATTAGGCAATCTTTGGGTTTTGTTTATTCTTTATCTAAGTTTTAATTTAAAAAGTAATTTGTATAGCAAATGCAAATAGAAACACTTTTCTAGGATTTAGGACAGTTTAAGATTGGTTGCGTGATGGAAATAATGTTTAACTTTTAATACTGAGAACTAAACTGCGTGATAAACTGAATGCCCTAAGTGACATTTCCTTCTAGTGTAACACAAGAGCTACGTAAACATGCCTGAGAAATCATAACTTTCGACTTACACAAATCAATACAACCAATACAATACTATTACATTAATATTAGTAATACTTTTCTACTATTAATACAATTAGTTCCGTGTGATTACAAATGAAATGGATAAATTCAATAGTCTCTATAAAACTAAACTGGTGTATTTTAACAAAGTAAGTGAAATAGGTTTGTGGGGAATTTCTTAAAGTTTATGTTATCACAAATGATGGTGGACAATTTCACGGAAACGTTTAAAAATGACACCTCATAAATTACAGTTAGTACAAAGTTTAAATGACAATGATAAAGTTGTACGTACAAATTGTTGTCAGGAGATGCAACATTGTCTTGACAATTTTGCAAGCTATCAATTTTATGATGTAGCGGTATTTTTAAATGTTGGTTGGAATAGTCTTAGGTTAGATCTTAAGTTAAGATATTAATTAAATGTAGTTCCTAGATTAGTGTAGTCATCTGAAGACGGGTGGAGCTTTTAGCTACCCGAAACGTTAGGAGTAGTTTTTCTCCGGAAGTGGCAGGAAAAGTCCATTTCTTTCTTTTTACTAAATTGCTCTCCGCCACTATTATGAACTTTCAAACTAACATGGAAATATTTAATACGAGTAAAGATGTATATTTCAGTTTCACGAATGGTTATCAGTGTAGTTGAAATCTAAGTAGAATAAAAATTGTACTCCAAACTAACACCTGTCCACTAACCTATATTCAGTATTTCAACGTGACTTCAGTAAGTAAATTAAAATAGTCAACTGTTACAATACTTTCTTTTTAAATTCAAACATAGGGGGCATTTAGGACCAGCAGTTGACGCCTATGGATCCAGCTAACATTCAACTATGCAAAGCCATCCCGGATACTAACTGTGACTGTTAGATTTAATGAGTGGAATAGTTGGTCTCAGTTGTAGCACGTCTGTGTTTAATATGTTCTCTCTGAGATTAGTTGTTCATGACTAGAGTTGCCTTATCAGCCAAGGGTTCTGCTACTCTACTTAGTAGTAGTTTAGACTGCCCTCATCTCCTATGAATGGAAAACTGATCTAATCTTTAATAACTGTATTGGTAGGTTATATTTTGTGTATGTACAGCCATTTATGCAATAGGTATTAAATAGAAACCCCTTATTTAAGCCCTTTTTGTCCCCTACCTCACTTTATCAAAGGAATCTACTGAATTTCCTACGGGCTGCCTAGATTAGTTTTTAACATTTAATTTATACACATTCTGTCACTGTCACACCTTTTGTGAACTATTTATTACAGAGTTCAAATAATCAGTTTCAATTCGCCCAGCTGATGTTTACCTCAAAAGGATTGCAAAGCTGTAGTGGAGCAATTTGTGCGAAGTTTTCCCTTTGTACACAATTGACAACAACTCCAGGAGCCTACTCTCACGATTGCTCCCGCTGGCGGTGTAAGCTCGGGTGATTATTACTTGTGTGTTTGCTCCCTTTGCAATGTTGTATTACACAAATTATTATCTCATCTGTAGAGTTTCTGATTTAGTTGTGACTGGATAAGGTCTCTGGATTTAGTTGTGACTGGTAAGATTTAACCAGAGTTAGAAGTAATGAAGCTTCTTTCAGATTAATAAAAATTAAAGAATGTTAACATAAATTCAGAACTGTTTGTGATCATTGTTACGGTAAACGAGCCCAGGAGTACCACACCTCATCGGAAGGCCTGCACATATGCCTTGTTTGGTAAGACGCATTGACTTGAAATATCCGTACATAACGCATTCATATATCATATATATTTATTGACGATGAAGTAAAATGTGTAACAATGTAACGATTAATTTCTAACGACTTAAACACACTCTGTATAGGATTTGATTAGGCAATCTTTGGTTTTGTTTATTCTTTATCTAAGTTTTAATTTAAAAAGTAATTTGTATAGCAAATGCAAATAGAAACACTTTTCTAGGATTTAGGACAGTTTAAGATTGGTTGCGTGATGGAAATAATGTTTAACTTTAATACTGAGAACTAAACTGCGTGATAAACTGAATGCCCTAAGTGACATTTCCTTCTAGTGTAACACAAGAGCTACGTAAACATGCCTGAGAAATCATAACTTTCGACTTACACAAATCAATACAACCAATACAATACTATTACATTAATATTAGTAATACTTTTCTACTATTAATACAATTAGTACCGTGTGATTACAAATGAAATGGATAAATTCAATAGTCTCTATAAAACTAAACTGGTGTATTTTAACAAAGTAAGCGATATAGGTTTGTAAGGAATTTCTTAAAGTTTATGTTATCACAAATGATGGTGGAAAATTTCACGGAAACGTTTAAAAATGACACCTCATAAATTACAGTTAGTACAAAGTTTAAATGACAATGATAAAGTTGTACGTACAAATTGTTGTCAGGAGATGCAACATTGTCTTGACAATTTTGACAAGCTATCAATTTTATGATGGAGCGGTATTTTTAAATGTTGGTTGGAATAGTCTTAGGTTAGATCTTAAGTTAAGATATTAATTAAATGTAGTTCCTAGATTAGTGTAGTCATCTGAAGACGGGTGGAGCTTTTAGCTACCCGAAACGTTAGGAGTAGTTTTTCTCCGGAAGTGGCAGGAAAAGTCCATTTCTTTCTTTTTACTAAATTGCTCTCCGCCACTATTATGAACTTTCAAACTAACATGGAAATATTTAATACGAGTAAAGATGTATATTTCAGTTTCACGAATGGTTATCAGTGTAGTTGAAATCTAAGTAGAATAAAAATTGTACTCCAAACTAACACCTGTCCACTAACCTATATTCAGTATTTCAACGTGACTTCAGTAAGTAAATTAAAATAGTCAACTGTTACAATACTTTATTTTTAAATTCAAACATAGGGGGGGCAGTTGACGCCTATGGATCCAGCTAACATTCAACTATGCAAAGCCATCCCGGATACTAACTGTGACTGTTAGATTTAATGAGTGGAATAGTTGGTCTCAGTTGTAGCACGTCTATGTTTAATATGTTCTCTCTGAGATTAGTTGTTCATGACTAGAGTTGCCTTATCAGCCAAGGGTTCTGCTACTCTACTTAGTAGTAGTTTAGACAGCCCTCATCTGCTATGAATGGAACAACTGATCTACTGGAATTTCCTACGGGCTGCCTAGATTAGTTTTTAACATTTATTTATACACATTCTGTCACTGTGAACTATTTATTACAGAGTTAAAATGATCAGTTTCAATTCGCCCAGCTAATGTTTACCTCATGTTGAAAAGGATTGCAAAGCTGTAGTGGAGCAATTTGTGCGAAGTTTTCCTTTGTACACAATTGACAACAACTCCAGGAGCCTACTCTCACGATTGCTCCCGCTGGCGGTGTAAGCTCGGGTGATTATTACTTGTGTGTTTGCTCCCTTTGCAATGTTGTATTACACAAATTATTATCTCATCTGTAGAGTTTCTGATTTAGTTGTGACTGGATAAGGTCTCTGGATTTAGTTGTGACTGGTAAGATTTAACCAGAGTTAGAAGTAATGAAGCTTCTTTCAGATTAATAAAAATTAAAGAATGTTAACATAAATTCAGAACTGTTTGTGATCATTGTTACGGTAAACGAGCCCAGAGTACCACACATCATCGGAAGGCCTGCACATATGCCTTGTTTGGTAAGACGCATTGACTTGAAATATCCGTACAGGTGTAACATTATCGATTCATATAATAAATAGATTAACCTACGCGCAATCGCCTCCTCACTTTCAACCCCGAAAGATGAAATGGACATAAGCGTAACGAAGGAAGTTATAGGCCGGCCTAGCACAAGTGTTATGATGTGAAAAACTGTATACCCTTCAGAAACAGAGGAAATTCTATTTCAGAGAGGGCTCTACCCAGGAGCATCTGTATAGTACATATATAAGAAAGTGTCCTGACTCACTCACTCATAATCATATCACAGCTGAACTACTAGCCTACAGACTTGAATCTTTCCACACCCCAGAACCTGCTACTGAGAAACAGTTTTGAAACATTTTAACTTTAAAAATAATTTTAGAGAGGTAAAATAGGCCGAGTTAAGTCTTGATACCAGATATAGTTTTAGTAACAAATTCAAAGCTAAAACATAAAACTTATAAAGTAAAACTTCGGACGTTTTAGACAATATTTATATTCGCGATCAAGTATTGAATAAAATCCCAAACCTCTAACTCTACCACCTACCATCCGACTATTTGTGAATCGCGTATTCAATTGCCCAACACTGACACTATAGAATCTCAAAATAAGCTATTTAAGCTATTCACTCTACCTGGCTATAGGTTTGAAGCGTAAATAAGCTCCCGGTTTCAAAGAACGTTGAACATGACTTGAGATTTTCAGAAAGTGGAGCAAATAATTTACACGCGAAACCTCTCTGCGTTCACCAATACCCACTCAAGTCTACAGCCTCTCCCATTCAATCCCTTCCTCCAACATCGCCTGCAAGTGAGAGGTTCTATACATTTATTTGCAAGTCATATCATATTTCTTCTTGCGTTAAAACATTTCAAATCCCAGTTAATGAGATGTACACAATTTAAAGAAATTAAGTAAAAAAACGCTGTGTTATCTATGACCGTTAAATATTTCTACGTTAAACTTCACAATTTCTGAACAACATAATTTTGAGTTTTATCTTATGAGTCCTAAAAGCTTGGTAAAAAGTAACCACTCAGAGAAAACTGAACAAAAATAGTAAACGTGTACTTTTATGATATTTTGAGTTGTGGAAGTGAACAAATAATTATATAATTTCAAATTAAAGACGGAAAATGCAAACAAATATGTAGTTACAAACGTCTAACAAATGTGTAACCACATTATCAGTCTTTATTTTGTATATACTCGTATATTATATAATACTAGTACAGTCTAAAATTATATAATATAGTAAATTGCAAACTTGGTCTTCATGAATAACATAAGTTAATACGTTTTCCAAAATATTTTATTACTTCAATGTATCACCGATCAATTTTAAAGTATAAAGTAAAGTAATCGAGAGGTTTGATCTAAACTATGTCATGTTAATTTTCGTATTGTAGAACGAAATCATCTAAAACCTGTGTATTTGACGTACAATTTATGTTCCTTCTCCAATAGTTACTGAGCAAATTGCATTGAAAGTTGTTCCGGTCAAATTTTAGTATTTGACTGATTTTTGTTAACAGTTGTATACAAGATTTGTTGAATAACTATACAATTAACTCGTATTACCTATTAGTTAGGTATTTGTATCATTACTCTTTAAAGTATAAGGAAACTTTAGTTAACAATCACTTATTGTTAAATATTAAGCCGTTAAAACTTATCTGAATTAAATGAAGATATAAATAATAGTACATGACCTAACACAGTTTGCCTGGAACTGTCATAAAGGAATATTAGAGAACATTTCATTCAAAACTTACAACATTTCGGTTTTTAGATCCCACCACTTAATTGCTACAACACAAAAACTTTAATTCCGTTGAGACTTAATTTGCTTTTGAAGGTAATTTCGTACCAATATTTCAGAATAATGAGAAACTTGAGAAAAACACTACTTAAAGTGGGTTGTGTACCAAAGTGCCAATGTCTGCTACTGTAACATGGAAACCCCTAATAGCTAGAGAAAAAGCTACCTTATTGTAATCATGCAAATGTAATAAATGGATTTCGTTGGTCTAACTATAATAAAGACAAAACCGACAAAAAATTTTATCTTTTATATACTCGTATTTGTTGTAGTTGTGGTCATCTAAGGTTCCCAACATCGTCCGCGAGAGGAGTTTCGTAAAAAAATGCGCAGAAGATATTTCAATATGAGTTTCAAAAGTTACTTTTATATTATGTCCACATCCTTACTTAAGCTACAAAAGAGAATTTTAAATGCATTAAAGATGGTCCTATAATTTTGAAATACTTCTAATGAAGCGTTCAGTATTATTATGTTAAAAGATTTATACTTACATCTTGTATGCCTTGTACATGCTGGAAACTATATCTTTAGTTCAAAAAGACCTTTTTCCAAAGAAAGGAGTAAGAACATTCCTAAATAAGGAGAGTTTGGGTTGAATTGTGCAGGAAAAGGCGCAGATAAAAATAAAAGTCTGTATAACTCTTGCAGCACAACCATTCGTGACATTTACGCGCCATACACCAGCTCGCTCTTAGCCTGGCTCTGGCTCCTGACTTCTTACTCTGTGTGCTCTTTCAATAATAATCAGCTGTGAACTGCTGTACTACTGTACGAGCTTATACTTGCAGGTAGCTTTTCCACAGATGGTCTTACTTAGGTCCAAGTTTATATTGGGTTTAAGCCAAATCCATTAGTAGTGTGGGAGATGATAAATAATTAGTGAAAAACCAAATTATAAATATCTGGTAAATGAAGCGTTTTTCGAAAAAAACTTTCTTGATGATTTTCTCTTTATACTGAGCCAATTAACCTAACCTCAAAGTTTGTGACACCCTTTTATGAAGACCCTGTATAAAGTGAATCTGTTCATTTCCGCACCCTACGAAAAAGGCAGGAGTCGGACGGAGTGGGCCGGTGTAGTGTGTTATTGCCTTGCTATACTCAAGGCAATACTCTCCGTGGTTCGGAAGTCACGTTTAGCCGTTGACACTCATCACACTCACCTGACAACTCATATTCACCTTAAAATACACTCTAGGAGTGGTATCATATAATGTTAGGTATGTAAAACATGGTTCAACCCACTAAGCACATATTTAACGCCGTTGTCATGATAAACACTCGTATGGAATAGCACACAGTTCTATGAAGCTCAAAACACAGTTTATGTGTTGTTTGCATTCCAAGCATTGTTATAAATAATAAAATAAAAATGCCTTTACTTTGAAGCGGTTCTCAGTACATCACTGCTTGTTAGTATAATTCATGCATATTACATATTGTAACCACTGTTGTTAGCTCTTCGGAGTTTATTTCAACTTTATGCTTAAAACCTTTGCCAGCACAGGCTTTTGTTTTAAATATTTTTACTCCTTGACATTACATAGTTGTATACGACAAACATAAACAATTGCTCGTATTAAGAAAACAACTATCAAAATAAATACATAAAATTAAAAAGCAAACAAATAGTGATATATGTAAAAAGATATGAAACAATATTAGAAAACAATAACGCAGTTTATTGAATAGCCCGTTTCAAAGGGGAAGCCTTATATGCCCACATTCCAGTCATAACACCGGTATCCAACCCAGAACTGCGGCATATAACGGGCAATGGAATTTTAATCAAATACTTGTATACAGTTTTTGATCCAGCCAGCTTGTTCTTGAGCCATTTAAAAGAAAATTTAGTCAAAATACACTCAAAAGAAGAAAACGATACAATTTTCAATGTTAAAACGATCAAATGTTGGTGGGCGATAGATTAGGTTAGTAAAATATAAAATAAGTCGAAGACTTTAGCTAGTTATCACTTCTACTTATGGATTCTCTGATAAGAGGTACAATTTTCATATTTAAAACACTTGTATAATTTTAAATTAACGATATAATTCAAACAGAATGTGTCCTTTTGAGTAGGCCTTTCACCCTATTAATTGTAATTTTAACCTAATTTAGAGTGAAATAGGACATACATTTATTTCTCCCTACTCAACCACATTACTATATAAGTATATTATTTAGTCCATATAGTTTTTCCCCATTTTACTTTAAGATATGTTGGAAAACTCAAACCTGCCTTTTGTTTCGTTCTACGACGTGTGGTTTGATATGGCGATAGAAATAAACAGCTCAATTTTTTATGAAAGTTTGCTACTTATAAACTCATGTTTTAACGCAGCCTTCAAGATACTGCCATGTTTTGAATGATTGAACTTTGGGGACAATGTTTTGTCAATTTAAAGTCGGCGCTTTACATTTGTACTGTATATACTCGTATTTCCCCCCAGGACAAATTCAAAACAGCGCAAACCTCAAACTGACAGAACATTTTCTTCGAATTAAGTTAATCAACGATACTTAGATGAGTTACCTGGAATTAAAACATTACCTCTTCTAACATGTTGTTTGTCAACCCATGGTTAAAATACTACATCCTCGTATGATACTCAAGTATGAAACTACTACTCCTTTTCGCCAGTTTATTATTTTAATCACTTTCAATGCCAATAAGTAAAAGATATATGTTTCAAATATTTAATTTAGTGCCAACAAACTCACGGACACAATATTATGCAAATTCATAAGTTTCGGTAAGATTATCGTAGGTTAAATAGTTATACAAATCTTTCATCACAGATAGAGTCCGTGCGTTCCTTCGTGGCGCTTGGTGAGGGAAGTGAAGGGAACAAATCGATGTTTTCAAAAAGTACAGTAATAGCTTTTCCTCACAGTACGAGTGCCATGGAAAGACTGAACAGTTACACCCCACCCTCGAAACCCAGTTATAACTGATTTTAGTCATCGAGGTCAAGCGCCACGAAGAAACGACTCTAAGTGCAAATGTAATTAACAAATTCCTCGGAAACATTTAACTAACTAAACATTCGAACTTGATTAAAATGAAGGTGAAAGCTTCATTCGTGAAAAGCTCACACTATTCGAATAAAAGTTATAGGATTAGTAATAAAATAGTTATGATAAATTATTATTCAATAATTTACTTGCCACAAAATTATGTTTTCAACTCATATTTCGTATGGATTAATTTGTTTTTACTTGTAATTTGATTGCCTTTTTATAGTTGTAGTTTTGTCAATTCAAAACGATTTTATGAGAAAATAATTTGGGGTTTTCCAAAATAAAAGGGAAGAAGTCTACATGGGAATCTGTATGACACGCGATAAATGTGTCACCCTGTATAGATAAACTGTACAGACCTTTCACTTTCGTATAGAAAACTGTCAACTGATTTTTTCATGAACTTTGTGAATCAGAGTTGTCTTCTTCACGTTTGGCAAAGAGAGTTTAACAACACACAAGTTTTGATGGATAAGAGTAGTTTTGAATCTAGTTATAGAGTTTAAGTCCTTGTTATGAAGTTTAAGCTTCATCTAAGCGTGTGATTTACTTTGAAGAAAAAACCTCTCGGCTATGGGTTTTCTAACTTTTAGAACTAGAAATATGTAACACTTTGTAGAAGTTAGTGGTTCACTTGATTTTAATGGATTAGAATGGATTAAAGAATGTTTTCCGCCAATCTGAGGGGAAACATCTCCACTGCTCTAGACATTACTATAAAAGAACTCGTGAGTAGAAAAGCATGTTACTTCGGCGTGACTGGAAGAAGTTATAACAATCCTTCTGATTTCACTTGAAATAATATTTACCCTTTAGCAACACACAATCTGATCTTTCAACCTAGTAAACTATTAGTGAAAGCAAATCTTATCTTATCAAGAATGAACCTTTCTTCCTGTTTTGCAACAGGTGCACCATTATTCTTGAAGGGCTGCGTTAAAAATTATTTATGACATGTTTATTTATAACAATAGAGGACAGTCTTGTAACGGTTTTCATTTTCTACCAATAACTTCCAACTTCAACGTCAGTAAACAAATAGGAACAATGTCTCAGAAATATTATTGTAAACTGAAATGTAGAAGTTCTTCACGTAAACAACACGATGAATAACAAACGAACTGTAACGTTTGTTACGAGTTATGAAGCGAAATAGCGACTTGGTACACCGTACAACCTACTGATGATGTAATCTATGATGAGCGATTCGTATTCATACCATTTTATACGGAAAGCAGCAAACTAAATTTAGTGAGCAAAGTTTGATTTAATAACAAACTGTTTTATTCCACATTATTCAAGTTGTATGGTAAAAACATTTAAAACTGATAAGTTGACTTTAAAACTTTGTATAAAAATATTTAATTGTCCCAGTTGTAGAACCTTGAGTTTTTATTGTTATTGTAATAATTAAATCTTTGCATATGTATACAGTATATGCATATATGTTAATTGCTGCATTGGATACTTTCTTCAAACAATTTTTTGAAGTAAACAATAACAACTCAACCACAAACAAATTGATTCAAACTACCAACGGCTTACTTTGATATATGTTAGAACAAAATTTCATACTACCATACCATGTATATATCTTTTGTGTTACCATTACGGTTAGTTACGACTGTCTCGCGAGTATAGCAAAGGCAATCTCTCAGCGAGAACTATCTATCAACTGCATTCACGTACATCAGTCTGCAAGGTCATGTCAGTTAAGATACTGCAAGCTACACAAACTTGCAAGTGACAAGCCTTATCAACAGATGCTTGCAAGTGAGACAGACGCTGACATTTCACAATATCAGCATCTGACATAACCAGGCAACATTCATGTATCTTCACATGTGCTAGATCAAAGTACATTTTTCAATTGAAAGAACTGTACTAGCTTAAGGGTGTAGATATTTAAGATAATTTAAATAGGTTGTACAAACAGGTTTCATACATAGTTCGGTGATCTTGGTTCAGAGGTGTCGCGGATATTTAAATGCTCGAGCGCGATCATGAACTGAGTTACGTACATGGTCACCCATGTGCAAGGTCGTACATGGAGTAGCAATATGTAAATGTAACAACTAGGGCATTTTATCCATTATTACTGCGTCATACATTATAAGCAATCAAAATAAATAATCATAGAAACGATACAAAATAAGGCACACAACTTTACCCGGTTATTCTGTACATCGTTTTAAAGTTTCCTAATTATTTACAGTTGTAACAAGAGTAGTGAAACTTTTAAAACCCTTAATATTCAGTTGCTTCATATGCCGGTACTCATACAAATCCGTATTACCGTCCTACAGTTATGTAAAAAACAAACCTAATGAACAAATCTAAGTAATCACTATTAAGTAATCACTATTTGAGATGCCGACCACTCTCATGAGGGTATTTTAAGGCAAATATGTGGTGAAGGATGAGTGTGATGAGTGGTAGTAATGAGTTATGAGGTGTAGTCTTGTTACAAACTAAGGCCGACTCTTCCTTAGAATGGGTCATTAAGTAATAGCCCAATGATCAATGGAAAGGACCACGTGACTTTGGAACCACGCAGGTGATGGTCTTATATGTCTAAACGATGGTGGGAGTTGATGCGGGTATCATCAGATGATCACTGAGACTATCTGAACCACTTTATACATAAAAATTATGATAACGCATTTTAACAATATGTCACACGGGGTGATTTAACAACGTGTTGACAAACTTTTCTAGAACTCAGAGGGGTTGAAAGTTATGTACGAGTACATCATGACTTCCTCTACTCCTGAAAACCTCGAGATTCAAACTCTTAACCCGTTTTCCGTTACTGCTAAAGACATTTTAATATGGCCCTTTTTCATTTCCTTCAAAATGGTCAAACAGTTCACTAGACAACATGTGCTACGGGTGGTCCAATACACCCCGTATTTAGGGAAATTATATTCTACACAAAGGAGACGAGGGTTGGTTGTGTTGGTTTGATGATATCAATAAGATAGCTTGTCTCTTCCAAACAAGTTTCCGGTCACAAATGTATTACGGAATAAATATTGTTTATTGTTTGTTTATTTTGTTGATGTTGTTATTGTTGTTGAATATTTAAGTTTCATAGCAATAAACATTTGTATACATTTTGTACAATTTGACACATTTAAAAGCTGTACTACCATATAAAAAAATCGTTGCTGTATATTTTTAGTTTTTAGAAGAATGGATAAATAAAAATAGAAATTCTCATTCGACAATATTGACTTGTTATAAGTTTTTAAAGGAGAAAAAGTGTTCTTGTTATAAACTTCAGTTTTTAGTTGAAGGCGTCTCTCTCACTACCTACCATTAAGTATAACAATATATTTCTTTGTAATGAAAACAAAATACATAGACTAGACAATAACCGAGAGAGAGACTACGTTGATCGTTTCAACCACTTAATGTACATTCGTTAACTTAATTGCACGGTTGTTTCACTTTATGGTGTATTTTCACATATTTGCCGATTAAATTTCTTATTTGGGATTAAAATTCATCGTTACATTATTTTACCATAACTATGGGGGTTATCCAGAAAGTAAGTTACGTTTTCGGTTACCTCCACTAGGGACGAAGCTAGCGCGGCCATCTTGATATGTGGTTGTTCCCCAGTTCAGTCTGCATTTAGCTGATCTGGTTTTTGGCTGCAAAAAACTGTAAACCGATAGAAATCTATCGGCAGCTTTGTGAAGTGTATGGGGACAATACCATCACTGAAGGCAGAGTGCGTCAATGGAGCATTCGCTTTAAAAATGGTCGACCAAATGTGCACGACGAAAAGCGGAGTGGAAGACCAAGCTTGGCGAATGCCGAACTTGCGGAAAAAGTTAATGAAATCACAAAAATCAGCGAATGGGTGCAGCTTTAACGTTTTTGGACCATTACCACAAATATGGCGATTCACTACTTAATCGGACTGTTACTGGTGATGAAACATGGGTGAAACATGTTAACTGTGAGACGAAATTATTGCAGTCAATGCAGTGGGGACACACAAGTTTCCCTCAAAAACAAAACAAAAAATGCGTGCAAACGATGTCGACAAGGAAGATTATGGTTACCGTATTTTGCCACAGATAAGGTGTGACTTTCTACTTGTGGACTTTCTGGAACCAGGCACAACCAGTGACTCAGAACTCAACGATGAAGAAGGGGTTGGCAACGCACAGCGTTTTGACGATGATGAACGGCTGCAGGAAGAAGTAACAAAATATTTGAAGGAACAAGCGGCAGAATTTTATGACGAAGAAATTGTAAAGCTCGTCCATCGGTATGATAATAGCCTAAATTTGGATGCCGATTATGTATAAAAGTGGTATTTTAGTGTGGCTTTCAAATGTATATAATAAAACTCTGTTCCTATTCTTCGTAGAATTTTTATTCCAAAACGTAATTTACTTTCTGGATAGCCCTCGTAATTAATTACTGTTATCCAAGGCACAATTAATATTCAATTTCTTCAAAAGAGCGGCTACCGTAAAACGATGTTGTGACCAACAAAAATAACTGAGTTTTGTATGACGTAACCTACAATTAATGGACTAACGAAGCTTAGAGTGGTTTGGTGATTTCGAATTTGATTGGTCCTTGCTTTGTATTGGAAGTTGGCCTTTACTGAGAGACATTCATTCTGATAAACACGTTGCTTGGGACAATTTGTGTTTGTAATCTGTATAAAAAATAAATTACATTTGTAACTTAATTTGACTGCTTTAATTGACCGTTAAATATGTGTTGTTAAAATTATACAATGACGGAAAATATTCAAGCCTATAAACACTTTTTATCGTACATCCTTTTAACAATAAAAACAATGTTGTGAGTATTATCAACTGTACTTACTGAAGTGTACACCATAAATAATCGAAGCACAAAGTATTCTATATTACGGTAAAACAGTTAGAATTATGTAGAATAAAGTTAGAAAGCAGAACACAGTTAAGGTAGAACAAAAATACATTAATGTATCAATATGTACTAATATATCAATTTATCGATTTGTTTTGTCTACACAGCGTATTCAGCACCAATACCCTAATTGCGCACTTTCATGATATGTCACCAACGAAACCCCAACCCTTTCATACAGTTTGAGTTAAAGACTTAGATAATTATGTAAAGGAGGCTTTTCAACCTTGGGTTATTTGAAAATCGCGTATCATACATATGTTCAGAATCTCTATGCTATCGAAGAAGTTCCGAAGGTGGATTGGGTGAAAAATAAGTTGTTTGCTTTCAACTAAAACTTGCAGGCTATCTTATACTGAGGAAAAAAGCTAAAGAGACATTAAGTTAATAATGTTTTGAATGCGTGATACAATTTGACACAGTTTTCTTCAGACTGGGTTTTATCCCAGTAGTCTAAGATAAATAATAAGCTACTGTGTACAGTATATAAGAAAGTCAAAGAATCACTTTATAAATTACAACTTTATATAAAATTTAACGCGTATTTTTAAGTCTAGCCACGGATTAGAACAAAGTTACAAGTATACATGTCCCCTCTCTGTGGATGTTTCACAATTTAAATCCCTATGTGATGCAGAATAAGGTTCAATATCCTACTCACTGGCTGCCATGTCCTATAAGCGCTTTATTATTCCTGTTCAAGCTTCAAAGTTAAGCTCAGTTTAAGCCAGGATATTCCATACAGAACTCTGGTTCAGTCGCTTCCTGGATTTCAGTTATAATCTACAAAGCACGTAACTTTGCAATTGTGATTTCTTCTGCCTCAACTTGCTAAAGACACAAAACGGACCAAAAGAGGTAAATTATGTGGTAAATATTTCTTTTATTAGCTATACAAATATGGCTTTATCTAAAAACTAAATGCACGATATTTCCGCCTTTGAGTATGGCGTATTCCATACGTCTTAACATAATTGCAACCATTCCTGAACATTATAAATAGTTTAAACGTAGAAACTTATATATTCGACAACAAGATGGAGCAACTGCACATCTAGGTTTAGAAAACAAAGAACTTCTTATGGAACTATTTCCTGAGAAACTAGTGTATCGTTCAACTGACTTATAACCTGCATAAAGTCATGATCTTTCACTTTGTGATTAAATTTTAAGTTAACACTCAACAGCTAATCAGAAAATATTCGTTCTTCAAGTAACTTCCAAGCCAACCACTACTTCCTCTGGGTACAGTGAGTTATCAGCGAAAACACTGTATGTTTTTTAAATGTATAATCTTCTTTTCATAAGAGTATATCTTCTTTTCAAACTAGTATTACTTTATTTTCAGAAGCCTTCAGAGCCTTCATTAGGTATCTTTCGAATAATTGATCCTAAGTTAATTTAAAACAATTACTACTACCATTTTGCTCTAATGTACAATTCTTAACTGCAAGGTAAACTGTTGTTGGTTCTTAACCTACACTTATCACAAGTGCTTCAGGCCGCCACCTCAAAGTATCAAAAACTGGAGCAAAACATGACATTAGTTCTAATAGAAATAAACTAATAAAACAAATATGTACCATAAAATGACGAGTACCTTTTTATTGGACCACCCTGTACAATATAAATTTTTAAAGGTGATCTTAGAAAGTTCCTGTAAGGTGATTTATATCTGGTAAGTTCGTTTAGGTAATTTACATATAAACGGAATAGTATTTGTAAAAGGTTTTTAAAAACTATTAAGCTGTGATGATGATTTTCTCGATAGTATTGAACAGAGCTAAGTAACAGTTTAGTTCTTATAAATTACTCATGGCACTGACTGACCAGTACCTAACAAGGCTTTATTTTGGTTTAATTTTCCGATATATTTATTTACATATAGTTTAATGGATATGTACTCTAATATATAGTTCTAGAACAGCAAGACGTTTACAACATTTTAAATTAGGGTTTTTATCATGTTATTTAAAGACGTACTTTGGCGTTGGTATTAATGAATGGGAATTTACCATTGGTTTTAGGCAAACATAATATAGTAGAATAATGTTCAGTCCGACATAAAGAAACGACTATTTACTAAACCAAGTATAAAAGTATATAGACATAAGATAAAAAATGAAGCAGTTTTCATATTATAACCAGCCTGAAACAAAGTAAAGCAATTTAATCTCGGCGGAGAGCTCGGTTGCTAGGAATATCCGCTTTTAGTGTCAATATTAACTTTTTAGGACCAATATCTGAATATTGGGGTGTATCGACTATAAGCGGTCATTGGCACAGCAACTCCGGAGAGTCGTTCCTGTATGTAAATAGTGGATCTCAAATGAGTTCTTCTTTAAGTAGAGTATCAAAAGTGTTGCTATTTTGAGTTTTGTCAACTGAAGGAAGGAAATTAATTTAATCGTTTTAAAATGGTTCCATTTTGAACATTTAGGTACTGTTATACTGTTGTAGAAATCTTTTAAATTTACGTTCATAGAATGGAAACAATGTTAAAAAGATATTCATTACAGCTACGGAACGAGGTAAAGAAGAAAAAGAAAATGAACAATGTTTATTTAAATACGTCAAGTATAGAATAAATAACAGTAAATAAATAATAAGTGTAGAATAAAGTAAAAAAAAAATAACAAAAAATATGACAAAAATAATAATATAAAAGGAAAAGGAAGCTTGATTGTATCAAGATTCTATAAGAGGGTGGTGCAACAATAAAATTTCGGGACTAACTTTAAATCAAATTAACGCCATATGACAACAATTCTGCTGATAAAAGTTTCAACAATTCTGCTGAGGCAAGAGTTTTTCCAAACGCGGAAAAAATAGTACGTTTCCTTTGGCACGTTGAGGAGAGTCACACAACTATTCAGGTTAGTTAAACGGATACCACGTCAAAATCTTTTCAATCAAACCTCATTAATGTATACATTTGCACATAATAAAAGCCAGTTGTGCAAATTAAAAGTTTCTTCGACAATCCCGTACAAAATGGCGGCCACTTCAAGTTAGGATTAAGAACTTGGGTTTAGGCTATACACAGGCTAAGTCAATATATGGGTCGGAGACTGTAGTTCCTATTTATTCTTTGGATTAGAAAGTCTAAGCATTGAACAAACGGAATGAAGAAGAAGAAAAAGTTTTTATTGAGCATTTTTAAATGGTTTACATAGCTGGATCCCACACACGAGACTCTTTGTTTAAAAAATCAGCATTAGCCTGATGGAACGTCTGCTGGTTGGATTCAAAATGTAATTTTTTTTACTAGAAAATTTACCATTTATTACAAAAACTAAATAAATAAAATATTCTATTAAATTAAATTATAAATTAATACAAAACTATTTACAAGTCTAATCTAAAGCTAATATATACGACACAAAGGATTACGCAGAATAGTTAAATTCGTGTATTAAACCCCACCTATATCCCCAAGCTTCCCTAACATAACCCACTAAAGCCCGCCAATTCCCTCCATTCAAAAAATATTCAAACTCAATTTCATTCAAATTAGATTTTCTAAAATACAGTTTTCTGATGTGAGTTAAGATTGGACAAACTGCTACAAAATGAAATACAGTTTCATGTTTGTTGAGGTTACACAAGGAACAGGTAAAGACTGTATCGGTTTGCCAAGGTTTATAATTTAAATTGATTAGTTCCCATCTAACTTTGATTGTCCAAGAGATAACGTTGATATTGGTTGTGTGTGCAAACACACTCCTGTCGCCAAGGTCAAGGTCCAGGTCAAGGTCAGGGTCAGGCCCTGCTGGTGATAGAGCGAGGTACGGGCACTGCCTGTACGGAACAAACGGAATGAAAACAGTTTTCCGCAACCATCTTGGTCTGGCTGATTGGGGTTTGTTGATGTTTTTTATATATACTTAAGAGCACGGTAAAATAATTGTCCATACCGAACACAGTCGAAATTGGAATATAAATGCGTTTTTAAAGCACAACCCCCTTTTTTAAGGGGGAAAAGCCCTTCCAAAAGGACATTTGAGGTGCAAATAATTCCCCACTTAAAGGAAGGAATTCACGGAGGTGCTTGTGGCCACGCGACAGCTATGTTTTACTTTGAGTTACTTTAAAGTTTAATGTACCAAACACTTAAATTAAAGCGTATTTCTCAATATAACTGCATCATGACGAAAATATCGTTTAGCACTCGTCCTAAAACCTTGTGTTCTCGGCCGCGCTTCTGACATTAAATTCAGCTCGTATCAAAAGAATTTACTTAAGTATCTAGGAAAATCCTGAACAAAAATGAGCCCAGCAAAGTGATATTGAAATGGTTGGCTAATTGTTAGCATGTGGCAAGAGGTAGACATCTGTTGACTGTGTCAATGCAGGTGTATCAAAGGACTGAACTGTGTACTCGTACTCCATGTTAGTGGATTGATTGAAATCCTCACTCAGATTAGTGTAGCAGAATCCATCTCGTGAAAGTGGATTCATTTACAGAATCATTTCCAGAGACCAGTAGACTTGCTGTCCTTTACACACATAATAATAATAATAAAACGTCTTTATTTGATTGAACAAAAAGGCAAAGTTAGGGCTTAAAAGCCCTTTCTACCACTTAACCTCAACATGAGGGTGTGTTAAATATAATAACACATTATAGTCTGAGATACCGCGTTGGGATTTCTATTCTCGTCTGTGATTTCAGAAATTTTATGTTTCTATTAAAGCTGAGGCAAAAGTTACCCTGAAAGTAACTTTTTAAGAAACCTTTTTCCCATTCAAATAATGTACAAAGTAATTAAATTAAAATCATTAAATATTGTCAAAAATGTCGCCAGAACCCGACAGTCAACAGTATTGTCAAGAGTATTTTTGTTCAAAGACGCTAAAAAACAGCCGTTGGAGAAATATTTTTACACGATAATGGACAGTTGTTAACGAGTAGTTCAATAAACCTGGACTGGATTTGACTGATAAAGTTAATTTTGATCAAGTAGCTTCCAAACTACGATGAAATACTACTATTTTAGTTTTGTAGATATCAAGTTTTGTAGATAATTTAGAAAACCATGATTCAGCTCTTACATGAATACCTAAACAAATCCTACAGTTAGAACATCACAATATGATCAACAATCAATGAAACACCGTCATTTCAGACTAAACTACAAGACTTGAGTTATGCAGAGAACAGAGGTTAACCTAGAAGCACTCGCTCTCGAGTACAAAGCCAAGCTAAGTTAATTTGCATTCGCAGACTTCAACTATAGAAGAAAATAATTGTTTCAACAACCAGTACGGTACGGTTGTTGGTAAGGACCGTACATTTACCACACTTATAATTTATAAATGGGTTTCTATTGTACATTGAATAATTTATAAAGCGCGTTTTAATCAATGTTACCGGTTCAGTCCAATGTGACCTACATACCTATAGTTTAATGTGATTGATCGTATTTTCCATTTTTTGTCTACTACGTTTTGCGCAAATATTTAAGGGGGGATTCACACTGTTGTCTTGAAAATATCAACTTCTGTTGACAAAACTAGTTTTTATTTATTAGATTTACCGCGTAAATTACTGAGCTATCTGTTTTAACTTTAGGACCTCACTTGGAACGCGCCTGTTTCCCGCCAAACCTATGACTTCAGTTATACTAAATTCTTGTCTTGTGCGAATATTGCCACCGCTACTATGCTAATTTGCTGGTCTAATTTGCTTAAACAAACTAGCTGTACAAAGTTTCTTGGTTTGCACTTAGATAGGGATTAGAATTGGTCTGTGCATATCGATCACCTATGTGCACGAATATCTTCAGGGATTTTTCTTCTGCGACAGCTTGCTACCCACTGTAAATTGCCCCCTGTAAATCATCCCTTCTTATCTTATGGTATATGTATATGGGGGCATATGCTGATTACAAGTTTAAAAGAATTTTTATCCTCCAAAAACAAGCATTGCGAGTAATTTCAAAATTGGGGTTTCGGGAATCTTGCAGGTAAGATTCCCGAAACCAATGTTGAGCCCTCTTTAAAGATTGTAAATATTTGTTTATTGTTGTGTTTTTTGTTACTACCTTTTGTAGCTTTTTTCTCACCGCAAAAGTGTTGTATGTGGCAAGGAAAAGTTATTATTATCATTATTTATTTCAAGCCTTGATCAAAAAGGTAGAGGTTGAATCTGGATGGATACAATTTCAATAGTTTAAATAGAAAATTGACGTTTTTACTCTTCAACAAAGTAGTAAAATTAAAGCGTTGGTATTTCAGATGGACAAACTCAGATTCCAACTTTGAATATTGAAATAGTTTTGTACTTTACTCGTACATTGTAACAGCAAACAAAAATAACAGCCCGCTTAGAAGTAACCCAGAGATCAATGAACCTATAAAATTGTTTGCAAAAGGAACCATAGAATAAAGACGAAAACGACTGTAGTAAAACCAGATATTCATTCAAATGCCAGTTTTATTGTGTTGCGGAGAGCACCCTACAATGCATTAAGGACTGTGGCCCACCTATTTCTTTCCCGATATTCAGTTTTATAGACATCGTTAGATTTGAATATTCAACAAACTCTCCTTGATATAAAGTTTCTTGCTGTTACATGCTTAAGGCTTGATAAAATTTAATACAATCTATAAATGATATTGCAATACAAAATAAGTAACCTCTTTAAGTAACCCCTTGAGTTACTGTAGGCTTAACCTATCAAGTGTATTAATATGTTTTAATTTATAGGTAGTTTAATTGATTACAAAACAATACCGAGATGAAATAAGCTATACAATGAAATAGAATACGAAGTTGATTGTAAAATATAATTTTATTGGTGAAAGCACAGTAAAGTGATAAGTCTTGAGTGAAATCTGTGTTGTTGAAGAGAAACGCTTGGAATTCCACTCGTTCCTGAGGCTGATTAGTTTGTGCGGGAATCAAGGTTTAATTAAAACTTGTTTAACACAGTCTCTAAGGTTTAACACAAGCTGTGGCTTGCATTTACTATACACCTCCATGCTTCTCTTTACCAAGGCGGTACCCAGAAGATAATGATTTTAGAGTGACCTAACTCACCCCGCGAGGAGTTCGGGGGCTAAATCTTGAGACAATTTTTTATTTTGGGTATAAGGTGCCTATTTTGAAGTGTTTTAGATGTAAGGTTCTTTGTTTTACCAGCCGCTATTTTTCAGTAAAAGTGCGATTAAGCATTATTAAGCAATACAAATTATGCAAAACCTTTTGAGGTTCAGTTAACCTTTGACTATTGTGATTTTTAATTACAGTGTATTGCTTTAATGACATGGATAAAATTCATTATTAAATTGTAGAGCAAACAGTTAAAAGTATTTCAAACTTAAACGTTATAACATGTTCATGAAGAACTCTTATTTTTATTTAACTTATTTAATCAAATATTGGATTTCTGACATGTACGTTTGTTGTACTTTTTCAGATTGCCCAAATGTTTGTATTGGCAAAACAGGAAGAAGTTTTAAATCATGATTTCGTGAACAAATACAAGCAGAGAAATCAAACAATATAACGACAATGAAGTCTAACTTCGCTGAGCAAATTTTGAACAAAAACCACACTTACAAAGGTTTTTGGAAATTGAAATTTGGAAGAAAAGGCAGATTGATGAACTGCAAGGAGGATTTACACATCTACCTAAGTAATTTAAAAGAGCCAGGAATACCCTAAGTACAACTAACGTACATACCAGAAATCCAATATTTGATGAAATAAGAAAAAAAGAGTTCTTTATAAATATGTTTTAACGTTTAAGTTTGAAATACTTTTAACTGATTACTCTACAATTTAATTAATGATTTTGTTTATACTAAGACATAACATTTGTACTTGCCGAGACATGACTTTAAGTCAAAACCGGTCGTGGAAAATATAAATTTTCAAACCAGGGTGTTATGTATACTTATTTGTTATACTAGACAAGTAGTATCTAGTATATGAGTGGAATGTGCTTTAAACGGTAATTTAGGCTTCGGATGTTCACTGCTGCTTTACTCAAAAGTGTTTACATCTCAACTTTGACTGCTGCTATATTATAAAGTGTAACGCATATAACAGTCGCATTTACACTGATATTTCCCATTAACCAAGGGCCTATAATAAAGATCTTGTATGGACGTTTTATTCGCAGGATTTGACTTTCTTTCCCAATATACATTAACTATTTAAACTAAAACTAGGATTGTACGAAACGTGAATGGGTTACCTGGAATTCGGATCGAAGCGTCGTACAGAGCGTATCGCTCGTAGAGGTAATCGCTGACCAACCTGACCAGCACCTGACGTGAGCCGAGGCGTAGTACGTGTGGTTGGGGTCGTGTCTTGTCAACGAGTGCCGAGAGTGAAGAGACCTACTGGCTGTGTCCCTGTCTGGTGGTCAGTCACGCGGCGTGCCACCGTCGCTGACCACTCCCCACTACTCGGTGGTGGGGAGGATGGTCAGTCGGTAATACTTAGACGAAATCGAAATAAAACAAATACTTTACCCCCCGAAATAAATGGCTCATCTCACCCTCCACCAACGTCGCCTGCAAAAAAAAGAACAAAAAAAACTTCTTTCATTCTGGAAAGATTTTTCAATCTTAAGAGGTTGTAAAACAGAAGCTAGCGAAAGCTTAGCTTAAACTAAAATTCCTTACTACATATCCGTGGTATGAAAACAAACGGTAACTCTCGCACCGAACTATGCTATCCTTGCATAGACACAACTTGAAAACGAAATAACGAAACTAAAATAGACACTCTTCCGAGGTCGCAACAAAGAAAATATCTATATGGTAGTTCATTTGAACTCTCAGCGTCGAGTTTGCTGTCAACGAGTCTCTTGAGCTTTTGATCTCATCCTGAAGGAGGACCCATCGAGCCGATAAATTTTGTATCGGTGATTTTTTCTGTCCAGCGGTCCAATCATCATCCCCGATCCTTCAGGAGCCACACGATGCTCGCGGGGACAATGACAGCTGGCGAGTCTCGTTGTGCCGGGATGATGACGTCACGCCGTTCTGGATTCTGTACCAGGCTGTTTCTCTGACGTCACGTTTGTCGAAGGGTGCTGGGCGACGGACACTAGGTAGCTTCAATCACCGCAGGCTTCGTGGAGCGGGGAGTGTTGTCGATCGTTGCGGAGAGCTGGACACCAGCGACTCGTTATGAAGCATCAGAAGTCTGAGTCATCTTCGTCACCTGAAGAATCTGGTAGGGTCTAGGTAGCTTCGTGGGGAGCGTCTAGTGTCACTGATGGCTTCATTGCGGTTTTGACGGTCCAGGGTGTCGGCTGCCCTGCCAAGTCGATAGTGGCGACGATAGTGCACAGAGCTGGGGTGGCTCCTGCTCTGTCTCAAGCCGGAATGGTTCGCCCAGAAACTGTTCGTCCTTGAATTTTCCCTGGGACAGGTATTTGAGATTTGGCACCGTCTGCCTCGGGCAAAGTGCTTCAGTCTCCAGAGAAATTCTACGGCTAATCAAGTCAGCAATCATGGAGACGTACACCCCGCAGAGACGGAGTCCTGGGGGGCAGTTTGTTGCGTGCGTCGACCAAACAGACCGGATGAAGAAGCGTCTAGTGATGCGTGTACTTTGTAAAATGTTTAATACCATATTCATTTCTGCCTGCATTGGTTTGCGAACAGAGTCATACGCACCTACTTCGAACCTCTTGTTCAACCACGATTAGTGACCAGTGGCCTCGCGGACCGACGTTCAAAGATGCACGGGTATCAGCACAAAGTCTCGAGCCAATATGCTGATCCCTATCGCACGCAACTCATCGTCAGTCAGGACGCCACTCGCAAATTGGGACAGAAATGTTGTGCTAAAACACCAAAATGAATGGGAGGCTGGATCGGAAATAGGCACTTTTCTTTCCAAGAGGCGGAAAAATGCGCATAACTTTCCCAGCAACATTACAATGTTGCTGTAGGGTTTGCATGTCTTCCGGTGGGACGGTTAGCATGAACGTACAGCATGCGTTGTGTAGGATTTTACAGTGCAAGCAGTAAGGTAGACTTGTCATGCAAGCAGGTAAAGCAAGGTATTTACAGAAATGAAAATGAAAAAAGCGGTCACTGAAGCGCATGCAAGATAGGTGGGTTCGTAAAGATCCTGGAACAAAAGACAAACGTAAGTAAGCTACCTACAAACAACACATACATAGCATTGCCTAAACAGCAAAGTTACAAAATTTACAAGTTGCGATCCGTCAACGCCCAGACTTTAACATCGAGAGTGAAACTTCTTTAAGTCCTTAACGTGTACGATGTGTTTCTGGCCGTTATCGGTGTCTTCCACTTCATACATTTGCGGCAGTCCGGCCTAGACTTTACAGGGCCCTTTGAACTTGGGCAAGTTTACTACGACAGCGTCCGCTGCGGAAGATAGTACGTGAAGGCGTCTCGATACCGAGTTCCTGCGGCGTACTTAACCTCCTCCGGAGGTTATAGTATTTGGACTGACGTTGAAACGCGTTTTTCAAGTTTTCTGGTACGTTTGTAAAGAACCAAACCTACGATCGCGCCTCATGGATTTCTTCCAGTGAGGGTCTTCGTCCGAATAGTTTGTTTCGAGGGGTGGGCCACAAATCGCTCGTGGGAGTCGAAGTTTCTACCCGTACAGAGCATCGCAGGAGAATACCCTGTAGAGTCGTGAACTGCCGTGTTCATAGCATACCTCATCTCTCCAATAAAGGATGCCCACGATCTTGATTTGTGATTGTCTCTCACGAATCATTGTTTTCAGAACACGATTAGCCCGTTCGACGGATTTGACTGGGGGCTATGCTGTGTTCTGGAACTCGATGTTCCATTCTTTCACTAAGTCCGGAAGATCGTTGATGTGAATTGGGTCCCATAATCCGTTATTAATACTGCGGGAGCTCCATATCGAAGTAGTATCGTGCTTTAAACTTCTCCAAGACTGCTTTTGCGGTTGCTGACCGATGGGTTCAAGTTCAACCCATTTACTATATTGGTCTTGAAACGCCACTAGAACTTGTGCCACACCTTAGAAGCAGGCAGAGGTCCCATGATATCCGCTGAGACAGGGCCTTTAGATTGCGAAAGTACATGAGTCCCGCAGGTTTGACCTGAGAAACTTTGTAGGCTTGACAGGAAGGGCACGATCGCACGTACGTCTTGACGCCAACCGCCAATAGTAGTTGGCGGCCACCCGATTTAAAGTTTTCTTTACACCGAGGTAACCTGCTGTCGCGGCATCCGGTCTCGTGTAAGACGTCCTTCGATCCGGTGAAACACATAATTTCCAGCTCGGCTCGACGTGTTTACTTCCGAAGGACCTATAGAGGCAACCGTCCTTCACCAAGTAGGATTTATGTCGATGGGGTGTTCGGTGACGCGCTTCGTCATGGATTTGTACCAATCGTCTGCTACTTCGTCGTTACCCGCCGTTGAAGGTACCGAGTACTGGCTCGCATAAAGCCACGTCCGCCGACCTTCATCCTCGCATCTTCTACGGGCTGTCGGGATAAAGCGTCGGCAACTTTGTTCAGAGTACCTTTGCGATAACGAATTTCAAAATCAATTTGCTGTAGCTCTATGATCCAGCGAGCGAGTCTCCCACCGGCTCATGGAGGCGCATTAACCATTTCAACGCGATGTGATCGGTCACGGCTTCGAATTTGTATCCCTCGAGATACGGCCGAAACTTACGGACCGCCCACACGAGTACCTAGACATCTTGCTCGGTGGTTGAAAAAGAAAATTTCTCTCAGAGGTGGCAATGAGCCTCTCTGTTCATCCAGTGTCTCAAATGCTCTTTGTGAGACATGTCTCATTCTTTTATTTTACAGTCGGTCCTGGTGTAACTTAGGAGTCTCATTTGCTCTTTGCGAGGCCATTCTGCTGGTATTGGCGGCAACTCGAGCCTCCCGTTCATCCAGTGTCTCAAATGCTCTTTGTGAGACATGTCTCATTCTTTCAGCACACAGCCGGTCCTGGTGTACATCAGGAGTTTCATTAGCCATTTGCATGTCTGATTCTATCAGCTAACAGCCTAGCCTCACGTTCTTGAGAGAATTCTGTAGCTCTTGCAGAGCTTACACTCCTACCTTTTGTTGATCTTTGAGAGATATTGTTTTTTCTATTTGGCATGACGGAAAGAAATTACAGTATAAAGTTAAAAATAAAACCAAACAAAAGTAAAAGTTCAAAAATATTTTTTATAAAGTTTTGCGATGCACTTTCCGGCCGGGGCGTCAAAAGCCCGGTTCGCGTGGAAGGTGCCGCTCGCACAAGAAATAAAAGAAAAGGGTTTTAGGTGCCGTCGGATTTACTCGGTCCGCGAGCGCGGGTAAATTTCCAGGGGTCGGTGTCGAATCGAGACGCGGGAAAACGGTGGGGAATTCTGGATTCGACTCAGCACCTAAGGGAAGCCCAGCTTCACCAACTAAAGGTAAAAGTCATCCTCGTCAAATCCAGGCGGGAATGAGGACGGGTGAAGGGTCGAATCAAACCTCGGCGCGGGCTAATCGTAGCTTGGGCCTCGTACCACGGCAATTTCCCGAATTTTAGGGGATTTGAGATTAGAATTTAAACGGGTGAATCGATTAAAATAATACCTTAGGCTACGTCCTGTGCCTCGCTTACAGTAAGTAAGTCGCGGCCCGACACTATGTGCTGGCGGACCGTGACAAGATACTATAGCGGACGCCAAAACCTGAGGCCGTTTGGGTTTGCCAGATTATCGTTCTTGGTCTCGCTTACAGTAGTGTGGGCCTTAACCTGACTCTATGTGCCTGCGGGCTCGATACTCAGTAGTGCGAGTTCCCCTTGGCACAATAAATTCGGCGTGAAGGATCTCGCTAAACAATTTAATCTAAACTTAATAATAATATAACTAAAATATTTAAAATACCACTGAGTTAAAGTAAGATGTAAGAATTTCGAGAATGAAACAGCTAAGACAAAGTGAGTTAATTTAATAAAAGAATAAATGTACTAGATTACCTATTTAAACTAAAACTTGGATTCTAAAACGTGAATGGGTTACCTGGAATTCGGATCGAAGCGTCGTTATAGAGCGTAGAATTGTAAGCTGACCAACCTGACGTGAGCCGAGTCCGTAGTACGTGTGGTTGGAGTCGTGTCTTGTCAACGAGTGCCGAGTGAAGAGACCTACTGGCTGTGTCCCCGTCTCGGTGGTCAGTCACGCGGCGCCACCGTCGCTGACCACTCCCCACTACTCGGTGGTGGGGAGGATGGTCAGTCGGTAATACTTAGACGAAAACAAAATAAAACAAAGACCTTAGCCCCGAAAAAAATGGCTCATCACAGTTTAAGAGTAAAAAATGGTATTATAAGGTTAACAATTAGTCTACTAAAAAGGAGACTAGGTAACAGAAGAAGGTTAAAGAATCGGTACAGCTACAACGTGCTGTGAGTGACCAAAAGGTAGGCCAGCCACAAAACAGACGACAGTGAATTACGGCAAGGTTAAATAAGCTGATAAATAATGTAATGATGTTAGGAATATATAGGAAGGAATGGGATGGAGTTATAGTTACAATGGAAAATGTAATCTGTAGAAATAAACTGCAGACGTGCCGTACCACTGAACCAGTACCAGGTCCAGAGGTCGACTGCGGTGCGGACTACGGACTTGTAGTGGGGAGCGACTGGCGTGTCATGAGCCTGTTTCTCCACACTGAAGCAAGCTTTCCGAGCAACCGGTTGAAGATAGGACAAAATGCCTTGAACCATTTTTATAAAGAATTTTATTTTAAAGCTCGTATGGACTGTCAAAAACTAATTATCTTTTAAGGGTTTTCTAGAATTTTACGTGTCAGTTTTGGGGTTATACATTTTCACATGTAGTGAGGTCTTATTAATGACCGCCATCTTGAAAATAATAAAATGATCAAACATGTTAATAGCCTATGTGTTAACCAGGTGTATATGCCAAATTCCTGTAAAATTGCATTAAAAGTGGTCCAGTGGTATTTGCGTGATCGAGGAACAGACACACAGACGCACACCCACACAGACACACACAATCTCATTTTATATATTAGTATAAATAATGCTGTAGAAATGCAATGAAAACCAACTAAAGTCAAATAACCGTGAATTAAAAACTTACTGTTCTGTTATTTATCATTAAGTAGTGCATGACAGTACTTTCTTTCGCCTTGAGAAGGTAAATGTTACTAAAAACAGTTTACCAGTGTGTACAAGTGTCCGTGTTTAGAAGTTGGATTGATCAGAGAAGTGTGCCAGCTTGCAGCAGGCCTATCTACATTACCATGTTTGAATAAATGGAGAAATATTACTTTGATTTGTCTACATAGCTAAATAGTGGTGTGGGTTTGATTTCTATAAACCACCAGGACAAAGCATAGTGTTTTGAAAATACATACACAATGTTGTAGAAGAAACAACCTTTTATCGCCCAAGTGCACCACCATAGAAGCAACGGTAACGCAATAAATCGCATTAACAAAAATATGGAAATGGATCTAGTCTCATTTCAAGATCTATTTAAACGTGTCAGATTAAACCCTGAAATCTTGTCAGTTACGCTACGTAGAAAGTTCCTTGTAGTTAAGTTTAGTTTCTAAAAAAGTAATTATCGCTGAAACACGAGTGTGGAATAACAACATTTAATACCTTAAGTTGACAGAAAAATAAAAATGTCTCGCTTTAAATGCATATACACTTTATTTATAACAATTAGACTAAATCAATGTATCTATTAGCAAACCTTTAGACGATTTGTCAACCTAAAACCAACTGCCAAATGAAATGAGATTAAATCCCTTTCAGGAAACAAAAGCATCAACTAAACAACGTTTTATTAATATTGGAGTTATAAAACCACTAACGCAACCAAAGGCCTTGTTTTTGCCAATAACCACTTTGTTGTGGATTGTCGACAACGTGGAACTGCAATTCTAAACAATGAACATTCGTATAGCCTAATAAAATGCGATTGGCAAATATGATGCAAACATTTTATTACACTCGTTTTAAGGTTTTCTGTTATGCCATATAATCACACAGTTACAGTGAATTACACTTCCAAAACGTTGTTCCACAATACAGACCTTGTAATCGTACTTTGTCTCTAGCTCAATGCTCATTGCTAAATTGTCTGGGACTAAATACAACACCTTTGGGGAAATACATTTATATTTCCTATAAAACTTATCAACTGTATGAATAGTTGGTATCACGTCTGCGGAACCGTGATGACCAGTAACAAAATATATAATTATGACAATGATTAATTTAGTTATCACGTGTTTATATTATTATTTATTCATTGATATGAAATAGACTGTGTCAGTCAAGGACGATTATTTCAAATTGGCAAGTATTAACAAATATTTTATATTAATGTTATCATCACATTTACACAAAACAAGTTTGGCAAGTTGGTAATTGGGAACTTATTCTAAAAGGAGAGGACTGAATAAAGAACAAGAGTTTATTGTATGTGATAGGTAGCTTATAAGTAGGTTAAAATGGTCAGTTAAATGGTTCATGCACCTGCAGCTTCTCGACGTCAATGTTCAGGTCAGACAGTGACACATCTAACTTAGAGTTCTATACTAGCTCCCGACACTACTTCTATATCATTTATTGCACAAAATGTATTCAAAGGTAAATATTTCTGACCCTATAAAGCAGTTTTAAAGAGTTTAAAAGTGGTTTTGAAGGTCAACTCAAAGTATGGCTTAAACACAACTTTTAAGAGCGACAAAGGTGCTGAACGGGTGTATTGCTTCAATTATTAAGGTCTCCTCAAAACATAGTAGTGAATGTTTTCTTTGAAAATAAATTCATTACAGCAGTACTGTCAGTCTTCACTGAACTCACTCGTGAAATAATAGTTTTAAAAATTATATCTTATGTATTATAGGTGTAAGAACTACTTTTAAGTATTGTGACTCCACTAAAAAAAAAACTATATTACCTCATAATATGGTACGCAAAACTATTTTAATATAGAAGCAGTATTAAGTAGTTTATATTAAACGTAATATATTTTCAATAGATAGATTACATAGTTACCTTTATTTTTAAAATTGAAATACAAACTAGGCTATATGAAATTATTCAAAATTCTCTTCGATTTAAATTCATACTGAAAAACGTTTTCCAATTAAATCGTTATGACCTTCCTTAATAACTGATAAATGGTCGACAAAATCACTCCATCAAAAGGGAACATCAAAGCAAATTGAAAATAAATTGTCGGGAAATGAAATATGAAACAGTTAGCTTAGTTATTGAGCAACAAACAATGAAGAAAGATGAAACTGTGTCGTGAGTGTAGAACAGTGACATTACACCTGTTTCTTGATATTACTGCTTTCCATCAGAACTACATCTTCAGAAACATTGTCGATATCATTGTTCTCCTACCTTGATAATCCAGCTTCATGTATAGATGTGTACTGCCTTTTGAAACAATAGTGTCTTACGATGAAACGTGTAGTAGTGATCGTGTCTATTGTAGTCATTAACAACGTATTATTTAGGTAATGATCAATGGTAATTAAGAAAAATACATAACATATCTATCCACAAATAAAGGTGTACACTAGACATACTTTTAATAACCAAACTAGCAGTTTCGGGTCTCAATTTATTAATCAGATGTTTTTGGTTAAACAAAATACATAATCACACAACTACTATTAAGTACAACAAATTGATGCTGAGGTTGAAACAGTGGAAGCTTGATACGTTGTTTTGAAACAGTGGAAGCTTGATACGTTGTTTTGAAACAGTGGAAGCTTGATACGTTGTTTTGAAACAGTGGAAGCTTGATACGTTGTTTTGATACAGTGGAGACTTGATACGTTGTTTTTGGACCATTTTTATTGTTTATAAATTAGAAAATCGAACTATCAGCTCTGATTGCGTATAGTACAGGGTTATTAAAAAAATGTCTTACTTTCAGAAAACTCTAGCTCATTAATGATTTCTTGGTTTTACTTATACTAAATATCGGTAAAAAGAGCACACATCAAAGTTAGTCCACCTTCGTACAATTCTAAATAAATGCTCAACATGTCCTCCCCTGACTGCTCGGATTATCGACTAGTCGATAATCAAACTCTTTCCATAGATCACGAAGTAAATGTTAGTTTATGGTATTCACTGCTGCTCTGATACGGTTCCGCAGGTAAACTAGAGTTTTTGAAGGGGATACGTAATCTTTCCTTTTAATATAGTCCAAAGAAAGTTCACGACAAAATCAAGACTCTATGACAAAACTTTCGTTGAATTAAACTGACTGGATTTTCGAAAATTCAAGAATGAAAAACATCTTGTGTTGAAGGGCTACCATCTTGTTGATGATTAAAAGCTGAAATGTCCACTCAATGTATGTAAACAAAACGTGTGAACTTTTTTCTTTTCACCCATTTCTAAATTATTATAAATGATGCACTTTAAAAATTAGAGAAGAATGAAAGTAGGACATTCTTGTTGAATAACCATGTATTCAGCAAGTTTTTTGGGCTTGCTTTCTTGTCAAAACAAACACGAACATTTTCTGATGACCTAAAATATCTTTTCTAATGACCTGTACTCCAAAGGTCAAAAATGTATAATGATTTTAAACGATAACATTGATACAATAAGAAAGAATGGATCAAATTCGTGACTGTGAAGATTGTACTGTCTGCTTGTAAAGAGTTTTGAATACTTCTTTAGTGGAAACTACGACGAACAGGAATTTAGAAGGCTCTCATCAAACTCTATACAGTACTAATAATACAAATCTAGTTTGCTAATTTTCTAATCTCAGTTATACGTCCTCATTCTTTCTGTAACAGAAAACTATAAAAGCTTTGTAACTAGTACATTAAGTTCCAGATACAGTTGACATGTCACAACGTGTTATTGTCTGTTGTGACGTCACGTCCGTCTGTCTCGTGTCACGTGACAAGCTGACGTCATCTGCTACACAGTACACATGTCGGACTATGGATTAACAGCAGGTTTATCCTTGTAGTAAATTAAGCGTTACAATTGAATAATGGAAACACTACTTCACGTAGAAAGCATTTCGCTGTACGCACAGAGTCATTGATGCTGGAGCGTATAAAATCAAAAAGTAAATTTATTCTACAAAAATATTTATTTTAAAATTTTGAAAACTATATTTATGGACACCACAAATTACAATTTTGAAAATAAATATAGTCTTGTATACAAATACAGGACGGAATTGGTATAGCTTTAATATATTTCTAAACACTAGAATTCTTGTATCTAAACCATGTCATTATTTTATCTTTATCCGGTTTTAAGATGTCATACAACTTATCTGATAGACCTTTTAATCCCCATGTATTAGTTTAACTGAATCTAATAATTGAGCATCAGGCATACATCAATTATATACACACACACGAGATGTTACGGTAAGAATAGTCGATTTATACTAGTTCTCAAATATTTTCACCATTGGGTTAAAAAAATAACCACAAAAAAGTTTAAAAATATATATTTAAAAAATTTAATTAAAATTATATAAAGCATTTCAAATAGTGCTAAAGTTGAAAATATGTCGATTCGAAACATTCTTTTACTTTATGGCATACTCTGTATAAAATTATGGATAGTTTCAGTATCAACGCAATTGATTTGATTAGTTTTACTTCCATTAACTTGTGTTTGAATAACTTTCAAAACAGCAAAATCAGCTGTTAATAGTTAATAAATAAATGTAAATTTGAAAATTAGATCAGAATAAGATACGTGAGAGGTGTCAGAAACGATGTATGAAATAATTTTATACAACATAGTATGATCTAGTGTCGGTTGCTGAGTCGGAAGTGATATTCAAGCTGTGTAATTAGGTTAAATGTGAGAACAATTCAAGCGTAAGCTCCATTGTAGGGCTTGCAGTTGAGTGCATTGGAGTTTGCTCTATGTTTAATGAGTAATTGTAATGAGTTGATGAGTTTGAAGCTCAGGAGTAAACTATAACGTATCTTATCATCTGAAACCTCCGGTACAAACCACGCCAATAAACTATTTACACTAATTACAGTGCCCAATGTTTAGCTTTATTTAAAGTCGAGCATCCTTAGTGGACTTCCTAAAACTGGTTCAGGTGACTGTAACTCTTCCTTAAATACTGTCAAACACAGTACTGCCAACTGCTTCTTTATAGCGTCAGGTGTACCAACCGTAGTAGGTGTATACGTAATGAGGTACAGCGAACAAGATGCTGATCATAGAACCTTATTTATTTCCAACGGTAACCACTGATTTTACAACACAGTCTTTTGAACCAGTCACAGCAAGTCCACTGATGATGCTTCATTGTAAATTTAGTATAAAAATGATGTACCTTCCTTAACCTAAAACTTCCAAACGAAGACGTCAAGTTGAAATCTGTTTACATCAATCAAAAATTGCAAGTAAACAGTCTGTAGTAATGTGTAATCAGATCAATCAACGATCGATAAACATTAATGCTAAGTTTACTAAAAATTAGTATGATCCTTTATGATTAAGTTTTAATAAACTTAAATTCAACTTGTTTTATTTGGAAAAGAAGAGTATATTTGTTGAAAAGAGTTGATATGGTTCATACATCTCTGGGGGCAGTGACAAATCAGGTTTTGTGGTCATGACCCACTTCTGCTTCTAAAGCCAGACTTGCTAGTTTATTCTATCTGTGTTACAGAAACTTCATGAAATGGGTGAGTTCCAAGTATTAGTGTTGATTACTACTGTGCATTGTAAAAGGGTTAAATTCACACAAAACCATAAGCAGTTTTAAATCAATATGCATACTTTGTAATATTATTCTTACTTACTGTACACCATTTTCAAATCAACTATGAAGTTTAAGCATGAATTATGAATTGTTCAAACAAAGCACTTTGTCCAGCTTAAGTGCAATTTTAGTTGTGATATTACAAACAATGGACTATTTCCTTTATAGGTTTTCGCAACGAGACAGAATTTCCAATAGCAGATGTAACTTCACAAATCAAACAAGTCGATATTTATTTTCGTGCTTGGTCCAGAAACAATCAGTTTAAATATTGGAATAGATTTCTAGAAAATACTGTATATTTAATGTTTGAATTGGCTGACATTGTTATGCATGTGCAGGTTTTCCCTGTGTCCATTTTGAAACAGAAAGGGTTCATGCGGGATGATGCAATCAGGACCTTTAGTGCAATTAAAACAAGCCAGAGTCCAGTCCAAATGCGTCGAAGTTATATTTTGATGTCATAATAAATATTCATGCGAGAGGTTTCGTTTATTTTTGTTGTTGCTATTAAAAGTCTATTACAAATGATAGTTTTTTTAAGAAGGTTCATGAAATACGACTATAATATTTGAAATCACAAAAAGCATCTTGCCTTTTAACTACTCTTAATATAATAACGAGTACTCGTATATGGGCCAAATCATGTTTTGAGTGTGACAGTGTATTGACTTTTAATTTACTTGTATATAATATTCTGTACCAATAAAATAAAATCCCAGTTCTTTTAAGTGGTAAGCGAATAAACTATGGATAAGTTCCTTCATACTTAAAGAACTGTTAGAGAATAAATAATGCTTTAGTTCTCTTTCGAATCATTTTGGTTTCTGAAGATTTTAATTATGTTTGGTCATTAAAAAGAAAAATAATGCAGCCTGTAACCATTGTTTGACTCTATGGATAGCCAATGCCATAGTTCTATAGTACTGTATCATAGCGACGGATGTCTTAGTCTTGAGCCAAATTACCTTTAGTCAACGTGGAAAGTATAGTTTCATAATTGTAGAGGGATAGAAAAGTATAATTTTAAAACCATTTTGACAAGAGCTCTTTGATTAAAGTTGCTCAAGAAAGTCAACTGAAAACCTTCTTCACAATTAGACACAACATGCAGATGAGTGATGAAATTAGTTTTTTGTTGACTTTGTCTAAGAGTCCACTATCCCAACAAACTCGGTGGAAACAAGACATTTTACAATGTCCTTCGAGATGGGTTTTGTGAGGAGAGAGACAGCTTTGACATTGTTTGTTTCAGCAAAATGCTCTCAGGACGACCTCCTGTCAGTTTCACATCGAGTTTGTTGTTCGCAGCAATTTTGTACAGTGGTACATTATTTAATGAACTGCTGTGTGTTACAAATTTGCTGCTTAAGTATAGTTTATACTCAAGTCTCAGTAAGGTCTTAATAATTTGTATTCACACGATATAAGTATATTCACTGACTTCTCTTTACCTGTTTGTGTTTTGTCTGAAGGGAGGACAGACACCTGTTTGATTGTTCCATCAAGTTTGAATCTTGTTTAATCTTTCGGCCATAAGTTTGAAGGCATTCTTATGTCATAATAATGGTCATAAATGTCATAATAGTTTATAATTCCCACGTCATAAACATCTATGGAACTAGACTAACTTCCAGTTTCAAATTAATATCCATCGCCCCTGAAGTACCACATCATGCTGTCCAGAATCCCATACTTTTAAAACCCTCTGTGGTTTTCTGGTCATGATTAAAAATTAAAAGAAATGCGCACAGTCAATAGAATAGACATAAAGTTGCAGTTGTAAACACTGATAAGGTACAACTAAACATATGAGCGGTCACCCCAAGGAAAACAAACCATCTTTATATCTTCTTCCAAAAGACCTAAAACATTATTGGGCTCTTTATAAATGGTTCAATACAACAACAAAATATACAACAGTTTTAATCGATAAAGAATATCGAAATTTATTTGTACTTTACATGAAAACCCGGGTTAAAACATAAAATACGACAAATTGAATTCAAACATAAAATTGTATGTCATATTAAAAGCATTGGTTATCAAGAAGTAAAAAATACTCATTAGACGAAACATTAAAACTCGATTCGTCATGGTTAATTAACCGTTATTAGAGATAACATTGCTCAAGATATCTCTTTAAGAAGAACATTAAAGGTAAAACCAACTTAAAGCGTATAGTTGAGATGAACTAAGCTTTCATGTTTAATCATTGTAATAAAGTATGTTTAAACATGCATTGCACAATCTTACTCACCTCTCATTTCTCAAAGACTTTGACTTTCATCTTCATTATATACAGTATATTGACAAAGTCAACACATACACATCTTCGTGAAAACTAATTAATAGGTGTAATTCTCAATTTGTAAATAATTAAAGCCAAAAAGCAAAAGGTATATTGCGTTTCATTAGCTTTAAGCTTTAAACTTTTAGTAGTATTACTGTATTAATAATAATAAAATAAACCTGATATCAAGTGGTATAAGTACGAGTATTGATACTGTAGGCCATTTGTCGTTCCAATGTTTTGTTCGTAGTGTATACTCTCCAAGACATGAGTATCTACAAAGCTCTTCAGCAGATGAGATGACACAGAGCCACGATCTTGAGGATGCATCATTAAACCAGGCTTATCCAGCTTACTTACTTGCCATTCATCAATGAGGGATCCTTCCTACAATAACAGTGTAGGTCCCATAATCATTTTAATACAAACTAATGCAAAGAACATAACTATACTGAAAATACAAATTAAATCAGACTGGCGATAGTACCTACAGTAATATTGATAGAGAACGTTGGTTTGCAATATACAAAGAAAAAAAATATATTTATTTTATAAATTTTACAAAAATATTACAGAATATGTAATATAACCAATCATGTTAAGATATGGTTATAAATACTAATATGGTTTTATTTTTTCAGTACAGATAAGTATAAGGTTAAAATGTACACAAACCATTTGGCATATACCAACTGAGCTCTTCCAGCAAATTAGTAGGATCTTTAAACTGATCGTAAATGATTCTCAAACAGTTTTCCGTTTTGCTTTTAAGTAAATATTTCATCTCCTTTCAAGAAATAACAGAAAAGGCCCTCATTTAGCTCACTACACCGGAAGGTTAAGGCAAGTAAATCAAAGTAAAAACAACCTAGCGTATTCCATAATTTTGAATACATTCTATTATATTAATTTGAGATTTTTCATAGTACTCAAATTTACCCAGCCTGCAGGTTTAGTCAGAAAACTGTCTTGCTAAGATTGACTGAAAAAAGAACTCCTTAAATAAACTCATTCCAGACTGGAAGAAGCACTAGAAGAGCTGGTAAATAATGATCACATTTCGGAATGAGGTGTTCTGCTTTCACGATACATTGAGTTCAGTATGGATTGTGTTGTTTGGCAAACCTCTAAACCTCTCACACTCAGTTACCTCTGATATATTGTTACACTTAGAAATACTAGTCAATTTTTCCACAGAAAACGCACGTCGATTAAATATTTGTTGTATAGTAAAGTGTTATTTTATCACAATAAAGCTTTTAATTTATTATTATTACTAGTTGAAAGTATTTCGGTTTCTATGTTGTTTTCTTGTATAACTATTTTAACAACAAAATAAAATGTTTTAAATAATGTTTTAGCTATTTAACTCTTTTGTAAATAACATGTTTCAACTTTTATGAAAGCCGAAAGGGAACTTCAAAATGCTCTAAGGGAAACATTACAACCCCATAACATTATCTCATAGATTATTTAATAGAAAATCTTGAAATTCAAAACCACAAGAAGGGAGGTTTGTATTTTAAAAAATTAGGCAGCCCTACCCATCGGATTTTGAGTAAAGAGTGGGTGATGCAACACACGTCAAAACAAACTTTAAAACTATATAAAGACATTCATTGAAGGGTTTAAAAAAATATTTCCTTTTTTCAAAAGTTAAGGTGGGGGCATTTAAAACTTACTCTGTATATGTATGTATGTATTTAGCTAGGAATTAATATCTTGAATGAATGATAAATAAAATATGCAAATTACGTTCATAAATAAATACGGTAAGAAAATAAGGTAAGGGAAATTAGATATTACTTTTGTTCCAAGAGTATTGGAAAACTAAAAGACTTAAGTAGATATAAAATTAAAAAAAAGAAATTTTGAATATTATTTTTAAGCCAAACTACCTGTTGTATTAAAATTGCTACAAATGTTTATATATCATGTAATAAAATACATTTATTTTATTTTAATATAAAGTTAGAAAAGAATAAGTAAGTTTACACTGTAATTTAATCAAAGTGTTATAAATCATGAAGAAATTTCAAAACACGCCCGTAAAATTTCACATATATTGCACATATTAAAATTCTAGACCCGACCCTTCAGACTTAAGTAACTGTTAAAGAACTTAGTGGCTAAACTTCAGGTGTTGCAATACGCCTTTCAGAGAGTGGTAAATTTTCTAAAGGATTTTCCAGGTACGTACGTAAATTTTTATATTATTAATGGTCATTGAAACGTCAAACAAGATCAAATTGATTCTTTGGTTGACGAAATTTAAAAAACAGATTAAATGGTGTGGGGTGGCTCTTTATACAATAGGTTTAATAGATGCGTTTTTATTATGACGTTTCATTAATCATACGGACACTCTTACGAATGAACGTTCTTGCAGAAATTACTCGTCCACTAGGATGTCCTAGGTCCTTACAGTCTTCATGGCTGTATAAATGTGTGTCAACTTGATCCCTTAGAATGCCTTTTGTCACCTTCGGACTCGTAGACCGAAACTTAAACCAACAAGAAGGTGGGCTTCACTAAGTTAAACATGACGCTGAAACATCAATGTAGGCTTCACTAAGTTGAAACATGACGCTGAAACATCAATGTGGGCTCACTAAGTTGAAACATGACGCTGAAACATCAATGTGGGCTTCACTAAGTTGAAACATGACGCTGAAACATCAATGTGGGCTTCACTAAGTTGAAACATGACGCTGAAACATCAATGTAATGGGCTTCACTAAGTTGAAACATGACGCTGAAACATCAATATGGGCTTCACTAAGTTGAAACATGACGCTGAAACATCAATGTGGGCTTCACTAAGTTGAAACATGACGCTGAAACATCAATGTGGGCTTCACTAAGTTGAAACATGACGCTAAAACATCAATGTGGGCTTCACTAAGTTGAAACATGACGCTGAAACATCAATGTGGGATTCACAAAGAACTTTCTTTTAAGAAATAAAATTAAGTGTTTTTCAATAGTTTTTCAAAACTGATATACAAAACCGGTACAATGTTTAAAATAAACAAAATGAGCTTATCTACAAAACACTTGAGCGATTTGCTACGCTATATGCTGCCTTAAAAATAAATTAGTTTTAAATAATTTTTTACTGGATTATTTTATAAAACTACTAAAAATTTAAAACGCACGGTCAATTTAAAATGTGTTAAGACTTTGTATTAAAAGTGTTTATTTCCTTATTGAATAATTTCATCTCAGCTTTTGAGAGTAGTTTTCCGTGGCGGATTGGTATCGCACGCGACTCCGGAGCTCATCAATCCGGTAGCGCGGGTTCGAACCCCGCAGTCATCACTTACAATTTGTAATGTGATTATACGGTGACGCTAGGTGAAGGTCGAGAATGAGTGGTAGAGAGGCATTTGTAGTCCTAACTTCACCTCGTTAGACAAACTTTACTTTTACCTCTTTAGTTTTCCAAGTTTCTCACCTGTGATATTCTACCCTACAACATAATAGATATAGTGTTATGAAGTTAAATATTTTTTTCAGTATTTAAGTTGAAAATATTTAAGAAAATTAATTTTCTTGTATTGATAAGTGTATGGTAGATTTAAAGTTTCTAAAAAGACGATCTCTAAAACCTCATTTTATATTATTTGCAAGGCCTTTTTTGTAGGCCTATGTTAAATACTCACAACAGGTGTATTTTGTATTTTAAACAAGAGCCCCACAAAATCAAGCAAAAATATACGTGCAGCTAAATTAAAATAAAACAAGCCAACCTCAGAACATGTGACTCAGTCAGATATCTGATAGGAAAGGGTGTAGAAGGAATATTTAAATACACTTGCGTGATCAATGTGACCGTCACATACAAAACAAGCGTGCAAAATCAATCTTATTTAATAAATAATTATTTATCATTACAGTAGGTAGAGCTTACCATGATATTGAACGTTATTTAAATCAGATTTACTGTTTTGGGTTTCAAGTAAAACTGCCAAGGTACAGTGTGCAGAGGTTCTAAGACTTGAATTTCTAAATGTTCTGTGAGTTCGACATGAAGTTTAATTCCGTTGTCTGCACATTGAATTAGCTAGAATTTTTTAATAAGTTAATCAAATAATAAATCTACAACGGTATTCATTTTGTATAGCGAATGTTTGACTCATTTTTATCCTTAAAGTAGTTCCCGTAAAGACATAAAACCTATAAGATAATAGTGGTTTCGTTAGAAACATATAAAACAAAGTCTGTTTAGACAAGTATAACGTAAGTCCCAATATAATGTCAGTATTTAATATCAATAAGTTATCATTACCAATATAATTTAATAGTTTTATTAACGACTTACTTTAATCCTTATACAGTTATAAAAAAGTATAAAAGCGCGAACAAAAATATGAACTTCCCAACCTCAACTTAATTGCATATTTTAATGTGTACAACAAAGAAGCCCCTAATGAATATTTAGCAAATGACAGAACACTAGAAGAGGAAAAGAGCATCTATGTTTGATAAACAACTGTCTGTGAATGCGTAATCATACAACAATGTAAGCATTGCACTCCATTGAACTGGGCTGTGATTCATACAATATTCAGCTCACTGAACACATTGTTCAAACATCGGTATACATAGCGGGTCTTTCATACAGAGCCGAAGTCAATTGCGGTTCTGTTTTCCTTGAGTAGCGGTTGACATTCTTGATGGTTTTATGTTTGTTATCTCCGGTTTCTAATCCAATTACACATTGATGGCAGTATTTTTGTAAAGCACTTTTTGTTTTCATATATTATTAAAGAAATGACTGAGCAACGCGTTTTGTGGTGAAAACGCTTTAAACGGGAAAACATACGGAAACAGTTCGCATGCTACATAGACTCATTGAACTAAATGTTGCTAGATAGAAATGGCATTGAAAAGAGCTGTTGGATGATTAGAGAGCTTTAAAGAGCATTTGCCGAGAACGTGTTGTGTTGCTGCACATTGTGTTGGAAAGAAGCTTTTACCTCGACACTCAACTGTTCCACACTTTCTCGGATGTACTTCCGTGGAAAATGGATTAGAGTTACTTTCCAGGGGTTGAAATTACTAACGCATTGTGGATTTTAAAGCAACTTAGTATTAGAAATATGTCAAAATATAATCACCACACAATTTTGTAGTTATATCTAAATAATGTTTCTAGAAGTATTTCGAAACAAGATAGCCTATTTCATAAAATAACCCACATAAAAATATTTCGGAATTAGTTTTAATGTTTCAGAATACGTTCTGACAATTTGCGGTTTGATAAAAATTGACAATTCTGCCAAGTCTTACTGGAAAATATATGCAACAAGTTTAAGTAAAACATTCAAAGCACAACAACCAGAACAATAATTTTTAACAACTACTGAGTTTATGCAAATTATATTTCACTACATTTGATACAAGATATTGAAATATCAACTAAAATATCATCATTGGAAATGATAGTACGCGGACAAAATTTGCTTGTTAAAACAGAAAAGCTCCAACCGCTAGCCTTTGATGTCGAACGAATTATCCGATTATTTCCTGTTTCATGTTAATGAACGTAATTAAATTACTCTTTCTGTAGAACCGAGGAGAACTAACTAATAAGTTGAGTCAAACCTCATCGTTAATTGTTCCAAGCTAATAATTAGTTTGCAAAGCACTCCTGCTGCAGTGGAGTCTTTGTCATCCAGCACGGTTGGCATCAGCTGTTAGAGATAGTTACATTTTGGAATGTTCTCTAAAATTGCATGTTTGCCAAACGCAGAATCATGCTAAAGTTTGCCTTTTTATTTCCAAGGAGATACAATTTTAATTTGACTAGTTTTACCCCAACGGAGAATATAGGTACGAATTGTGATGATCTTTAAAACAGAGACATCAGATGTTTTAATGAGTTTTTTCGGTTAGTTAAGGAACACCTGTTTAATCTGTAAACATAAAACTAATACATACATATGTTTAAGACATTGAACGTTTGCTCCTATCGTTATTGAAATAAAAATTTAAATTACTCATTTTATATTTTCTATTACTAAGAAATTTGAAGACAAAAATATTTGGACCGAACCGGGTCTTGAACCCGGTCTCTTGCTTACCGTCTCTTGCAAAGTTTTGTACACCCTCATACCATTTTTCTTTTTTTTTCTTAATTGTTTGTACCTTTTGAAAACGACTTCAGTCGGGGCTTTGTGTTATTCTTGAAGTGTTTCTCTTTATAAATATACTCTTATATAAAAAAAGTAAACAAAAATAATAGACTGACTTGAACATCTTTATCAAGCTTACACACAAACATGAAAAATTAAACATTGTATAAAGTTAAGTAAGAGTAAAAGGAAAAAGTTGTATAAGTGTATACGTGGCTGTTGAAATTACTCGTAATTAACTTTATACAATATTCAATTTTTTATGTTTGTGCGTAAGCTTGATAAAGATGTTCAAGTCATCGAAATATAACGGCCTACAATGAAGTGATTTTATTTTATTTTGAATATACAGAGTCCTTTGGCTTATCAAGATTGAAGAATCTATATACATACATATGTATAGGTTGACAACATTCTCAAAACGTGTTCTGGGGTCAGGATCTATGCTCATTTCATGGTCCCGGGTCCGGGTCTTATCTTGCAGACGGCATGAATCTCATTTTTCAGAAGGACATTCGATGATCAGGTTATACCGTACAATTACTTGTGTTATTATTTCTGTGCAAATAACCACGGTTTAAGTTTAAATAAAAAGAAAACACTGTTCGAATATTAGTTAGAAGAGGCACCTACCTGCCAGCTAAGCCGAACTAGTTGAAGATTGCTATCAGTTTTTTAACATGTCTGCTTTTTTCTTGCCAAAGCAATAATAAAATGACAATAGAAAAATATACAATTAGTCCAAATTTTAACCAAGAGTTATAATCTAGTAAGCTCCCTTTCAACTATTTCGTTGAGTTCCAAATGATGATACACTTAAAACGGCCGGCTTGTATGGCTTAGTAAACTTACTACTAACTAACTAGTTTAAGTTAGTATTACTAAATAGAACAGTTGAGTTTGTAGTCAGCTTGACTAACACAGAGAGTACCTTTTAGTCTAACAATTGGAACCCTGCATAATTTACTCACTCTAACCAACCACATTAATGCAGCCCGACTCAAACCCAAAGATTACTTATCAAAACAGAGCTTATGATGGTATAGGATAGTGTGTTACAAGCGGTAATAAACTAATGAGCAAACCACTTCAACGTGTTGAATCAAACTATTTAACACTCAATTACAGACTTTACTTTGCGAGGGAATACAACGGAGGTTTCAACTTGTCTATGCTGAAGAGGCTGTTAAATGTTAACTTATCATTGAAGTAATTGTATCATTCTGTCCATCATTTCTGTATCATTGTTGTCATTTGTAACTAAATGTCAAGGAAATGTTTAATTTTTCTCAATTAACAGTATAATATGTATAATATAATCACAAAGAGGTTTTAAAACTAAAAATTAACATAGCAACGACCTAGCACCTACTTTAATTTAAAAAAGAAAGGTAACTCCTAATATAGATTGATTGGTCAAAACGTGTTCTGGGGGTCAGGATCGGTACTCATTTCATAGTCCTGGGTCTGGGTCTTACCTTGCAGACAAATATCTCAATTTTGAGAAGGAAATTCGATGATCAGGTTATACCGTACGATTACCTTGTAATTATTTCTATGCAAATAATCACTGTTTAAATTTAAATAAAAATAAAAAACACTGTTTGAATAACATTTGAGTTAGAAGAGGCACCTACCTGCCAGCTAAGCCGAATTAGTTAGATAATATGAAGATTGCATTAGTTTTTAAACATGTCTGCTTTTTTCTTGCCAAAGCAATAATAAAATGACAATAGAAAAATACACGAATAGTCCAAATTTTAAGCAACAAGAGTTATAATCTAGTAAGCTCCCTTTCAACTATATTGTTGAGTTCCAAATGATGGCACACTTAAAACGGCTGGCTTAGTAAACGTACTAACTAACTAGTCTAAGGTAGTATTACTAAATAGAACAGTTGAGTTTGTAGTCAGCTTGACTAACACAGAGAGTACCTTTAGTCCAACAATTGGAACCCTGCATAATTTACTCACTCTAACCAACCACATTAATGCAGCCCGGCTCAAACCCAAAGATTACTTATCAAAACAGAGCTTATGATGGTATAGGATAGTGTGTTACAAGCGGTAATAAACTAATGAACAAACCACTTCAACGTGTTGAATCAAACTATTTAACACTCAATTACAGACTTTACTTTGCGAGGGAATACAACGAAGGTTTAAACTTGTCTATGCTGAAGAGGCTGTTAAATGTTAACTTATCATTGAAGTAATTGTATCATTCTGTCCACTTCAACTAAATGTCAAGGAAATGTTTTAATTTTTCTCAATTAACAGTATAATATGTATAATATAATCACAAAGAGATTTTAAACTAAAAATTAACGAGTATTGGTGTTAAGAAAGCTTGATTCAGCAACTAAATAAACTAGGTTATTTACTCGTACTTTTTTACATATAATTATTCACAATATTATTTAGTATAAGTCCCACATTATTCAGATCATTCTCATTAAAATTAAAGGTTCCCTATTGGTAAAGATTGTGTTTTCACTACATATAGTACGATATTTTGGTTAGAACTATAAATAAGAATCAATTATGTAGGGCGTTTATTTACCAACTCCCTGACAGAGAGACTATATAAAATGTTAGGAAACAATGTTCTTAAGAACCTACATTGTTATCAAGATTACAATAATCCAGCAGAAGAGAATGACTAAGTTACCTGATGCTTAAGTGACATATAGCTTCAATTTGTAGGTTGTTCCTTTTGGGCAATAAGAAATACAGACCATAAAAAGGAAACGTATTTCTTTACTTACAGACCCCAACGATTTCCACCCGGTTACCTCTAAAGTATTGCTACTTCGAGAATGTTGTTTATGTTTGTAGCTCTTTTTGATTACAGTACTTAAGTTTTAAATTAAAATAACATTGCACTTTATCTAGGTTGTTGAAAATCACCACACTACAGGTTGAAAGTTACTCATGGTTTAGCAAGAGGTTCCCGTACTCGTTAGTCTAAGGTATTTATACTTTGCTTTACAATTTTAAATACACGTTTCTAGTCAGTACAACGCCAACATACAAATATCTGGATGACCTTCAGACTATGGACACTTCAATGAAATCTGCCCTTGAAGACATTTTGAACATAAGCTTAACAGAAGAACAAATGAATCAAGCTAGTCTCCCAATAAATCTTGGCGGTATTGGAATACGTAAACTTGTGGATCTAAGTCTCCAGCATTTCTCTCGTCATGTGCCGGAGTGATGCCTCTTGCCTCCATAATTTAAATATTCCAGTTGGCAATTTGGCATAACCTCTTGGCAAGACAGCATTGAAGTAAAACCTGAGAGAATCTACAGACATGCAGAAGTAAACAGCATCCTGAAAGCTTTAACAAGTGCTGATGTCCCTGCTCAGTTGGGCTTACCGGACTTGACCGAAATGACGGGAAGCGGCCAGACGGGCAACACCAGTTCCCTGGAGCAAAGAAATGCCTAATATGGGATTTCACTTGCTCTGACACCTTCGCCCAAGCTATGTCAACATGACAAAAGATAGATCCGGTCCTCATCTATCTTTTGTCGTGTTATTTTACCTTTAGACGAAAAAATAATCAACATGTTAAAAAGATCCTTTGCTATCCATTAAAACTAACCTGTCAAAAGTAGTCTTTCTGAGACAAGGGAATTTTAAAACAAGTAAATTTCAATAGTTTAATTTCTTTAAGTTGACCAGCTTATGATTATTATTTACAACGAATATCTCGTCCTTAGTTAAACAAAAGAGATTATTTATAATATAGCAGCCACATATATGTTTTCATATATAGCATGCAATATTGTATAGTATTATTTATCATGCAGCAAAGTTTACAACAGTAGTAGTCTTTAGTGGACCTGTGACGGGTTGGAATCGAGCGCGACTAATCGTGACCGGGTTCTATCTCCGCAGTCACCACTTACATTATTAATGTGACTATACGGTAACGCTAGGAAAATGTCGAGGTTGAGTGGTAGAGAGGACTTTGTAGTCCTAACATCGTCTCGTTAAACAAGACAAACTTTACCTTTTTACCTTTTAATCAGATAAAGCAGCTTTACAAAGAGGAAGGCTTTCAAATGCAATCAGAGACACTTTTAGTGAACAGCAGCTAGCAGCTAGTAACACAATAATGTCAGAGACAGGCTTTTCTCTACCTGCCTTGCACAAAAAGTGTGCACACGCCTTTCATGGTTGTATATTCCTTCTGCGTGTACATTCATAAGAGATAGGAATAAAGTTGTACATACCGGGTGCGCCAGAACTGACTGTGCAGTTAGTACTCAGGATGTGATAGAGGGAAAATAAAACATTATGGTACTGTTTTGATTAACTGAACCAGGCTATCACCATTGAATATGGCAGAGAAAGAAGACTAACGCTGTAATCAGTCGAGAGGAGCTATTTCAAGTTTCTTGGTGAACGGTCAACCCCGTCGCTTGTCCATATTTATCATACCGATATTTGCTAACATTAGTATCTGTTTGGTCCACATGATCGGTTTCCTTATATTGATAAGAGGAAAGTTGTATTAAAACCCATCAAGGTGGTTGTACGTTTGCAATGTCGAATGTTCAGTATTGTCCCCTGTACGAAACTTGTTAGAGGTTTAAGCATTTAAAGTCTAAAAAAACTTGCAACCAGCGCCTAAATCTACCTAAAATTACCTGGAAACCCCTAAAACGCTAGGCTCGTCTTAACCATTATCGAATTTGTGGATTACGAGATCAAGAAACCTACGTTTATTCAATTGAACTCTCAAAATTAAATCCACATACGTCTCACGTTTACCTAGACCTCATCATCCAACTAAGCAATTATTTTACTATCACTTCATAAGTCTTAAATCAAATATCAATTAAGATCATAACTACAAAATGGACTGCAATAGTTTTGTAAGTACTTACGAACCCCTCGGAACCCAAGACTAGATCCAACTTTGAATGTCCTTTTTGCATTTCCTCAGGAAAACATTGCGACGATTCATCAAGCTCACGTACCAGTAATTAAATTACTTAGACATTCAATGTTGCTTCTTAACGCTTTCAGCCATTGATATCTTCGTGCTCCTCTTCCCGCTTCGTTTTTCTCATTTTAAGGACCTGTTTCTCTACCCTAAAGACAAATAAACACATTTCGTTAAAGGTAAACTATTAAAATGTTGTAGATACAGTACGCGCTCTTCATTTATCTACAGAATGCGTAGACTCAAAAGTTGAGCTCTAACATTACAACCCCATTTATTTAAATATGATCCACAGAAAATCTGCAACTCCTTCTGTACAGATTTGTTGGTTTTTTAGTTAATTTCTATGAATATCGCAAATCCGAGAGTGTGTAAAGTGAATCTTACGTATGAATGTTCATGAGAAAATCACTCGTCCGCTCTGATGTCCAACCTCCTAGCAGCCATCGTCTGCTGATCTGGTACCGTGACACCCTTTCTTTCATCTCAGGACTCGCGGATCAAACTCATATTTTCACCGAAAGAGGAGATCAGAATATTTTCATGAGAAAAGTGTAACATGTCCGTTAAAATTTAAATTATTTCATACATTCAAAATTAGGTTTCCAAGCAACATTAACAAAAACTAAATCCTGTACTGGGCGATATCTGTTACAGAAGACTAGTTATTGTTATTGCACCCACGTGTCTTTTTAGTACTAAATACTTTCTTTTACCACAGTTATAAAAACAAAATTAACCATGCTGAAAATGTACTTACGAATGAAACAACCTCAGAGTATGACTATCGAATACACTAAAGCAATAAAGAAAGCAAAGAGGATGATAAAACAATGTATATCCAAATAAAATATAAATTGTGTTTGTGCATTGCTTTATACAATTGAAACAGTTTTAATTGAATTGTCCGGAAATTAAGATATTCGTTTCTACTGCCACATAAAACAAAACGTCGTACACTGTAATATAGATAAGTAATATAATTATTACAATATAGATACTCTACTCCAGTTTAGCATTTCACAAAAATGCAATATTTAAACTATTGTTCATTATAATATAAAAAAGGAAACACTAATATATGTAAAATATAAGGTTATCATTAATTTATTTTATTCATTTATCAGGTATTTCAAGGTTATCACTCTTTTTTAGTCGAACAATTGTTATATGTAGTCTTTAACAGGTGATTTCTGTTTTTTTAAGAACACTCAAGCACTCAAGTTGTATACTTTGAGTGCTCTTGGGTTTACGTATTTTTGTATTCCACTTCCTTTTTTACATGTGTTTGTTTTTAAGTTTCGTATTAGATCAACTTCACATTTATTTATCAATGGTAATTGCTTTTAGTTTCTGTCATAGCAAACCTTTTGTTTCTGCTGATGACATTCCGACTTTTTAAATGACTTGAGATTCCTCGTAACGGCTGTTGTTTTGAAATGGCTAAGCTTTAATCAAATTTACCTTAATCAATTTCCAACTAATATTTAAAAAGATCTATGAATATAACAGGAACAGACGATACACATTTACGAAGCGGCGTTGTACCGCCCTAGCTTATATTAGTAATCTGGCTCAGTTGTCCTCCCGTAAAATACTAGAGGAAAATATTTGTGATAAAGGCCAGAGATATTAAATTAAAATGTATATCGGAGTGATTTGTATTGAAACTGGAGACTAAAATATTGTTCAAAGAGGAAACTCGATTACCGATAACAAAGGGATCAATTTATACAAGAGTAATGGTTGTTGATTAATTTAGCTAATAACGGGCAACGTGTAAATCAGTCACCCCTTTTTAAGGACATAATTGTAATAGTTTTGAGCAAAACCAATGTTCTATCGTCTAAATCACGTCAGAAACCATTTTATTATAAAACCTATTGGTGGCGGATGTGTACTTTTGTATGGACAGTTTTTTATATATAAAAACAACATACTCGTAGCTTAAGGAAAATGCTTAATAAACCGATTTGTAGCAGATAACGTTACTGTATTTTTTGAAATTTACTCTAACAACGTTTAACTGTAAATAGCACAGCACATTTTAAAATGTTCAGCTGTTTATACAGTTATAGTGGACCCGTGGCGGGTTGGGATCGTGCGCAACTCCGAGCAGATCACTCCACTGGCACGGGTTCGATCCCCGCAGTCACCAGTTACATTTGTAATGTGACTATACGGTAACGCTAGGTAAAGGTTGAGGTTGAGTGGTAGTGTTGTAATCGTAACTTCGCCTCGTTTAACAAGACACACTTTACCTTTTTTTAATAGTAGCAAGGTTCCTTGGTGGGAGACCCAATATCATGTTTGTCAAAGGTCGACATTCTTGTGGCGTTGATTGTATCAAAGGTTGACATTGTTATAATGTTGTGTATCTCGTGCCAACGATCCTTTGTATCTTGATACAAGACTCGATCTCTTAAGCAAAGTAACGCTGGAATATCATATCGATCTTTGGGTATTCAAGGCTGCGCATTTCGGGTGAAAGTAAGTGATTTTGTATATTTATCTATATACAGTATATATTGTTCTGTTCAAACTGTCAACTTCCACTCATTTTAGATCTCAGAGTACGATTATTGGGCTCTCTGTTCCCGACACAGTACTTAACGCGGTAAACCTGGAAACTACCTCGTACCACAAGATCGACTATTATATTATTATGGGCTTGAATTCTAAGTGTTCTTACAGGACAATATTCTACTCAAAGCGTATTTGTCTGAGAACGTGAACTAGAGAGTTGCGTATGCCAAGACTCGGCAACTTCAGTTCTGACTTTATTCTTGAGTGAAAAGAAATCATAATATGCAAATAAGCCTGAAACTAATGTTCCTGAGTTGAGTTTATGAAAAAGACGCTTTCCAGCATTAAATTTGAGAACTTTAGAGAACAGTCTTCAGCTTAATAAGTTTTACCACAGCTAAAATCTTCAAATTAATCAACAATATGATGATATTTAATGAAAAGTACCAAGACATATCTTAATTTCAATTTCAAATATCATTTTTGTTTCTTTTTAAATACAAATTTACAAACACAATATAATTAGAACAACTTATATGTAATACAATTTGTATATGTAACAAAAACAATATACTACAAGAAAATAAAGAACAAATAGTTAGGTGTCTCATTTAGAATATGTTGAGACACCATCAAAAGAATACTCAGACTGGTTGAGTGGTTGAAAAATAAACGATCATAACTTAAAGATAATATAAAATATCGATATAGTATTAAAATTAAATTAAAGTACAACTATCCTCACAAGATTCAAATGAAAACAAATTACTTTAGTTGAGCCAGTTTTATTTTATTACTGGCATCAACACATACTACTAGATAGAAATGGCATTGAAAAGAGCTGTTGGATGATTAGAGAGCTTTAAAGAGCATTTGCCGAGAACGTGTTGTATTGCTGCACATTGTGTTGGGAAGAAGCTTTTACCTCGACACTCAACTGTTCCACACTTTCTCGGATGTACTTCCGTGGAAAATGGATTAGAGTTACTTTCCAGGGGTAGAAATTACTAACACAATATTTAGTTTTAACGCAACTAAGTATTAGATAAATATTAAAATAGTATAATCACTACACAGTTTTGTAATTATATATAAATAATGTTTCTAAAAATATTTGCGTAACAAGCCTATTTAATGAGAACCTACATAAATTACGGGTAAACATTTGTTTAAAAGTTCAGAATCAACCCTAAGGTTTGTAGCGTAAACAATGAACAATTCCGCCAAATCTTATCTAAAGACATATACAACACGTTTAAGTACGACTGAAGCCAGAAACACTTATTTTTAAAACAGAACTACTACAGGGTTATTACAAATGATGTTCACGATTTCAAATGTATATAAAATGTAGTTTTATACGTTATACAAAGAAATAAAATGGTGACATTTTAAGAATAACTCAAAAAGTTTCGGCTCAAGTACTCATAAATATAAGTTTTTGATATGGGTTCTTCTTGTGCTACAACAGATGTTATCCTATAATCAAGCTATTGCCATACGTTGATAAGAGTGTCCGATGTTTTTGATGGCTTTGAATAATCCATTCCTGGATCTCAGATTTGTTTGCTAATGGTAATGGTGGTGTGTACGCCTAATCTTTGATGTATCACAACAAGAAAAATAACACAGGGTGTTATCTGAAGATAGTGGAGACCAGTTCAGGAGTACGTCATCATTAGGACCTCCGCGCCCGATCCATATCCCAAGCACAAAATATGATGTGAATTAGTATCATTTTTTTACAAATGGGGCCATTTATTTAAAAGGTTAATTACTACTTGCGATTAGATTAGTTACTAAGAGGATCTTTATTAAATCTGGTTCTAAGAATTGGTTCCACACTAATAAAAAAAAGTTAGGGTGATAATCCTTTACACAACAAGCTTTATTGTCTTCAAATTCAACCATAACACAACACTACAACAATTGACTTTACAAACAGCAGATACGCACCAAAACCAGTACAAATAAATCTTTATGAGTTTTAATTTCCAATGGTACCAATTAAAATGGTATAAAAGCTAATCTACCCATTAATATTTATAATCATAATTAGGAACATAATTTGTAATAACCCTGTATAATTATGTGTATAACTTTATTAAAAGTTAAAAGCCAACTGAAACACATTATTCAAAATCAACTAAAGTCACAAATTTAAACATTTTTGATAATTGACAAAATTTGCTCGTTAAAACAGAAAAGCTTTAACAGCTAACCTTTGATGTTGACGGAATTATTCGATTATTTCCTGTTGGATGTTAACGAGCGTAATTAAATTACTCTTTCTGTGGAACCGAGGAGAACTAACTAATAAGTTGAGTCAAACCTCATCGTTAATTGTTCAAAGCTAATAATTAGTTTGCAAAGCACTCCTGCTGCAGTGGAGTATTTGTCATTTTGCACTGTTGGTTGAAATCAGTTCCCCAGTTTCATTTTTGGAATTTTATCTTAAAATATTTTGACAAAGCACGATATGTAAATAACAATAACTATTTCTTGATGCTTTATAGTTTCTATGGTGAACAGGATAATTTTGACGATCGTTATAATGCATAGACATCAGCTGTTTTGCAGCCAGTTTTTATATTTTATTCTAACTGCTGGTATTATTCAATGAAACAGATGAAAATATTGGTTGTTGTTTTGAGTGTCATTGATAACAAACTTTGTGCATTGTGAAAGTACTCATCGCGTAGCCCAAAAGTGTTAATACAAAATATAGAAATAAAACTTTGACTTTGAATTATTTAAGTTATTTAATTTTCATAAACACGTTATCTATTGAATGCACTATATTGTCTTATAGTTTCATTCTGCAACATTCTCATAAGCTGTTTTATCGCCAGGGAAGTTTTGTTGTCTTCACAGCTTTAGATCAACTGAATTTAAAGTTCAACTACCACATGAAGCATGTATCATATCTGACTCTAATGCAAGATATTCTTGAATGTGTCGAGACAACTTTGCGTGTGTTTTCATCTTCAGGCCTTGATACAGTATCGGGATCAGCCAGAAACATCTGTAAACCAGATTAACTGAACTTGTTTAGTTTAAACACTACCCTAGCAACGACTTAGCTCCATAGAAACTCAATTTGCAAATAACGTAATCCTATCAAGTGATTGATTAGCTAGCAACAGTTAAAAGAACACAGACTACTGTGTGAGCAGTTAAGTCAGTGTATTGTTCAGCTGATTGAGTTTGTGCAGATTATGCATCAGTGGTGAAAGTGGGTTTAATAGAGCGGACTCTTGTTCATTATGTAATCGCTTGGAAAAATATTACTTTGTACCACAGCAACGCAGGCTTTATGTACCCATTTTTATGCTTGTCTAAGAACAAAATGAGTCAATGCAACAATCACTTTTGTAATGCATTGGTGTGCAATTAATCACTATTTGAGTTGAAATGAGAAAACGTATTGTATAACACTTTAGTTAGATAAGTTATTTAGTAAACTTAGTTGATGTTGTGGTATGTAGAAGGGGACATGGCTCAAAAGCCTCACCAACTATAATAAAGATTTTTATTTGATCATTTGTGTTTCTTTCGAGTTTAAAAATTGTCTTACATATTTTAAATACAGTATGTTCGTTGCTTGATCACGAATATGTAGAGATTCTGATTCATACCGCGTCCCAGTTGAACTATTTATACTGTTAAACGTTTCGACCCTGCTGTGGACAGTTTTTTCAGACCCATATGTTATTCTTTGTTTGAAGTTTGTTGTTGACGATGGGAAAATTTCAGATTTTAAACTATTATTGCAGACTTTTCCATCGTTATTGAGCAAGAAGATCACGACGTTTCGTGATCTGCAGTCTGATCCCGTCATCAGATGTTAGTTATGACAACGGCCAAGAAATCTCACGAGTTAAAACACCGTTTATTATTATGGAAGATGTTACAATTCGGCAATTTGGTAATATTAATAAGTAATATTTGAACAACTATTACTAAGCTATTCTTAACACATGAGCATAGAAATAACCAAATGACCTCAACTTTCTTCATTTAGATATTCAAAGGCAGATATTTAATAATAATTAGTTATTTCAGAATAACATTAGTCTGTGTTTTGTAACAGTTGGCTAAATGAATATTGGCAAGGTAAACACATTACTTTTGAACTTATTTACCGTTCTCTTGGTGTATAATGCAGCAGCAGAGCAAAGTTACAGTAGTTTACAGAGCTATTCAATTGCCAAGAGAAGTCATCACATGTTAATCTATCTGAAACAATTGGTTTCAACAATAATTAGGTTTGTATACACATTAGTTTCTTAAAATTACTTCTTTACGGGTGAAATTTTAACTCGCACATAAAATCGAGAACTTTGTCTTTAATTTTAAACTCAAACAGTTGTTTCTGTATCATGCAGTATTTTATATCACTGTTCAGCATTCAGTTTGCAACAGTAGTAATATGATAAAGCAGCTTTTACAAAGAGGAAGGCTTTTAAAATGCAATCAAAGACACTTTTAGCTAGCAGCAGCTGGTAACACAATAATGGCAGAGACAGGCTTTTCTCTTCCTGCCTTGCAAAAATCTGTGTAAACGCCTTTCATGGTTGTATATTCCTCAAATATGTCATGTACAGTGTACCTAAATGATTAGATAGTTTATTTGACTAGATCTCTAAACTAAATTAATACGAAAACCTGCTCATCAAACCAAATTTCATAGGGTATAAATAAATTTTGTATAAAGTATCTTGTATAAAGTATATTGTATAAAATATCTTGTATAAAGTATCTTGTATTAAATATCTTGTATAAAGTATCTTGCATAGCTAATAAATAATTGAATAATTTAAACCCATAAGTTGATTTAAAGTATCTTGTATAAGCTGTATATCAATACATAAAAATCATATATAACAAGTAAACTACTTTGCATAGTTAATAAATAATTGAATAAGTTACCCCCATTAGTTGATTTAAAGTACATTGTATAAAGTATCTTGTATAGCTAATAAATAATTGAATAATTAATACCCATTAGTTGATTTAAAGTATCTTGTACTAAGGATCTTGTATAAAGTATCTAGTATAAAGTATCTTGTATAAACTGTATATATCAATATATACAAATCATAAATAACAAGTAAACTATTTTGCATAGCTAATTAATAATTGAATAATTTAAACCCATTAGTCGATTTAAAGTATCTTGTATAAACCGTATATCAATACATAAAAATCTCATTTAACAAGTAAACTACTTTGCAAAGCGAATAAATAAATAATAGAATAATTTAAACCCATTAGTTGATTTAGAGAACAAAGACGCACGATTCTCTGAATTAATTACTAAAGCCTTTCTGTTGCAACGTCCACAGTCATTTAATTAAATTATTCTTGTTTTGATTTAGTTCAAAATGTTACAAACCAATAAATATTAGCTCATAGATTCCGACTCAATATAAGCTGTACACATCGTGTTGTTGTATTTGTTAATGTAATACGATACATTCAATGAAGCTCAGTTTTTACTGAGGCTCATTTCTATTCACTGAGTTAAGCCGCACTCTATTGGCATCAACCGCACAAGCTTTAGATGATTTGATAAACAGAGAACATATTCAGTACATAGTAGCAACATTGTAACATAGTAGCTAACATAGTAGTATTAAGACAAACACCCTAAGTATTTTGACCTAACACACATCAGTCCCAAACTACGCAAAAACTGACAGTTAAACTCAATCAAAAAGAATAAGATGTACAACAAATAAAGTACCAAACTAGTCGGGGTGGATAAGACGAAATCGACCTTTCCTATCATTCAGATATCTACCATGTTGTTTATAAATAAATAAATTAGTAATTGGCTGTAAATTCAGGTGAACTTATATGTGATGTTTTATCAGAGTATGTACTAAAACACGACCTTACAATATACTGAGACTCGGGTTGCCATGTGTTGTTTTGCTCGGTATAAATTTTGTGCTAGAGATAAAATCACCACCTCAACATGCAATTAGTAGTGAATCTATTCCTGCCCCACAAAATGTATACCAAGCATAAAAACAGATGGGAAACCGGCCTTAACGAAATAATACATAATATAAATTAATAATAGAATCAATAAATAAACTGTCAACTAATTGTGCGTGGCTGTGTTCAGTTGGTATATTGTTACATTGAATGTAGATGTATTCAAATACTGTTTCAAGTAAACACAAACCCCTCATCAGCGCTGTGTACGTAACGCGTTATCAACACTTGAGTTCACCAGTGGAAGTGACTATGTGAGCCAACACATTGAAACAACCGCACGTTTATATGTATGAGAAATGGCAGGGCTTTTTTTTGGAAACGAATTTTTAACTTGTTGTATAATTGTTACACAAAGATCTGATGACGAATTCAGGGAATATATTGGCTAACTTATGATAGTTGGACTTTGCATGTCTTCAGAGAATGAATAAAAAATAATACGAAAATTCTTTTTATATATCTTTGCAAAGTAAAGAAATCTTACTGTTGAACGAAGAAATTTCCTTTATGGTTTTTTTTAAATACAGTTTTAAGAAATTTTATGAATGTACACACCATAACTATTTTATTTGCAAATGCACGATTGGTTTCTACCCTTCACCAAAACGTACGAGTACTTCAATCTGAATTCATATGCCACTGTGAATCTTAAAATCGTACTACATCATTTAAAAGAAAACTAATGGAGTGGTCTGGTGTAAACTAAAACACAGTTTGTACAAATGCCAAACTGCATTGGGAGTGTAACAAGCAACTAATTAACTCCTCAGATAACTAATTACAATGAATAATGATTGTTTGGCTTAACTAATAGGCTACCATTGTAGCACAGGAAAGTGTAATTTGTTTACTTGAATTAAACACAGAAAGGCATTGACTGAGTAGGCTTAAAATCCTTCCTTTTAAACCTTTCTGCTTCTGTTTGTTAAAATAACTGGAAAAGATCCCCATATCCTACCTTATTAAGCTACCTCCCGCTGAATCGGCGACCAGCTTTGCTGGATGGATAGCGTCAAATTAATTTGAAAATACTATGTACACTATTTACAAAGATGGCAAGCCTAGAACTTTGAGACAAGGAATTCCTCCAGCGAGTAAAAGGGCCTAGCTAATAACCAAGTCTTTAGGCTGCTCTTGAACTCCGCAGTTGACGTGTTCTTGATATATCTGCCGGTAAATTGTTATACATTCGCAGAGCGAGATGTGGGTAGCAGTCCTTTTTTTACTAAGCCTGCAGTACGGGAGATCCAGATGATCATTTCTCCGGGTATTGTAGGAGTGGTGGTCATTCCTTGATGCAAACTTGTTAAGGTTCACCTTCAAAGTTAATAGGCTGGAAAGGATGTACTGACTATCTTTTTGTTAAGGATATAGTGCTTAAATACCTTTTTCTGCGATGGGGTTAACTAGAAAAAGGTAAATAATCTTGAACTCTGAGTAAAAGAACTATTTGAAACTATTATACATTGTTGCTCCGGCAGAGAAATCATATCAAGGTGGGCACCTCTTTTAGACATTGTTTTACATACGAAAACTTTATTTTTGTGTTCTTGGTTAGTGACCTGTTGGAAGCCTAGCTACGACCTCAACTCAAAATAAAAACTATTATATCTAATGAATTAAGAAGAACTTAAGAAGTTACGAGTACATTAGTGGGTGATAGTGGCTAAGTAAGAATATTGATATATTTTAGTAATAGTCACTATTAAAATAATGTTTTTTATGTGAAATCAGGTAGCTTTGTTGTCATCTTTATCATAAAATAAGGTTATGGAGAGGACGAGCAAGACTGAAGGCTTATTTAAGCGCAGAGGGGCTGTTAGATGATTAAAAGAGGCAATGAAAAGCACATTTACCAAAGACCGTGTTGCCAAGGCTATGCTAAGAAAAAGGGTTTTACCTCGACACTAAACTTGTCAACACTTTCTGAAAAAAGGTTTCTACTCGCTTTGTAAAACACCAACTACTCGAGAAGAATTGTAATCTTTAAAATAAGTTTAATTGGGGTTTTAGGTTTTAGTGGGGAATCAATCTTTAAATGAACTATTTGAGTGTGAAACCTTTTTATTCTGATCTGGAACACTCGGAAAAAGGTCGGATGAAGTTAGGCTGTTATTTGTATTAGGGTTAGCCTGCATAGCCTTTATGGTTTATTCTGTTGTAATATTTTATTAACGTTTTATTACTTTTAATTATTTAATCTAGTTAAGTTGGATTAGTAATAATAAATAGCTATTAATACGTTAACGAATTTTTTAGTCAACTACGTTGTTGCGTATACCAATAGATCAAATTGCAAAGGTGTATACCATTGAGCCTCTTTGAGCTTGATTAAAGTGCGTTCAGTGATTGATAAAGTGATGCTATCAGTGTTCGGTAGGTGGGAAAATAAAGAACAAAAGATTGAATTTCATCCCGAGAGGTTAAAGGCTTGTTATGATGGAATTAGTCGAAAGTTACTCTGATGACAGTTTGACATTTCCAATTAACTTTCTTTCTCGACTCTTGTAAAACTCCAATGTGTTGTTTTTCCAGTGAAAAAGAACCTGTTTATTTCCTTATAATCTACTACACTTCTTTGTTTTTGACGATGCTACTATTTATGGGGTTAAAATATTATTAGGAACGTTTTCTATCGTTTGTTCACTCAAAAACGATGGAAAACGTCCGTAATGTTTTAACCTCAGGAATCTGAAACAATGTTATACCGTATCACATAGACGATTACTGATGTATTCTTGATAGGTAAAACAACTTACAGAAGTGTACTTTTAAAATTTTCTTTTTTATGTGCATTTTGTTTATCTTGTTTTTTTTTTGTTTCATCTTTTACTAAACATACATCATACATTAACTACACCACGACATTATATTGACATCAGCATTTATTGTCAGTTTAGCACGCCAATAAAGACGGTGCTAATGAGTTGAATACTACCATTACCAACTAAACAATCTCAAGATAAACGCTATGCGTGTTCATACGTTATTACTATTTTAAGTCAAACCCTTGTAGAGAGATGACACAATAATGTCAAAGTACTATCAACAGTCTGTACTGTAAACCGTCATAATGTATGGTTGATAACTATTTGGAAGTAATAACCTCAGCAGGATAATGATACAGTTATTTGTTATTTCTGCGTTAAGTTTGCTTTCACAGGAAGACGGGATCAAATCGCAGTATCCAAAACGGTCTGATATTCTTACGGGTAAAGATAGAAAATGTTCAAATTGTTCAAACTGTAATATTCTCCCATCAATTTTACCCATCAATGTTTTTTTGTAAAAGCTACGAAAAAGGATCGTGTTTCGAATGGTATTATCAATTTTGGTCTTATAAATTTAGCTTTGTACTCGAATATTGCCTTGTTTGGATTTTTAAATACAGTTTATCCGCGTGATTGATTCTATTACTTGAAGAACAAGTTGGAGGTCACACAAAACATATTTAGATTAAGTAAAAGATATTTCCTAATGATGACATAAGTATTTACTACTGTGTACTCTGTACAGTACTCAATGAGCTGTGTACAACACTAAACCACTGCGTTAGTTCAATGGTGTGTAACACTTGCATTGTTGTGAGATTATACATTCACAGAGAATTGTTTATCAAACGTACGTAAATAGATTTTCCTTTCTGCCTTTACTCTGTGCATTACTTGAACTCTTAGTGTCTGATAGGACTTATATATATCACATGTACACTAAAATCAACTTGTTTATACTCTTTTATTCGAAGAAGTGTATTTTTTTAAGTCGAACATTATGGTGTTTTGTCGTGTTACATTGTTGCTACAAAAAACGAACCTTTGCTATGTCAACCATTATTTCATGTATTACTGGGATGGTATTGTCGCATAGAGCACTCAGTAATCATAAAACTCACCAACAGAGTAGAGAGGTTTCTTAAGAAGCCATTTTTATCTACAATATCATGGAAATGGGCTTTGTTACGTTTTATGTTTACTGAGAGGTAGTTGTAGACCTTGATTGCTTGCATGGAAAAGCCAATACAGTTTTTGTGAGACGGCACCGTTTCCAGTCAAGGTGTTCTGAGCTCCTCAGCGACGATGGTCGGTCATGGATATCTTCTCGGGTGGTACACATTTCCCTCTTCTTTTTTACATATGTCACGCTCTCCATGACATACTGGCCGAAGACTGTCAGGATACCGAACCTAACTAAAAGTGGTCGACAGTGGTGTCTGGATCCGGTGCTTGCCAGTAGTCGAAGGGCACTCTTCTGTAGGATGAGCGCCATACTACAAGACGCAGTATGCCCCACAGAAGTATCCCATGCCAAAAATCGGCATGGAACACGGTGTGGTATATTTATTCCCTGTGTTGCTATGCCAGTTTACTCATAGGTCACGTGACTAGCCTGAGGCGTCCTTCATCAGTGAAGCTTCGTTGTCTTGCTCAGAAATTTATATGTGCTGCTTAACAAACCCTATCTACCCTCCAGGCAGCGTCTTAGTGGTTTACTTCTGGTGCAATTTGGGTTCACCACGCTTTCATTTAATCAACGTTGTTGATGAACAAGAAAGCTAGGTCAGTTGCTATCACTAATAATAGAGCAAATCCTTATCTTATTAAAGATGGGTGAGAATATTGATAGGTTTTTTTTTACCTCAACCAAATACATTGTAATGTCAACAGTGATGGAGCTTAGCAGAATGTGCATATATTATATACTCGTAGTTGCTTTAAATAATCATCAACAAGGCTATTAAAAAAGTGATGAAGAATACAACAAGATAAGCGTTCAAACATAAATAGTAGAGCCAAAACACGTTGGAGTGATGGAGAAAATATTAACAGCTGGGTTTGTTAGAAAATTACTCAGTTGACAGCTTGATTATCTTAATTTACCCTTTATGTTAAAGCAACTTCAATTAATTGTTTCTTTTGTTTCTATACCTTGATAAGCTTTATTTCTCACAAACAAAGGTCCTGTTTTCTCAGATAAGGAGAAGGTGGTTCTTTGTAGGGTATTTGATGAATTGTTACAAGACGGTAACTACATGTTGCTAGTTCATTTTGTGAGGTAGTTAGTTTAGGTTTTCAATAACTCCCTGTTTATGTTTAGATCAACAAAGCGTCCTGTTTTCTCAGATAAGGAGAAGGTGGTTCTTTGTGGTATTTGATGAATTGTTACAAGACGGTAACTACATGTTGCTAGTTCATTTTGCGAGGTAGTTAGGTTTATGTTTTCAACACTTCCTGTTTATGTTTAGATCAACAACGCGGACTGATCGTTTCAAAGTGAGCTTGATAGGTGAATTGTTATGTAAGTAGGTTATTTGCCATCAGTACTAAGCAGTTTAGTAGTGATTACGCTGTTGTGATTACCTGTTCAGAACACAAAGGGCTTCATGATACACCACATGTACCAGGAGCAGCCTTTGATACCAGGCTATTCAGGTCATCAGATACGCTGTAACACTTAGAACACAGTTATTTACATACACTGTCTTCTTTGTTTATTCCTATTCTCGGTATTTGGAGCTAGACAAAATCCAAAATATATAAGATAGTATTTTGAGACGGGTTTCGTTTTAAAATGAAGGAGTTAGTAGAGCAAATTACACAAAGTTGACCACAACAAGTTAAACCTAACTAAAATAGGAGCACTACGATGTTGAATCCAGAAATTCCAAAAATGGTATTGCCAAAAACTAGTTAAATTGTAAAAATACAGCGTTTTTGTAAAATACTTAGAAGTGAAATGTCACTTAACATAGGCTTACATTTATAAATGTATGACTTTCTTCACTTGCTGCTTTTCTCCTAAACACGTTAAAAAGTACAAAAATGCTCATCTAAACGAGATAGTATCATAACATAACCGGAACATTTCGTTAAAATGTCTTCATATTGTCTGGGTAAATTTAACTATATAATTACTCGTACTTTTTAATTTCTGTATATCTTCTCGTGCTATTTTGCTGTGTATTCCTGTAAATATTAGATCAAGATACAACTACTTCCTTAAACATGAACGACATAAATACGAGCCATGTGAACATGTAAGGAACCATTGGTAGACTGTTGGGAAAAGGTTAGTTTAAGTCCAAATTTAAATATGTAAATGAAATCCGTCCACAATTTTCGACTAGAGAGAGTGGAAATAATTGTTTACATTACCAAGCAAAGCTGGGTACTTGTAAAGTAATGTTTTCAGACTAAACGAGTCACTAATGGACTTACAAATAGCTGTGACGTCACGCCAGTCACAACTCAAACTTTAACAGCGTCATTTCACTTCCAAAGCTTCTTGATCGAATCTGCAAAGTAAAACTGTAATCACGAACAAGACACTTAGTTCCCGTTTCCAACTGCCAGCTAACCTGCTGGGTTAACTAACAACTGGTTTAAGTTGTTTACAGTCTGCAATGTTTAAATTTTCACGCAACGTTGAAAATTCTTTAATGTAAGATTGAAAATTATTCATGCAGTATAGGAATTCTTTCCCATTTTGAATAAATAGTTAAATACCAATTTTATCACCAAACTGTAAAAACAAAACATACAAAGTAAAACTTAACCTTCTATCTGACAAAAACAGTCCTTCTATCCGTCTTGTATCTCTTCATCAAACATTTGTCAAAAAGAAGATTATAGAGTACTTAGTATTTTGAGTATTGTGTTTTGTGTACCTCAAGTCCTTTACAATAAACAGTTGTAGACTATAAATTATTTTAACTTTAGGTTAACTGCGAATTATTTTAAGTTAGATGCAGGCTGTAACTCACCTCCATCTAAGAAGTAGTCGGTTACTTAACGGATTTGCAGGCAAAGTATCCAATAGAACTTAGAACAGTTTTGTTCATAACTACGTAAGCATATTTTGTTACTTTCCAACTCCTTGAAGCAAGTAGACTCTTTTATGCTTAGACAAGCCAAAGTTGTTTTAGTATTACAATAGTATATTCTTTATGTTACTTTCATGTTTATTAATATTTATTAAAAGGTTTTATAAAATATTTTAATTTACTTACTTAGTTATTTACTTATTAACTGATGAGGCTGAGACAAAACATATATCACTAAAGATTAAGTGGTTTAAATTTAAAATATCCATTCATTATTCCATAATGGAGTAGTTCAATTTTTGTATTAAGCAAAAAAATGGTAATAATAATTTTGTATGTAAACTTCAGGTTTTAGTGAAATCTAGTCAAGAACCTACCCTGGAGAGTATCTGAGTAAGATTATCTGAGCTGTTGCTCAAAGCCAGACAATCTAATTAAACAAGTCTCTCTGTCTGCAGGTTTCTCTCAGTTGTCTTTGTTAACATTTTCGTGGTTATGAAAACCCACAAGACAGTGTTTTCTGCAAACTCAATGTTTCAGTGAAATCTAGCCAAGAACTGAAGAGTATCTGAGTAAGATTATCTGAGCTGTTGCTCAAAGCCAGACAATCTAATTAAACAAGTCTCTCTGTCTGCAGGTTTCTCTCGGTTGTCTTTGTTAACATTTTCGTGGTTATGAAAACCCACAAGACAGTGTTTTCTGCAAACTCAATGTTTCAGTGAAATCTAGCCAAGAACTGAAGAGTATCTGAGGAGGAATTATCTGAGCTGTTGCTCAAAGTCAGACAATCTAATTAAACAAGTCTCTCTGTCTGCAGGATTCTCTCAGTTGTCTTTGTTAACATTTCGCGGTTATGTAAATGCTGAGTACCCGTGCTTCACCGCGAGACACCAGTGGCAATCTGAAACTTTTCGCCCAAAGATAAAGGAAACACTCTACAGACGTTACTGTCTTCGTTATGAAGAAAACGTCAGTTCAACCATCAAGTCGATCACTGAGCGGAGTTTCCCCATAGCGCGCTTTTCTCACAGCTGCCTCGCTACTCCGCACTACGCACGGCATAACAACCGCGTTTGGTGATGGATTTGACGATTAAAGTTTGCAACCACTTTTCTTATCCCGTCGGACCTCTGTAGATGTTGTTGACCTGGTAAAAGGTTCGATCAAGTTTAGCTATTTATTTCGAGGTTATGATCAAGCAAATATTGGTAAGAATGTACAACAGATGGAAATGTGTTTAAGATAAGCTATGGTATCTTCAAATTATAACAAAATACTCCTAACCCTTCATCAATACGAGCAATGTATAGACAAAGCTTAATTTATATGGAAGTGTTGACTTAGGTAATTATATAACTGTGTATCTTGGAATTTTAACCGTAAGAAGCTACTTTAGGCTAAATAAATAAATTACTTTAGTTCAAAATCATCTTTATAAGATTTATTCTAACGACCTGCATGTGAAGGGTTGATAGCAATGATAATATAAGCTAATCGTAATTTATACATTTTATTTACGTTTATTAAAAGGACACCTCTTGTGTGATTAGGCTACATAGCCTATTTCAATGTTATTGACTACACTGTAAGTTACTCAACATATTTATTTATAGTTATACTAACAAGACTATCATTTGCGTTTCTTTAAGAACTTTAATATCTCCGTGTGGTTGAACGTTACTTATGCAGATAAGATTGAGGTTATGAGCTTCCCTTTATCGGGTAATGAAGTTTTAAAACGTAGGTCATATGCATTTGAATCTCATTGGGCATGTCAATATCTTAGTTTGGTCTTACTCGAATATATAAGATTAAGATTATAAGCTTCCTTTGTCCTGGTATGGATATCTACTATGAGCTGGGATCAGTAGTTATGTGGTGAATGCAACGTAATCCTTGTTTAAGATACATCGACAGATACGCTACAATCCTCGTCTACACAGTCTGAAATTGTAGATAAGGAAGGGCTATTGCAAAAGGGAAGAATGAGACGATTAAATTTACTCTTTTATCGTAGTAATAAATATCTTGATAGTTTGTGAAAACAGATCAAATATGCTGATTTTGTCAAGTGTACAAATGCATTGCACATACCCATTGTCTGTAACTAAAATGTTATCAGGTAAAGGTACCTTATCACGAAAAGGTATCGGCAATTATTTTGAGTAGGCTACTAAAATTCGTATTAGTGTGCCTCCGTTTTGGATAAAAGCATTGTAATCGTTCTTAATGCATTACAGATTTTATTTTAATGGCCAATATAACCAATACATTGTTCAGCCTTTTATATGTTAAACTGTAGGGTTTACGTTAAAGGTGTTTAAAATTTACCACTTTAACCCCTTTTTATGAATGGAATAAATTTCAAAACAAATCAACAACCATTTAATATTACTCCTACATGTGTTAGAGACATCGAGGGGACACTTGAAATATTTGTGTAAATCTTTAATTATGTTTTTATTAAGAATTTTACTCAGGACTAATAATGTTTTAACATACATAGATGATGCACTGCAACATTTCTTAAAGAACAATTTAAAATAAAACTACTTTAACTGATTATAAATATTTCTTAGATATTATAGTAATGCTAAACATTCTCAAGAACCACAAAACGCAGCTAGACTCAGCCAACTCCTTGATGAACTGTCCTTCCGCATGAGCATTTGTGAACAATGTTATCTTTAGTTATCCACTGAAGTGAGAAGTCTAGGTCGGTAGTTTCGAAATGAAAGTATTTAAACTGTGCAAAATTTCATCCAATCTCGTATATGTAAAGATTTGACGTTAGCGCAGATTCTATAATATTACTGTACAGTTTAGTAATCTGCAAAGTTAGTTGTAATCTCAATTTGAGAGGAGCTCGTTACATCATATAGGTTATAGTTTGTACAACCTTAATAGGAACGATACCTTCAGCTTTAGAGTTTGTTTATCTTTGGCATGCAATTTAAATAGTAACCGCTTTGGCTTTCAGCCGTAAACTGTCTCGTAACAAGCCATTTGCAAATCCATTAACATTTACATGACACGATCTTCTTGCTTTGATGAACACGTTTATACATGAGTTCATATCCAAGCGTAGATAGATAGATAGGTACATAGATTAAACAGAAATATAGATTTCAAACCACGTATTCATGCGTATTGATTAGAAAGGCAAGATATTTGTAGTTATTAGTCCTTATCAAAAGGTTACTAAACAGTAAGAATCTTAAAGGCAGAAGGCGCTAAATATTGGAAATCATAAAATATAAAACAATATATTATAACTTATGTTTAGGACGAGACCTTGTAAAGGCAATGTCTTTATCACCAAGCCCGTACAAAGATTTCAACAAGTAAAGTATATATAACTTTATCTAAATTCATTATAGTTCCTTTCCTTAACTTTTTCTAACATTGTAATACAACGAACATTTCTAAATCCTTTCATTTGATTTTATTTCCTATATTATATTTTAATACAAATTTTGCTAAATTCCGAAACGAAAACAATGTAATCCAAATGTTATATTTGATAAAATACATGAGTAGTTAATATTTTTTTGCAAGATTATAAAACAATAATTTCTGACTGCATTCCGTTGTATGCAGGGAACAAAATATTCACATTCTGTTAATCTATCAAAGTCTTTTCTTGTGTAAAACCTCCGAATTTTAACTTTGTAAACTGATTTTCCATAAATAAATAAAAGTTTCCGTGTTGAAGAAGGAATTGATAGGGTTTGTGATCTCGTGGGAAAACAAATCAAGTTTTGTGTTCCTGAAACTGAGCTCCTGGTTTATTCTCTCTTTTACAGAACATGCAACACAGAAATGTGGTAACATCTATACGTACATTAATGAGTGTTAACTTGCCTGATGCAGTTTATTGTTTGTAGTTTTATGTTTGGATTTCTTTCTTCTAATGATACTTATTGACTTTGATAATTATTGTATTGTCAGTGCTTTCTACTACTATGTTTGTTATCTCTATTACTTTGCCAAACATCTGCATGTCTATTCTGCTATGTCTACTACTGTGCTACTTTCTCCATTACTGTACTAGGTATCGCTATTACTGTGTTTCAAATGCTCTGTAGCTCTCTACATACTTTTATCCCAGTTATCTCTCTTTTTGAGTCTCTTATCTCTGTTAGAATACCAGGTTTTTTCTACTTCTGTGTTAGCTATCTCTATCTCAGTGCCACTTATCTGCACTAATACTATGTTGTTTACCTCTATACACTCACACGCACATGCAGATATACACACACACATACAGAGTGTGCGTTATGTTTAAAAATCAAGGGTTGGAATGCAATATGTGTAACTCAGGTCTTCCTTGACTGACGGTAGGTAGGTTTACTTGTTGTTGTCTACCTGGCTGTTTTCACCCTCTGGCTTTCCCCAATGTGACTTCATAATTTACATACCCTGTAGAAAAAAAAATTTGTGAAGTTCATGTTTTTTAATTTTTATTTTTTTTATTTAAATACATAGACCTGTTATAAGTACTTTAATGGGATGATAATCTAAAGGTTCTAAATAGGTTTGAAACAATTTTGATTGTATTCATATTATCATATTTTGATAGTCTATTAGTAACTTTTAGTGGATAACTTCACAAAAGTCAAAGATTATAAACTATAAATCGAATAAATATGTAACTAAAAATTAGAAAGAAACCGCAATGTCCATTGTTTCCAAGAACTAAAGGTAATACATTTATCTTCACTGCGATACAGAACAGTGTCAGACAACATAATGTGATTGATTATGTTTCTCACACTGTAGATATTGCAGATAAAAGCTACATCGAGATTGAAGATACAAGACGTGTAGAGTGTAAAATTACTTCAGATCAAACAGAACAATAATATTTCCTCTCTTCTTCTCCTCCCGTTGTTATTATTGTTCAATAACTACCGATACTTCAATCAACAGTGTCTTGCTTCTGCGACGCAGTAAGCGACTTTATCGAGTAGTAGAATTTGTGCGATTTATTTGCACAAAAGCGTCTTGGTTTTGTCTTGAACACAAGCCGGAAACTAGCGATCAGAACTGTTATGTGTTTTGGGGTTTAAAATGTGCATCGCTTAAATTAGGAATTTAAAAAATATGGAATAAATCTCAATGGTCATGTAATACAAAAAGGTTTTTCGTTTCTGATATTTGACACGTAAGCAAACACTACCTACAGTTAAGTATAAAAGCCCAATCAAACTTACTGTAAGGTGCTACTCGATGTTTTTGGGATACAAACAAATATTTGTGTAACCGAATACGGTAATAAACTGGAAAGATTTTTTAGTGTAGTAACCTACACTTTAAATACGTAAGAGTTAAAACAAGTCCTAAAAGAGTGAAAATCGAGCCACACTTTAATGAGAGTGGCTGGGTTTCAACACCCAATAGAGCGAAATTTCACTCTTTGTGAGTAGCCTTCACTGCTTCATTTTTAGAGTGTATGAAGTATTTTTGACATCGTAAAGCAGGAAACTCTATTGCTTTTTATATTTTCCAAACTCCAATCTTATCCCGTAGCGGATCCGTGGCGGATTGGTATCGCGCGCGACTCCGGAGCTCATCACTCCGGTGGCGCGGGTTCGATCCCCGCAGTCGCCACTTACAATTTGTAATGTGACTATACGGTGACGCTAGGTAAAGGTCGAGGTTGAGTGGTAGAGAGGACTTTGTAGTCCTAACTTCGCCTCGTTAAACAAGACAAACTTTACCTTTTTTACCTTTATCCCCTTGCAGCTGTTTAGTTGAGCAAACTTCGTTCATGTTTCAAGGATGTTGATATGGAGTAAATTTGAGAGTAGGCCTATGTTGGTTTTATTTTAGGCCTTATAAACAAAGGGTCAAACGTAAGAGTTTTTGATAAGAAATTTTGAGACTCACTCAAAAATGCCTCACCGTTAAACAAGAAAAATCTAAAAGTTCTTATTGATGTGCACGTTGGAAAGGTTCGGCCTTTCAAAAGTTATATTTCAAAGGGGAGACTTTTGAAACACCCTGTATACAAAGTACCAACATCGCACAGGCTGCTGACTCTCTTGAACTCACGCTGGATCTGGTTGAACACTCAATAACTTATTATACAGTCCAAACTTCATTTTAGAAATTATTAGAATAGCAAACTGTTAAATTTCCAAAGTAAAACTTTGATTTCTCTCTTCTTGTAATTCAATTTGGAAGGTGAAGTATTGGAACTCAGAATTGTCTCCCGCGGGAGTTACTGATCTCAAAGTTTGGTAGTGATCTTCACAGAGTGTGAGTGAATCCAGAGTTTTCTATTTCAATAAACCAAGTTTTGTACGTTTATTACATTTAATGTATAACACGCATATTGATTGCACGGTTTTCGCGTAACTTTATATTTTTCTAAGTTGACGAATAAAATACTATGTACCAGGTTGGTTTTAGTGTGCAGCAAAGAAATTTGTTGAACAATTATTTACTGAAATTACTTAGCCAAATGTCTTAAAATTGTCAAAATAAAGTCAAGGTAAGATCATACCTCAAATCTTCTTTGATTAAACAAGTAAAACTTGAAAATAAAGTTAAAAACAAAAGTTCTTTTTGTACGAAAGAAATAAAAACATCTGGCTGTGTTTAGTCACAAAATAAATAAATAAAAGTACGCTACGAGAGTTTTGGAACAATCGGGCCAGCATTCTGCTAGCTAAAACACTGATAGGCCCATATCGAAACCCGAAAGACGAAAGGCGTTGGAATAATTTTAAGTTTCAGTTCGGGACAGCGTTAAACAAGTTTTAATTAAACCTTGATTCCCGCACAAACTAATCAGCCTCAGGAACGAGTGGAATTCCAAGTGTCTCTCTTCAACAACACAGATTTTACTCAAGGCTTGTCTCTTCACTGTATTTTCACACGCAACTTTTACGCGTATTCCACGGAGCGACACTTAATCAACTGCCAAATAATGTATGTCGCACAAACATGCATAACGAAATCGGGTTCAGAAGAAATAAGAGTTTGTCTTAAATATACAAATATGTGCGCTATCGTAGTAAGAAAACAAATAAATAGTAAATTTTCATTTGAATTGAACAATAATTATTGTTTGATGAGACTTGCTGCATTTAATAAAATCTTAAGAGGGGGCTGGATAGAGCCCGAACGGCGTTAAAATGGCATAGGGAATTTAACATAAGAAAATTTGCAAACCTTGTTTTACGTAGGTTAATGATGAACTAAAAGGTGGAAAGTAATTTTCTTGTAGGGCATAGAGTCATTAGTGCTGCTACATAAGAAAAAAATAAGTTTGGTTATACAATAGAATTTTAATAACTGAATTTCGAGTGCTATGTTCTTATGGAAAAATCCATTTCTTATTTCAGAAGTACAGAATTAATTTGATAACGAAAGTAAAGGTGTTTATATGAAGCAGCATCAATAGATCTATGCTTCCCGAAAGAAAATTGTCATATTTAATTAAATTAACTTGCCTAAAACTTAGTTTGCAGTTTTTATCCCATGTTAAAAGCGGTACTCTGAGTTGGACCCGCGCCACTCTATCCGGCCCCTCTTAATTTTAGTGGTTGGGAGGAGGTTACAATTCGACCAGGAACTTATTTCCAAATATTTAAGATTGTGTCTGTGCCTCTTAAATCAATTTAGTGCCAGGAATTAGAAATAACCCTATGTAAGGGAGGAGTTAATTTTTTACGAAATGGCGTTATAGACTTTACTACCCCCTCCACCTTATTTTCACCAGGATCACATACCAAGCACATCATTAGGAAATAGTGCGATGAAAATCAGAGCGCAACTAGTTATTAAAAGTGTTCAACAGAGTGATTTGCATTGAAACTGGAGACTTAAATATTGTTCAACGACGAAACTCGATTACTGATAATAAAGGGATTCATTTATTCGAGAGTAATAAATGTTAATTAATTTAGTTTATAACATGTTGGGAAAAACGTTATCTAGAATAAGTTTATAAATTTATGTATTTGTATTGTTATTTTTTATACGAGTATCTCGTACCCTGGTTTTTGAGTAACAATCTATTGTTGTCCCTTGTTTAGGGATAAGCTATTAAAGTCAACATTAGCAGTATTTAAGGTTTTTTATCTCTCAACGATAATATTGTGGAATAAAACAGTTTGTTTATATAAATCTAAGTTTGCTATATAATTTCTTTTGCTACTTTCAGTGTAAAATGGTATGAATACGAATTGCTCATCATAGTTTACAGAGGTCTGTACCTCGGTATTTTCCTTCATAATAACAAACGTTACAGTTCATTTGCTATTCATCGTGTTGCCAGTGTTGGTTTAGATGAAGAACTTCTATACTTCAGTGTACAATAATATTGCTGAGACATTTTGGCATTTTGTTCGCGGATGTTAAAATTATTGGTAGTTAATAGAGACCATTACGAGTCTGTCCTCGTATTGTTATATATGCAAGCTGTATCACTAAGTTTTAACGCAGCCCTTCAAGAGTATTAATGCACCACTTGCATAACAGGGTGAAAGATACATTTTTTAGTTTAAAATTGGATAATATTTGCTTTTATGAACAGTTTCATAGTTTGAAAGATCAGAATGTGTTGTTGCTTAAGGGTGAATATGATTTCAAGTGGAATCAGAAATATTGTTATAATTTCTTCCAGTCACGCCATAGTAATACGCTTTTCTACTAACGAGTTCTTTTATAGTAAGGTCTAGAGCAGCGGAAATATTTCCCTCCGACTTGCGAAAAACATTCTTTAAACCATTCTAATCCATTAAAATTAAGTGAGCCACTAACTTATACTATTCTACAAACCATCACCAATTTCTAGTTCTAAAAGTTAGAAAGTCCGTAGCTGAGATGTTTTTTCTTCAAAGTAAGTCACACGCTTAGGATGAAGTTTAAACTTCATAACAACGACTTAAACTCAATAACTAGATTCAAAACTACTCTCATCCACTTAAAACTTGTGTTTTGTTAAACTCTCTCTGCCAAAAGTGAAGAATTAAACTCTGGATCCACAAAGTTCACGAAGAATTTGGTTAACAGTTTGTCTTTAGGAAGGTGAAAGGTCTTTACAGTTTATCTATACAGGGGACACATTTATCAAGTTCCATAGGAATTTCTATGTAGACTAGTCCCCTTTGTTTGAAACAATAACAACCTGTTTTTCTTGTACAAGGTTTTATGGTTGACACAACTTCAACTATAAAAAGGCAATAAACTAACAAGTAAAAAAAATTAAATCCAAACCAAATAGAAGTTTGCAAAACTGTGGCAAGTAGTTTGTTTAATAATATTTATTGAATTATTAGGCCTAATATTTTAGTACTGGTATGATAATTATTTATTTAAATAGTGTTAACATTCCACGAAATCAGCTTTCACCTTCATTATAATACCAAGTTAAATAATCAGTTAGTTAAATGTTTTCGAGGTATTTGTTAATTACTTTTAAAAATACATATGATGAAAGATTTTCATAACTATGCAGTATGCAACCTATGTTAATTTTGTTTAAATGTATGATTTTCCTAGTATTGTGTCCGTGAGTTTGTTGACACTAAATTCAATATTAGAAATACATATTCTTTTACTTATTTGGATTAAAAGTGATTAAAAGAATAAACTTGCGGAAAAGGAGTAGTAGTTTCATACTTGTGCATTATTCGAGGTTGTAGTATTTTAACCTTCAGTTGATTAATAAAATGTTGGAAGGGTTAATGGTTTTAGTTCTAGGTATTGTAATTAATCTTAGTATCATTAATTAATTTATTTCGAAGAAAATGTTCTGTCAATTGGATGTCGGCGCTCTTTTTGAATTTATTCGGGGGAAAAATGTGTGCAAATGTAGAGTGCCAGTTTTAAGTGACAAAACAATATCCCCAAAATTCAATGTACAATAATATTGCTGAGACATTTTGGCATTTTGTTCGCGGATGTTAAAATTATTGGTAGTTAATAGAGACCATTACGAGTCTGTCCTCGTATTGTTATATATTATGCAAGCTGTATCACTAAGTTTTAACGCAGCCCTTCAAGAGTATTAATGCACCACTTGCATAACAGGGTGAAAGATACATTTTTAGTTTAAAATGGATAATATTTGCTTTTGAACAGTTTCATAGTTTGAAAGATCAGAATGTGTTGTTGCTTAAGGTGAATATGATTTCAAGTGGAATCAGAAATATTGTTATAATTTCTTCCAGTCACGCCATAGTAATACGCTTTTTTAACGAGTTCTTTTATAGTAAGGTCTAGAGCAGCGGAAATATTTCCCTCGACTTGTGAAAACATTCTTTAAATCATTCTAATCCATTAAAATTAAATGAGCCACTAACTTATACTATTCTACAAACCATCACAATTTCTAGCTGAGATGTTTTTTCTTCAAAAGTAAGTCACACGCTTAGGATGAAGTTTAAACTTCATAACAACGACTTAAACTCTACAGATTCAAAACTACTCATCCACTTAAAACTTGTGTTTTGTTAAACTCTCTCTCCAAAAGTGAAGAATTAAACTCTGGATCACAAAGTTCACGTAGAATTTGGTTAACAGTTTGTCTTTAGGAGGTGAAAGGTCTTTACAGTTTATCTATACAGGGGGACACATTTATCAAGTTCCATAGGAATTTCTATGTAGACTAGTTTTGTTTGAAACAATAACAACCTGTTTTTCTTGTACAAAGGTTTTATGGTTGACACAACTTCAACTATAAAAAGGCAATAAACTAACAAGTAAAAAAAAACTAAATCCAAACCAAATAGAAGTTTGCAAAAAAAAAGAAGTGTGTGTTTAATAATATTTATTGAATTATTAGGCCTAATATTTTAGTACTGGTATGATAATTATTTATTTAAATAGTGTTAACATTCCACGAAATCAGCTTTCACCTTCATTATAATACCAAGTTAAATAATCAGTTGGTTAAATGTTTTCGAGGTATTTGTTAATTACTTTTAAAAATACATATGATGAAAGATTTTCATAACTATGCAGTATGCAACCTATGTTAATTTTGTTTAAATGTATGATTTTCCCTAGTATTGTGTCCGTGAGTTTGTTGGACACTAAATTCAATATTCTTTGGTTTGAGACACCGACCAATTCCAAGAGGTAAAGGCGAATCATGACATGAAGGGTAAGTGTTTTGATGAATTATGAGGTGAAGTCTTGTTATAAACTAGGGTCGACTGTGCCCCAGATTGTGTAATTGATTTATAGCCCAATTACCAATGGAATCGACCAATGGCTTAACGTGACTTCCGAACCGTTAGTATTTCCTTCAAGTGTAAACTCGTACAGTTAATATCGTGTTAGCACAATGGTTCACAGCTGATTATTATTGAAAGAGCACACAGAGTAAGAAGTCAGAGTCAGGGCCAGGCTGGTGCGAGCTGGTGTATGGCGCGTAATGTCACGAATGGTTGTGCTGCACATATATTAGACTTTTATTTTTATCTTCGCCTTTTCCTGCACAATTCAACCCAAACTCTCCTTATTTAGGAATGTTCTTACACCTTTCTTTGGAAACTGGTCCTTTCTTTTTATAACTTAAAACAGGATAGCTTTGGCCACTTATTGTTTCGAACATGTTTTCCTGCGAAGTATATAAAAAGATTTAATATAAGTATAAATTCCTTTGTAGCTCTTAAAATAGGCATATGGACTTTACTCAGTTGTTCAGAAACCGCAGTTTAACATAGAAGTCCCTAACAGCCATAGATAACAATAATGTGCTGATTTTTCACTTAATATTTTGTTTAACATAGAAGTCCCTAACAGCCATAGATTCAACACAAAGCGTTTTTCACTTAATTGCTTTTACTAATTGTGTACATCTCATTAACTGGGATTTTAGTACCATAGCTTCAAAATAAATGTATAGAACCCTCACTCTGCGGGCGATGTTGGAGGAAGGGATTGAATGGAGAAGCTGTAGACTTGAGGGTATTGGTGAACGCAGAGAGGTTTCATGTAAAATTATTTGCTCACTTTCTGAAACAAGTCATGTTCAACGTTCTTGAAACCGGAAGCTTATTTACGCTTCAAACCTATATCCGAGGTAGAGTGAATAGCTTTAATAGCTTATTTTGAGATTCTATAGTGTCAGTGTTGGGTATTGAATGTTTGATTCACAAATCGTCGTGTGGAAGATGATTCTATTTATTGAATAGTTGATCACGAATATAAACATGGTCTAAAAACATCAGCAGTTTTGTTTTAAGTTGTATGTTTTAGCTTTGAATTTACTTAAATTATTCTTGATGTTTTCTCCATTTACTTGTGGTAATGAGTATAGTAAAAAGCATTTTGTACTTACCCACATACATTTTTAAACTTTTTAATTTCTTAAAAATTAAAATTTATATGGTAAAGTACAAAACTGCTTTCGTTGTATTACTTAAATCATATCATCATGATATCTCTGGTACAAAGATATTTCCGTTATTGTTTTATAATTTTACTGTATTGTATGTGAATCAGTGTGGAACACACAATAGAAGATGTATAAGGTAATGGAAGGTTTATTCATCTTTCTGACCCAGATAGCCCATTGTCACAGCCTAAAACGATATCTAACTAAAATAATACTTTAAATATTATGAATTCTAAATTAACAGCTACTTATCAAAACCGTGTGAGTCGAAGTAAGAACCAGATGCAAGTCAAGATTAGTATATAGGTTATAATTTAATTTTGACCAGTATGAACGATGGCTTGTAAATTTAATGTAGGTTAGTTAAACCAAGACATCAGAATTTAGGAGAAATCATACACGGTTCGTCACAACTTTAATTACGTACCAAAGACTTTCTAAAAAGAAGGATCTGACTAACAATATTGAGCTCAAAATGTATCCACATAATAACATGTAAAATTAAAAAAACTTCGAATTTTTCAGCAAAAATATATTTTTTTCTGGGCTAGAGCCCTCAGAATCCCCTGCTGCTCTGTCTATCTCTCATGCCTAAAACTTAGGCTAAACCGGCCAAGGCGTAGGATTTCTCGTCTCCCATTTTTACGCCTTTGCTCGGCCCCACTTTTTTCAGGAGTGTTAGAAAGGGAAGGTGGTATTTCCCGAATGTAAATCTTGCTGATAATTTATTGAATTAATTGTTTTATACCGGTACTAACTTTTACTAACGTTTTCTGAAAACACGGTGAGTGATTGGGCCTTCCGGTATGGTTTGGTCATTGGGACTCATAAGCCCCTCTAACTTTTGTCCTAAGAATGATCACAAACAGTTCTAATTGATGACAATACTCTTCAATTTTATAACCCAAAAAGTCATTACCAATAACTCTTTTGCTAACTCTTACAGACTGTCTCCAGCTACAACTAAATCACACTACGATGAGATGATACTGTGTAATACAACGTTACAAGTGAAGCAAAAACACACACAAGTAATAATCAAATATAAAGTAATAATAAATAATCTTTTAATCATGATATTGCTGCATTATTGTTAAAAGGTAGATTGAATAGCCTACATTGTACACTCCTAGACATTTTTTTACGCATGGCTTTGATACAAATTTAGAATCAGTATAAATGACAGGATGTTTAAATCATCAACCTGGTATGTCAAGCTGCGTTTCTTCAGGTTACCTGAAAATAGGATCAGGCCGCAAATCCCTCAACGTCGTGATCTACTTACGGCTAACGATGGAGATATTTGCATTAGAATTTCAAGCTCTAAAACTCTCCTATTGCTAGTAAAATAACTTCAAATTCTTCATTCAGTCTGATGGTGAAATATTATTGCGGTAGTTTTTTATAGTTTTATCGTAAACGAGCGAAATTTGGCGTTTCATAATACGGTACACATAACACAGAGAATTAGGTAGCCAAAAGTACGCTGCATACTACAAAATTTCACTTGAAGACGGTATCAGATTCCAGGATCCAAAACGTCGTGTTTTTCGTATTTACTAAAAGCTAATGGAAATGCCCACAATACCTCATACACATTAAACAATGAAAGTGGTGGTTTATGGTATTATTTGATAAAGGTTTTATAAACTTTAGCTTTCTGTTTAAACTAAACGATAGTCCCTTGTTTGTTTTTAAATTAACCATACCCACGATATTGATTTCCCAGAGAAACATTTATTCCTTATTTCAAGAAAAAGTTACAAGGTGTGCTGTTTACAAAACAATTACATTAGTAAAACCATTTCTTAATGATCACGTATGTATTTACCACTGTGTACTCTGTACAGTACTCAATGAGCTGTGTACAACACTAAACCTCTGCGTTAGTTCAATGGTGTGTAACACTTGCATTGTTGTGAGATTATGCATTCACAGAGAATTGTTTATCAAACGTACGGTTCAATAAATTTTCTTTTCTGCTTTTACTTTGTGCATTATTTTAATGCTTAGTGTCTGACAGGACTTAAATATAGCATGTACACACTAAAATCAAACTTACAGCTTCCCTTCTTCCGAATTACATATCTCGTATATTTTTACGTAGTTCTTGCGTTACACTAAGATAGTTTTGTCACATAGGACATTCAGTTTATCACCCAATTTAGATATTTATTCTTCAAGAATAAGTTACAAGGTGTACTGTTTACAAAACAATTAGATTTAGTAAAACCACTTCCTAATGATTACATAAGTACTCGTATTTACCACTGTGTACTCTGTGAAGTACTCAATGAACTGTATACAACACTAAACCTCTGCGTTAGTTCAATGGTGTGTAACACTTGCATTGTTGTGAGATTATGCATTCACAGAGAATTGTTTATCAAACGTACGTAAATAGATTTTCCTTTCTGCCTTTTACTTTGTGCATTACTTGAATTCTGAAAGTTTGTAAGACTTAGATAAAGAACATGTACACACTAAAATCAAACTTACAGATTCCCTATCTTTCCGAATTGCATTGCCTCACGTTTGTGTAACTCTAACGTTATGATATCTCGTATATTGTTACGTAGTTCTAGGATGGTTATGTCACATAGGACATTTAGTTTATCACCCAGTTTAGTACTCAGTATTAAAAAGTAAACTTGATTTCCAACACGCAAACAACTTTAAATAGTCCAAATCCAAAAAGGTGTTTCTTTTTACATGTGCTATACAAATGACGTTTTTAAAATTTTAACTTACATAAAGAATAAACAATACCCAAAAGTTGCTTGGTCAAATCCTGACTAGTATTTTAATTTTGTTTGTAATATTTCCAATGTTTTATGTTATGTCACTTTGACAGTCATATGTTTCGGATAAACATTAAGATTTAAGTGCATCTCCAAATTTGAAGGCATAAATAATTTATCCGGATGGTGTAGTTGTTAGCATAATCGCCCAGCAAGTGACGGACACGGATTCTAGTCCCGGTTCAGTCCAAACTTTTTGTCTTCAAATTTCTTTTGTAATACCTAATAACAAAGATATACTACTCGACTAAAGATTATTAAAACACGGCTTGAAGAAAAATGATTGGACTACTAAAGCCTTGATTATTTACTTAGTTTTAACTGTTTTGTATATTTCTTTTTTTAGCAAATAAAGGTGACCAAGTTTAATGAAATATGTCTGTTTTGTGCTCAGTATGTCCGTACAAAAGGACTGTTAACTGAACCATTTATCGAGTACATGAAAACGCTAATATATGGAAGTTCAGTGCATTATAGAACAGTGCATGGTCGGGAGAAGGAATATATATTTTCACTTTTATATATTCTCAAATATGTACATATATTTTTCCAACATACAACAGGTCACATTCAACTAGGTGACACACCTATGAGGGATCTAAGATTTTTATAAGTTGTGCCCTTGAACTACTATAAGTTATGCTTATACCAGTCAAGTTGTCTGTATCTACTGTCTTGTGTTGTGTTTACTACATAGGTCACGTGACTAGCCCGTGGCGTCCATTCTTCATCAGTGAAGCTTCTCCGTTGTCTGCTCAGAGAATTTATATGTGCTGCTTAACAAACCCTATCTACCCTCTACCCTCCAGGCAGCGTTTTAGGGGTTTACTTCCAGAGAAACTCATACTTGTTCACACAATCAACTTGATTGTTGACCAAAAGACTAGATGAATTAGTGTCTCAAATTTCTTCAGTAAGGTAGGTTACCGTGTACATTTATCGAATAGCAAAGAGAAAACAATGGCATTCATTTTGCGTGCGGACACAGCATTAATAACTCACACATAAATATGTTTACAAAACTCCAGAGAATGGTTCTGTACTAATGGTTATAAATTAGGCCTACAATAAAGCTGAGCGAAGAGAAAAACTCTAACTTCTTATAAATGGTTTCTTGAAATAGAAGTACAAAACTGGTCAACTATAAGCAAACCACTAAAAATATATGTCACACTAGGGAATACCTGCAAATTTGAGTCAATTGAGGCAATAGTAGTGTTTGTTTACATTCAAGTTTAGGCAATTGTAACTTTGGCTCAAATAATTTATGAGTGATTAAGAAAATATTAACAGCAGTTTGTTGGAAATTTACTCAGTTGACAGCTTGACATTCTTAATTTACCTCCTTTGTTAAGGCGGGAAGCAACTTCAATTAATTGCTTCTTGTTTCTATACCTTGGATAAAAGCTTTGGTTTCTCACAACAAAGCGTCCCGTTTTCTCAGATAAGGAGAAGGTGGTTCTTTGTACAAGATGGAAACTATGTTTTGCTAGTTCATTTTGAGATGTTGTTTGATTTATCTGTTCAACGCTTTCTGTACATATTTAGATAACACTCGTCAATAGTTTGATAGGTAAACTGTTATAGAAGTGGGTTATATGTCATCAGTACTAAGCAGTTTAGTAGTGGTTACACTGCTGTGATTACCTGTTCAGGACACAAAGGGCTTCATGATACACCACATGTACCAGGAGCAGCCTTTATACCAGGCTTATTCAGGTCATCAGATACGCCAAAACACTTATTTATTTATTTAATTTTACATGCTACACAGATTAAAAATCCAATTACATTGTAGCATTTAAAATGGTTTGGAACCAGCAAGCAAGTAGTCTTTTCTTCACGCATCTTTCACTTTAAATTGACATGCACACAAATAATATTGAATAATTAACAGCGGATATGAAAAATAAATTCTATAAACCAATATTACGTTATTAGTAGTTATAAATAGACAACAGGAGATTTACTTTACATAAATAATTTACTCATGACACTAAATTAGATAGTAAATACAATTTAACAAACAATAAATATAGACATGCAAATAAATAAACAATATGTAATTGAAATGAGCTCACCGGACCAAGCACTGGCGTTCCTGGGCTGGACGCCAACACAGACGCTGCCTTCAAATAAAGGCAGCTGGTTTTTCACAGCCCGTTTGATCCCGAATAACCAAGGACTTAGAACTCAGCTGTAACACACTTATTTACATACACTGTCTTCTTTACACACACTGTGTGTGTGTTTTATCGAATTTCCATTGGAAAAATGAGGTATTCAATAAACACCTTTCGTGCGTCATTTAACGAATTTTTCATTTCTGTTGATGTCCTTGTTTCTTTGAACGTGTAAGGGTTTTATGAATTAGAGTATTTTTCCTACTAGTGTGTTAAAAATTACTATTTAAATTGGTATGCCAGTTAAATTTCTATCAGTACATCAGTTTTTATACAGGGTCAGGCAAAAGTGTGGAAACACCTTTATAACTAGCCAGTTTTTTCAGCGCAACCGAAATCGGTACATTTTATTAGAGGAAACCAAAGTACGTTTTAAAGCATACCGTACCATTGACATTGCAACTAGTTTTCGAAATTGGGAATGGGGGTAATCTCATGCTTATATAGGGAAGCGCCATTAAGTGACACCTTATTTTAAAGGTCTTAGAAAATGTTGATGAATGCTGAAAACTAGACGTCTCTATTTTCCCAAAAAGAAATGGCGTCCATTTTAACTAACACATATTTATACTATGCGAAAGTGTGAAAAACACTTAATAATTTTTAACAAGTTTTTCTTGCAACCAAACTTGGCAATATTATTAAAATTATCAAAAGTTTCATTTTTAATGGCTGACACTTTGCCCCAGTTACTGGTGATTGGGAGGGTGGACTTAAAACTCTGTGTAAGTTAATTTAAAACTTTGGTAGAGAGTAACCAAAGCAAAAACTAAATGCATAAAGATCGGTGAATAAGGTGTTGTGACATTTTCTTTGCAGACGTGTTTGTTTGTTCCGTTAGTTTGACCTTAGAAAACTTAGAATTCAGCAATTTTCCTAAATTTCTTTTAGAACAAAAATCAAAGAAAACCTAAGCATCAAAGACAAGTTCTTGTTATCAAACACCGTTGAGTGTATTACTTTAAGATGGTTTTTGACAAACAACAACACATTTAGTGAGTTTAAAACCATTACTCAACCCTTTCGCCGAATTGTTCACTTAACTACTTCAATGCCCGAAGCAAGAATTTGATAAATATTGATAAATAAATAACTAAGAGGAACAAGCTACTATGCACATGCTTACAACCTGTATGAAGTAGCTACCAGTAGGCTAAATGTTAGTGTTATGTTTTGTTGACGTTAATTTGACGTCGCAACGCTACACTTAAAACTGGGTTTTCTGATTTTTGGCACATTTGACTAACCACCAGCCAGTGAACTTGGATATAGAAGATGAAAATTATACTTTGATTAATTAGGGACAATTAAAAACAATCTTCTATAACCATTTTCAATTTTGCCAGATTCGATGATTCGTTATGGTTGTGTTTATTTTCGCGTAAACTCTCAAAATACAGTTCACTCGGAACACCATAGGTAACACTAAACACAAAGATTCTGAACTCCAGATTTGTTTAAAATATTATATATTTCGAATGACATTGGGATAACAACTGTGTCTGAAACGCAATCTTCTTTCGTCAAGGTCAAGTTGTCTAAAACGCTGAACAGTTTACAGTTGAGTTGTACTCTTCACAATGCAGATGCATGACAGTTCCATCTCTCATTCACGCTATAAAACATAAAAAATAATAAAACATAAGCAATCATAACCAAATGTTTCAACAAAGAGGTTCAAGGAGGATGTATGTTAACTTTCAGCCACTCCTTGACAGCAGTTTATATACATTCATGACAATTTAATTCAAGTCTTTAAAGTTCTCGTTATTTACTTGTCCACTTTTGTATAAACTCACACATTGTATTGTCTCACACATTTCCAGGATTTGGGATGTTCCAGCCAGACAGTCTCGGCTTCACTGTGCAAACTTTGTCATGTTCTTCAAATCTTCCACTTGAATATTCTTCAACTCTCGAACAGTTTTATTGCATGAAAAAATACAAACAAAAACAAGTAATGTAAACATTGAAGTGTCCAAACTTGACGTAGTAACTAAACTCCCTGAAGAGTCACCTGCTACCATCTAAACAAACCATTATTTCCAGGGGAATAAATGTTCAAATTTAGTTATCCACTACATGGGAATGAAACTGCTCTTTCATAGCAAAATGACAAAATACCTTTTGAGTCACTTTATCAGACAAAATGAACCATACGTTTCCTTCTTTTATGATAGGCTATCTAAAAAAACACTTATTTATATTTAAAAGTTGAGTGGCATGTGCAGTTACTTAAAGTACAATTACTTATATCGGTTGAATGTGAAAATTTTTAAACTTTTCAATTTTGGCTGTGTATAAAGTTAACTAAAATGTATCTATATAATTAATGTATTCTTTCCCTAAAAACAGTAAAAACATGCTTTTGATGCCAACGTCAACTTTTTTATCTCTATATAACTTAGTTACAACCATATTAGAGAGCGTTAGAAGATACAAATATTTGGACTCAAGTGCCTTATCAGACAGTAAAGTTATATAGAGTTGATAAGCTCGGTCTGAGGCCACTTTTATGACGTCATCAGTCTGCAACAGCTGAGCCTCACTCTTCACCAGCTGATAGACTGAGTTTATTCAACCATCAAACAAAGTGCAAATTCAAGTGATGAGAGAATAACCACTTTATTCAGACTATTGAAACTTTGTTCAAGTCAAAATAAAATAATTATACAAGACAATAAACAGTTTACATGCATACAGTCGCTATTAAAATTTAGCAAATGAAGTTCCAATTCTGCAATATGTTCTCTGCACTAGCCGTGAATTACTAGCTCAATGGCGAGAGCTACCTAAGGGTTTACGCCTACCCGCACATAGTAATAATAATTTATCTTCATAATCTATAGTAAAACCCAAGAAGGAACGCCCTGGGACTTGGTTTTTACGTCACGCCTTCTCTCAGTGGTCTACACCACAATCTATTGCATGGGACATTTAGGGGCTCTTACTTCTTATCTTAAAATATTAGGATTATGATACTGTAAGTACGATTCCTCGTTACAAGTCTTTTAAAATAAAGTATCACACAACCTAGGCTTCAGGTTAAAAAACGTCAGACTTTCTTCAAAAGCTCACTCCCAGACATTTTGCAATGGGACATTTTCGCTTAGGTAAACATACAATTGACACATACATGATTGCAGTACTGCTCAATAATTCTGGAGGTATAACTATACTTCAGAAAACGTCCTTAAATTGGGTGACTCATGCGAGTGCAATACGATATTTCGAGCTTGTTAATTAGCACCGTTACAAAGAGCTTAATTAAAATATAAGTTAAATTAATTACTTCTAACGTTTATCGGTTCAACTACTATGTTGAATGATCATATCAATCAATATTCAAAAACAAATTTAAGTTTCGTTCGATTCAATGAACAAATGTTTAAAAAGGCTCTGCATATTAGCGATAAACTACTCAAACTATAGTATTTCCAAACGGTTACATTTTAAATATTAACTGGTTTTAACTTAAAGGAGTCCTTTTACAATCTCCATACGTGTAACACAACATAACCTATGCATAGCTAAGATATGAGTGGTGAAGGATTTCTAAGACCATCCATCACCTGGTGATAAATGATAAGACAAGCCTAGAGCTCAGTGTCAGTGGTGACAGCCGTCTCTTTCACCTGGTGAGAAGGGTAATTAACAGTCCTGAGTACTACAGCAGGGCTCAGAGATATTTGGTAATATCAAGATCAGTTTACTTCACTCTGAGTGCTCTGGTTCTTGGACTGACTGTACTCTCTATATTTCAGTAAATAGTGAAACGTGTTACATTTTAGGACGAAACAGCTCATTTTGAGATGTGGTTGTTGCAAATGAAAGGTTACCTGTTTCAAATCATGTGTCATTGTACAACTAAAATTAAGCTAAATCGGGCTATTATCTAAAAAGAAATATTTGTAATATTAAAAAAAAAACACTAGATTTCACGTTGGATTTAGTCATACAATTACTTTGAGAAATACACAAAAATATGGTAGTTTGAGATTTTTAATGAAAATTCATGGAAACGAAAGCAGGAAAATGCGTGCACCTTCAAACTTGATAGTCAGTCAAAAACTACTAGAAGTAGGTAGCCAAAGCGCCAAATTTATAATTCCCCTAAAGGCGTGTATGTAAATGTTTCAATAATTTGAAAGCTAGAGATTAGCCTAAAAGAAACGTGTGCAAAATGTATGACTCTACATATTCAACCAAGCGAAACCAAAACATTTCTAAAGTAAAAAAAATTGTCTAAAGTTTTAAAACACTGTAGTTGACCGTAAACCACTCCATTTTACTATAATTTCTTTGCTTGGACTAAAATGCACTGTAGTACGTTTATGTGAGTATAGATCTAATTAATTTAAAAGATATCTAAAACGCATTACTCAAATAAAATCCATATAAATTCTTGTATTTTAGAAACTTTTCAAAACAATGAAAATAAGACAACATTTAGAATTTAAAATAAGGCATTGCTACTCCGTCTTCAAAATGGAGGCTTCGAGTCTTTCTCCTTGTTCCCCTTATCGACAGCTGACCTTGAACTCTCACCCACTCTACAACTTTGGAGAAAGCTTGCACCATCTTACAGCCAGGGTTTCACCTGCTTTTCTTCGGAATCCTCTATATCCCCTGTGTACAACATTATTCTTTCACCCATGATTAAGAATTTCAAAATTGTTTACATCCAAACTGAGACCAATTCCATGGCTATAAAAAAGGAGCTTCATAACAGTAACTAAGTTAAGTTTGTAACGCTTAGCTAACTATGCAGGGTTTCAAGTGTTAAAGGAAGTGTATGCAGGCTTAAAGGCACTCTCTGTGTTAGGCCAGGTTAACTAAGCCGAACTGTTGGTATTAGTGACTACAACAGGGCACAACATAATGAGATACTTGACAAGACCTGCAGCTTATTAAACATAACAATGTACGTACGTTGATGAAACATTATTTTAAATCCTAAAATATATTGTATAAATTTATTCCTGATTGTATAAATACAATGCTCTTCAGGTATGTACATTTTTTACGGATCTGACGATAAAGGTGCTGCCTCTGAAAACCCTTGCGTGAATAAATGTCTAAACTATTGAATTGTATACCGCGTGGCCACGATAAAAGGTCCTAAACGGATTATAGAGTCCATTAGAGCTATGACGTGCCTTTTTCTCCGAAAACTGAATATGGAGATTTCAGGAAGAATATGTTTAAGATTCTTATGGTAAAATACTGAACTGGGGTGAAAACTCGAGATTTTATTTACAAAGGTGGGTCATATTGTACATAATTTTAATCAAAAGAAAATTCTCAACATTTTGACGATATATTTTACCCCGTTACCAAACTAGAGCTATAAACGTGAATCGCGTAAGCTTTACGGGTCGCCAAAATCAACAGTTTACTCTGATTTGCCGGTATTTTAGTAGGTATAAGTCGCTTATTAAGAGTTAATACCTAATAAAGTAGTTCTTGGTAAAAGCTCATAAAATGACAAAAACAAACATAATTAATTAAGAATATGACAATATTTTTAAAATAGGAGTTGAAAGAAAACCAGTTGTCATGGTTAAAGCTACGCACTTTGTATTTTATCTGCTGTGTTATATCAGCTGATTTATTTGTCCAGCTTTTGTATTGTTATAGGCTATTTCAAATTTGTTTAGCATTCATCAATGTGACCATGAGTATACATTGCAATTGTCACGTAGCAATGTAAACAAATTTAAATAACAACATTACAACAGATAGAATCAATCAGCTGATATAACACGGCAGATAACATATTGCAAAGTGCGCAGTAACTTAACCATGACAACTTGTTTTTCTTTCGCAACTCTGTTTTTTACAAGATATTGTTATATTCTTAATTATGTTTGGTTATAGTAGTTTCATGAGCTTTTACCAAGACGAACTACTTTATTAGAATTGTTGCTATTAATTTTGGTACTAAGCAAATCAAACGACCTTATACACTACTAAAATACCGGCAAAATCGAGGTTGAAATTGGTTTAATTGTTACAGCTCTAACACGAATAAAGATACAAAATTGAGTTCATATTAAAATTATCTTTACAATGATATGCAATATGACATACTGTACCTTATTATTAAATGTTTGTGACTTATTCATGATAGAACAACTTCAATGTTTACATCCATTTTGAGGTTAGAAATGTTTCAAAAACATGGTTGTACGACATCGTTGAAAAGTTCGTCAAATTCTGAGTCACAATACGTAAACACCATATTTGTAATCGGATTGATAATTTGACTACAGGGTGACCCGTAAAAGCTTACGCGATTCACGTTTATAGCTCTAGTTTGGTAACGGGGCAACATATCAAAAGCATTGTTTCGTTAAAATGTTGAAAATTGTCTTCTGATTAAAATTAGGTACAATATGACCCACATTTGTATTTAAAAATCTCGAGTTTTGACCCCGTGAGTTTCAGTATTGACACACTCTGTATACTGAGAATATTAAAAATATTTTTCCTGAAATCTACATGTTCGATTTTATGAGAAAAAAGTTTGTTTCATCTTTCTAGCTCTAACAGTTCTCCTGTAATCCGTTTAGCACACTTTATCGTGGGCACCCAGTATAATATTATTATTTCATTATTATAATCATCATCATCATTATGATTATTATTATCATTATTATTTCCAACATTGAGCACCTTCTACATTAGTATAATACTATGATGGGTCAATTTTTATTTGTCTAAGTTGAAAACATTGCCTTTATGCTAGGTTGCATTCGCAGCTACTTTATTTTCTTGCAATAGCTCTTTTCCTTAAGAAGAAAATCACAAGTAATTATTAATACATTTTCACACATTAGTGAAACAACACTTTAATAATAATAATTTTCTAAATATAAATTTTACATTATGAATTTTAACAAAACAATAATCAAGCATTAATTAACATATTCAGATAAATACAATTGGATTTGTATCTAGTTTAATTGAAAGCTAAAGTACGCTTTATTACATTCACTTAAACCACTGGTGCAATAAACTCAACGTGGCGTGAAACATTACATTGAACCACTTTACAATGAAACACTCAATTGTTAGCATCAGTGATCATCAATGATTATTGTTTTTGTTAGTGAAAAGTCTCTTAAACACCCGTCTCGTTTTTATGTATAAACACCGCTAAATTAAAAATTAATCATAGAAAGAAAACTTGTGAAGTTTCTTTTGTAAAGTTTTTGTTTCACTAAATCATTATTTGAGATGCCGACCACTCTCATGCAGGTATTTTAAGGCAAATGTGTGTTGAAGGATGAGTGTGATGAGTGGTAGTAATGAGTTATGAGGTGTAGTCTTGTTACAAACTAAGGCCGACTCTTCCTTAGAATGGGTCATTAATTAATAGCCCAACGACCAGAAGAAATACAAGGACCAAGAAAAAAATGTTTATTCAAGAACAAGTTGGACAAAGCTATATCGCTGCAATGCAATAGTTTGGTGGTGCAATATCGTAGATTGGTTCTGAAACTGGGGCCAAGTTTGCTCCAAGTTGCCACTTTGAGAGCAACTCTGAGTTGCAAGCCACAACACTTGGCCAGTTGTCTGGGCTTGTGGTCAGGTATTGTGCTTGCTGGCTCATAACGTTTAGTGAAATGTTGTTAACAATTAAGTAACATTATTTAAGGTAAATAGTAATTTGTTATTCAGCACCTCCATTTTCATGTATGAAAGGTTTATGTGGGTTGCTTTAGGGCTATGTTCATTAAATCAAGTTATTTTATTCTTCAGAAATTTTAGTTAAGTTTGTCTTAAGATATATTTAAATACCTAATTTTGAAATATCTTGTAATGTACTTGTATTTATATTGGAATGTATATTGATTTGTTGTATTGCTATTGTACATATTTAACGTGGTTATGGTAGAGGACTATAAAGTTGTTAACTTCGTAAGGTAAATAGTAATTTGTTATTCAGCACCTCCATTATGTTATGTACTGAATTGAAAGTGATACATTCACGAGGTACAACTCTTATGAAATATATTTTCAGTCTGACTATATTTGATTTTTCTTCATCTCAGTTTCATACAAGAAATTATTCACGATCATGAAAACTCGACACCAAGCCTTTAATTGATTCCAAATTGTAAACAAGATACATAATACTATCTAAACACTGTTATATCTCATATAAGTAGGCCTAATATTAACATCTGTGAGCAGGTGTTTTTCTTTTTTTCAGCTAATGGTCACAGTATTTTACTTTTAAAACTTTACTTTTATTAACACGCAACTTAACAAACACAAAATATTACAGAACTGAATCAAAAACATAAACAAACAAAAGGAACAATTCATTATTATTTATCAATCAGCCAATTATATGATTTCTAAGCACAGTAGTTTTTACGGTTTGTTTTGATTTTTGTCGTACATCAGTAACTTTTAACATTGTCGGAAAGTTTATTTATTAGTTAATTTTCTACCGGCTTCAACAGGAAGTTTATCGTACAGTTTAAGCCTATGGTAGTTTGGTGGGATACGCCTTTGAGTCCTTGTATTGTATCGATTAATGTTCTCGATAATAGTACACTTAGACCTATAAAACAACAACCTTTCCAAAATGTACAGAGAGGATAAAGGCAATATGAATAGGGATTTGAAAAGTTCCCTGCAGGATTCTTTAAATTTAACTTACAATTTATTCTAATTGCTCTCTTTTGTAGGATAAACATCCTTCAGACTTTTGTTTCAGAGCAATTACTCCATAATCATCTGTAAGATAAATGAGGATGAATGATTCCCTAATATGCCATCATCAAAACATCTTGGCTGTATAGTGGAGTGAAAGCTTTTTTGATAAAAATAATCCTTTGGACACTTTGTTACAGACAAAATCAACACAATGATCCCAAGACAGCTTTTCATCTATAAAAGATCCAAGAATTTAACAAGATCAGTCATTTGAAGAGTCGTGACATTGATGGCTATTATGGGTATTGTTGTCTTGCACATGTGCACGGTTAATATTAAAATTAATATAAAATGTTTTAGAAAAAATGGTATTCAAAACCAGATGACTAAAATAGTCTACACAACAATTAGTTTTGTTCATAGCAAGCTCTCTAAGCTCATTAAAGCTCTTTCCTTTAAAACTAAGAGTTGTGTCATAGGCATATTGTAAAATATTGTAATTCCTTACAATATTACCGAAGTCAACTTCTATACATTTATTAACATATAAAATAAATAAGGCAGGACCTAGAATGGATCCTTGAGGGACTCCATGGTTTAGATACACTACATTTGAAATTTTATTTTCGATTTGTACTTGTTATTTTCGAATATCAAACTGTTTTACAAATGAACTTAATCTTACGAAGAAAGCAAAAAGACGGAAATTATTTCCTAACAAGTGTTTTGAGAGCTCAAGTTTGTCAACTCTCAAATCCCATAACGATTATTGAAAATCATAACCTTTTAAAAGCTGTTTGGGGACAGACATTTATGACGAGAATTTCGCTTGGTCACATAACCATTTAACACATTGACACATAAAGATTTATTTTTGTTTCTATTAAATTGCAAAGTGCCGATAGGCAACTAACGCATTGTTTTAAATTACATTTGAATTATATAATTATAATACAAATTTTATACTTTAGGTCCAATATTGCTTAACCTGAAAGGACCAGTATTTACTAATGTCATCGAAACATTATAAATTCATGTTACCGTCGTTGTGTTTCAGGCAACGCATATGACAAAGATATTTATCCTAAATCAATCATAGAGTTATAAGAAGAATGTAAGTTCTGTTTATTTGAATGAATAGAACAAAGTGTTTCTCTGCATTCTCAAACTCGTCACGTATTGAATCTGTTGTTGCAAGTCATTTGTCTGTTTCTTTTTCATCAACTCGGGAAACAGATTGCTCCTTTTCTTTAGAGTTTCAATATTTTTGAAATGTATGAAATCCCAATAACGTGATCCCTTTGGCTTGATCATTCTAAGAATGATTGTAGCTGCCTTTAAGCAAGAACAGTTGTAATAATTAAAGTATGAGGCTATATACCGTGTGTCAAAATACGCGTCATACGTCTTTTTTTATTACCATGAAGTTTTTCAGACAGATCAGATTAAAATTATTTTGGACAAAAGTGTACCTCAGCCATTTAAAGTCCAAGATCCCTCTTAGGTATTTCTACCCTCGTTTGATATTTCAATACAATGGTTTTTGATTCATGTTCAGGCTTAGAATTGCCAAAACCCCATTGGTTGCATAGTCGAATCTATTTCAGAATGTCTTTAAGTCGTTACAAATGGTAAAAATAGCCCGTATACATTCTTGTTCAACGGACAGTGTTCGTCAATTTCATTTTGTTTTCTCGCATCTGGCTTAGACCGGTAAAGTGTGTTACCTCTGCTTTGTACATTGTTAATTTACTAAGTAACTCGTTCACATCTGATTTAAGTCAATTATTACTAAGTTTTTTTGCTTTTCTTTATTCGAAACCACAATCCGTCAACGCTTTAAACAATAAACTGAACCATAAATGGGTGGTTTTCTTTTTGTTTGGTGAGGTTGTGTCAAATAAATGGAGGGTTGAACATTTCATTTAACGGTACTCAACCCAAAGATTCTTAAAAGTTTTACTTTATCTTCTAGTAAAACCAGGCCGAAATACAACTATGCGCTGTATATCTTAAAACAGCAATTCAAGATACAAAAATCTACTATGCTACAGACAGCGAAAATACAAACCCCCTATATGAGTAGATGTGAAGAATCATTTATGGGTAGACCGTTGGAAAAAGGTTGAGTTTAAAGCTAACTTTAAATAATTATGTAAACGAAAGTTGTCTACAAAACTCGGCTAGAGAGAGTGGAAATAATTGTTTACATTAACAAGCAAAGCTGGGCACTTGTAAAGTAATGTTTTCAGACTAAACGAGTCACTAATGGACTTACAAATAGCTGTGACGTCACGCCAGTCACAACTCAAACTTTAACAGCTTCATTTAACTTACAAAGCTTCTTGATCGAATCTGCAAAGTAATCATGGCTTCGTGTATTTATTCATTCTATCATCTTTAAGCAAACTTAAATTGACATTTACGGGGTCACATATGCATCATTAAAAAAGTATTCTTTATCACTCGTCCTTAACGTGACCTCGCCCGCGCCTCAGTCGTTAAACTTGAGCTCGTATCAAAGTTCTCCAATTTGAGACCTAGTGATAAAATATACTTTTAGAATAGTATTGCATTCACCTGTTGGTTTTATTTTCAACTTCATCCACTCCACGCGATCCGACGAGAACTATCAAATTTACTTATGTATGAATTGTCTATACATACCTCAACACAACCTAGTTTATGATAGTTTAAAATACATACGCTATTTTTACGCTGTAATTTAAAACAACACATTTTACTGTGTTTAAGTGACGTTTAGTTTAATGTAGCGAGACATTTCAGAACCGGAATGGTTGTGTATTGGTCTGAAAGGGGTTGCAGTATTATTGGTTTCTCGTACTATTCAAGGCTCTATTTCGTATATTCAAAGGCCATTTTTTCGTGTAAGCTCTGATGAGCCTTCGTGTAAATTAAAATAACTTGAACACACAGTCATGTAAAACCTTAAGAAAATTAATGTAAATATATATTAGTATCTACAAAAGGGGAAACGTAAATAGGCAAAACGGGAACAAATAGGAATTAGGAACACATTCTTTCATACATCAAGTAGTAAGTTCACACTCGTTGTAACGGAAGTCTTTCTGGTTTAAAAAATATGGATCGTATTGCATACCCTGACCGGACATTAGATCATAGATGTGGCATACGATATCACTTACAAGTCAAATATACGAGTTGCATACCAACAAGACCGCTCTGAGTTCAGCTCTAAGACCGGAAACATTACAGCGAAAGTTTAATCAAGAATTACCCTGGTTAAATAGCTACACTAGATCCAGCAGGATCAAAAGTAATTGTGAGAATAATAGGATTTTAAAAACCCAAAGATGTAATATTGTGCATATCTGGCATATCGAATAATATTTATCGAAAATATTATATATATTATCTAATATATTGAATCTAATAATATAACCCATCATCAGATGGTGGTAAATTAATTGCTTTAAAGCCCCATCAATCCTGCCTGACAATTTCAATCTATTTACACATGTTTGTCAACCTCTTTACCTATTTTAATTTGTCACTTAAAAGGCTACTCCTCAAAAAGGACAAGTTGTCTAAAAAAAGGACTAAAATTGTTTATTCTTCTGCAAGGGTTTACGAGTCTATTTGTACAATAGTTTCTTTAGTCATATCAAACAACTTATAAGTCCTCAGCAACTTGGCTTTTACCCTAGTCGATCTATTTCGTCTAACTTGATTAACTTTTCTGAATACTTGTCATTTAGACCAAGGTGGTTAATGTTATTTGTACGCTAAAAAAGGCATTTGATAAGGTAAATCCTCTCAATTTGCTCTCTAAACTGAACTACCATATGGGCTGTTTTCTGATTTAATAAAACTATTTTCTTCTCATCTAACAAACTAACTAACGTATAGAGCTCATCTAATGTTGTATATGGCAGTTTTTCATCTTCAGAGTTTATAGTAGGATCCGGTGTCCCACAAGGATCAAACTTGGGCTCTATATTGTTCACAATTTTCATCAACAATGTACGAAATTGCATCAAAAGTTTTAAATTTTATTGTATGCGGACGATTTAAAAGTTTTTCGAAGTCCCAATAATGCCCAAGTAGACCTGGACCATCTTTCCTTCTGGAGTAACAATAATTTGAAATTTCATATTGATAAGTGTGCAGTAGTGACATTTTCCAAAAATCAAATCATAATGTAATCTAATTTAATTATAGCATGTGACAAAGATCCCTTTCTTTTAAATCTTCTATCAACTATTTGTTACATTTGACAGTAATTTTTCTTTTTCTGCCCACGTAATTGAAAAGGGTAGGCTAAATCGGCATTTTCACTATTAGGTTTCATAAGAAGATCAAGTAACTTTTTGAATGACCCAAATTTAAAGCTGCATTGTTGTTCATTAGTTCGATCTAGGTTGGTGTTCGGTTCAATCATTGATTTTAAATGTACATTTAAAGTCAATGGTTCAATTGTTTGGAGCCCAAATTTCAGTTATAAAAAGTCGGAAAACAAAATTATTTTTTTTACATTTAAAAAAATATTTTTTAAATATTAAAATAGTATAAAAATAATAAATCTAAATGGTATATAACATATAATACCCAATAGCACATTTACCATATAAATAAATTTGCGAAGAATAGTCTACACGTGACATGTCCTGCAAGTTTTCGATGTGTGGCCTTGCAGCTTGCATTCACGTTCTTTGTTTGAAGTTTGTTGTTGACGATGGGAGTTCAGAAGTTGAACTATTATTGCGGACATTTTTCATCGTTAGTGAACAAAAAGGATCACGACGTTTCGAGATCTGCAATATGATCCCGTTTTCAGGTGAAAATAACCTAAAACATAACACAGAAGATTAGAAAATGAACTAGCTTAAAGTAGTCAACGTAGCTGACCAGTCAAACTCTACCAAACAACATGTAGTTGTTAAGTCAAACAACAAATTAAATCTTAGAATGATCTTTTCTTGCATTCACGCTAACATTGTATAGTAGTTCCACTCATATAATGTAAAGTTTTTGTTTTTTTTTGTTGGTAGTTGGCATAGCTTTTTGCTGCAAAAACAGTGTCACTATAAACAAATACTGAAATACAGTAATCAAAACCTGAGACCTGAGTTGATTAACCTCTTTAGTCTTTTCTAGTCGTTGTTTATGTCCTGCGAAAAAGTGTCAAGGTTGTTTTTTAGTGACATTCAGTTGTGTTTTGTGCTGTGAAATGGAATAATTACAATGCCTCGTTTTAGCAATAAGCTAACTAAGAGTAGACAAGGTGTAGGGAAAAAGAAAACTGTACAATCTACACCCGAGTCAAATCCAGAGCCTAGGCCTACTTTGACTCCAAAACCTGTGAAGGTACCTTCCAGTTCAACTAGGAAAATAGATGTTTCTGGTTACACAAAATATTTGACTAGTTAATGTTATTATTTATTTGTTTCCAACGGTGAACACCATTTTTACATTAGTAATAACATTGATACAAGGAACAAGTTACAATATTTAGAAGGTTTACAATAATTAAATAGCATGCTAATGAGATGATTATAATTAGTTGTAAGGACAACAAAGACCCGAATGGACATATTATCCAACATGCTGACGGATACATCGCTTTGTAAAAGTTGTCGAAAGAATGGCCTGAAAATTTGTACGGTCAAAACTGTTGGCCTAGAGTCAACTTTGGAAATCTTTTGTTCTCACTGTTGCTACTCCCAACAGTTGTAGTTCAAAAGTGAAAGTAGCTGATAAACGTTTTATGATGTAAATATGAGATTAGTTTACGGGTTACGGACTGTAGGAAAGGGCCAGACTGCTGGTCAAATGTTGTGTGGAGTTTTGAACTTGCCAAGTCCGCCTACTAAATTTACCGCTTACTCTGAGGTCTTACGAGAAACAGCAGAAGTTGTAGCCAACGACTCTATGAAAGCTGCTGTGGAGGAGGCCATAATGGAAAACCAAATAGTGATGGAAGACAATGACAATCCATCAGTACCACTAAATTGTAAAGATTTATCTGCAGGGTTTGACGGTACATGGCAGCGCAGAGGATTTAAATGCTTGAATGGAATAGTTTCTTGCACTAGTATTGACACCGGTAAGGTTATGGATATGGTTGTTCTCTCCAAATGTTGTATCTGTCTTGATAAAGAAAATCATGACTAAAACTGTCCTGCTAACTATAAGGGTCCAGCGGGGACATGGAAGCTGCGGGAGCGAACGAGATATTCCAGCGCTCTCTACAAAAGTATGGTGTGCGTTACGTAAAATATATACGTGATGGTGACACAAATAGTTTTGCTAGTGTTGTAGAAAAGAACCCTTATGGAGATGAGTGCCCCGTTCAGAAGCTTGAATGTATAAAATCATGTCCGTAAAAGAATGGGAGCTCGCTTGAGACATTTGAGGCTAGATAAAAAAAAGGTAAAATTGTCAGACGGTAAAAGACATTCAGGAAAAAATCGCCTGAGTGACAAATTAGTTGATAAGTTCCAGACATACTATGGTAGGGCTATAAAAAACAATACTGATAACGCCGAAAGCATGAGGAGAGCCGTTTGAGCAATTTTATTTCATCATGCCGCAAGCGATGAAAACCCAAGTCATTGCCCTCAAGGGGAAAATTCTAACCACCAACCATCACCAACCAAAATACATGATACACTATTTGGACTTTTGATGATTATAACAGTGCTGAAGATGCCTCACAAGCGGGGAAAAATGCGCATCCGCTCTACATAACATTTTTATCTCAACTGTAGGATCTACAGGCTGAGGTATTTCATAATTTGAACTTTGGTCCTAGCTGGGTGTCACTTAACTAGAAATGTGTAGTCTACTTTAAGTTTACTAATAAAAATTGGTAGATAATAAATAAACTTACTGTTCTTTTCCTAGGCGTCGGTGCACACAACCTTAGTGTGTATGATTCGAACCGGCGAACAAATAACGACAGTGAGCTGTTTAACATGACACTAAGACGGCAAATTGGACAAACTCATTCCTAAGCATGGTAATTTATTAGTAGGTCTTGAAACCTAGTTTATTAACTTAAAACAACACCTAGTTTATTATACAAACACGCAAAGAGTGAAGCTTGGGCACGAGTTGACCATAAAAAGGCAAAGCGGACGTATTTAATAAAAGACATTGTGATCAAACGAATGACAAAGAAGCTGGAAGAAGGGAGAATAACACCCCTAGAATTTGTGAAGTGTGTGGAGACAATGGTTGGAGGTTAGTAATCACCTAAGTACTCGTATATGAGTGTGGGTTAAAGTAGAAGTAGGCATAATTAGATAATCTTTAGCAAAATTCTACCATAAAAATCAAATGTGTGTAGGATGAGTCTATGTTTTGTGTGATAACTCTAAAGTACTGGATGGATTTTGTTCCAATTTTGCAAATTTGTTCCTTATGCAGCCAAACCCTACCCTGAGTTCTATTTTGATGATAATACAAGTCATGATGATTAGTAGATGATAATACAAGCTCTACTCCAAAGAAATTCATGTACAGAATGACCTCTATACAAATCTTGTATGTTTGAAAACATCTATTGTAGAAATAAGTCCGATTATGTAAGTCAAAATTCAATAAATGTTTGGGCCGAACTGGGACTTGAACCCGGGTCTACCGCTTGCCGGGTGGTTATGCTGACTGCTGAGCACTACACCATTAGTTGGGCCTGATAGTGTAGTGGTCAGCATAACCGCCCGGCAAGCAGGAGACTCTGGTTGAAGTCCCGGTTCGGTCCAAACATTGTTGTCTTCAAATTTCTTTAGTAATAAATTAGCTATTTAGCGTTTATACAAAGTAAGATGAATGAATCTACAAAAATAAATGTACAAAAAGTTTAAAAATCCTTCAAAAAGATTTGAGTATATATATATATATATATGTGTGGCTTTCACAATAATTATACAAATAAAAAACAACCAGGGAAACCATATTAGGTGTTTACCTGAGAATTTCATTTTGAACAAATCTATTCCCAAAACAACATACACTAAAATGTATATAGTGTATTGCCGTGAGAAAAAAATGTTTGAATCCATTTTAAAATACTAAAAAATTTATTTTAATTTTACTCATTTTTAATTAGTAAGTTGCTAACTGACAACTCAACCCAAACAGGTGCAGTGACGTTGCCCGCGGCAATTGACAAAAATGAAGATAACAATTATTATGGGGAAGATGAAGATGATCCTGAAGAATTGTATCAGCCACTTCTTCCACCACCGGCACTGCCTAATGACAACGTTATTTTACCAGTTGGTAAGTGAATAAAGAAAGAAGGAGGCTGACATTTTTTTTTACAATAAAAGTCATAATACAATGTGAAATTGTATTGACTATAATGAAATGACTATGACACACAAAAAATCGATCTTGGTTATGTATTGTTTTTTGTTGGATGCAATAACATTTATGATTTACTGTATGGTTCTTTGGAATAATTTACGAAAAAATGTATTATGACTTATGTGTAAAAAATAGTACATTGTGATAGTTAATTTTTGCTTTTGGTAATTAATTACTCTATAGAAGTAACTGTTGTCTTTTGGTTTAGGAATGCGCCAAAGAACTAATTTCAAGTACAGTATTTCAGAAGTTAACCGCAAGGTTTTCTCTCTGCAGATCTACTGTACTAGTTGATACAGTCTTTTTATTTTTTAGATGCACAGCGTTGTGAACAACATCAACTCCCTTAGTTTTAAGGGAACATGGATACCGTAGTGTCCATCTCAAGAATTTGTGATGAAGCAGAACTTCAGTCAGACTTGGAACTGAGGGAGCCGGAGGACAGCCGGAGGAAATCCTGAGTGAGGATTCACCGCTTCCAAAATGCATGTCATGCATGACTTATAGAGCTACACGCTTGGTGATCCCGTGTGGGCATTGACATGGGTGCATCACGTGTTCCGTAATTGCGATGCCTGCACTGTGATGCTGTTATAGGAAAATTGCTCAGCGTTTTTTAACTAGGCAACATGTACAGGGTGACACACGGGAACCTGACGGTTTACAAATGATTGGTTGGTACAATTGTTATTGGATAAAACCAATATTTATTACATCAAAATTTTGGAAATATAATGCCATTTTAGAAAAAGTTCATGTGTGGAAATTACATCCGGCATGTGACGCCATCCTCCTGAATACATTTTTCAAGTCTTGCCTGAAAATCGTTCTTAACTTCGAGTCAACAAAGCGTTGTCGATTGCTGCGACTTCTTCTTTGATCGCCTCCTTCAATTCAAATAGTGACCGAGGTTGGTGGGTGTAGACTTGTGCTTTGAGGTGTCCCCAAAGAAAAAATCACAGAGGCTCAAGTCAGGTGATCTAGGAGGCCATGGGGTGTCTCGAAGCGTGAGATGACCTTTCCTGGAAGCATTCTTTGAACGACTCGCATGGACTCTCTAGCAGTATCGAGTCGCACCATCCTGTAGGAAATAAGCATTTCTAATGTTAAGTCATGTGATGTTTGAAGCTGTGGGAGCAAAAAACGTGTTCAGCATGTGGATGTAACGAGCGAGTTGACTGTAACATTAGCACCATTTTCGCCTTCAAAGAAGTAGGGTCGATAATGCCGAATGAAGCTATCGCACACAAACGTAACACGCTGTGAGTGTAGAGGTCTTTTGAATTTGATGAGGGTTTTCAGGTGCAGTATCGGAAATTTCGCTTGTTAACTGTCCCATTCAAACGAAAATGTGCCTCATGAAATGAACTCAGAAAAGTCGCTGAACTGTCACCACAGATTTGTTATTTTTGACAAACGCGTCATTACACAAACATGCGATGTTCTACAGTCCACTCTTCCATGACTACTAAAATGGCGTGCATATACTGAGTTCAGAGCGTTATTCCCCCTCTACCCCACACCACAACCGAAGTACTGCGCTAGTCAAATCCGTCAGGTTCCCGTGTGTCACCCTGTATATATTGTACGACAGTTTTGGTTTATTTCTTTTGATATTAAAATATGTTTTTAGTATGGTAACAACACTTTTATTTCTTTTTAAATCTTGGAGCTAATTGAAAAAGGTGTTAAACTTTAAATGATAATAAAACTAAAATTGTGTACATTAAATGAAAATGTCTACACTGTCTTTATTTAGACCCATAAAAACCTTTCCCGGAGTTTGGCACTTTACTTATAGGACACCCTGTATAAATAAAAGTTTAAATTTCGATTCAGTCGACTTTGCCAATTACATTTGTTGGGTCTTCCAACTAAAAACCCTTCCAGGTTATTAAAACTCATCTCATTTTTCTTGTATATTGGTGTTTAATTTCATCAGGCAATGTATCAATTATTTGCATTCGAATATAAGATGGTTTTCTTGGTAATATATGTTAGTGCAAATCTATACCTCCTTGCAAATGTATAGGCTACTGCTCGTTTATGTTGCCACTTCAAGTATGTAAAGATTTATAACGGTAAGAATCTATATTTATCTGAAATTGTTTCTACAATCATGCATCCTTAACCCTCCTTCTCCTAGCATTTGAATCCCTTGTTTTTGGTGTTTGAGGACGGTTTGGATATTTGTCAACCTTCCAGAGAGCGCATAGGAGTTCAAAACTTGAGAGGGCGCACTCAGAGGTAAATAAATAAGATTTTGATTGCAAAACATTTTACAATGCATGGCAATCATCAGAAAAAATGATTGTTAAAACTTTCCATTCACTCTCACATTTAGGCCTATGACCCTTTCATACATACAATTTTTTGAATATCTCTCTCCCTCATTCATTCAAATTAACCCACTTTAGTCCCTATTCGGTCAGCCAATTACTAAGTCTTCTAACTAAACGCCATAAACTTGTCTATGTAAAAAGCAAAGTTGTAAAAATCTTAGTGTAAATGGCAAAACATCGTTTTTCTTAAAGTATGACATTTTAATCAACGTTTTAACAGAATATAGTGCAATAGATGAAGTGAAACACAAACAACCACAGAACTACACAAATGGTACAATGAATTCATGGTTAACTCGGCTGCCCCGTGCGCGAGGAGGCACATCACGGAAATTACCTCTGGGCCCTAATACAAATAGTTCAAAAGTTGTATTTATTTTTTAATCGGGATAAATTTTAAAAAGTAGCAAGCAAAGTCATTAGAGAATAAAAACTAGCTTTCAATTGAGAGATGAAACGTAATTTTATTTTACTATTTGGCTGCATTATATTCATTGCAATTATTAGCCTAAAATAAGATGTCCGTCAGACTTCACTGACTCTTTTACCATAGTTAAGATATTTCATATATTTTCAATTGTTACAATGTGTATTTACAAGCCTATGTTTCGGTATTGGTTTTGCATTTTGAAAAATATGCCACATTCAAATTGTCAACTCACCCTTAAAAGACCCCTATAGGGCTTAGCGTTAATGTTTACTATTACTACATGAACTCAAATATATTCATAAAAAGTACACCCATGGACTGAGTATAATAAAGGGGGCGTTCTACTGACATGTAGTTGCCACCACGGAAGTCTATGTGTGCTCGGAATATGCATGATATAGGTAACTCTGTACTTGTAGACGGGCAGCATTCTTAGTGCGTTCGGGTTTCCCGCCCTTTGCAAGGGTCTATGTGCAGTTACGTGATGAAAGTTTGCAAATATTTTAATTTTTTGTCAAGGAAGAGTTAAACTAGTTTTTGATTTTTGATAAACACATGTTTAGTACTTAAAATTAAGCTTTAAAAATTCAAATTTTTAGAATTATACATTTTTTTACTAAATATTACTCAAAGTGGAGGTAAAAATTGAAGAGCAAAAAACTAACTATCATACACAATTTACCCATCTTTAGTTTAAGCCATGTATTTTATATATAGCATTGAAAATAACGCTTCAATGTTGGTGCGTGTTAACCTCTGCAATGACGCTCTCCCAACCTAGAAAAATTAAAAATATATCCGTAGGCATAATTACTGCTTCATCTGTAATGTTTAGAATCATAATACCTTAGCTAGGTAATCACTGTAAGAAAAACTAAGGGCATTGTTAAGCATTGATAAAATAATATTAATAAAAACAAAACTGTCAATCGACTTTATATAAAAACAAACAAACTTTAAAAATGCTCAGAATATATTTCGGAAATGCCTTTTTCAACTGTAAATAAAAACAGTTGAAAAAGGCATAGCCAAAATATATTCTGAGCATTTTAAAAATAATATTAACTAATAGAATAGACTATGACTGTCTACTTGGCTCATATCTTGCAAAAATTACACATAACTTGTTTAACATTTGTGGCAAGTAGGATTTACTAACGCTCATCTAATAAAAGCAACAAATAACAGTTCGAGTACAATCCTATATTTGTGTAGAACTCTACCACTCCAGAACAGCAACTAATGACGAATACATATACTGTATTGCTTTGTATAACATATTTTTTCTTAAAATCATTGTGACGCATGTACTGTTCTCCATGAATATGTAAATAAAGAATATTGTCTATTGTGGCAGATACCAACATATATAATTTCATGTACCGTATATAGTTATTTTACAATCATTTATAATTACAGTGTAAATAAACTCCAATTTTTAACTACAACTTCATTTCTAATTCTGTTTCATAGCACAATCCGCTTGAAAATTTTCCGCTGTATTCAATGTTTGAAAGCTAAGCCAAAATCAAACTACCCTTTAATGGCTGACCTACCATCGGGCCGAGTCATCCCTACGAAATGTTTCTCAGTTTGTGGAGCAGACTACGCAGGTCCTTTCAAAGTCACTATCTACAGGCTTCGTAAACTCCAGCCCATCAAGGTTTACATATGTCTGTTTATTTGTTTTACTACCAAGGCAGTACATCTGGAGGTTGTAACTGATCTTTCCTCTGACGCTTTCATAGCTTGTTTAACCAGATTTATTTCCAGAAGAGGACTTGTCTCTGAGTTGTATTCCGACTGTGGTACAAATTTCATCGGCTCAGCTTCGTCCCTTAAGAACACATTCAAAGACCTCATGGTAAGCCTGAAACTCAATATTTTGCGGAAGGGAATCAAGTTAACTTCCATTTCATACCTCCACGTTCCCCTCACCAAGGAGGCTTATGGGAACGAGCCATTAAAAGTGCTAAATATCACCTTACAAGAGTAATTGGTGAACAGGTGTTGACCTACAAAGAATTTATTACCTTAACTACACGGGTGGAAGCCATGTTAAATTCCCGACCGATTTCTCCTCTCTCTTCGGATCTAAACGACTTTCTTTCACTGACTCCAGGACATTTCCTCACTGGTGGACCTCTCTTCTCACTGATAGAGGCCTACTTGATCAACACTACTCCTACTCAACGTTGGAAGTTAGTCCAATCCTTCGCTCAACATATATCTGGACTCGCTGGAAGAAGGATCTTCAAACTCTCCAAGCACATTCAAAATGGGACAAGCCTGGCAAAAACTTAAAAGAAGGTGACCTTTTCATCATTCATGAAGATAACTCCCCACCTTTATCTTGGAAGATGGGCAGAATTACCGCTACTTCTCCAGGGAAGGACAACGTTGTAAGAGTTGTCCATGTGAACACCGGCTCCAAGACCCTAACTTCACATCCCCCATTTTCTCTCTGTAAAAGACTCTAACATTTATTTTATTTCCGCAAGTGCAATTTATTTACATTATTTTGTTTGAACCTAAGTAGTTGGTTCAAAGGAGGCTGGTATGTCAGGTACCAACCTATATAATTTCATGTATATAGTTATTTTACAATCATTTATAATTACAGTGTAAATAAACTCCAATTTTTAACTACAACTTCATTTCAAATATTAGTACAGTTCCATTTCAACCAATAGTAACAAGACTTTCAAATCCAGCCATCTAATTGGTCAGTCAGGTCACTTGACCACTACCACCACCTTTCTCCTACTCACTCTCTTCTTAACTTCCATCAGTGAAGCAACTCATAACCTCTCATACTTACATTCTTATTTATAAACTAATTTAATATCAATAAAAATAATTTTACAAACCCGCACCGCAATTCTTAATAATTCAATACTATCCAAAATTCAGATCAGATCAAGAAGATGTTTTTAGTTTATTCATATTTTCATAAAAAAGGCAATGAACAGTGTTTTATTTGTGCAAAAGGATTTACAGGATTCAACACTCTAGGGCCCTCGCTTCATCTCCCATTAACACAAGGTTAGTGAACACAAGAACTGTTATTCATTGCCAAGTGTTTAAAATAAAATCTAATAACATTTTTAACTAAATTTATCCCACAATTTGTTTAAAGTTTCAATTTTAAAAATACAAAGTTTCAATTCACAACTAAAACGTTGAGAGAATTATTACTGGGCGTGCACGATACTGAAGGGCGTATACAATAATTTCTTTCCTCTAAATATCGTGCGCTTGCATCACTTGTACGGCTGTCATGTCCAAGGTCCGATGTAGCGTTTGCAGTCGCTGGACCCTGGCGGTACATCCGACGGCAGAGCTAATGTAGCAAACAGTACAGTGTACTGTTTGCCTGATGTACGCTCTTCCGGTGCCTGCTTCATGTACTGATTAACGCCACAGGACCATTTTTTAACTATAGGGAGTTATAACATGGATGTAGTGTTTGACTGATGTACTCAATGAGAGGGCCCGTAGCAATAACAGAAAAAAGGTTTACGAGTAATAATAAATCTGTTACTAAAACAATAATTTTATTATAAATTGGAATAATTATTTGCTAATGCTTAATTCAAATAGGAAAGTAGTAAATAAACCTACTAATATCCATAATAACTTAAACAAAATGAAGCTTACTAACTAATCAAAGAAAAGCCAGTACACCTTGATAGGTGTACTATAATAATAGTTGACAAATACTGTGCTATGACAAACATATTTCAACAGTTTAGATATTGGCATAGTATACAAACACATAAATTAAACAATTGTCTAAAAAGACATAGGTTTCAAATTGAAATTTAACTCATAACTCTCCTTACTGTTAGTACAAAGTTAAGAATTACTCAATCATAGATTTACTTACACATCAATATACCCCTCAAGATCATAACTGGAATATGAAGGAGTCTTTGCTGGAAAAGTACCTAAACTTAAGCTTACACTAAGTAAGAATACAGTTGACATGTTAAGTGAAGAGGTGTATTTAGTAGTCATGACGACTAGACAAGGTAGGGATCACAGTCTCTGCTCGGTTCCATCACCACATACTGTAGTCACTGTCCTCTTGGTACAGTGTCACGAAGAAACCAACGTATGTGAGGTACACGATGACGTTTCCTGCCAAGGTAAGGTAGCAAGCGCTTGAAGATATCTGCAACAACATCCACTAGCTGTTAATGAAAGGTTTTTTAACATATACTAAGCAGAGTGTTTTTGTACAAATGTTTTAGAGGTGACATTCAAAATTTGAGAGGAGTAAGTTTTTACTACATCTGCATAATGTAGCAGCCTAGGTCAAACCACAAGCTTACATCCAATTGCTCTTGAACCTGGAACTGGATCTTATACAATATATACACTTACAATGAACCTGTTTTGTTATTACCATTTTCTTTTACCTGCCTCAAGGATCAATATGTTTAACGTTTGAATATTTCTAATCTCATCTCTTGTTTTGACCAACAAACGGTCACTATACCGATGAATACCAAAAGGAAAACTTTAATGGGGGTCTGTGATATTTCACCGTTTTAGCGCATACTTGCTCCCTGCACCAATTTTACGTCTCAAGAGTCTGCATTTATATTTTTGAGCATAAACCCATTAACTCATGATTTTAGGTTAATTTCATGCCGTGGAATTAAAACACTGGACGGCTCTCACTGGTTGATTCATCGAGGCTAACACGTCTTGTCACAAGCTTATATTACAGTAAGAAAACGGTATAAAACTAAAGGAAGGCAGACCAAACAAAACGCCATAGAAAATTACATTTTAACATCTAAAAATAAGTGTAAAGCTGCATGGAAAAAGATCAAATCAGACAAAACTAGTTAAATATAACTTCTGATACTTTTAATAATTATTTTGTTAATTGTGTGAGTTTCAAACAAGCTAACAATAGTTTTGAGTCTGTATTGCTACATGTTAATAATTTTAGATCTACCGTATATACTCGAGTCTAAGACGCACCCATAAATTTCCCCTGAATATACGGTAAAAACTCTACACCCTCGTATAAGCACACCCCTTTTTTTATAATGTCAACAGTTAGAGGGCTATGATTTGTCAGGCCCCTGACCCCTCCTTAGCAACTAGTGACATAATTGCCAGCTGCAGCTGTCAAGAGGTAAAAGCAGAACAAAGAATGCATCACGCTTGCCTTCCCTCTCCCATCCCCAACCCTGCCCTGCTAGGTCCACCACTACCCCTCCCGCAGCACAAAAAATGTTGGGTTTGAAATCATTATCAAATTAGCGTACAAGGGTCAGCAGTGAGGAGATAAGAAAGCAGGTAGAAAGATAAAGGACCAACTGGGGTCTGGCGAGGGACTATTCTTTGTACAGTTCGTTAGGTATAGCATGGCCGGTGGCCATGAGATTTCCTGCTGGCCGCTTATGGCCCTATAGCCCATCTCACCGGCCATGCTAAACCTGACGAACTGTAATCAGTTAGTTCATGTTTTTGCCACTGGTGATTTACCCATATTTCCAAGCCCTAGTGTTTGATTTGCAATAGAAGCGCATCTCCCTCCTATATGCTACTGCATCCCTTCTCTTCTTTCTTCCCCTCCACCAACCTACAGACAAGTGGGGTGGGGAAGAAGAAGGCTGATGCAATAAGAAGCAATTCTGAGTCCCTAGTCACTTTCTCTGTTTTTCAACTATTCTTCCATTCCACTCTTCAAAACAGCCAAAGCAATACGCAACTCTGTTGTGGTTCCTGTGTTTCCTACCTCTCTCGTGGCCTATCTGAATGTTTTTGTCAATGTTTTGAGTGTTTTTGTAAACTTTCAAATGAATTCAATATTTTCAATATTTTTTCCTTTTGTGCGAGTCTAAGGCGCACCCGCATATAAGACGCACTCTTATTTTAGAGCCTAAAATATGGTAAATAAAGTGCGCCTTAGATTCGAGTACATACGGTAATAATCAGTGTAACAGAAACTCCTTAAAGTGGTTTCCAATCTCAGTAAAAGATGTTGTACTATGTGTGTCCAGTTTTAGTTCTTCACAAAGTGAAGATTTGTATGGCTTATCAAACAAAGTAATTAAGGAAATCATAAATGAAATTGCTTATAACTACCGCATAACTCCCAGTTTTCTCGGAATTTCCGGTCTAGCCCCCTGTACCCTGTACTAGCAACATTTTTAGCCTACTAAAGCACCTTTTGACTGAATCAGTTGTTCACATTAGTAAAGCGACTGACAGAGTAAGGCTAGCACCAACTTGGAGCTTTTGGAGCGTTAATCTTGACTCCGTCTAGCCTAGTGTTCTAGAAGATCTACGTAGTTTAGTTTAATATTAAACAGTTTGAAGTTTTCATAATTCTAGTTTTGTTTAAGTTGATGTACAATTTGATTCAAGGTTCAGTTGTAGAGGACTTTGCAGTCCTAACTTCGCCTTGTTAAACAAGACAATCTTTACCTTTATAACAAACAGGTTTCTAAATTATTCTTTGAATTAGAATTAAATGCTTCAATTAAAAATGTAGTTTCCTGTACCAAATTTAAAGTTCTAAACTAATGGTGATGATGATAAGACAAATAGATTCTTTAATGAATTGTCATTTGATTGAGCCCTACCAGAGCCAATATTGGGGTTACAATGAGCAACTGTTAAATTTTTTGAAACAATCGATCTCTTAATCGACCTTTTAACTGAGCGATATCCGAAAAAACATCCGATATGATGACTCTTACGAGTTCAAAGTTGTGGTTTTAACCACACTAAATAATTTGGCCATGTACTTACCACTGGTGCCAGATCAGGTGAGCGGGACAGGACGATGGGTAGTGCGAAGGACGAGACTACGAAGCCCATTGTGATGAAAATGGCGAGTTCAATGCTGGAGCTAGATGAGCCTGTGTGTTCCGTGTACCGCCTTGCTATAATGGTGGGCATCGGTGCCAAGACGTAGAACAATACCACGAAGAATGGCCACCACACCCTGTACAAGATGTAAAGTTTAATCAGGGTATTTACTAGCTAAATATTTATTAGTGTATAATCTGGGGAGGGGGGCGTACTAGGGGAAGGCCATAGCTCAGGGTTATAGTGCGTGCTCCGCACTAAATAAGCCCGGGTTTAATTCCGAGGCAGTGATAACTTTTCCCGATGACCACTCCCTGTGGTTTGGAAGTCACGTTAAGCCGTTGGTACATTCTATTGGTCGCTATTGTTTAATGACCTAATCTGGGAAACAGTGGGTCGTAGTTTGTTACAAGACTTCATCACATCAGTCATCAAAACACTCACTAACATTACATATATACCATCTTCACCAAAAGTCTCTTGTACTAACTAATAACTATTGTTTCTTCAGGCTGCAAAGGTATTTGTTAGTTTTATAAAATTACTTTCCACTTACTTGTCTTCCGGTAAAGCACAGGCTAGGATGACCAGGGTCATGCCGATTGAGCCAGTGAAAGCCAACGTCACCAACCTAAACATGTCAATGTGCAACTTACTGTTTTGTCTTCGGTGCTTTAAACCAAACAATACATGAAGCAAATGCCTTTGGCCTATTAATTGCAGGAGGACCAATATGTGTAGAACAGAATTCAATACTTTATTGCCACAAATACATCTTTTTACAATTAGGCCCTAAGCTTAAATAAAGTTAAGTACTAAAACAGAGGACATGTTCAAAATAATTAATCAATCTAATATTACTAATATTGCATTATAACCGAATGATTAATGGAAGTACAATGAGTCATTAAAGAACGTAGTATTTGTTTTCTAATGAGAAGGCAGCAAGGCTGTTTTTGAACTGATTAGAATTTATTAAACACTTAAAAATTGGTGGCAATTTACTAAAAAGTGTTCTTCCCATGTAAGATGGTATCCTCTTAACGGATTGGAAAAAGTGTTTCGGGTATTAAAAATTTGTTATTAACATTGTGTTGTAATCATGTAAAATCTTTTCATGTCTAATAAGTAATAATTGAATTGAACTTAACTGTTATATCAAAAATGTCTTAAAACCCACTAGGCATGGCACAGCCATTACTTAAAATCCAGTATAAACAGGTTTAAGAGACAAAATTCACAATTAAAATGTCACCATTGCTTAACCATTTTTTTAAATAAACAATGAATTTACTCACAAATAGCATACACACTTTTGACAGACAGTTGTCCCACTTACCATTGAATTATCTTCAACATTACTGTTTGGATAATTTAGTTGTGATTTTTATAGGAACCAATTTTACTAACTAGTTTCAGTTTTGGTTGAATTTGTTTCTATAGTAATGCATATTGCATATCATTATCATTAAACTCTCTCCAGACTCTAATAGTCTGGTGCCCACCCACTGAGAGTAGGTAACAAAGTTGAGTAAAAAAAAATATTTTCTATCTTATAGAAAATAAAGTGCTGAATCTTAACCTGGCGAATAACAGTCAGGAGTATTTGAAATGAGTTGGGTATTAAACCAAAGCCAAACAGGGTCCAAAAACCTGTGTTTGACTATACCTGCTGATGGGTTTCCCCGCCAGGACTTTCCTCTTTCACATTGTGGTAGGCGAGGTAACCTTACGATCTTGAGTTAGATCGAGGTGAGAAGCGAGAGCCTTATCACTTTAAGTCGTACCACCCTACCCGCATGGGCGTGGGTAACAAGATTCCGTGTCCCCCTAGCGCGTCGGCACCTATGCGCCGCGGGTCACATCAAGCTCCACTTGGAAAATCAGTCAAGCTGGCCCTGTCCAGTTTCCTGAATGAGGGATGGGATTCGGCCAACCCTTTTGCATTGTTTAGAGGGAAAACCTTGCGTAGGTACCCACTCAGCCTTTACAAGAGCTGCACTTTACGAGAGCCTTTACTCAGCACTTTGCCTTACAAGACCGGACCCACGGGACTCCCACACCGTGGTGGTACCGCCCGTTTGTGGTACCGTTTGGAGTGAACACGATGGGACTGCCGTGACTATAGAGGGATAGGAAGGGTCTTACGTGCTAACATAGGGGACTAGTTACTGGAGCCGTGACCTTTGTTATCTAACCCTCTCTCACCCTCCCCATCCTGCTCTTATCATCAGCAATTCTGGCGGTCTCGTCCTTTGTGGGAAGATGGCCAAAAACAAAATATGTTCATATTTTAATTTATCATTGAGCAGATTGGGATCGTTTCTATTTTTTTATATATGTCAAATGATTCAGTGAATTCAGCATGTTACCCTTCGCGAGTAATGGAATTATTGCAAACTTTCTTGATATGTTTCAGAGAGTAGTTAGTGTCTACAAAAGATGTTGGGCGTGGAGCTTCTGTTCCACCTGGGGTCAGGGGCGATTGCTCAAACTCGGGTCTAAAAAAAAAAAAAAGGACCTTCCTGTCTGTCTATGTATGCCCCTGGGCAGTCGGCTAGTGATCTTGTAGACCCTGCGTTGTCCACTTGTCATTTTGTGTATTTGTTTGTGCCGGGTAACCTGCTTAACTTATTTGGCGTTCTGAAGGTAAATCTATATGTGCGTTTTAACTCTTTCTAAAGCATTACTTTAGGTTAAACATACATACAACTAGAAAATAACCATAGTTTAAAAAAACACGCTCTGATTTCATAGAACAAACTAAAAACATGACAGTCAAATCATCACTTACTTGGTTCCCTTTGATGCTCTTCGTAAATTTGTATACAAATATCCCAATCAATAAAACGGAATCGTAACGGACGAATTGAAGAGCTCCTCACTGTTACAAAGCCTTAGTGAACTAATCGCATTATTAAAGAAGTACTGGATCAAATTACCTTTCTTTGATGCATTTTTTCAAACAACCGGCGGTTTGTATAGGGTCTCCCTTTATCAGGCTTGTTGGCAGATGCCATATTTGAACCACATAGAAAAAATCAACACATTTTCTCTGATCAAAGCTCTGAAAAGAAAGAATTGTTATGTATCATAGATACGTTGGCGACCGCGATTTTGTTATTTGATGGGGAATTTGCGACAATTAGATTTATTTACTTGCATACCTAAACAGTCTGGCACCTAAACTCAATTCTACAAAAGGCTAGGAATCCAACAGCCTAAACTTTTTTTGAATAATTCACGATCACAAAAAAACAACAATAAAATTTGAATATAAAGTATACAGAAAACCTACTACTACTACAACTCAAACAATCCATGCCACTTCATACAATCCACACTCCCGCTGGAAATGGGAGCATACAATTCTTGATCCTGGCTTTTAAACATTCCTTTATCAGATGAAAACCATAAAAAATGAAATAATATAATTAAACACATAGCCCTAATAGCGGTTATAAGCCGAGGAGATTGATTCTGTCAAAAGGCACAAGAATAACCAAAAACCTGATAAAACTAAAGTTCAAAATTTGTATTGTCGGAGCCTACCAGCCACTCAGTAATCAAGCAGGAAAGGTTAAAAGCGCGGCATGACATGAATTTAGCCTTCAGAACGTCAAATAAGTTAAGCAGGTTTACCAGCACAAACAAATACACAAATGACAAATTGGGACAGCATGAGGGTCACCACAAAGATCAATTATTACCACTACTAGGGAGCATACATGGGACAGACAGGAGGTGCTTGGGACATCGTTGAGCAGGTTCCTGACCCCAGGTGTAAAACAGAAGTGTGATGTGGCCCAACATCTTTTTAGACACTAACACTCTCTGAAACATATGGAAAGAAACCTGCAAATACTCCATTGCTGCAAAGGGTAACATGCTGAATTTTCTGGAATCATTTGAGATATATAAAATGAAAGTACAGTCAATCTGCTCAATGACGTAAAATATGAACATAATGACTTGTTCACACTTTCCTACAAGGACAGACCTTCCAGAATCAGCCCCATGATAAGAACAGTGATAGGGATTTGAGGAGGAGGGGTTAGATAACAAAGATCCGCAACTCCAGTCCAGTCCCCTGTGGCACCGACAGGCAATAAGCTTTTCCGTCTCTTCGTGCAAATTGTAAAACTGTACAGTTCGTGTTTTATTGTAATTATGTTTGTGTGTCGGCTTTAGGGCAAAGCGTTCTGACCTTTTGCAGTCCTAACCCGAGGTCTTCTTGCAGTTTGCCCATCTCACAGAGAGTACCTCAAGCCCAAGTACAAGAGGGAATCATAGTTAGTCCTGCTTACGTCATAGTAACGATTAGGAGCGATGGCGGAAGCTCAATAATAATAATTTTTCAATTAATGTGAATTATATCAATTAATCATACTGATTAAGATTAGCAGGGCTCTAATATACTGCCAGCTGAGAGTTAAATGTAGTAATTAGTTAAATCTTGTCCACACACAATGTTAAGTTAAAATATGGTGGCTACTTACGCTGTGAAGAACCAGGAATGCACATCATGAAACAGAAAGCACACATACAAGTATTAGTCAATGATAGCAAAAAGCCTAAACATAGGATAACTCATTTTTCAAACCAAGGTAAAATTCAGACATTTGTAAAGAATCAAAACCTCTATGAAGAATTCATTGCTGTCTGAGGTATTACAACTTTCAAGATGAAGAAAGTTTATTTTTGTTTTAGCCTAATCTGTGGGCAATAAAATGAAATAAGTTAAGCTTATCCATAGCACATCTTTACTTCTCTTTACACAAAAAGTATAGGGTGAAAACAAAACCAGAACTACGCACTTAGGTAATTTAGTTCCAATGCTTTTTTTGGATCTGTTTTGCTCACTTTAGGACTCTAATCTGACACACAATATTTTCTCAAAGTACAGTGCAGTCTCTATAATCCGGCCGTTCGCCACTCCGACAAGTCCAGTAATCAGGCGCTGTGATCGCTTCAACTAGCCACCAGTTTTCAAGTCTCTACTTGTCTGTAAATAGTGTGGCGCATGTCGTATGTATTGATTACTCCAGTTCACTTTAGACAGTCAGAGAAAAGTGCATTGTTCAATACTATTCTGTGCTTCCGTTCAGTACGGACCATAAGATGTTGCAAACACGTAAACATGTTACTTTTACAATAAATAAAAGGTAAGTGATTTTAAAAAGATTAGAAAGTGGTGATAAGCTAGCTACTCTACCCAAGGAATTCAACATCAACAGTTAAAAATGCATAAATATTAGGAAGAAAAAGAATGAAATTGAATCATCCTTCAATGTAAGAAAGATTATTTCTGGCAAATTGAGTTTTTTTTAGTGAACAGCCACTAATCCGGCGCTTCCGATCCCGATATAGGGCCGGATTAGTAAGATCGTACTGTATGAACTTTCCCACAACATTTTTGTTCAAACCAACATTATAATAAAATGAAGAAATCCAGTACAGATAATTAACAGAATGAAGCATTTGCCTTGACAGCTGTGAATCTAGACACAAGGTAAAAGGGTTTTTGAGGTATATCAATCTTGGCCTGGCAGACAAGCCAAGGGATACAAGGGAAAGCCAAGAATCAGAATATTTCAAGCTGGTGCAGAAATGGAGATAGTCCGCAAAATAGGCTTATTATGTGAAAGATAGTTACGAATGCAAAGAATCAATGCTTCACCTAAACCTTAAGTAGATATACGAGGTCAATTCAAATAACAAAACCATTCTGGTGTGCTGATTGACGCAACCAGTTAAATGTTAGCAAAATAGGAAAGCCTGCTTTAGACTTGTTCAGTAAATAGGCTTAGACCCTAAAACGACCTATTATGTAAGTATGTTGTGTAGTTTACATGTTCAAATACGCAAGTGGTCCTAGTCTGGACTTACAGAATAATGAAAATGCAAATAAGTAGCAATTAAATTGATAATTATAAGGCCATGTCTACATTAGTTAGCTATTTTCCAAACGAAATTCTTTGTTATGAATTCCAAACAGACTTTAGGTAATGAGCTGAACAGAAATAAACTAGATTATAAAAGAAAACAATAAGTCCGAACTAATTTTGATAATTACGACAAGTTATTAAATACTAATGAAAGACTAACCAATCATACAAATGGCTTAATTTTAAATACAATGTATTTTATTCCATATTAAAAACTTACCTTTCATTCCAGCCATCTTGTATTGACTTGACTCACAGTCACTGTGAAGTTTAGCAGAAAGCCGAGCTAAAAAGATTTCTGTCCGTCTATCCCCAGACATGTAGCCATGATGATAAACAAATTCGTTTATCTATGGAAAAAGTGTCAAAACCACTGAAGGCAAATAAAGTCGAAAGCAATAGCGTTGAAAAGGTTGAGAGGTGGCCGGAGAGCGCGGGTCCTACTATAAAACGTTAATACAGTAACTATAACTTGGAATAAATCAAAACGGCAAAAGATTCTCTTAGCAATCTGATGTGCAGAAATTTGGTAAATCTTTCGCTGTAAACATAGATCTTTAAATACTGCAACTTTTCTTTTGTCAAAAACTAATTTATATTTAAATATTGTAAACTGATTGTTTTATAATAACGTAGCTTAAAACAATTATTTTGAAATCAGTATTGTTTTATATTACAGTAAATCTACTCAATTAAAATATCGATTACAAATAATTTTCCTTACGTTTAAACTTTGATCTTATCAAATGTCCCTCGGGCTTTATTTGGCCCCCTCTTAACAACGCAGATTTTTGTATTGTGTATTTAAAAGTGCTAGTATGTCCAGATCTTGTTGATTACATCAATGTTGTGGTGGTTTTTCAACGTTATGTTGTAAATTACTGGCTGGTTTTGGACACTAGCCAATGATTTATCGACATTCACAAAGTTTAAGACATCCTCACTGTCAACGATCGTGGCTTCTGACGACATTACTAAAACCAACTGCACTCAAAAACCTTGGTAAACTACTACGCAGTAAAATGGCAGTGAACAGCTGACTTGAAGTAGGAAGAAAACATCACGTAGCAATGAGGGGATGTGGGGGCGCGCATGCAGGAGGCTGTGACGGACAGTGTCTAAACGCTTTTGACTAAACGTTGTCCAACTGTGTGTGTTTCGATTCAAGGGGGCTGGGGGCATAGCTCAGATGAACACAGAGCGCATCAAGTAGCTCAGAAGCGCGCCTGCAGTGCGTTGATGCCAAAACTGCTTGGGTTCAATTTCTCCTTATGACCTATTATGAATCCATATTCGTTGGTATAAAGCGCGTGTTTTGTAACAATATGACCTGGATTCAATTCCGGGTGCTATAGTAACAAAGTTTCACCATAGCCTCTCCTCGTGGTGTAGAAGTCACGTCAAACCGTTGCTTCATTTCCATTGGTTTTGGCATTTTAATCTGTGGTCCAACTTGGGGGGAAAGGTTTACTCTAAGTTTAATAATTGACTACTCCTCACCATTTTCAAATCACTCAGTAGATTCACAACTCATCCCACGTTTCAAATACCTTCCGAGTTAGCGAACTATAAAAACGTTATAGTTAAACATTGCTGTTTGCAGACGACACTACCCTACTGACCAGAGGCCGAAACCTGGAAGAAGTGCGGATTGAGGCTGATTTTCTCCTCGCACAGACTAAGGAGTGGTTCTCAGCAAATCGCCTGAAAATAAACGAAGAAAAGACCCAAACTCTACTGTGTACTCTTAAGATTCAAGAAAAAGATGCTTCCCCGGTAAAACTCCTCGGTTTTTGGGTTGACCCCAAGCTAAGTTGGACATACCATATACACCAGGTATGCGTCAAATTATCTAGAGTCTTATACGGACCTCCTAAAGAAGCTAACATCTGAAATTCCTAAACCATACCTTAAGACTGTATACCATGCATTTTTTCACAGTCACATCATGTATGGGTTGGTCATATGGGGTCATTCTACTGCAGTGCAGGACGTGAGCTAATTCTACAGAAAAACGACATTAGGATTATATTACACTCTGGCCATATCGATAACTGTAGACCCTATTTAAGGAGCTAGGCATCATGACCGTTGTAAGTCAGTACGTGTACAACACCCTTTGCCTGATAAAAGAGAACGTCGACAAGTTTACGCTGAGAGAAGAGCTGCACAATTACAGCACCCGTCAACATAAGAACTTGGACATACCGCGTTGCTGGTTAACTCTAAAGCAAAGGTCATATCCCGACTTAGTACTGAGGATCTACAACACCTTGCCGGGGGAAATTCGTGAAATAATTGGCGGACTTTAAAAAGTTGCTGAGGGACCAGCTGGTTAATAGACCCCTGTATTAGCTTGCGGGAGCTACATGAGGATCCAATCTGCGTCGGCTTCCGCAGTTTATAAAATATAGTTTTTCTTTTCACACGACGCAGTCTGTTCATTTCGGTCAAAGACGCAGATGGCAAGTATTCAAGTAAGATCCCAAGTAATCAAGTATGCACATATAAATAGCCAGATAGATTCCGACTGGAGATTTTCCCAGATAATCTGTGTCCTGTTAGGTATCCTAGTCGACCTAAGGGATATAGGTCGTAGCCTATATCCCTTAGAAGTTTACAAAATGTTAAGGTCCCTACTAGTATAGATCTTAACAGTCTTAAGTATAGATGACTTAAGATGGTGGCTGCGGGATATCTTTCTCTTTGTCATTAATTAATTTTGTCAACACTGAAAGGCCGGGATAAATGTAGCAGCTTCGATCTCAAGCCTCACCTTCAAAACTATTTTAAATTTAGCTTGGTTTAAGGTCCTGCACTTTCTAGCTACTTGTTTACTTCACCCCTCTCCAACAAAAAAAGCTAGTGCTTTGCACTTTTAATTAACAAGGGTTTGCACTCTAGGTAGTTTCTAAACTCTTAATATGTAGTTTTAGACAAGGGCCAAGTTAGCCAATAAAACAAGTGAATTATGTAATCAAAAGTACTTCTACAGTACTTCTAATTCATAGTAAAAGTACTACAAAGCTATTCTCGTAAAATATGAAGTTTGAAAGTGCAAACCAAACTTTAGAATCTTCGTTGTGTAGGAGACTTACCCATTTTCATTGAGAGTTGTGAAAATCCAATTAGTTTTATTGAACGAATGTTCAGGGGTTTTATATAGATTGGAGCTCAAAATCAGATGAATCATTGTAGTAGATTATCTTTAGCATTAAAATTTCGTTGAAAAGATAAATACGAGCTATATGGGAAAACGCTTGTTCAAAGGAACTAAAAGTTGTCTAGCACGTTTTCGATTGATACTATTTTATAATAGTGCTAAAACATCTTGTAAAGTAAATTGCCCAACGTTAAAAGTTTTCAGCTGTTCATGTAAGCACAGACCAGTGTTTTAAAATTAGAGCAAACCCGTCTGCACGTAAACCAAATGTTTGCTGTTAAGATACTCATTTGTACACGTTTTCTCCCCTACACACTTCTTCTACACGAGTGTCCGTAGTTTACAACCCTTCTCACCAAGACAAGGAGAGTGTACACTACACAGTGTGGGACGCACGTATTCATTACAATGTGTTTGAAGAGGTTGGCGTGAATGGAGTAAGTGTTCTTGGTGCGTCAAGAGTTGCCAATTAATGTGCAACTGTCACAACTGTAGTAGCCACTGAGTACCTAGTACGCACCGAGTATAGAGCTCATTAGAGATACTGCTTTGTTGTGTGTGACTCATCAACGCGTGGACTTGGAGTAAATTCGTTTGTGGCTTCTTGTTTTGTTAAGGATGAAGGTTGCAGTTTTGTTTATAAAGAAAATGTAAGTACGAGTATATTAACCTAACGTGATAAACTATGCATAATTGAATGGGGGAGGAGATGTTGACATGCTGGACGAGAATAAAAGAGGAAGGAGCTATATGTAAGACATGGGCAAAGAAGGAAAAGAGGTAAAAGTAGTTTAAACGTATAGTGATAACACGCCAATAACATATCCTTGTTTGCTTCCCATTCACCCGCGTCAAAACATCATACTATTATTAGCTTGGCGTATTTCGATATCGCTGTGGAGTACCATCTTCAGTTACTGGTTGGCTGTAACTGAGCTACTTGCTGTCTGCTATCCTATTGGTGGCAGGGCTGCCAACAAATCGTCCATTAGAGCAGAGATGCCAACTTTCCATGTTCTGGTTGCCATTTTCTGTAAATTGTAATACTGTTTTTTTGTTGAAGTTATTATCATTTTTATGATTCAATCATTTAATGTTCTCAGGATTTACCTCTTGGTTAGTGATGTGAATTCTTTAGTTTTGCCAATTTATTTATATATTTATTTATTTATCAACGGTGTAACACCTTTTTGTATATTAGCATACATATAGGAAAAAAAGTAATTGTTGATGAAAAAATTAGCCTAAAGATATACATGCATAACAGTGCTATGTCTTCCAATCTACCCCTAATACCTCTCTTTTATTTTTTTATGAGAAGGTTTATTTTTCAGGGTAGTTATGGGTAACATTAAGGGTACTTAATCCAATATACCAATATACACCAAACCGTAATTTCAAGGAATTTTGGAGACTCCCTGCGTGCACAATAGTTTCAAGTCCTTCACAGGGCTCAAATCGTTTATAAATTTTTAGCAGGCTCAAAAACAGTCTTAAAAGACTTTCTTAAAGACTGATTTCAAGCCAGTAAATTTAAGAACTGTTTGAGACCCATGAAGGGCCATAACCATGAGATGGTACTCCACTGCGATACCGAAATATTTAAAAGTAATTGTTATGATGTTTTGACGCGCTTTGAACCAGAAGAACTTATTATGGCTGTGATACAGGCCGCAAAAGCCTAAGTGTAAAAATTTAAATGAAAATAAATGCTTGGATATAATAATTATGTCAAGCAGTGAACAAAGGGTGTTTGGAAGTTAAAGACTTTTATGGCAACGTTGAAAATTAGGGCTAAAGGCACGAATTACGATGCTATCTACCTTGGTCCATCTATGAAGAGTATGATCGTTAACGGTTTTAATTAAATCCTGATTGAATACCAGCCATGAAAATTTACACTGAGCAGGACCATGTCCTGAAAATCTTAGGTTTATTGAGCCCCAGATAGTCAATAGGGTATACCAATAGTTTTATGAGCTATTTTCTTGTGGTTTTATTTCGTGACCTTTGTAAGAAGGTGAGAACCTAGAAACTATTTTTTGAGGTAGGGTCATTTGATAGCACAAAATGCATTCAGGCTGGTAGTGTGTTATTCTAACATGAAAGAATAATATGTATTGTGCTATATGTTCATCAACACTTCTTGCACCTACCCATGTAGTTCTAAGAAGTCTCAACTGAAAAACAACACTACAAGCGTACAACCCAGAACACAGGTTGTAGCGGCGAGTCGGTCTGATGAGACTTGAAGTAGCATCGTGTGAACAGGGCGTGTGCGAGTGGCGAGTGTTTGTAGTGTGAGTAGGGCTGCGGCCCATTCAGTGCTCTAATTGCAAGGGAGCGGGAGCCAAGTCCTAGTAGGCTTACTCAGACCAGGTCTTCAACCCCAGGAAATGAGACAAGTCTTATCCGCAGATCTTGGTGTTGGTAAGAACACCGACGCCCTTCTTTGTGAGACACTTTTCTTTGAGTGGTATAGGAGGGGTTGATCTTTTTTTGAATTCATTAAACGACCACTTTAGAAGGCTGTGGTTCAATTGAAGGTTTGTAGTATTTTTTGTTGGTAGTACTTATATGTTTTTATCCATCATTACTTCCAATTATTGAAACAAACCAGAAATTCTATAATAATTATGAACATTACTATTTAGAAAACAATTTTTTCGAATAGGAGAATGTGTGTAACATATGTACTTTTAAATAGGCTTCTTTTGTTTTGTACTATAGTCCTACAGGGTTCGTGAGTTAAGTAAAGAGTTATCTTGATAACACTGGAATTTAGAATGGAATAGTTCGAGTGAATGGGGGAGTGCGAATGTAAAATGGTGATCTTGGTAAGTTGCAAATGAGACATAGCACCAACAAACAATGAAGATGGCTGAAATGCGTTTTGATTCATTTCATACTGAAAGTAGAAACACACACCTAATTCGTAGTGTTAAAGTTTTTTTGCCAACCCACCCATTTAGGAACATTCGTGGACTTTATTGGTTCAACTTTTATTATGATTATGGTCGACATTTATAAAACAGTGTGAAGCTGCTGAGAGATTTCCTTTTGTTACGTTCAAACAATTAATTTTAAAAACTTTATAGTCATAATTAATTTTTGGTAAACGGTGCTTTAAACACTTTACATAATGAAATGGCTGAGCAGTGTCAAGTGTGTTATGATGTTGGCAGCAATGAGTTCCCAATCAGCTGTGGCTGACCGTGCGTTGGATTACACTGTTAATGAGGGGCTTTTCCACAGTCTCAACTCTTCATCAGCTTCATCATCATCATAACCATGCAACGCTCACCTGTCCACAATATACAATTTTAAGTATGAATGTAGAATCTGTTCACTAGACGTTTTATTGAGGTCCTTTTAAAATGCAACCAGCTTTGCTCGAATAACAAAGTAGTCTGTCTTATAATATGTGCCTTTTATTTAAAAATAAAAGTGTTTGTATGTGTAATTATAAAGAATTCGTGACCGCCCAAACTAATAATCCTAAACGTGTATTAATAAAACGTATCCTCAAAAAGTATTTTTCAAGACTTAGCCTATTTACAAGTGTTTTACATTTACGTGTGTGTGTGTAGAGCACAGCCAATAAAGGAATAAACAATTATTTTTCTGTTTGTTACAGTTGGTCTGCCTCATCCACGTCTGTGTTTGGTCGTCCGCTGTTTCCAGCCAGCCAGCCAGTCAGCTGTTGTGCAGCTGTCACGGGCTGTGATTTGTTTCTCTAAATTGCTGTTAACGTTTTTGTGCTTGTTGTGTTGTTTTATGATCAAATTAGCTGATAGAAAATGCGTGCATGTTGTTTGGTAACGGTTGACTGGTGAGCTTACGCTGATAACTTTTTGCTGCCTCTTTTTACTAATGCTTTTGATTATTTTTCACGTGAAGACGAAATTAGATTCCAGATACCAAAACGTCGTGTTCTTCCTGTTCACTAAAGCAACGATGGGAAACAATAATTGTGTAACCTTAGAAGGAAAATGTGTTAGGAATGCAAAGATACAAGTACAGTTTACTGCGCTTCCTACACATATAGTACGTGTTAATACATTTCGTCTGTAACGACCTTAGCGAGAAATTAATTATGGATTTATCCTCAATAAAATTTTAAAAATATATCAAAACCATAATTTTAAACTAAGCCACTGAAGCTTTAAAGCTTTACCCCTTACCACCCCTACCCACACATTGGATTTCCATGTTCAACCTCTACTCGTTACGGGCTTTGTGAAGGTACCACCTTCAACATCAAACGCTTCTAGAACCACTTTGAGTAGACGCTTGATTTACATATCTAGATAATCTATAAAACTGTAAAGGGTAAAATATTCCAAGAAGTCAAAATAATTACATTAAAGAGCATTTAAATTTAGACAATATTTGACAGATTGTAAACTGTATTGTGTATGTTTGACTTAACACTTGTAGATACTTCCTAGTCTCGTTGAATTATAGTGTTTGAAATGCTAGCTTTCATTTACCAACATCTATATTTTATACCCGAGCTCCACAACCTTCTCTAAAGGTTTACAAAACAGTTAGTTGGCCTTTTTCAGTAAGAGCTACAAAACAAAGTTGTGCAATAAAACAAATGAGCTTCGAACAAAGTAGTGTGTTAAAATACTTATTTCAGGAGTTGCAGAAGATTACGCCTGTAGTTGTTAACAAAATAACGCCTTGTTAGTGGCCGATGTGTGTCAAGCGATGTAATGGCGACCTGCAGGGTGCAGGGGTGAGGGCAAGGAGAGGGTCTTGTGCTAATTGCTGTGACGTCATGGACTCGAGTGTGCACTCTGTGCTTCCCCGGTTACAACCTCATTTGTGAAATCACCGTTTAACCATCAAACTATATTTTTAATTTAAAATTGTAATAGCTTACAGAAAAACACTCATGTGATGGAATTATGTGTTAGATGTAATTAATTTTAGTGATATGTTCTGACTGATGTGTCGAAAGCCTTGATGTGTGATTTAAATTATGTGTGTTATTAAATTTATTGACCGGCATATTATTTTTGCTGCCATTTATGTGCAGTGTTAAACTGAGGTCAGGTTGTACTTGCCGGCCATCTTGGATTGGATGTGCATAACAACAATGTTAACCACAATTCCAATACTGTAGTTTAATTATTAATGAACATATGACTTCACTTTTAGCACATCATTTGAACGGTAAAAACATTCTGAAATGTACTGTAAAGTTAATTTAGCATTATTATAGTTTTTGAACCAGATACAATAGGTGAAAAGTGATAAGTGAAAACACAATTTAGAGGGAGAGATTTTAGCAACTAAACCAGTAATGCTCTCAATTAAGTTAACTTCAATGGTCGACGAAAAGAAATATTTACGCCTTTTGCTTGGAATCTCCAAATTGAAAAAGGGTGCGGATTGAAAGGCATCTGGTCGTGAAAAGAGCGATGAAAGGCGCTGGCGGGCTGATTTCTGACCACAACTCTGATAAAGCCCCGTGTGAAAGCCTTGGGGTTGAATAGTTGGTGGCGAGGGGTGAGGGGTGAGGGAGGGAGGGTATCCGAGCTTCTACTAAGCTGACATAATGAGAGGCTTTCTGGAAAGCTAAGCGTAGATCTGTTTTTTGATTACTGACAGTTTAAACGGAGTGGTTATCGGTGCCTTTCGTCATTTATTTAAAGAACGCTGCCTTTTGTTTCGTTAACAATTTTAAAAGAAGTTTAAAGCTCAACTATTTTACTTCTTTTATAACGGTTTATTTAGTTCCTAAAAACTAATAAAAGCTTAGTCAAACCAAGCGCTGAGGCTAAACCTTGTTTAAATGAATTTTTACGTTATTAACGTTGTTTAACGTGTTTGTTATACTGGTCAATAACATTAAGTACTATTAATGAGAATTTGAGAGACGTGATGCACTATTAATAATACCAGTTGCGGAGAGAAAGTGGTGTATACCGTACAAAAAGGCTATTATTAAAACAAGATATTACTGTTAACAAACATTCTACAGATGTGTAGTTAAATTTGTGTTAGTAAAAGTTATAAAACAATGCATACAATACCTTAGAGGCACTGCCAAAACTGCTCTGGATTAATTAAATATTTATATAGTAAAGCAATAACTAAACAATTGATCCAGAACTATTTTTCAAAACAATAAAACCTTCTTCAATATTTCAACTTACTAGATACTCGTAGTTGCCCTGGTCGAATACAGTTCACATAATTCATTTAGCACACAGCAACACATTGTGAGTGACTAACACACGATATGTACGAAAATTGCATATGGTGTTCTATTACCAGTGAAAATTGTAATAATTTTCACCAGTTTACATTTATAGTCATAAACAAAATACATTGTGTTGACATGTTGATGAATATGAAAGTGATACATTATTTACGAAATGAATGGGATGAATAACAAAAAATGAGAGCAATGGTACTTTTAACCACTGAGAAGAAAAACGACCATATTAAACAAATAGAAAAAGACCATATTTAATAGTGTTATCAACTGTTTTGTGTTATTAGTATAGCTGGTTGTTACAGATCACTAGTACTGTATAACATCTAAGCACTACTTGTATCAAGGGTAGAGACGGACACTTGTGGTCAGTTGAAACTCTAGAGACATCTCCACGTAACCACTGATACCTCAGACTCAGGCTCAGGGTTACCAACCGTTCAATCAACTGCACCAATACTACAATATTCAATAGTATCGGTAACTTTTGATTGATTATGGGTGCCGCTGCTCTTAGTTTTCACTTTATTGACTACGTCACCAGGTTTGCCACTAGTTTAAAGCATCCAAAGTAATTAGTTCCAGTATCTCGTACGTATAATTTAAAATCAGTCAAACTGTCCAAGAAATAAATTTATTATCTGTTTATTGGACAGTTTGACTGATTTTAAATTATATATTTTCCAGTCACATCAGCCTCAACACAATAGTTACCAATAATTTGAACAAAGCTAAAAATAACAAGAAGGGTTTCTGAGTTTGAAATGTTATTGCACGATTTTCCCATAGTTTTAGTGTACAAGAAAAACAAGTTTTTTTGTCTGGAATCTAAATCTGTCTCCAGGTGAAAAGTAGCCTAAAACATGACACAAAACATTAGAAAACGAGCTAGCTGACCAGTCATCTTTTACCAAACACTTTGTGATTTCTTTGTTTTACCTTAAAACAACTAGCCTAGAAAACAATAAAACATGTTCAAACACGTTAAGAAGTTAAATAATTACAGAAACCAAGCACGTCAACGGCCAGTGACAGCGACTGATTGGCTGGCTGGCAATGAGCAGCGGACGACCAATCACATACGTGAATCCGACTGACCAATACGTAGTAACAGAGAACCAAAATACCTGTTCATACTCAGCAAATGAACGAGAAAGAAAGTCTTTATGGTTTTAATGAATGAGTTATTTTTGCCAACAAAGGATCGAGTTAAAATAAAAATGTCTGCAATAATATTTCTAACTCAGATTTTTACCATCTTCATCAAAATTCAAATTCTTGGTCAGACCTGATGAAGAAAGCCCAACATTTGAGAGATCTTGTCGAACAAGTGAAAATAGTTTTGGCTACTTATCAAATGTGTTATACAATTTGATGTTGTCTCTGGAAAATTCATGTTTGTAAAACGTTGTAAGGTAAAATAAACCTCTTCATTAAACACCATAGACGTGTAGGTCTGTATGAGCTCATCGTTTGATTAGCTTAACTTAGTTTAAGTGACAATTTAAATTGCTCAACAACGTTGTATTTTATAAGTTTTTTAAAAATTAGTTTGATGAGGTTAGTCTAATTTTTTCGACAAAGTACAAAGAGTAGAGGGGTTCAAGTGTAGGATTTGATAAGCTTAAATCTAACCTCATCTAACAAGGGGATATATTTGTGTTGACAGACAATAAGGTATTCTAACACCATGTATAAATATACAAATAAAATGAATGTGTTGAAAAAAAATTGCGGTAAGTGGGTAAATCAATTATATTTGGATTCGTGTTCATCTTTTGTCTTTGTTTTTGCCACTTTGGATTTCGCGAATCAAACATACCACTGAAGTGTGGCTCCCTACTTTTGAATCCTCCTGTATACTCAACATCACTACTGTATCATCAGGTAGAGACAGGATGCTTGTGGTCAATTACATATATACTAGTAGTTCCCACTCCAACCTCAGCTCTAAGCATAATACCACTAATCAGCAACATTAGTCCACATAATTAATCTGGTTGAAGTTAACTTTGAAAACGGTTCTGAACTATTTCCAAATATTTTTGCAAACTAAAATGCTCTATAGGCGCCAGTGAACCCCAGTGTTTTATTTGGGGAAAAGGATTTTGTACTAAGAAACCCCTTAAATACAACGTTTCGCCGACCGAGTGGGCTGACAAACACGTATAAATTGAAAAACGTACCAAGGCTATGTTGTTGACAAGACATTACAGGCTCCAATTAGTAGTAACAACAATAATGTACCAGGTTGACAGACTCTGTAAACTCATCTACTGGAGACATCACTTAACAAAAATCAGTTTCGATGAAATTTCAAACGGTTTCAGGCTTATAACTACAGTATCAATCAAGGGGTTTCACAATATTAAAGGTTTGTTTCACCAAAATCATAAGTACCTTTTTGACAGAAGTGTATAACTCGACAAAGAAGCTTTGCAAATTGAGTTAATAAATACAGTATTATTGTTTATTAAAATTATCTGATCCAACCAATTTTTGGACGCAGATTACATATTGTTGTTTCATGTAAAAGACTGCATAAGGGTACGAAGGCAAGTGAGGCTAGACATAGCTCAGTGGTATAGTGCGTGCTTCGCACCAAATCGGCTCGGGTTCCATTCCCGGCTACAGTAACGACTTTTAACGATGGCTATGGTTCGGAAGGTACGTACAGCCGTTAGTCCATTCCTTCGTTTGTTGGGCTATTAATTAATGAACCAATCTGGGGAACAGACGGCCCTAGTTTGTAACAAGACTACACCTCATCATCTTTCAAAACACTCATCACACTCACCATTGATCCCATGTTCACCTTAAATTACCCTCTAAGAGTGGTCAGCGTCTCAAAGAAAGTATGCTGGCGCATGGACGAATAAAGTCGAACTAATTTTATACAAGTTTTCGCACGACATTATTTTATGTGCGAGTCCAACGCAAATGATTATGTATGTTTTCGTGTTGTTTTTATACAAAAGGTTTACCAAATGTTTTGGCCGATTATTTGGAATTCACAAGGCATTCTCTGCATGATATTTTAAACAATTGAAAGTAATTTTTGAATTACTAAAAAATATCTAGAAAATGTAACCAACTATTAGTGCAGACCGTAGCTAACAGTCCAATAGCCGGAGTATAATTACATAGAGGAATATAAAAACCCCACTCTACCACATGTATAGAGTGCTGTCACACCACGTCTCCATGTACTCGGAGAATGAAGCGGGTTTACCGCATGTGGTCAATGGTAAGTGGTGAGTGGTGACCAGTGTGAAGAGTAGCGCCTGGCCGTGCATTAATTAACGCTAATGAGGTGCTTAGAACACCACCACTTCACCACTTCACGGTTCATACCTGGCTAAGCTGGCTTCTAGTGGAGTTTACTGCAATGTGTCCTGTCCTGGTCGTAACCACAGGCGATGTTAATATGAATGTACCCGACAATTACATGTATACATACAACTGAGTATTCAGCTTATTCAACCGAATATGTCGTATAAGATAGGTATATATGTTTGACAAGTTGGTAAAAATTATTCGTTCGTAAAATCTCAATGGCCAGCAAAATGGACTACAGGAGTTCCTGCTACCAAACAAGCTGTTCTAATGACTTAAAACAGTAATTTTAATTTTATTTCATCTGAGTTGAATAACATTTGAAATTAATTTCCCTTTCATATATTACAACTTGCGGTAAAAAAAAAACACACACAAAGTCTGAGGCCAAAGGCCTAGGAGAGGCTGTGTTCATGCATGAGGCAACTGACTGAAGGTCCGAGTGAGACTGTGAGCGTAGTAAACAGCCTCTTAACGTCTGTGTTAATAGAGCACGAACAGCTGAGACCGAGAGCCAAAGTGTGTGAGCGTGTGAATTAGTTTCAATTGGCGAATTAGAGTTACAAATTGTGAAGGAAATCCGCTTAACTCACGCCAGCGGTGCTTTAGCTTGAGCTGTGTGTCGGAGTGTCATATATTATATCCTTAAGAGTTTAATGAATTTGGAAATCGATTAGAATAAAACCTGCTAACAAACCGTGCATTTAATGGAGAGATGAAGATCTTGTTATTAGATACATATAATTTAAAAATTACTTCACAAAATCTAATAAACTTGTTTTATTGCTCTGAGGCCTTTCAAATACTATGTATTCATCTTCAGAGAGGCACCCAAACTGAAGGAAACATAATTTAAATATAAACATATTGTATAAAACATATTACAAATAGATTTTAGAAAATATGTTTAAATTAAAAATATTGTAAAATATGAAGATTACTATGAAGTACTATGAAGAGTTAATTAAAATAATTTAAGGAAAGGAGAATTTTGAAATAAGCCTGGTTCATAACCTAAGGCCTGGTTTTGTTGACTAGAAAATTTAGATTTTTGTGTATGTGTAGTGATTCTGCTGCATCAAGATATCTCGAATTTTGTATCTTGTAACAATTTCACTTCATTAAAATGATGAAATTAATCAGGAATTTATGAAATACCGTGTAAAAGGTGTGACAAAAATACATTGGACAGACCAAGAGGAAACTCAAAACAAGATTAAAAGAACATGTCAACCATTTGAAAAATAATTAAAAGAAAAATCGGGAATCGCGAAACATTGTTTAGAAACCGGACACCATTTTGATGAAGTGAAATTGTTACAAGAAGTACAAAATTCGAGATATCTTGATGCAGCAAAATCACTACACATACACAAAAATCAAAATTTTCTGTCAACAACGAACTAGGCTTATTTCAAAATTCTCCTTTCCTTAAATTATTTTAATCAACTCTTTTATAGTATGTCCATACACTCTTTTATTTAATATTTTTAAGTTTATTTTTCTAAAATCTATTTGTTATATGTTTTATACAATATTTTAATATTTAAATTATTTTCCCTTCAGTTTGGGTGCCTCTCTGAAGATGAATACATAGTATTTGAAAGGCCTCAGAGCAATTAAACAAGTTTATTAGATTTTGTGAAGTAATTTTAAAATCGTGCATTTAATATTTTATGAAAATGTGTATAAATAAATGACAAAGTTTGACACTTGTTTACAACTATAAAGTGTCAAGGACAGTGTAGAGTATCGGTTGATGGTTTATATATAACATGCATGTGAGTTATCGATGTACGGTAGGGCTTAACTCTGCCGGACAGATTGATGCTCTACCCACCCCCCTCACATCATCTGTTGGTAGCTATATATCCCTACTTCACAGGGTGGGTCGGGGAAGGGGAGGTCAGCTGGTTATAAGGGTCCCTACATCACTCATCCTGTGTCAATATTTTGATGTCACGTGGCGAAAATTGTTAACCCCTTCAACAATAATTGTTTACCGTTCAACATATGGGACAAATGAGGCAAAGTGTGAGTTTTTCTAAAAAACATAGTTCAATGAGAAGTGCTTGAAATAAAGCCATTTTTATTTATCATCGGATTTCCTTTGGAAAAATGAGATATTCAAACTGTCGGCATGGTAAGACCCAGCCCCGGGACCACGTAATGAGCACCGATCCTGACCCCAGAGCACGTTTTGAGTATTTTTATAAAACTTTATATGCATATGTATCATCTCTACAAATCGCATTTTTGTTCGATTTTCACCAAATTTAGTACATATGTTTTTTTTTAATATTTCAGTCTAGTTCGTTAACCAGCAAAATTGATCAACTGGTAACTCCTTTTGAAAGGGACCCACCAAAAAAGGGGGTTTTATGGTCTAAAAACAGTAAATTTCGTCCGAGTTTGATGAAACTTAAAATAAATATGTATTTTGTTGTTCTACACAAATATATAAATAATTATAAAAATTCGTCAAATGATTTCAAAATGGCAGCCAAAAAGTACTTTTTGAAAATGGTCAAATCTTTCCTTGATTCTCGTAATGCTCTTCCTCTACTTCTTCTAATATGTCCTACAGTTTATCCATTTGACTATGTACTTAAAACAAAAAAAATACGACGATTTTAAACAAGTTATAAGCTACGTATTTGTAAACTTAATGTTCTGGTGTGTAGACTAGGCTTTGATTTCCAATTTTAAGGTTTATTTCGACTAGTATAAAGTTTGTACCAGCGGCTTAAACACCTGAGAGGATCAGTTAGTTTATTCCAGCCAAATTGACGGTATAACCTTTAAAAACACCTACCTTAGCTAAACCGTGGCTTAAACTGTGATTCTCAATTAACTTATTGACGTTGGGGAAACCGGACCTAAAGTTATAGTTCTACTTAAAACCTTAAAACTAATATTCAGAAATGCAGATCAGAAACTTGTTACTTTTCACAAATTAGAGTAGATAGAACAAAATGGGGCTTCTCAATGAAAGAGCTTGGTAACTAAACATATCATCTTTATTTTATTATGTCAACAAAACTTACAGTCATTTTCTTAGGTACTAAATTCAGCATGGAACCCTTTCTTCACATTCCACGCTTATCGCATGGAACCTATCAACAATCTCGATAAATTATTAAAATCAAAACTTCAACATCGATAAGTTTAGTCTACACTTATGACAGCTGGTAACATTGTAAATGAAAACTGGTTGTAGACGTGGTTTGGAAGTTGTTCACAACTGTTGATATTCTCACGGTAAGAAGTTGACAGGTTTATTGATTATAGTGACGAGTAGATTATGAAGCTATATTTGTCGTATTTCTAAGTTACAACTGTACTAACGTTAACAGACACTGAATATTTACTAAGTTGTATGTTTGTGTACCACTTCCAAACCCACTCTACATGGTAACATCTGCAAATCAAGCTAGGACACTGATTATATTACGTTGGTACCACTGCGTCTTGATTATAGCACGGACAAAGTAGCACAAGCAGACAGCCCGCCTAAACTGGAACCCTGAGGTACGCTGTACATACATCTCGGTCTCTGCCTGCCTGGGATATTTTGCCATTGTTAATAGGAACAGAACTTATGAGTAACATTGTAAACCCAGCTCTGAAACTGTACTTCACAGGCACAGGTGACTGTAGGTCACGAGCAATTCATTAATTGTCATTATTCTCACTTTGTTTGGTTTTTATAATAAATGCACAACACTAAACTGTGTAGTTGATTTGATATGTGAATGGAATAATTGTCTCTTCACTAAACTATTTACAAACATTTTTCGATGTATTGAGCATTCCATTATCGTTAGAATACGTTGTTTAGGCAAGTAAAGAAAAGTATAAAATAATATTATACAAAATGTACACTTTTAAAGTTGAACTGGGGCGACGTATTATTCTCTAAGTGTAAAGGTTTGGTCAATTTCTTTAAAAGAAGACATAATTATGTAAAGACGATCTTAAAATACAAAGTATATACAGTTCAGGTTTAGTAGTCTGTCGTAAAATAAATTGTGTAAGATTGTTTAGGATACAGAAACTGGTTTAGTACGGTAATATACCTTTGGGTTCACAACAATATTTTTGTAATAATTTAAAATAACAAATTTAAGATTGTTTCAATATGTACATATTGACATACTCAATAGCCTATACTTACGTTAAAGCGGATCTTTTATTTTGAACATCGAGTGTAGTTAGGCTCTTTATTTTGGAATAACTATACCATATATGTACACGGTAAAATATATACAACTAATAATTAACAAAATAAATAAAACTTACAAACTATGGATTCACAACCATTATTTTCAGTATCATAAAAAAGCTTACTTATCATTAGGCCTATTCAATTAAATAATCTTTAAGATGAAACCGTTTCAGATTTACAAAAATACAAAACGATCTTTGGCAACAAGTCCGTAACAGTCAGCTACGAGTGTTATATATATTTTTATTTGCGTTGAAAAACAAAACCTACGTTACATATGATTTTATAGGTTGATTGTAAAACGATGTGCAAACTAGATAGTCTCACAGTAAATAAACGAACTGCATTGATTTTATTTTCAAATTTTTGTGCCATGATTTCATAAAACTTAGATGTAATCGGTTATTTTAAAGGTGAAAACATTTTTTAAGTACACTTTACGATTTTAGAAAAGTCGAAAAGCTTTAACACCAAACTAGTAATCACTTAAATAACTAGCTTTAAAAACGTAGTTTTAATAACTAAATCACTTGAAAGAGTGTTTCAACAAACTCTTAAAACAAGAATTGGTTGAATCTTTTTGAACCTCTGAACGAACCTATCAACAAACTGAATGTTACGTTATAAAAACCGAGTGGAAATTGTATTAGCTGCCACCACTTGGTAAACATTAAGATGGTGTTAGATCGCCTGAAGTAAATCTTCGGTGTGATATGTAAAACAGTAGGCTACAATACATTTGAGAGCAAATTTCACAATGATAAAAAGAACAGCTGTCTTTCATACAGTTTGAAACTTGACCACAAAAGCCAGTGAAAATTCTACTGGAAGTGGGTTTAGTTCAGAGACTTTATAGTTGGATTTGAACTGGTTGGAAAACTAATGGATTTGGGTTTCCTAAGATCCTCTCAAAGCTTAATTTATTGATCTGTAGAGGAAGGCAAGTACTGGCTGAAGTATTCATAATCTGAAAAGTACACTAAAAGAAATAAGAATTTCTGGAACTGATACTTCCACTGAAGATGAGATCTTCTGCAGTGTAGCCAGTTCCTGGGATTGGGATCCTCTGGAGGCTAGAATCTTACGAAGCAAGATATAATCTTCTGGAATCCCTCTGGAATCTCTTGGACCTCCTGGAGCATGTACGTCCTCTGTGGAAGGGGTTTCCTAGAGGCTACCTCTTGATGTAGGTCTCATACTTCAATAGTCAATACTTCGGTATAGAGATAGGTTCTTCTGGTATCTATACAGATACCTAATATGTAAAGGACCCTTTTGAAGCTCTCACTGCTTCTATGGACACTGGAATCTTCTGGAGCCTAGGATTCCTCTGTAGATATGTCATGGCAGACTTACACTACAACATTAGATTACAGCAGAAGGTCTGCCGGCGCTATACGTCAATCTGGAATGATGTTTCTCTGATAAGCCGGTTAGGGTTGGAACTCTTACTTCCTGTGGATGGTTAGGTCTTCTCGAGCCTATACCTCCTCGGTAGATACAACATGACACTATGACTACAGCAGACAGTCTGCCGAGGCTGCGTGAGCCAGGGACAGGCTTGGCTATACATCAATCTGGAAGGACGTCTCCCTGGTGAGCCGGGTCGGGTTGGAGCCTATACTTCCTCTAGAGGAGCGACGCCCCAGTTTCATGTCACACTCGGCTTCGCTGAGTTCTCGCGAGTGAGACCTTGAGTCTGAGAACCTGGAGGGAGGATGTATCCGCTCACTGAAGCTGGAGCACACACTGCGCGGGGTCAGGATATCTGCCGTGCTGCAACCATTAAATAAACGTTACCAACGGGATTTTAGTTCACTAACAAGGCTACTAAGTATGCTAGGAAAACTAGCTTACACAGTTTTTTTTATTTGTACAATACCAAGACGAAGGGCGTGGACCCAAAACCGGTGGTGCATACGTACAATTAAATATAAAAGGTTAAAGTTTTTTTTCAAATGCTTAAATAATATACGTTACATTTATATTTGAAGTATTTTCATAAATAATTAGTTTTATAGTCGATTTGAAAGTTTTGTGGAAAGAAACACTGAAGGGTTACAAAAGTCTCTCAGTGAACGTTTATGAGAATGAGAGTAGAGTTGTTTATAAATAAAGTTGCACCAACAGTTATTCCATTCATTCCATAAACACAATTAATTCTGAACCTCAGGGAATATTACAATCCTGCAACAATATTGTCCTGAAAGCACAATAAAACAACAGTGGGTATTATGTTACTGCGTGCAAACAACAAAGCACGTTTTCTCCACGTGCAGTTAATATAGAGGGTAAACAAACAGCGAACTAAATGCTCCGTGTGGGGTCATAAACAATTTGGCGATTTGGTTAACTTTAGAGTGTTTAATTATAGTCCAGAATACGTTTAGCGTTTTATAAATTAATAAGATACAATTATTGTGAAACGTACGTATCTCATTACGTGTTCTTTAGAGGAGGCTATTATCTTATTCATATTATCTTATTCTCGAACCTCTTCACACCTATTCTTTTCATTAAACACTATGATGCGGCTTTACAATATTCTCCCTTCCGATGTGGATATTTTTTTCAACACTTTAGGAACATTTAAACATTAATTCCTCAGGATCCTGTAAAGGTGCACTATAAAATTATGTCTTTACAAAGGTTGCGCTTCCTTTGTGTTCGCTTCTCTGGTCCTTGGTTACTCGAGATCAGTACGGGCTGGCGAAAAGCCGGTTGTTTTTTATTAAAGGCAGCGTCTGTGTCCAGGAACACTCGGGTGCCGGGGTCCTGGGGAGTGAGCTTAGATAACGTACACGTTATTTTTAAGAATATGGAGCAACTATATATTTTCGTATTTATGATACTAACCAACTTATATTGTTAAGTTATTTATTTATTACATCTGTATATGTTAGCTATTTATGTATTTATATATAATTATTGGGTTTATGTACAATTGTTTTGATAATACCACGTTTAATTATTGTTGTTTAGCTCTGAGATATTTATTTATTATTACTATTGCTATGTAATTAATATAATTATAATTTATTTGCTTTTAATGTATTTGTATATTATATTGCTCTGCATGTTTTATTTATTGTTCAGCATGTTTTATTTATTGTTCTGCATGTTTTATTTGGTTCTATTTACTTTGTGAATCTCTTGTATGTTTTTTTCTCAGTCTATATTTATGTTTATGTTTTGTTATATGTTTTTTTTTTGTATTTGCATGGTTTTATTTATGTTTTTTTAATGTATGGTTCAATTGTTAGTGCATATTTTATTTATTTTCACCACATTTGCCATGTTATAGAATGAACTCTGTAGAATTGGATGTTACCTGTTTTACTCATGAAAATTAAATAAATATTAAATATTAGTATATGATTTTTGTTTTTGTATTTGCACTTTTGTGTGACCTTCACTGTATCTAATTTTTAATGTTATGGTTCAATTGACAAGTTTATTTTCAACCAAATGGAATCCCTATTTCAGAGTAAAACTGTGTTTTACTTGAAGCTCTAAAACAATAAAGCAACTCTACAAAAATACATTACAAAATGCACAAGAAAGAATTTAGGAATTCACCTTTATGAAAACAATAACGCTTAGTTTTATACACGATTAATTTTTAAATGTTGGAAAATTGTTTTAAATGAAGAAACCACATTTTCAATAGCACAATTTCTTCAGCAAACCTGTCATTCTCAGTGGCCCAAACAAAACTTGTGTTCGATTCGAAAATGTAAATTGTTTGCCCAAACGACTCACTCTTCCTTTAAATAATATAGAAAATACTGGTTCATTAAATACGGTTGAAGAGTTGCAAGTATGCAATATTTATTGCTTAAAAGAATATTTCATATAAGCCAGTAAGTTTGGTCCCAAGAAAAGCTAATCTAACAGTGCCTAATTTTTTATATGATACATTAGGCACGTGCCTAGAAGTGGCAAACAAGGCAAACCAAGAAGTTACGCAAAAGGATGTTCGATGGGCCAAATTCGAAGTTAGATAACACCTAACTAAGCAGGTAGTCTGTACAACAATAGTGCCTAGAGGCGGAAAACTGTTCACCTAAGCAGTGTTGGATTACCTGAAAGTGGTCTCCTCGGTGTGGGACGAGTAGCCACTGCTGCTCTTGACGGGCCGCTTGCCGAGGACTTGCTGTTTGCCCTTAGACTTGCGAGAGGGTGGGAGCGCTTTGCGGCCTCCGTTAGGCGACGTCTCCGAAGACGAACTGGTCTCTTCATTTCCAGCCTTGCCGACATCTGTAGCACACGTTATCACTTATAGGTTGTTATCTTCGAAGTACAAACTGCACATTTCTGTTTTATTCATGTCTTTTGGTTAGCCTACACTCGTTAAGGGACCTTCAAGTGCATTTTATAGGATGTAACCGTCATTGAATATTAGGAAATGAATGGTCTCTCTTTATGAATAATGTTTAAATGTTTACAGCAAGATGAGGGAGATAAAGTGAAAATATAAGAGAAGTAGGGTGAGGGGGAGAAGGATAATATAAGAGAGGAAGGAATAAGAGGAGGAGGGGAGAAGCAAAAGGAAAAGGAGGGGTGGTTTAGCTGTTCTTCTTTCTTCTCAAGAATGCAGTCCTCACCATCTCTGACTCTGTTTAAAGTTGTGTCATCAACGTAAGAAAGTTATGACTTTTTCTTTAAAAATCCATAAACAAATAACTCAACAATAGTGATAGTGTGGGGTGAAAATGTTCTAAAATAAAAAAAAATCAGAAGGAGAATAAAGATACAGGAGAATAAAGGAGAGGGAGAGGGTACAGGTGAAAAATAAAGAGGATGGTAAGGCAAGGAAGGAGGATTAGGAAGGATAAAGTTAATGACAAGGGACAGGCGCTAACCTCTCGGCATGCGGTGCCTGAAAGACACCAGCTCCTGGGAGGCAGATGCATGGTGGTGACTGTGGTCTCCTTCGCTGTCAGAGCCCAACGTGTCGTACTCTGAAATAGGCAGGTGCAGCGTTAGAATCTTCTTCACTTCACTGTCCGTGCTGCCCAGATTATCAGACTCTGCAACAGTAGACTCACACTGACGCACACCGGCAGCACACACACACTACCACACACACACACTACAACACGTACCTGTCATGCTCATTAGGGTGGGTCTTTAAAGTAGTTTAGATTGTTAAAAGTTGAAGTTTGAACCAACAGTATTTTCTGAGATTTAATCATCTAAAATTTGTTTTAAAACTAAGAGAAAATGTCGGCTTATGGTCTATAAAAATGATTTAAACCGACAATTGGATATCACTGACCATGATTATACGTTTATGTATTTAATACAAAATTTGTGTCTTTGATCTCGGTTTGAGCCATCTCAACATTTTTTGCAAATAAAGTCTTAATACTTTTGAAGGTGTCAACTACTACGAAAACAACAGATCAACGAGATCAACAGAAATCAACACTATAAATACTACTCGTATTATGGCTTTTATTGAAAAAACAGACTATACAGCAATAAACTATACAGGAAATTTTACGCGTGTACTCTATACAAAATATCGCCAGGGAAAAAATATTGTGAGAAAATAATGTACTTACCTTGGCTTTCAGAATGTGGATCACGTAGACCAAATCTACCTCCTTTTCTTCTTACTTTGGTGTACTCTGGTTCCTTCTGCTGTAACAAATAACAAAAGCTGCAGTATTTCAATCCAAACAAAATATATATTTCACTTAGACTTTTACGAGTGAATCCATTTCCCTCAGAGTTATGAAAACTCTAACTTGAAGATTTTAACCTGAAACCCTACCTTTTAATAGTACCACCAGACCGAAATATTTGTAAAAGTGTATAACAGTATTTATTATGTTTACAAACTTTCACCAAAGACCTTTGCTGTCGCTGAGTCAAGAGAAGTCATCGTGGCTGTTTTTCCGTTGCGTTATCGAATTGATTTAATATAAAATCTGCTGTTAATATGAAATGAGATAAAGAATATTGGGTATAGAGAGAACGTGGTAATAACATGATACTTAACCTCTAAACTTCATTGATATTGAGTGGTACTAAGCTCTCAGCCGAGTATATTCTTCCAGTTCCATTTTCAAACTAACGTACTAATTCCTTTCCAGAACATTCTGAGTTTTATTAATGTTGAAGACTTCAAGCAAAACCCATGGTATGGTTGCTAAAAGGTGCATAGATGTCACATGGCTGAGGCAGGTAAATCAACATACTCGTAGTTGCGGCAGCCCAAGCACAGCTAGCGCTGCGAGCTGTGCCATCTCTCCCGTCTTTCTCGACCCTCGGTTCCACATGCTCGAGTTTGTCCGATGTCGATTACTGTGACAAAAATCGTGCTATTTTCGAGAACAAACAAACTTGCGCGTACGTCGGTGCCTCTACTTGAGACTCTTAAAATAACTCCCTCGCAGCGCTATCTGTGGTTGGGCGGCCGCAACTATGTTGATTTTCCTGTCTTTGCTATTCGGCATCCATACGCTATCTGCCTACCATAACGTAATATTTGCTTTAACTGACTTACATGTTTAGGCTTGTAAGTGTCGGCAGTGGATGCTTTAGGCTCGTGGTACACGAAGGACCCCTGACTGAATGGTAAGGCCCACTGTACACATTGCCACTGTATGTACTCTCACTATAAGGAGGTTTTGATAGCTGGAACGTAGCGTAAGGGCATATGTCTTCTATGTATTCTGAAACAAATCATAATAATATTTAGAAAGTGAGAGGAGAGTCATCTCACTTATAACAACCTAAATTGAAGCCAAATCACTAGCATATATCTTTAGGTTGGTTTCGAACTTTATAAACGACTTCGGCTGCAGTCATCGAAATAGTAAATAATCACTGTTGATACTTGATATAAGTTACTTTGGCCACTATAAATATCTTAATCTTCTTACTTGTTTTCCTATTAATTTGTTACAATATTGTTTAGTTGACACTTTTACTGCAGCCGACGTGTTAAAATGTTACAAAAATAGCATTTTTGTCCGTGTAAATTACAATGTGTCCATAGGCACTCGATGCAGCGAGTGTTAGCAGGTTGTTTCGACAATTTTTTGAGTTCTTATAAAACCATTTAACTGTTATAATTAAACTCAAGTTTGTTTTTGAATTACAAGTAAACTTGTTAAATTCTGTGTTAAAGAAAAATGTTAGGTTTTAAGGTATCATTCATAAAAATAACGTTCTGTGTTAATTGTCATACTAGTTATACCATTACTTTATAGCTATAAATTAAACATGACAATAAATTAGAAACTCGGTTTAAAGTTTATTTCTGTCCAGGTAATTTGGAAGTTCTTCATTTCACTTTCGGAGTATAAAATGCCAGCAATATAAAACGCTGGAAGCAGTTTCGTCTAGAAGCTACGCCATTGTTGTGTGTTTTAGAGATAAGGAAAGAAGAACAATACAACAGTGAAGACGTTGAAAAAACCTTTGATTGTTCTGGACGCTACAGTCGTCGGACTTCTTTTATTTTCTTTGGAATGAGTTTACACAATACATTCGAGCGCAAAAATAACATGGAACAAAGGAGTTTTTGTTGTAGACGATATTGTTTTGGGAGGGCGTTGGCGTCTCATTGCTGGAGCAGAAAATTAACTTTTATATAAGTCTGCAACAAGTTTCGTGCTTAAACTATACCATCTATTCCATCTTTAAACACTGATACGTGATTTCGATTGGTGATCTCTAGTTTGTTTAGTTTATAAAGGAACATCATTTATTGTGATCATACACACGAAACTCTAATGCAAAATGGCTGCAACTTCATAAGGGCTACATCTTATTTATTTTTTATAATAAATGTATGATAAATCGCGCCTTTACTTTTGTACAAGCTACGACACTTTTTCTCAAGATTTCATTCGCTTGTTAAGTTAAATGAATACTGTCATCGAATGCTTATTGTTGTTAGTATGTAGTTTTATCAAGAACATTTTAAACTTACAACTAGTGTACCCGCGTAAATGAGATTACTATCAAGAACAATTGATATTTAATAAGAATATGCAAATTTTATAAGAATTTACGATAAAAAGGCTGTGGTTATACTTTTATTACATATAAGCAACAGTACACAAACGTTTAACCAAGTAAAAGAGATGAAAACTAATGCAGATCAGTCTGACACATAAATATCACCGACAGAAAATTGTACATGGGTTGGCCTTTTTACGAACCGGTAAATACACATGAAAACAAAAATACATTTTGTTTCAACCCCTTTCTTTTGTAAAAAACGTTCTGAGGAAAGCATGATGCCCTTTTGTTAGCTATTTTAACCCTGAAAACCTGAAGTGTTTAATGCCACTTCGTGGCAAAAATAAGTGAAGTGTTTAAATGTGTTAATAACAGCTAAGGTCGGGTACCTGTAGAGTCAGTCTTGTAGGTTGCTGAGTCGATGCTGAGGTGACCACCCTGTCCATGCACTGCGTACTGCTGATCTCGGTTCTGCTGATTCTGCATCTGAGCCACTGACGCGGACTCAGCCAAGTTGTGCTTCTCTATACCTGCAACACAAGACACATTGTCGTTAAATCTGACCAGTAGTTAGTAAGGTGAGATATGCCACAACTACTATAACCTCTGCTGAATGTTCAACTCATATATGTAAGCCTGAGTCTAATATACATGACTGTTTCAATGTATCAATTGTGTTTAGAACGGTTTCAGTGGACAAGGACTGTATAAGGGAGGTACGTACGTTTCTTCCGGAAGTAGAAGCCAGCGGATGCAGTGAGGGAGAGAAGTGCTAGAAGCAGGAACACGCTGGCGACAATCTTGAGTTTGTGTACAAAGAAGAACTGCCATTGGCGCTCACAGGGCCGAGCAGCTCTGGGGTGATCGTGGCTGCAACATACAAAAAACAGACATATTTTGTTGTAAATTCCTGACACTTTCAGTACAACGTTTTATGATACAATTATTATATTTTCTAAAAATATTCATCATGTGCAACGGATTGTTTTCAACGCATTCAAGTGAAACTCTAACTTATCAATACGAACGACAACTACTGGGGAAACAGGTTTAACCGTAGCTCGGTTTCGTTGCTTCAATTCCTACTTGACTTTGTGTCCCAGAATAAACTCAGAGAGGTATGGTATTGTTAGCATGATGGCCAAACCCTTCACACCTTGTGTTATCTTTTAGTAAAGAAACCTTTATTGTCGTGGAAAGTCGTGAACAACAATGACTTATATTATTAAAGTCGTGAGGCCGACGAATTTTCTATTAATGACGTCAGAATAGCTGGGACGAATTTGTTACGTTATAAGTATACGTGTCGGTGTATGTAGAATTTAATACTTAAAACAAGTCTATTCATGTTTTAAAACACTTTTCTACTCAGAAATATTAGATTCCAAAATAACGAAGGCTTACAACAAAAGGACGCCAGAGAGAATATTCTCTAGAGTACAGCAGTAACATTCTGAGTCATAAACATTTCATGACTCTCTCTTTGTTTTCTCTTGTTAAAAGTGTTATCATAGGCGTAATACATGGCTCTCGTATATATCTAGCTTATGAATTATTCAGGCTGCGCCATGTGATATTACTTTCATGTGTTGGCTGTATTAAATATTGTTTGTTTCCACAAGTTGGCCAAAGACAGTATTGTAGATGCTTTGTAGCGAACGAATGGTTTGTTTAACGGCGAGGTGGCTGAGTCGGTAGTTCATAACACTTCGGATATAGAGTTCGCAGGTTCGAGCCCTGCCTTAGCCATCGGTAGGAACCGTAGTTACTTCCAGGCTAAGTTCATTGCAGGAGTGTGCATGTCAATAGTGACTGGTAGATTAACCTTTTAAACGTGAGTACTTGTTAAAATAAATGCAGAAAATTATTTAGTAGTAGGTGACAAAAACTGTGACTTACCCCCATCAGGCGTGAGAGTGGTGAAGTTGTATGTAGCGACCTTGGAGCCAGCGTTGTTGTGAGCCGTGACCTTGAGATAGTACCTCGTAGCGGGTGCAAGACTGCCGATAGTGTGCACCCTCTCCGTGGGCTGGACGTGGTTGCTGACCAGGTCCAGTCCCCACGCGCCTCCTCGCGGTACTCCACGATAAAGTAGAGGATGGGGCATCCACCGTCCCCCCAGGCGTCCAGCCAGACCGTCACCGCGGTGGAGTTCACCGTCAGCAACTGGGAGGCCTTGGGCATCACTGGCGCTGTGACATGGAAACAGACATTTCAGGCTAAGGAAATCGAGTTTAAGGACAACGAATAAACCTCAATATTGACTATGCTTCGTTTCAATCCCAGTTGGCAGCATTGGTCTTATGGAAAATAACAACATTGGTCCTGATGGTCAACAAAACTATCTCAAGGTTATGAAAGGTTAGAGACTCACCGGTGCCTTTAGTGAAGGTGTTGACGATATCGCAGGGCAGGCCGGTGCCTATCTTGTTGTAGGCGGTGATATACAGTTGGTAGCGAGTTCCACACCACAGATTCGTCAGCACATGAGAATCTGCTTTGGACTCGATGTGGATCTCTTCCCAGTCGCCGTGGTCGCGCTTGTAGTTGATCACGTAACCTTGAACGTTAGAAACCATGATACAGAGTGTGACTATCACAATGACGTCTAGTTTGAGCTTGAACCACCGTTGATAACAGCCTGTTTAAGGAACTGAACAAAAGCTGCAGAAAAGTCTCACAATGAGATTGATACTCGTAAATTTCAGATTATGGTCGGGTCAAAACAAGAGTTAAAATTACTATGATGTGGCCCATTCCTTGTCACGTAAGTTTAGAAAAAGCGTATTCAGCCTTATCAAATATATGATAAGATATCTTCAGCTTTAACCAATTGCTAAGTTTCTTGTTTCTGTTCAATACCTTAATGATAAAACCATCCGTTTATTGCCAACCTGTTGCAAAATTACTAAATTCCACTCTTGCTCACCTAATATTGGGATATCTCTCTGCACTTTATCGACCCACTTTAGGTGCAAACTCTCAGCTTCTGCGTTGACCACCGACAATGCAGGAGGATCGGGAGGTACTGCAACAAAAGAAACGTTCTAACAACAACAGTTTAAACTAAACAACTTAACACTAATAATGATTTTCATAATAAATTGGTATGTAATGAATATGTTTGAAGTAGGCTCGAGTTGAAACCCCTACCTCTGACATGGATAGTGTAGACGATGTCGTCCTTGCCATGATTGTTTTCTACGTAACAAGTGTAGTTTCCACTGTCTGCGTGCTGGATGTCCCTGATGTGAAGGGTTCCTTCCTTGCTTATCTGCAATCATATACACAATTATTTCGAATCTTGAGGATTTTCGTAGCAATCCTTAAAATGTTTTGATCTGTACGACTTATTGTAGTTGAGATCATATCGTAAGTTGAGAGTAGAGATTATTCTTCGATTAAATAAATAGGGTTGGGTACATAATTCGGACTGATTTCGACATAATTTCGCTACATGAGTGGTCAAAGATGAAGGTGGAGTGATTATAACGATTAATTTCGCCCCAAGATTATTTCTTGTCTTTTTTCTCGAAACAAAGATGTTTTGGACACTAGTAATAGACATACTAAAACTGCAGTTTTATTTCCAATCAAAGAACAATTTTTTACATTTTATTTTATTTACAATCTGTTCTAGTTAACAATAAGTAAATGTGATAAACTACAAAGAAATGAAATAATTGCAACTTTCACTAAAGAGACAGTACGGCTAAACAAAAACATAAAATTTACAGCACTGTTAAAAAAAGATATTTATATTGAAGGGGCATCATCTGTTTTAATAAGTTTTCTTTGAGGCTTAACACTGACTAATAGTAAACCAGCGTAACAGCTGTTCCTTCAACTAAAGAATATAAATGATACTACTGAGTTCAAAATTGTGTTAACTTTCAGTTCATTCATAATAATAAGCACTTTTACCAAAACCTATTTCTCGATATTATCATTACTAAAAGTATCAATAATTACTCGGCCCAAAAGATGCCTTTGACATTAAATTTAAGCTCGTATAAAAAGCTTTACTTAAAGATCTAGTGATGAATATACTACTAATATTCATATTCATTATTCTGTAAAATATTGTTTGGGAGTTTCAATTTTGTTACCAAAACAGCAAAGGAGTTTTTTTACAAAGTTTATTTTATCTTTATGATTTCTAACAAATGGCAGTTTATATTCTATACCTGATATCTCCCATTAGACTGGAGCACCTTGCCATGAAGTTTCCACGTGGATGTTGGTGGAGGCACCCCGACCCTTTTACAAACCAAGGTCAAGTTCTGTTTCCATGGCGTGATCATTTGTTGGCTGAACGATATTATCCTCGCAGGAACTGCAAAGTAAAACACGGGTTTTATTTCTCTGCTTGTAAGAATTACTTTCACTTGGAACTACCTAACTTTAGTACGGGGGGAAAGAGGTGCTGCCTCACTCCATACTACTCAGCGCACCCTCTAATACCTTGCTCCATCAATGCTAAGTTCAATAATTACGTGTAATTTTCACATTACCTATTATCACTTAGAACCATAAATATTGATAATATTATCAGAAGGTCGGTTATAAATACAATACAGTAGTTAACTAACCTTTAGTGGACGGCGAGATGGTGACTACCCTCGTGCTGTCCCCTTCACCCACTTTAGTAGAAGCGGTCACCCAGAACTGATATGTAGCACTCTCCTGCAGTCTCACAGTCTCGTGCATCTCATTGGCTGGTGTCAGTACGCGCTTGTGTGTGCCCTCCTAAACACATACACCAATTAAAGCACCAAACGAATACTTGCTTTTAGTAAAACTTTACTCACTTTCATTCAAAACCTGAACTTTTAGAATGTATAACTACATATGTGTATTTAGCTGAAATGGACCAACCTCTTTTCCGTTCTCGACGATGCCCATGTAGAAGGTGTACGCCACGAGTTCCCCATTTCTGAAGTCTGGAGGCAGCCAGGATACGACGATTTTGTTGGCAGAGCTCATTGCCACTTTTATATCAGCTGGCGGCGATGGAACTAAACAAAATAGTTGTAATTAAACTTCTAACTCTGCACGAACCTGAGAGTCTTGCTATGAACTATTCAAAAGCCAACAATTCAAACAATACATTCAAACAATCGGTACCGTTATTTCTAGCAAATTTCCTATAAAGGGTTGTAATCCATCCTGGAAATTCCCTTTTAGGTTTATGATATAAATCTCGTTAGTACGAACCTAAATATCGAACCAGTTACAACCTTTTCAAACTAATAGTGTCTAGTTACAGTTTTCTAACAATCACTGACTTTTCGCAGCTCAAATACTCCAATAAATTGCACAGCATGTAGCTCAACATAATACAAGTTTGTCCACATGTTTGACTCGTTAAAAGTTGAGCGTGAAATATTGTTTACATCCATCCCCCCGTTTGTACATTTAACTACAATATCTAAACTCTAACACTGGCACTTGTGTAGATTATAGGTACCCTGGTATGAGCCCTGCACTCTCTTAACCCCGAGATAAATCCACCACAAACTCTGATTAGACCCTAACAAAATCCTCAAACCCCTGAGCAGACCCTGCTGAACGCTTTACCACCTGAGCAGACAGACCCTAGTAAGGTTTAGTTTTCATTACTATTCAACAAGTCGTCTCACACAAGGTTTAACTCTGATTTGTATTAACATTTTTCTTTGAACTACGATTGACAGAAATGTCAACAGGGACCATGATTAGGAAGTAATTAATGTAGCTACCTAGGTATCCGCAGATACTTTAAATGAAGTTACTGACCATCCTCCTCTGTTCGGCAGAACACCGAGGCGCTGCGAACACCGTCCCCACTCTGCGTGAAGGCCAGGACAGACACGCTGTAGTTAGTGTACTTGAACAATCCAAGGAGAGTAGTCCTTAGAGCATTGGTCACCTTGGTCTCCACGTCGTTCTTCTCTGAACAAGAAATTTACGCTTAGTAACGCTCGTTACTTATGTGCATTGACCTATAAAGTGAAAGCAGCTTTAACATGGTTCGTTGATACAACAGCTGGGAACTTTTAACGAATCAGCTGGGGAGCTTACCATACCAGTCCTCGGCGGGTTGGTAGGATACCTTGTAGCCCTGGACTAGTCCATTCCTTCCTTCGGCAGGTGGAGGTTCCCACCAGACCTGGAGACTTTGGGAGGTGAGTGCAGAACACGTCACTTGCTCGGGGGGCAGAGTCGGAACTGAAACAACGATGTAAACATTCTTTAAGAAACTTATGGACATTTTGATTCCAAGATTATTAAAGCCTCCAAGTTATAAAATCTTTTTGGCCTGCACAAAATGCTTTACAACTTACAACTTTTATAACTGCTTTACAACTGCTGATACAACGACTATTGTATACCTCCTTCCAAAGTACGGACAGTGACGGCTGGACTGGCAGGACCTGCGCCTCTGCTGTTGAAGGGTTGCACAGTGATAGAGTAGCTCGTGTACATCCCCAACCCTTGAAGCAGAGTCTCTCCTCCATACTGAGCTCCTACCTAAGCAACGAAACAATATGATGTACCAGACATTCAATACCACTTACGTATAGATGTGCATCGCCGTGGGTGATTGTTAAGTACTCGTATCTCAGTGGATGTAACACTGAGTAAAAAGGCCAGGTGTAACCCAAATACGAGTACATTCGATAGGTATCATATTAAATTTTTTGATTAAACACCAGCTTTTTCGACCTTGTCGTCCTTGAGGAGTCAGTGGTTACTTAAAAAAGCCTATAACGTGTAGCACATAAAAATAAATGGCTTTGTAATTAAAGTCGCATTCGACAACTTTCATTTGGAAAAGACGATATGTGACAAACATGGCGAATGTCTAAGAGGTTGAACTTAGAAACGGCACAATTTGTGAAATAGGGATTCGATTGAGATCAGATTAATTTTTGTCATCGTCTTTTCCAAAGTAAAACCTTTAATATGATATTAAACGTCCTTTCATTCCCAAACACATCTTTCAGAAACGGTTTTGAGAATTCTTTTAATCGTGAACCGTTGTAAAGTTATTTTTCAGGAACACACGACCAACTGGTAAAGGTTAAAGATCACATTTATTACAGTGGAAAATCGTGAACGCAGCTCCAAAAAGCTCTTTTAACTAAAATCACAGAGGATAAACTCAACAGTTTTACAACTCTTGATTTAAGACCTTCAAACAGCTGTTCTTTTGTTTTGGACAAATTTGTGCAACTGAAACTTGTAGCATTACATTCTACAAATACATATTTCCGTCCCACAATTCTCTGTCTGGAGAGCTCTAGGAAAGGAACGTCCTGATTCGAACTGGCGATCAATCTCAGGACCTTGACTTACCTCAACAGTTTTGACGTTAGCAGACGCATGTGGGTTCGCTGTCCCTGTGCTTGCTTGTGTACCAGCTGGGTCCGTTGCTTCCACGTAGCTCACATAGTATCCGAGGATGTTCCCGTTCCACAGTTCCCTGTCTGGAGGGTTCCAGGATAAGAACACCTCAGTGGAGCTCTTAGCTTTGGCACGTACGTCATGAGGAGGACCACTAGGAACTAAACAGATGTTTAATGTCAATTAATAGTTGTCTTTGTACAACACACGCGTAATCTTATAGTTAGTTTGAGTAAACAACTTTTTAAAATAATCCTCTTTGTTGACTTTTGAGTTATCAAGTACGTAGATTTTAAATCGTCAAAGGTTTTAATACAAATTTTACGTTAACGATATTAAGATTATATTAGTGGTATGAAAAAATTGTGTCTTTACCTTCCTCTTGCGTTGTTACTTGTATCAGTTCACTAGGGTCACTTGTGCCAAGGCGGTTTTCTGCCAAAATACGGAAATGGTACGACTGCGCTGGCGCCAAATTCTGCACTGTTGCAGTAGTCTGCAAACCGGGCACCACTACCTTTGCAGGCTGGACCGGCCACATATCTAAACAGTACAGAACCATTGATCATTTTGAGAAAAGAAAAAGAGAGGGCAACGAGAAAAGTAAAGCCACTCTGTGGCCGATATGTGGTGGCCGAGAGGCGATCTGTACGTAATACGCTGTAACTTTTTAATCGTTGTTTTGACTTTTCAGATTGTATATTTTATGTGACTTTTAAGTTTACGAAACAACAAGAGATTTACATGGTGACAGTGATATCGTCTTATTCGCAAATATCGCACGGCGACATGTTAGTTCTGCGTAGCTAAATCTGTAGTACAAGCTCTTACCAACTGAAAGTTACATACACCTAATAACCTACAATAAGCAACAAAAACATTCTTTCCTGTTTTTTGTTTGAAGTTTGTTGTTAAGGATGGTAGAATTTCTGAGGGAATTTCCTGCCTAAAAAATAAACTATTTAAAATCAATCAACATGTGATTTTATTATTCAACTGAACCAAAATGTCTGTTTACTTTATTGCGTTTGAATTACAAAATATAATGAGCTATAAGAGCTTTAAAAAGAACCATAAGGGGCGGCCAGTGGATTCTTTTAGAACAAGAACGTATATCTTTATAGTTTTCCTTCTATTCTAAGTGTACACAACGACGATATGTTAATCCAGAAAGTAAAGAACGTTTTTGCATGGTCAAATAAAAAATAAAGATATCAACACACAACTTTATTTACAAATGCATAGAACCTTCTTCTACCTTTCTATGCAGTCGCCATGGATTCAAGACACTGGTTTTAACGTGGGACCAGTTTTTCCATACCCATGTTCTACTCATTTTTGCCGCCAAAAACATGAGCCAGGATTTCTTAGCTTCTTTCAGTTCCTTATCGTTAGCAAACTGTTTTTACCAAAAAATCATTAAGCTTCGGGAATAAGTGACAATCGCTCGGCACCGAGGCAGGGCTGTAGTCGTTCCTTTTCTTGGCATAAATGAGACATGTATTAAGCCCTTTCGATCCCAAAAACAGTTGCCATAACTTTTCGAGTGTTTACATTTCACACTTTACATTTAGCGGGGTTTTCAATTGTCGATGCCATTATTAATCACTGTGGACACGAGACGTGTAATCACACAGCAACGAACCTACACTCACACTGAAGAGGAAGAATGTAGCTAGCAGCTGCACGCGCACTTGTGGTGCTGAGGGGTGTGCGCGGCGCGTGATGCGCAATCGTTCTTTACTTAAATAAATAAATAAATCTTTTATTGCGTAAAACATATACATGTCATGCAACCGTCATTTGTATTAGGTATCTAAAATCTTGCATTCATGCACATCGAAATCCCATTCAAACATACAGTATTTGCATTCACCCAATTCTCATTCACTCGAATTTGTTCCACTCTGGCTCCTTGGTCCGTGGTTTGTTTACGCGGAGCCCCAGTCGTGTGCCATAAACTCTTTTATATTATAGAATGCTTCTGCGACCAAAATCTTTTTCAAGCGAGTTTTGAATGCCTTTGGCATAGGTGCACTTTTAATCGAATTTGGCAGTCTGTTGACTAGTTGAACTCCTGCCTGTGAAGGCAAACGTTCATGACCTACCGTCCTGTGTCTCCCAGTTCGGTAGTTCTCCCTGCCCCTGGTTAAGTAAGAGTGGATATCACTCCCTCTTACGGGGTCGCATTTTTGTCTGAAAAAAGGCAGGTTTCCAAATGACCCTCGTATTAAAGAAATATGTGCGCAGATTGCACTCATAGTGGGCAGAATTTGCTTTCTACGTTATCAGGCTTCCCTTTTTACTCCACTCGTCTAAAGGGACTTAGCATCTCTGTATATCTCTGTCCTCACTGTTCAAAACACGTTGTTATAATTAAAAACACATATTCACTGACGACCTTCAACTGAGTTAACTAACGACTATGTTGTTGATGTAAATCTATTTCATACAGTATGTGATGTAAATCGACCTACCAGATACCAGTTTGTACTGCACAATATAGCTGGTGACAGGGCTGTTGCCGGCGTAGGGGTGGGTCCAGGACAACTGAAGAGAGCGGCTTTGCTGGTCGTTCACCCGGATATTCTTAGGCATCTCAGGAACCTCTGCAACAACAACGTTGATATTGTGCAGTAACCAATCAGATCAACAGCCACCACTGACAAAGCAATACTCTTGTCGAATCAAAGGCACGAGTTGATTAATCAGTATCAAGTAGGTGTTAAGTGGAGAAACATAACTCATTAGGCAAAGTGAAACTGAACTGAGTCAGAGCGAGCTCAGTGTGACGCAGTGCCACTAATTAATGTCAAGTGTTTGACACAAGCCTTCCAGAGCGTGAACAGCTGTTCACCTGCCCTAATCAGCTGGGCCTCGTTGTTTCAAAGTAAACACATGGTTGATTTGAGTATTGACAGCTGTGTCTATGGTTGTCAATAATTGTGTGTTCACCAGCCGCGAATGTTCAGTTACAAACATCCTCGTCTTTTTAGTTTTGTGACTTTTCTTACGTGTGGGATTTCTCAATACACTATCAGGAATAAATACTATTAAAAACATAAGAACAGAGAAATTTTAATTATTCAAAGTTGGCGTATGCTACTTACAAAAGTATGTTTTAAATAACCACCTTTTGAATATATACCTAAATAGCTCTTTTGTTGTATTTTGCGACGAAGCTTTTACATACTGGTATACAATGTTTCCTCGTTGGGCAAGGAATTGACATAAATAGAAATAATTATTCACGAATAGTAGTAAAGAGAGTCACTTAATTTAGCTAATTTACGTAAAATTAAAGCTAATTGCTGATCCACAACAAGGCAAAACTGGACAGACGCGTTTCAATTCCAAATGCATTACATCTTATCGGTATATATTCAAAGTTCGGTAACGTACCTTGCACGATGAGCTGGATTGTCATCTCGTCTTGACCGTAGGCATTGCTTGCCTGACAGGTAAGCACCCCGGTATCGTGTCTGTAGACCTGAGCAATGCCTAGCTCTGACATGAAACCATCGTCGAGAACCTGCTCTCGTATAGAGTACCTGCAATATAGATAATTATAGAAGCTGAAAAACACGCACCACCTTAAGAGAAAATGTAAACTTTTTCCAATGTTTCCCATAGAAGTGTTGACAATGAAAATCCATAATTAAGCTAGGTTCAAAGTACTGTATATTGTTCCTGGTTCATACAAGTTATACTCGTATACTAAAGAAGTAGATCAACCTTTGAACATTTAAATTCAATACAATTTAAGTTATCCCTCGGACAAATTAAGAACAAAGTTAAAACCAACAAATCTGAAATAGAAATTGGTTCCAAACAAAATAGAAACCGTTAAAACCGTAGACGAACCTTGCATCCAAGTCTTCTGACAGCCTCTGGCCTCCCATTTTCCAAACTATATCGAGTGGATTATCCCCTTGCGCGGTGCACTGTAGATGAGCTTGGTCTCCCTTTTCAACTTGAACTTGCTTAGACTTTTGAATAAAGTGAGCAGGAGCTGAAACAAATACATTAATTGAAAATAAGGGCGCTTGATATACAGCCATACTTTATTACTGCTACACAATATACTACGAGTAGAAGGAGTAAACATCAGTGTCAGCTTACCGTTGACCTTGAGGTAGATGACCTTGCTGACTCCAGTGCCGATCTCGTTCTTAGCCTCGCACAAGTATTGACCCTCGCTGTCCTTGTTGATATGTTGAAACTCCAGAGATCCATTGCTGTAGTAGTTGACATTCACACTGCCATAGTTGTAGTGGATATCCTTATACTCCCCAGGATGCTCTCCTAGGAAGCAACACCAATATGGTTACCAAATAATATAGATTAACTATTAATAAAGGAGTAGTGGTATTTTCCCGCGTCGTAAAGAATCTATGTGAAATAAACACAGCTAACATTAAATATAACACAGGTTGAACCACGGAAAGCAATTAACTTTGAGGCGTAAACAATTAATTCTAATGTCCAGTCAACTATTGATCGGTGAACTTTAATCAAGCTTTGAACTCACCAACAGCTTTTTTCCACTGGATGGTGGGGAGAGGGTAGCCATCTGCCTGGCAGTGCAACATCACATCTTGGCCTGAAGCTACGTTAGCGTCCGAGGGCTCCACGGTCCAATGCGGAGGCACTGCACAGAATATGTGTTTATTAATTAATAATGGGAACATTGGAGACAGATCTGCGGTTGGTGGAGATATATTTGTTGCTTTGAAGGTCTGGAAGTTAAGATGCATGGAACAAGACTTTAACGTTAATACTTCCGTTTAGCACAAGCTTCCGTTAAAACTTTAACGTTTACCGTTTTCTATTAACGGAATGACTTTAGATCAAACGGCAGTCAAGCTGTCTTAGTACTGAGGTTATGCAAATTTACGTATAGATTAATGCCCCTTTTGAAGTTAAGGCAATGAAGTCACACTTTGCTTCAATTTGTTCATTAACCAATAATATTTATTCATTTTCTTTATTATTTTAAGACGAGATGTATACTTGTGTATGTTTATCAATATTTTGTCCATATGCTTACTGCTTGGTTAAGATGAAAATAATTATTAGTTCCATAATGACGTAACCTTTCAAATGAATTTGAGGAAACATTTCGGAATGTGTATTGAGAGCTTGAGAAAACACAGTTCTATTTATTTCCAGAATGAACTCGGCTTGTACTTAAGTTCCGAAAGGTCAGAATTAAAGGTCCGTAGTTAAAGTCTGTTTCTGGTTACGAATAGTGGTTACTTACTAACGTAAAAGAGAGCCCAGTTTACTTTCAGCAAACAGTTTTAGCCTAATGAACAACTTGAGCCGGATTACGTGCCTTGGTATACTGTACAAAGTGAATGCGAGTCAAAGTATACGTCAAAACTGCATTTGTTTCATTTCGTTAACGTTGACTTTATAGTAATAAACATTACGTCAAATATTGTGTAACTTAGAGCTGGGAATCGTTAGTAGCTTCTTAGTAGTAAAATGATAACAATTAATATTACAGAGAAGTAAATAAGATTGATTTCACCGCGAGTAGTCTTTAATTGGAAATGCTTTTGAAATATTCATCCAGTCGAATCTGTTATTCTGATGAATATTGCAAATAGATTTCCATTTCCATTGCACTCGGCATGCAAAATTAATACACGCTTCGTTCTGTTTGAGTAAGAGGTGAGTAATATAAGCTACAATCAAATGTAACAACCTTTTATCGGATTAAAAATGTAGTGAAGAGAGTGGTAACACTTTTACCACTTTATTTGTGGTAATTTTCTTTTTAGGTATTCCGGAAGTGTCATTTGAGGGGGGCGTTTTGTCCTAAATACGAAGATTTATGCTATAAAAAATGTATTTATGATCTGGTTACATTTAACATTGGTATACACATTTGTGACACAGCACCTAACATGTGTACTGAATATCAAGAAAATGTAATTGGCCAGACCAAGATGACGGAATAAAATTTTACAATCAAACAAATAGTTAAAATGTGTTAGTTAACTATAAAGGAGTCGAGAGGCTCAAAACTGCAAATTGTTTTATTTTTACGAAGTCTCGTTCTATGTGTCAATAGAAAAGAATAATGCAATTTTCTTTAGAAGTTCGTTAAAACTATTATAGTTAGTGTGAGCAATATTCAACTAATAACGCTAGGAACGGGCGCAGTTAAGTTGGAATGTTCATAGCAGCTGCTGAAAGCGTGCGATGTACACTGAACATACTGTATACACTAACTACACAAAGTTTACACAGTTAATAACGCGACCGTTCTACGGTTTACACTGAGTTAACCGTTTACACTCCGCCAGTTTACTTCAAACTAGTTTATTCCATTCACTTATATGAAAACACACAGCGGTGTTCACATTACTTAACGCTGGCTGCGTTTCTATGTGGAATTACTCGTTGTAAATCCACTCTACGAGTTTTAAAACTTATATTTAAATAAAGTTAATACATATTTTAACAAATATGTAGCAAATAAGTATTTCAATTTATATAGTTTCATTACTGTGTTTCAATATATGTAGTTTCTAGAATAATTTGAAGACCCAACCGGGAATTGAACCCCGACCACCATTACAAAATACACCTTTGTATGCGTCAAACTAAGTATTTAATCTGAGTGATCTTATTTCCACAGTTATTTAGATACTCTTGCTATAACAGTAATACAATCATGTTCTGTGTATTAATAAAATATTTCACAATATGACTTTTAAATTATATGACCCTCCTATAACAAAAGTTTAGAAGTACTAATGCTATGTACTATATCTGTTACATTACCGTTCAGCTTTCATTTTTAAAACCTTCCATTGGATGACAGCTTTAAATGATATGTCAGTTCCATAAGACAATTTTCCATTTGCCATCGATGGATAATTTCAACTGTTCAAAGGTAAAGATGACTAAAAGAGATGGGATATAAATCTGGTAAGTTAGGCTATTCGGTAAGAAAAGTATTATATTCTAAAAATGTATGAGTCTCAATTGATGTAAAAAAACTTATTCTTTAAATTAATTAATTTTATCAAAACCGTTGCTTCTATACAAAAATCACAGTTTTCCAAAATATACCGGTTATTAACTATTCGCTTGACTTGTGCGAGGCTCTTGTTCCAGTATAATCAACTGAAGGTGATTAAAGTCTCTTAGATCTCGCAGTATAAATTAAAGAAGCAATTAATGACCTGAGTCGATGTTGTTCACTGGAAGGTAATTACTGAGTGTCAGTTCACCGGCGATAAACTCACAAAGAAACTGTTTGTTCAAAGTTAAATGGAGTGAAGCCTGTAACATTTATCTTCCTTTACTTGTTCACGCCGATCAAACTCAGTGCTTTCGTGAGAGATGCTGTTATCATACACAGGTTGAAGCTGAATACAGTTTGTAGGTTAGATAATAAATATATTTGCAGTTTTGCATAACTTTAAATGATTTAATTTGCATTCATCTAAAATATATATTTCAATAAGGGCTTTCAAGTATTGGCTTCAGTTTGCAAAAATAAATTTTAAAAATGTTTAATTTTCCAAGCGAAATGACGTTATATAAAATATTCTATACATCCTATCGTTTGATTATTGGCTGTCAATTGAATTTAAAATCGAAGTTGTAAAAGAATAAATTTCAACTATTGTTGTTAACTTGTAATAATCAACCAGGATCTTGAAAAGATTTTTCGATTGTTGAGGAAGTTCTATTTTGTGTCTGTGTTTGTCTTGTTTAACGAGGTGAGGTTAGGACTACAAAGTCCTCTCTACCACTCAACCTCAACCTTTACCTAGCGTCATCGTTTAGTCACATTACACATTGCAAGTGGTCACTGCGGTGATCAAACACGCGAGTGATGAGCTCCGGAGTCGCGTGCGATACCAATTCGCCACGTATTCGCTACGCATGTGATACTGAAACTTTTCTTCTTCTGCTAAAAGCATTCAACCTTAAATTTAGATCTTAATTGAACATCACAAGGCCAGTTGACTGTTCCAGATTCCTCTTGACGCTTTTGTCGTTGCATTGGTCCTCAGCGCTTATATAAAATAACTGCAAAATTAACTGTCTACTCACCATTAACAGTGACGGGGACAGTGAACCTCTCCGTGCCAGCTACGTTGGACGCCATACATGTGTAGTTGCCCGTGTGCATGGCACTCACTCGCTCGATCACCAAGCTGCTGGAGTACTCGTCCACGCGTCGTGTAGACGCACCCTGCCCCAGCTCCCTGGTGCCCCCGTCCCTCTCCCAGCGGAAGGTGATGGGCAAGTCTCCTTCCAGGATCTGACAGGAGATCGCCGCCCGCATCCCCTCCCGCAGGAGATTTGTCATAGCTTGGATCGGCATGATCTTTGGAGGAACTGAAACCAAGAGTTCCTCAAGTCAACTGTAGCTTGGTTTACGTTTCCAGAATAGTTATTATAATTTCCGGCGTAGTTAATAAAAATAATAATTTTTAGATTATACCTCTCTACCTGTTTTATAATAATACATTTTACTTGTCAATGCTAGAAAGAAACTGCTATGGTAAAAGATAATTCTCTGGTAGGTAGATTGGGCACATGGGTGAGGCAGGAATATCAACATAGTTGCGGCAGCCCGTGCACAGATAACGCTGCGAGCGCTGCCATCTTTTGATGTCTTTCGTCCCTCTCGGCTTCACACGCACGAGTTTGTCTGGTGTTAATGATTTAAATGTGACCAAATCGTGTGATTTTCGAGAACGAACTAACTTGCTTGTACGTGCAATTAAGACCCTTAAAATAATTCCCTCACAGCGCTATCTGTGCTTGGGCTGCCAAACAATGTTGATTATTTTGCCTCAGCCCCACATCTACTTACCATAGCAGAAACTTGTGCTATTAGTCCAAAAAAGTAATAAAACTAAATTAAACACAAAAACACGTTGCCAAAAGTATACAAAAGATACAAAAGTTCAACATACATCGTTCACGCCAAAACCACTGGGGTTCTCACTTATTGCAAACAAGCGAAGGATTCACGGAGAAATCCGTGAAATAGCAACAACACAGTAATGGCGAAATTGTTTTAGAAAAACCCCTTGAACACTTAAACGAGCTATACCTTGTACGTAACAACTGGAAGTAAGATGATATTGCCACGGTCTACTGATATTTGGTATGCACGAAATTTTACAACAGTGCAATGATTAAACCCTTTTCTATCTGTATTTTCAATTTTGAAGTGATAACTGCAGGTGGAATAGACGCTCACCTATGACTTGCACCTCTACATCTCTGCGAGCAGAGTTGCGTTGTCTGTTTTGAGCTTGACAAGTGTATGTGCCTGCATCTGTATGCCTCTGTGCCTGTTCCACCACCAGAGTTCCATTAGCGTAAACACGTTGTCTTCTGTTCACTGGCAGTACGTTCCCATCTGTAAAACACAAGACAAATTTAATGTTGGGATTTACTAAATGGTAATTTTGCACCCCTCCGAAGTAATCGCTTTGGTCACAGCAGCCCGCAAGTGCGTTTACTTGTCCGTTATTTTGAGCTCGCTTTTAATTTAAGTTTGAACATCTAGTTTCAATCAATCGAATCTGTAGTGGTTCAATATCGATGAATTGTTCATATTAAAACTGACCTTCCATTGAAACTTATTTTTGTAAAAAAGGTATATTGTATTTTATGAGCCCTTATTAGAGCACAAACAACCTAATCGTTGAAAGTAATAATTATGATAATGGGTTATCGTTTGAAAATAAATACCTTGTTCCCAAACAATCGTTTCAATCGGATATCCAGCCACCGGACACTTGATGATAAGGTCACTTCCGGCCACAGCTGTTATCTTGGGCATCTCCCGGATATAAGGCAGACCTTGAACAAACAGCTTTAGATATAAACACGTCACTCAAGAATATAACAAGGTTAAGTCTGAAGTCCTCGCCCGATAAGCTTGAGTAGTACTCTTTAGACGGAGGCGTAAACTTTATGATCCTGCCAATATTTTAAGGACTCATAATACACTTGCTCGTAAACATTTTACGATCTTATGCAGTCTTTTCAACTTTCCTCTCGTAGAGGAAAGGGAAGATAAAGTTTTAGCTGATCATTCTGGATATAAAATTTGCAATTTCCTTCAGGATATTAAAGCTGTTTAGTCTGATATTGAAGATGGGTCATTTGTTGGGAAACTTGAGGACTTCTTGTCAAGAGATAACTGTGTACTGTTCAACACATCCAACACAGTTTATAATTTAGGTATATATTTGTAATGTTCAATGGTTAACAGCGTGTTATACGGCGTATTCAAAACAACGTATTATACCGTATCACCGGGAAAATATAAACAACGTGAGTTTAGTTTACTTATAAGAATAAAACAACAGTAGTTGCAATGTTTTAAATATTCCTGACGTGATTTAAAGTATTCCAAGTAGAAGTAATACTTCGGTAGGTCTATTTCTTGTGATATACAGACAACAACTCACTATGGTTGTTTGGTTTTATTCCCTTTTATTCCAGGATGAAAATTCTGGAAAGGTCTAAAAACAGCTAAAGACTGAGTATGGATCCTTGAGGGACTCCATAACTGAACTTCACCTAGCCCGAACTAGCCTGATTTACAATAAAGATACATACCGTAAACATTGATCTTAGCACTGTGAGACACTTGGGCGACTGAGTTCTTAGCTGTACACGTGTACTCCCCGCCATCTTCCTCCTTCAAGTGTGATATGTTTACGTGACTGATGACGTCGTCATGTATAGTCACGTACTGCCCCACCAGAAACCTGTCCACAGAGAAACATTGATCTTAGCGTTAAAGGACATTTAAGTGACTGTTACTGAAGAGCAGTAGGTAAACTTGCAAATCTTCTGAACATTGTTTAGTTCACTTACTTGTGACCATACCATAAATGATACAAACTTAAACTTAACTCTTAGGCCGGAGTCGCAACTATAATCTAGTTCTTCCAGTTCATACCGCGTCGAAACATCATATTAATTAGATTGAGATATTTCGTTCTCGCTGTGGAGTACCATATTCAGTCACTGATTTGCTGAAACTGAGCTATCCTATTGGTAGCAGGGCTGCCTGCCAACCGTCCATTGGAGTAGGGATGCCAACTGTCGATGTTGTCATTGGCTGTGACTCTGTAAAAGAGAACTCTTCAAGAATGGTTCCCGGCTTCTGAAAAGTTTAATAATATCTTCTTTGTTGAAGTTATTATCATGTAATAATTATGATGTTTTAACGCGGTGTGAATCGGAGGACCTAGATACATTTACAATACTAAAAAATGAAAAATAGGAACTCTTTTAAAACTTAAGTAAATTTTAAAAGCTCTCGTATAAAAACCCGGTTTGAACTGATGTTGGAACATTTCACAAAAGCAACTACGGAACATGGGTCAAAGTGTCAAGTTAACGGAACACAGGTGATGCCAAACTGCGATGACAGAGAACGGATATGAAAGGACTGGGAAGAGATAAAACCATCACTTTTGAACATTCAACAGAAAGTCGGATGTTTAAACACCTCAATCATTGTGCCACAGTATCCCGCTTCCATTCCACCAGCGCCCTTTAACTAGAGTTTAAAATAAAACGTAAATGCGTTTTATATTTACTGTAGAAATTCAGTGCCTTTTTGTTATGTAAAATAATTGCAATTACGTGTAGTGTTCACAGTTTTAAACTACTTTTAGGTTTAGTGTTATATGAAAAAGGGGACTAACAACATGATTTTTAAAGCCCCTTTAGTGCTTCGAAATATCAGGCTTTGTTTTACAGCAGTCAGTTGTTGGTAGCGATCATGTAATTAAAATCACATGAAATTCACAGAGGAACACTGGCTATGCACTAACAAACGTTACCCTCGTTAACAAGTATATATTTCACAGATTGTTCAGCAACCAATCAACTTGGATTTTAATAAATAACTGACAAACAGTGACCCACTAAAATCTATAGGCTCTAACACTGCTTGAAGTACGCACCAGTTCCCCTCTTGTGACTCTTGTTACAAGCCTGGCGATTCCAAAGCCGGTTATACACTGTTGGACTTTTCCCCGAGCCAAATCCCATCGCAAGCAGAGAGAAGGGAGCATGATGATCTTCCCCCGGGACCGCCTCGAGAGCGCTCTACGTCCCTCTGACGTACCTTGGACCATGGTATTACACCATGCCTTGGACCACACACACTATCGGACAAGCTACCTTCTCCCTGCTCGCGACGATGTTCGGCTCGGGGAAAAGCCCGATAGTGTGTAGCCGCTTTTAGTAGGGTATAAATAAATGAGGAGGTTAAGCAGTATAGATGTGTAGCTCTTTGTATTTCGCAGAAAAATTAAACTGTTTAGTAGGGCCGCTTGACATCCCCAAAAGTGCCCCATCGGACAAAGGCTTGTTCATAACCTAAATCTACTTTTCAGATTCTTATCTTTCATTTTCTTGCAAGAACACACTTTTCGATCGCAAAAATTGCGGTCCACGAGTAGTCAGCGGGGACTTCAAAAATCATATGTTATACCAGGTGTTATGCGTTAAGTGAAACCAAATGCCACTAATTGCAGCTGAAAAGGGTGATCTATAACAAATTAGTGAAGGTTGAAAGTTTAAGAGGATTCCACTTACTAATCGGCGCTATTTTGAAAAGACTAAACCAATTACGATCAAACTTGCGGCATTTAAAATACAAGATCTCAATAAAACCTATAATAAGTCAAAATCCAATTTAAGCTCTTTAAAATTGTTTTGGAACATGAGTTTTCCCCACGTTAGTAGTTTTAACGATTTAAACAAATATGCTATGTTGAGTTTGGTACCGTATCAGATTCAATACGTAACTTAATAGAGTATAACGCTCTAGCCCTAACTCAAAAGATGCGTTTCAACTGAAAGTACTGTGGTGAAAATCCCAAAAGTCTTTCATAGTCGTAAATTTGAAACCACCGCTATTTGTTTCGAATAGATCTAGTCAACTGAAATGTGTACCATTGGAATGTACGAACACATTACTTTATTATGAAATGTCACACGTACTTATAAAATTAAACTGCTACGTTTGTTCAGTTTGTATAGATAGACGCTAAAATTACTTTAAGCAGTATTACTTAGTATTTTTCTAATTTAAACCTAATATCATAATCTTATTTAACTCTGGCACACTCTGTATGCACACCCGTACCTGCTACTGTCGGGAACGGGGAAGCCGTCCAGTGTCCAGAGGAACTGTGGTGGGGGGTTGCCCGTGGCAACACACTTGAGAGAGATGGCGGGGCCTGGCTGCAGAGTCTGCTCAGAGAACCATTGTATCAACTCCGGGCTCGCGTCTGCAACAAATACCACATCTCATCAATATCATAATAAATAATGAATAGTGACCAGTGAAACTTAAAAGTGCACAATACATTTTAATAGGTGTAAATGTCAACCAAAAGTAAATTTGAAATGCTTGTACTTTCCGTTCGTACGTTTGATGGTCTCCCCTGGAGAGTATACCCACGCGTTAGTGTTTGTTTAATCATGGAACTGCACGTCCTTGTGTCTTATGACACCTCTTAAATGAAGAACTAAAATACGTAATTACAACGCAAGAATTAATCTACGTGTCTCCAGGGTAATTAAACCTTAGTACTCGTACACTAAATATGTCTGAAGTAGTCGTTCGTTTCATACTTATTATGTGTTGTACGATACCAGCGCTTACAATATTCCTCCATGTTGCAAATGACTTGTAGTGCTGGCAAGTAAAACAAAACGGGAACTTATTGGTAAAAATAATACAAAGTCCTAACTTTGCCAAATTGTTTTACTGGCCATAAAGATTCCTAAACAAGGCGTTGAAACTTTTCGTTACTTTTAGGGTGATTTAAGGGGTGAAAAGTATAACAATGGCTTTAAATTCAAGAAAATTCGAATACACAAAACACATAAACAATATTGGTATTAATCTAACTTACTTTAATTTTAATATTAGCTTTGCTTATAGTTAATATAACTTGAATATAAACTTAACTCACTAATGTAAACTTTCTCAATATCTTGCGTGAAACTTTCTCAATAACAGTTCTGTGAAACAACCGATGATACTGAAACCACTAGCTGATATGTATATGCTCAAAAAGAAAAATCTCAAAGGGAATTTAAAATAAAATGTTTACACAAGCCAAAAGTCCACCGTATATTCAAAGTTACAAAAAGTTAGCACATCACTACCTACGACTGTTCATAAATAATTCCATCGACGAGATCACAAAAGTTGAAAATAAGTACACATCTCACCTTTGACATAATAAATTCATCATTTATTCAAATCCAATCCGTAAGTTACACATAGCTTTGAATGAACCCGCTTTCGGAAGAGGCGAGCAATGAAATACGACCTTTCATGCCGAGTATTCATCATTAATGTATTCTATCTGAGCGCGGATTGGTAAATGCTCACCGAGGCAGAGGCAGCCAACGTTTGCTTTCAGTTCAGTCTAGAAGTGCAAAGCTCTGATAGATTATGCTCTGTTTGCTCAAGTAAACGAAACACTACTATTGCGCAACTCTACAGGTTTGTAGGTGCATTTGTAATGCCGGAGGTTTCTGTTCACGTATGATTTAACCGGTCATAAAAGGAAAATATGACCAACATAGGTTAAACTAATAATGCGGATATTTTCCATTGTTAGAGAAAACCGTCTTCCCTTCTCACCTGAAGACGGGATCAGATTGCAGATACCCAAACGTCGTGATCATCTTGCTCTCTGACGATGAAAAATGTCCGCAATAATAGTTTAAAATCTGAAACTCTCCCATCGTCAACAACAAACTTTGAACAAAGAATGTAAATTATAATTTGTCAGCGTTGGCAATTAAGTAAACTAAAGCTGATTAAGTGCAGGGTAGGTTTTACAATCAAAGCAATTTGTTCCTGTAGCTTAAAATCTCTGAAAATTTCTAAGATAGCTAACAAAACCTTTCCCTTTAGTTCCTATGACTATATTAGGTTTCGAAGAAAACTTATGTTTCTGTAAAATTCTTTGCAAAAGATTCATTATGAATCGGTGAGCAATTTATACTACGGTTCGGCTTGTACTGCATTAGTTCGGTCCAGAAAGTCATAACCGTCAAAACCAGAACCAAAAACATTTTTTTAAATAATCGTATATTATAGCATAGAACAGATTTTAAAAGTGGCACCTAAATATAACCGTAGTGTTTCAAGTTTATAGTTTGAACCACGATGTAGGGATACTGATAAATGAAACAACATTGTAAAATTAAAAACTCTGTAAATGCCTCTGTTATCTAGAAGTTATGTGAACAAATATGTGACTGACCGCCAAGATGCAGCTCAGCCGTGGCTTGAGCCATGTCCCAGTCGTTGCTGACGAAGCACTGGTACATGCCGTGATCCTCCTTGGTGAGGGCGGTGATGACAAGTCTGTCTGGCCCGGTGAGCACCTGCACTCTCCCGTCACTAGCCAGGGGGCGGCCGTCACGGTACCAGGAGACTCGCGCTGCGGGCGAACCCCGGGGATACACTGGAACTGCGCTTGCTTCCCCACGTCCACCACCTGCGACTGCGGCTGGATGTGAGCCGTCAGAGGAGCTGAGGAAAGTGTAAGATTATTATACAGGGTGTCTAAACTCCCAGGGTATTTCAAGATATTTTTCTTAAGGCTAGATGAACCTGGCATATTGTGTTTGTATTAGCAACTCCTTCGCTATTTGAACAGCTGTTTAGTAGCAGTTTGGATTATTTGTCATAAATGTACCATGTCAAGGTTAAGATGTACGTTAAATTTCAGGTTAATATGTCAAGTCATATGAAAACAAAACAAAACGTAAAAAACGAAACGGCGGCTGTACAAATAATGACTTGTCTATGGACAAAATAAATATAATTATCATGCATCATTCATTCCCAGGAACAATACTTTTAAATCCTCGATGGACATTTTGAAACATCCTGTATAACTACTATGTATTGAGTTCTGAACTGGCCTGCTAGCATCATCAGACCGTTTAAGCTTTGAGCACCGACTCATTGGAACATGAGAGATAGTCCTCGGGAATCAGAACTCCAGACATGTACATAGTATAGGATGTATAACCGATGCAGACGTGTATAAACTCAACCGGAGTAGAGTACACATCGAGTTATAATGGTGGCATAAATTATTCATCCCTAAACAATTTTCGTAGAATCGTTTTAAAATAAACCAGATGAAGATTTTTAGAGGTTCGAAACACCTAATTGGGCACAATCAGCAATGAGACTGATTGGCATGATTTGCTAGAACAATTATAGTTCTAACCGACTTCATCAAACTATCAAAGTTTTATTTTGATTTACGAGTAATTTAGAACAAAAATACATATTTTGCGCCAGAAATAGTAGCCACAACTGGAAAGTCTTGTCACAGAGAGGGATGAATGTTTGGCGGAGGAAAAGGGGGTGTGAGGGGGAAGGGAAAGTAATGATGGGGATGAAGACAATCTCCTATTACCCACTCCACTTCCCTCCACCCCCTCACTTCTCCTTCTCGTCTCGACACAGCGGACTTCAATCCGTCAATCACCCTCCAACCGGCATCAATCATCCGGACAAAGCATGTGGTCAATATTCACTGCGGATTGCGTAAAGCCATACAACTTTGTGTTTTGTACCAAACAGAAAGAGATTTTTTCCCTCTTACTGAATAGAACAGCAATGATTTGTCAGTATAAATTTGTAAGTCCATTACCTGTGACCGTGAGCGTGACTTGAACGGTCTCCTCGCCAGCGGAGTTGTTGACCCAGCACAAGTACTTCCCTCTGTCGTCAAGCCGCACTTTGCCTATCCTCAACAGTCCAGCTGACAGAAGCGTCACACGTTCCCCCAGAGGCACTGGCGACAGCTGCTCTCTCTCTCTCGGAACCACCTGCGACAACACGTTATCAAGCAAGAAGTACCTCAAGGCTCTGTGATGGTGCCAATAGTTTTCCTAATAGAGACGATTGACGTGGATATTACGCTAAGTATTACCCACTTCAAGAGTACATTCAGAATGGAATAGATTAGGGCTTTCAGATTGTCCGATTTTTTTCCTCGAGTAGGTGTACGACGTAGTTGTAACGTTGTAAATCGCACGATAACTGGAGTCCCAGCATACGGTTTAACGATGAAGAATACTATCTTACAATGGCAACTCTAGTACCATTGTGATCGCCAGTCGCTACACAACAGTTTTGTGTTGATTGTTTTCCCAGAGAAGTTCATTTCTTGTCGACAAAAGAAGAGAAGCTCACATAAAACCAGATGAGCTACCGGGGATATGGCCAGATGTTTACGCCGGACAAAGACATGACTTTGCAAGGAACGTGTAAAGATGTTGTCCTGGTTTCCTTTCTTGTTGTTGGGGTTTTCAACAATATTTAAAACACTCGTGTGTTTTAATTTACCTATTTGATTCAGGAAACAGTTAATTACAATTTTTCAGGTGCAGTAACAACAGATGTTAAATGTTCATTCAAAAGCGCTTTAGACTTAAAATAATTTAATCAAAACATTTATATTTGAAGGTTAGATATAAATATGAAGTTTACCTGTAAGTAGGGACTGGGTACCCTTGGGCCACACACGGCAGTGTGACGTCATCACCAATCTTGGCAACTTTCCTGCTGTGTTTCTCCACCGTGATTCGAGGCTGAACGTTGCCTTTAGGTTCTGCAACATGACATTACTTTTATCGTAAGCCTAAATGAGCTATTTATGAATAATATTTCATTATTATAATAATATCATAATATTTACTCTAAATATTTGCCCAACGGATGTGTCATAACGGAAGTTTTATGACGTAAGGTCCCGTTGACTTTGAGAAGAGCATGCACCTTGTGGGGACTTTGCTGGCATTACTTGTCTACATAGCTTTAAATCTTCATTTAGGACTCAGTCAAAGTCTTTTCTTCCTTCAATTCACTATTTTGAGCGAAATCCTTGACTGAACGACTCGTGTAGAAGTCACTGTCAAAGAAGTTTGTTTTAATATGTGTAGTGAATAGTTTTTCAACTGATAAAAAATTTTACGAAAGACAAATATTGAAAGTTTTATTACAAAGCTTGCATTGAAACTGATTGCAATTTATTATTACTACTCTCTATATATCGCACTTCTTTGTTTAAAGTTTGTTGTTGACGATGGGAGGATTTCAGAAGTTGAACAGTATGCCACTGTTATTACGATGTTTGGGATTTCATTTGATTCCATATGTTGTGGTGCACAGAAGATAAATGACGTTGACTGTCGCTACATGACTACTTTGGACAGTCATTTTCTAATGTTCTGTGTTATGTTTTAGGTTATTTTAACATGAAGACGGATCGATTGCAGATCCCGAAACGTCGTGATCCTTTGTTCACTAACGATGGAAAATGTCCGCAATAATAGTTCAACTTCTGATATCGCACTTGTTAAACTTGCCCAAAACGTTTTTACGGTTTGAAGCTATTGACAGCCACACGTCTGGTTAAAATTTTGAAACTGACAGCAGATTAGTTGAAGGATTAGTCAACGTCCATAGAGAGATTAGCAGTGCGTGAATTTTATACCCTCTGCTCTTTTAATAGAATAATCCCCGACCACAGTTTGTGATTTCAGTCACGTTTTGACAAACCATGTTTGCACAGATTTCTGTACTCTCGGCTGTTCCTTTCTTTGACCGCGATGTGATGTAGTTAAACAACAACTGAGGCATATTTCAACATAGGGATCATGTTTTACACAAGTTTACAATTCAAGAAAGTATAAATATTTAAAGCCAAACCTTAAAACTTACTGTAAACTGAAACTTTTGTGAGCAATGTTATTTTTATTTAAGTTTGTTTGCAAATCTCAAAAAACAAACAAACAAAATGTTATAAATCAAAGGCAAAACTAATACAATCATAGTTAAATAGATTGTTAGTTTGCAATATAATGAGAAAATGTCTCTTATGAATTGCAATGGTTATCTATTGTTCACCCATAATGTTGTAACTATGTTTTTGAACCAGCTCAATGTCTTTAAACTGTGAAATACTGTAAAAGATTATTGGAAAGTCTTAAAAAAATAACTTATGGCGAAGAGTGTAAATAATAATTTGAAGGAAAACCAAAGAAAATTATAAACTGAATTATTTGCTCCTTTCCGAAAAAGATGAGGTGTTATCGTGATGGAATGCTGCAGAATAACCAGAACTTGTACATCAAAATTGCATTTCAATTGAAACCACATCGAGGGATATTAAGGAAGCTGTGTGGCCATGGCGAGGATATTGTATTGATAGAACAATATATCTTGAAATATCTTGGGGTTTCTTGATTGGAAAACTCAGAAACTGTTGACTAACTCCATCTCATTTGTTTCAAACATGAAAATCAATCTTGTTAGGAAACGCGATGAGTTAGATCGTTTCAGTGATAAACTTAGATTTAGAGGTAATTCACGTTTGATATTTTGGGAACCATTCTTAGATTATAGACGTGCCAGAAATTGATTGCAATGATATATTAATTTCAAAATTAAAAAAATAATACACGAACATTAAGTTTTATTTGATATATGAATTTATAGTTTTTACATAGAGGACTCAATAGACGGTGAGAAATAAAATGTGCTCAATTCCCAATAAACGTCAATATAAATTTATTACGAATTTTAATACTTAATGGTTTATACAATATATATACAGGGTGAGCTTTATATGTCCCCACCTTAACATTTGAAAGAAGAAAAGCCCTTTGGGGAATGTTTTATAGGGTCCTGACGCTTTTTCAAAAGGGTTTTTCAAACTCGGTCCTCTTTTAAAAGTTAAGGGGGACATATAAAACTCACCCTGTATATTAGAGAATGTGTAGAAACTTTTTGTGTACCTTGCGTCAGTGCAAATTACAGTTAATAATGAAAACATTGATTCGTTTTCCGTGTACCAGTCGAATAAAAATGACAATTAATTCATTGCTATCTAACACATATTGTGTTACTGACCTTTGAAAGTGACAAACATATTTACAAATAAACCACAGAATTGTTGAAAATGCAGTTAGTTCTCGCAGTGATTGAACGGAACACAATTGGGTTGAGGCCGAAGGTTTCGACAGATGCAGTGATGAGTGAAACGATAAAATGGTGGAAAACAGTGAACTGGAAACTGGCTTTGTCCTGTGACCACTTCATTACACAAACATCAGTTTCACATGCGCAGGTCAATGCGCAGTAAACATTGTAAACAATAGACTGCCAAGTGTGTTTGCAACCCTTTTGACAACTGTCTTGAACATCTTTGGGAGTAATTATGTTCCTCGGGTTAAAGTCAGTGTAAATACTACAGCCGTGAGTGCTGAGTGTAAATTTTATTTCGGTCTCAAACAAATCAACCGATACATGTTTTAATAATAAATTTAAATATTGTATTGGGTACATCAAAATATATAGTCGGATGTAAACCGAAATTCGATACCTAATACTAACTTATGCGCAAATTCGTTCTAAAACGTATTGGCTTTAGTCTCATTTTCATATAATTTATATTTACTTCTTTGGTGTCGGTTTTGTTTTTGAAATACACAATCTTATGTAAAATGTAAACAAAGCTTGTAAATGTATATTACGATACATAAAACCTTTCTATTACTTGTAGAACTCAAATTAGGTCTAAATTTCCTTTTAATCAGTAATCAAATTTTTCATGTTTTACAGAAACTGAATCAGCTAGTTGTGCAATAAGTTTCTTTACGCATGAAATCCGGTTGCTATCATCATAATATTACACAATGACCATATTCGAATAGATAACAAAATTAATGCATCGGTGTTTCATTTACTAACTACAACTAAGGAAGATAACAACCATGTTATGTTGTTTTAACATGGCAATGGTTAACAAAGTAAATAACAATCTGTATTTTATAGATTGTGTTATTGGCTCTTGTTAACGCGACGTATCATGTTTGCCAGAAGGGTTAACCTTAGTGACATAATCAATATTACGATACAGTCGAGTTGAAGCTACTGGTTGAGTAGTGATATAATCCATTTTACGAGACAGTCGAGTTGAATCTACTGGTTGAGTAGTGATATAATCGATATTACGATACAGTTGAGTTGAAGCTACTGGTTGAGTAATGATATAATCGATATTACGATACAGTCGAGCTGAAGCTACTGGTTGAGTAGTGATATAATCGATATTACAATACAGTCGAGCTGAAGCTCCTGTTTTAGTAGTGGTATAATCGATATTACGATACAGTTGAGCTGAAGCTACTGGTTGAGTAGTGGTATAATCAATATTACGATACAGTCTAGCTGAATTTGTTGATTGAGAAGTGAATATAATCGATATTACGATACAGTTAAGTTGAAGCTACTGGTGATTGGGAGCAGACATCAAAGCTGCCTTGCGACGCAGTACACTAAGCCCTCTCCTGCAACGTACCACTGTAAGCCAGTCTCTACTCGTGTGTGGCTTAGACTCTTGTGATTGATCTCTCACCTTTACGTAGCAACTCAGCTATATATGTATAAGTCTCACAATACAAACGCTGAATTTTGACAAGGTGAGTTTGACAAAGCCAGAGTATTGGACAAATTTAACATTAGTACCGGAGAGTCATCCAAGAACCATTAAAAGAATTAACATTGACAATATCTTCAACAAAAAAGACATCATTAAACTTCCTATAAGCTTGCAACCAGTCCTTAAGAAGTGTTTTCGATAGTGCCACAGCTAATGATAATGTTGACGGTTGGCATCCCTGCTCCCGGCTTCAATGACGGTTGGCAGCCTTATTACCAATAGGATAACAGACAGCAGCCAGCAAGTAGCTCAGTTTCAGCCAATCAGTGATTGAAAATGGTTATGATTTTATGTAAATATCATGATTTTTTGACGCGGTGATCATACTTGAGACGTTAGGTATATGGCTGATAAGCCCATACTTTCGAGAACGGACGCAATTGTTTCTTACACAAACTGAGTGTAGTAAGTTTATTGTACTGACCAGTGATGATGATGCGGCCCGGGTAGGCACTGGCTTGCACATCTCCGGTCAACCTGTGCACAGTCCTGCAAGCGTAGCTCTTGTATCCGTCACTCGGTCCTGCGTTGTAGATGTACAAGTCTCCGTTGTTCAACACCGCGTACTTCCCTCCTGCAAACAAATAATATTTAAACGTAAAGTTAAATTCAAAAGTAACACGGTAAGTGTAATAGACTACCTTACACGGAGCATTACAATCCATATCGTTCGGCATGATTAGAAACAACAGAGGACCAATAATTGAGCCTTGTGGTACGCCACAGATACGTCATTATTAACTGATATTAAACTCATTATTAACTGATACAATATATTTCCTAACCTCCAAGTGGTAATAAACTCATAACCGGCAGTCGTTGTCCAAAGTTATTAACTATACAATATACAGACTGATATAGTTCTTTTGAACAACGATCTATTGGATAATAATACATATATTTGAAAATAGCTTAACTTAATTAATTTAAACAGGTATGCTTTAAGCATTCAAGTTTAGTGTTTATTTAAATGGTTTGTTCACTGGTACTCAATATTAAGGTATACATTAATCTTTATAATTATTTTTTTTATCTTTGAGTCGATGTTATATAGTATGAGACAACATTAATAATTTATGTTAATTTCATGTAAACACATGTTTAATAATTAGTTTTATATTGTTTTTGTTACTAAAAATTTGTTTTGTTTTGTTCTAAAAAAAGGATTAAAGAGCTGAACAGTTATTTCAGTCTTTTTACTTAAAGATATTACAGTCTAAAAACAGCGTGGAAGCTTTTAATTCCTCTGGAAAGCGCACGAATAAAACAGCAAAGTGTCACAGTGCAACCAAACTATAAAATCCAGTTGATTCCTGTACCAGTTCAAACAATTCAGTTTATTATCTTTCACGCTCCGCATTCAAGTACTAGGAGCACTCACAATTTATTTCCCTCCATAAAAGTAAGATACAGCAGCTCGGATAGAAAATATTACCGGTTTATGGGTTGAATTTACTGTACACCACGCTGTAAATACTTGGTGTTTTTAATTGAAAATGCTAACATGTAGAGAGTTGGTTTATGCACTGGCGTATCTGTGCGAAGCCTGATGTTCAGATCTCAAAGCAAGAGGTAGACTAACAAGCGTGCTGTCGGTCGTGAAATATTTACGGCTGAAAATATTGTCGTCTCTCTCAAAATGCCAACCCCCCTCCAACCACCGAACCTTTTCAAAACACCTTTACTTCGTTTCTAAGGGTGTGGTTTGAGCGTGTTACGTTTTGTTGTGTTTTGTGTAGAGTGTAAAATACAGAAGGGGCTTCAGATAGGTGTGTAATAATATTTGAAGAGGCTTATTAGGGGATTGAATATACTTAGGTTTCCCTAACTCCAGAGAATAATCTCAAAAGGTGACAACGGAATTTTCGAGTAAACTTTATTTTGTCAGGACTTGGTCGGTCATTCCTAAACAATTCTTAATACATGTCTCAGAATTGTGGATACTTGTGGTTTGTTAATCTTCTCTAGGGTTTCCTTTGTTTGTATGCAGAGATTTTAAAAGAACTACATTTTTTTCTGAGAGTAGGGACTTACATTGACTTGCAACCTTACTGTTTTTAAACGGTATTCCTGATTTCTATTGAATATACAAGGTTGAGACAATTTTCGGTAAAACGAAAGGGTACTTTTTGCGGTAGTAGGATTTTTAATTACTGCTGAAATCACTGAAAATGATATTCTTCATTTGTACAAACGCTAAATAGCTAATTTATTACTATTCGCTAATTTATAATGATATTTTTCACAGTTACTAAGTACATATTGTGGATATAGATATGGATCAGATTATTCTGAATAGTTCTCTGGATGGTATACGATCATTGAGACTCCAATATAAGCCTGTTTGACGTTTAATCGAATAACAACCTTGATTTCATTTGTGCTCCATAAAGGTTCTGACTCGAGTGTTCCGATTCAGAGTTTGACTTACGTTGTTCAGGACCTGCCGTAATAGGTTCAGATCTACCTTATAAAATCCAATATATGTATACTGGTCAGATACAATGTTCCGATTTCACTTAAAAACTAACAACACGTTTTCAACAAACCGCTAAAACTTAGTTTTTTCGTACTACATTATACTAAAAACACATAAAACTAATAAATAAACTACTGACCAGAGTCTGTGTTGGGATATATGTTGATGATACCGTCCTGAATCCAGGATGTGACCATGATGAACTCAGCCACGTAGCTAGGCACTTGACATCTCAACACTGCAGTGTTCCCACTGATGACGTACTCGTCGTACACTTGCACGTCATAGTTCTGCTTCACCACTGAAACCATACAACAGTACAATCATGTGAACAGTGTAAGATATATGTTGATGATACCGTCCTGAATCAGGATGTGACCATGATGAACTCAGCCACGTAGCTCGGCACTTGACATCTCAACACTGCAGTGTTCCCACTGATGACGTACTCGTCGTACACTTGCACGTCATAGTTCTGCTTCACCACTGAAACCATACAGTACAATCATGTGAACAGTGTAAGATATATGTTGATGATACCGTCCTGAATCCAGGATGTGACCATGATGAACTCAGCCACGTAGCTCGGCACTTGACATCTCAACACTGCAGTGTTCCCACTGATGACGTACTCGTCGTACACTTGCACGTCATAGTTCTGCTTCACCACTGAAACCATACAACAGTACAATCATGTGAACAGTGTGGGATATATGTTGATGATACCGTCCTGAATCCAGGATGTGACCATGATGAACTCAGCCACGTAGCTCGGCACTTGACATCTCAACACTGCAGTGTTCCCACTGATGACGTACTCGTCGTACACTTGCACGTCATAGTTCTGCTTCACCACTGAAACCATACAACAGTACAATGATGTGAACAGTGTGGGATATATGTTGATGATACCGTCCTGAATCAGGATGTGACCATGATGAACTCAGCCACGTAGCTAGGCATGACATCTCAACACTGCAGTGTTCCCACTGATGACGTACTCGTCGTACACTTGCACGTCATAGTTCTGCTTCACCACTGAAACCATACAACAGTACAATCATGTGAACAGTGTGGGATATATGTTGATGATACCGTCCTGAATCCAGGATGTGACCATGATGAACTCAGCCACGTAGCTCGGCACTTGACATCTCAACACTGCAGTGTTCCCACTGATGACGTACTCGTCGTACACTTGCACGTCATAGTTCTGCTTCACCACTGAAACCATACAACAGTACAATCATGTGAACAGTGTTCCTCAAGGCCCGGAGACTGTGACAATCTTAGTGTTTAACAGTATGATATTACGTTGACAGACAAGTGTCGTGGGTTATAACAGCAGGATGTAAACGTTGTGATGATGCTCCATTTAGCCAATAAATGTACTTTTTTAACGGTATTAACTTAGCTTGCACAAAATGGAATATCAGAAGTGTTGAAAATTATTGTAAAATATGATTGTGTTGTGATCCCTCCAGATCTTATTTATTAATCATTTGTGATTAAACGTTCTTTAGCAAAACATTTTGGAGTCAGATATGAATTTCGTATACAGGTATATTTAAAGACTTGTTGTCATATTCAATTTTGATTTGAATACAAAAGCAAAGAATCATCCTGGATATCTACAAGCTATCTACAACGTTGTAAAAGTACAATACTGGTATAATCGTACTACGTAACTATACAAATTCGGTGTTAATCATCATTATGTATAGTTAAATGGTTTTACTACAACTGCAAGGTTATTTTAGTTTCTGAAAATATATTTATTATTTATGCGTAAAAAGATATTGAACAAAAGCACCCTTGAAAATATATTTTTTTATTAAACAATTTGGGTAACATGTTTTAATTTCTTAAAATTCTTAAGTTTTTTCTTAAAAAGCCAAAACAATTAACCCAAATCGTTTTATGAAAATATTTTTCAATTTTGTTTTGCTAAACATTTTTATTTAAAACTGTAACAGCCCTTTGATTTCCCAATTAGTACTATTTATACTATTTTGTTTGCATTGTTTTTGCATATAAACATTTCTGAAGTTCGGCGTCCTATTTTAGAATCACCCAGTATAATTCTATCTACTCGTATTCATTCATAGAGAGACGAACGTAAAATAACATGCTCTAGATTTGCTCTCAGACTTAATGTATTGTTGTGATGTATTTTACCTATAGTGATGTATTCTTTTCAAGTGACGTTAATGGCAACCTTTAAAGGTTAATTAGTGCTTGACTGACGTGTTTAAGAAGGTGAAAGCGATACTACTTTACAAAATGTCGCTGTCCACGAAGTAATTAGCATGAAGGACATTATTTTTAAATGTCTAAGTTGCAAGGAAACCCCAGCAGCAGGACAAAGCAGCTAAGCGCTAAGGAGCCGCTGGTGTAAGCAAACTCCTCTGGAAGTTTTACTCTTATTTCTAATCCACTACGCTGACAGCCTCACTACAGTCTTCGGCCAATGTATTTCGTGCTTTGTTAATAATATCAACACTTTATTTATCTGTTTTCGTATGCAGCATGAAACATTAGCACTTAACAAACAAAAATTAGGTATTTTTAACTGTTTGCTACGTACGTAATTGCATTAAAAGTAATCATTATACCATCGGGTTTTGTACATTTAATTTATATTTGTTGGAGACGGAGAGAGCTAGTTTATTTTGGATTTCTAACTTCACAGGTTTAGTTTACCGCATGATCAATTTTAACTCACCCGTGGTTATATTTTTATTTTAACCAAGCTTACTTGGTTAACTCAAAAATTCATTTTGAGAATCTAATGAAAAAATATTAAATAAAAGAGGAAAAAATGCTTTTTTGTACGATTCTACACAATTTGTACAGAAATATTCTGTACATGTTTTGAGCAGTCCACCTTTCTATCAACTTAAGATAGGAAATAAATACGAGAAGCGTTCTATATATTATAATTAATACACATAAAACCATAGTTAGTACTGGTTTAGATTTGCTTTTTTTACTTACGCTAACAGTAACGGTTCAAAATCGATGACGAAATCTTGTTCAGTAAACATTCAAACCCTAGAGCCATTAGTTTTATAGTCAATACAAAACTAGTGTATTACTTCCTTGAGCAAAAGATAGGCTGTCTCAAGGCGCGAGCGATAAACAATTAATCTTCCTTAATGCCTCGGAAGTCCTAAGGTTCAGCCACATTTCCTCCTCCAGGATTGCATTTGCATAAAGGTTTCACTAAAGACAGAATTATAGCTTCTACGTTTTAACCCCTTAGTGAATTACAGTTATAAATGGATTGGATAAGCGATTTAATTCGAACGTTTACTTAGCGTTTGTTTGCTTTAGAGCCAGAGTCCCAGTAAAATTGAATGCATGAGTGGAATGTTTATTGAGTAGAAAAAAACACGTATAGGCATAGTCCCAACACGTGTGTCAAACAATATCGAAATAGGTTAAACCAAACCAAGATGGCAGGTGAAACCTAGTAAACTATTGGTAGTGTATATGGCTACGCGTTTGCTATGTACGAGCAGTAGTGTGGTCCATAGTTATATAAAAATAAAATAATAATATTGTGTCCGTATATTGATGAGAATTGAATCAATTTAGTTTAGCCATTGTATAACAAGGCCCAAAACGTTAAACTGACATGAGACAAATTCATGTTTGTATTTAAAGTTGGAAAACAGTTTTGTACTGTAATCATTTACTAGAAACAGTTGAAAATGTTCATTGCAGTTTCTAAAATTACTTTGCATAACCATACAACTTTGAAAATAAAATCGGGGCAACTAAAACTACTAAAAGGAGCTCAGAAAGCTAATTATACGTGTTAGACTAAGGCCAGTTGTGAATGTGATGTGTTACCTGCTCTGACGCGAACCTCCCTGCTGAGTATCTGCCCCACCTGGTTCCTGGCTCTACACCGGTACGAGGCAGTGTGGATGTCGTGGCGGTACCTCTCCGCAGAGAACGCAGAAAACACCAAGGAGCCGTTAGGGTAGACCTGTCTCAGATCCGCAATAGCGCTCACCGGGGATCCGTCTCCTGGACAAGTAAGCAAGTGGCTACTGTTTACAGACGTTGATATCTTAGTTACAAAGGAAAGGGCTCATACAATCATTAGTCCATCACCGTGCGTTGTTGCCATATTGTGCGCCTTACTAGGAAACTCTCTCTCCCTTCTGTCCCGCTCCACCGTCGGGGATGACTAGCACGACGCACAATATGGCAACTGCGCTTGGTGATGGCTTTGATGATCATTATTCGGAACGATTAGGCCCTCGGTTGTCTAGTAAATAAGCCATTGTACTCCGGAGTTTGAGGTTGCGGGCTCGACTCCTGCTCTGGGCGTTTGGTTTTCCACCTCAGGTTTACCCACGTAGGCCACTCAGCTGTGTGAGGCAAGTGAGTAGCCTAGTAGTGCATCCTGGTAACGAGAACTGAAATCGAATGAACTAACTAATCGTCCCGATTCTACATAATTAAATCTTAGATAGTACTGCATTGTATTCAAGTGTATGGCAGTTATCAAGTCTTCTTCTTTTGCATCTCTACTTTTGTAAGTTCCCTTTGGACAGTTTGACCTGTTTAAACTCTAAATTAACCAATAAACTAATAAGAAAATTGTTTTGATAGAAACAGCCAATTAAAAAAGAAATGTGTGGTTGGGAAAGAATGTAATTGCATACGCTTCTTTAACAAAAATACAACAAATAATCAATCCCTTTTTAAAACTACCTTTTTAAAGTGTACAACATGTATTTAAAAGAGTTAACTAACTTCCTTCAATAACCTTTGTGAGTAACAAGGAGGTAATACGTGTGCAGTATTATAAATAAAAATACATTTTAAATAACAGACTGACACAAAACCTGCATGTTTTGCACACACATGTTTTGCATGTTTATAGCAGCGAGAACCCAGCTGCAGAGAACTAACAAGCGTGGAGTCAGTAGTGAAATGTTTATAGTGAGAGTATGACATCTCTCAAGCATCCTCCCTCTCAAACCCAACCCTCCCTACCTTCTCTTGTCTTTCTTTTCTTCTTTGAGCTATATTACTTTACCTTGTTTGTTTCATGGCCTATAAAATAAGGGTTCCTCATGAACGTTAAGTTTATTTCTGTTTGGAAGATTTGGTTAGTTTGAACCTATTTTCACTCGACGAGTTAAAGTTTTGTCAGTTTTCGTTCATGAAATGGGGCAATATGTAAGTGTGTGAATCCGTTACATTTGTTTAACACTCATAAGTAATAGTCGTTGGTAATAAATAACTATTATTTTCAAAAGTTAAGTTAAATATAAAGTTGTAAAAGTTATTACAATCATATACGAGGTACGTTTGTTTTCACTGGTGAAGTATGGCTTTTCCTGTATTCAAAATATTTTAACCTACACTCATAACAACCTAAACGTCTATAATACACATGTAGTTTGTAATGAATCGGCCTTTGATTGAAAGTTAAGTTTGTTTTGCGTTTAACTCAAATGTCTTCAACTCAATGATTGTGTATAAACAAAGTTATAGAAGTGAAAAATAAAACTGGAAATAAAAAGAGATATTAGTTAAATTTTTGAGTCAAAAAAACTATAGACACGCAAACCATCTGAGGTCGCTTGATGATCAATATAGTTAGTGCAATATGTTACCCGTACTACTCATTATTTGAAAACAAGTTCAATAAAACAAAGTATTGAATCGCAACTTTCTACTTAGACGTAATCACGTAAGCTCTTAAAACAAACTTGATCTTCAATCAACGACGATACGTTTTATAACTTGGCCTCACGTGTAGAAAATCACAGCAGCACACTTTATCTTTCGCAGTTTGGTTTATAGAGGGATAAATCTCTATTGGTGCCTCTTGTTTGAGTTATGGCTTTAAGTTACGGGTGCACCATCGCTTTTAGTTTTTATACTTTATACTATTTCTTCTTATTGCTGTTTTTATTTTCGAATAGTTTCAAGTTTAAATCACACGTAGGACGAATAGACTGCGTTACATTATAACGTAAAATAGTTGAATCATCAACTAATGTTGTACTAAGCAATGTCCAACCTGTACGAAGTGAAACGTACAATGGTAAAGATTTAAAATGTGTTTTCAAACAATAATAGCTATTGAATGACTAATTTTACTACTAAAAACTCGATTGAATGCAAATCAGAAACACAGTGGTATTTATTGAAGCAAGAATAGCCTTTACACTGAAGCTATATATAGTTTTTCCAAATTGATGGTCGACTGCTATAACATTTCCCCGGCGTTGTGGGTTGTAATGTTGACACGACCGATGGGTTCGTCACAAACAAGTTATGAACAAGTAAAGTTGAGGTTAAGTAGTAGAAAGGGCTTTGTGTTTCTAAACAATATGAGACACAGAGGACTTCGTCTCGTAAAATATAAGACGCTTCTTTCTATTGTTTTGGTATATTTGAATTGATTTGTCGAGGTGTAAAGAAAAATCCATATTGAATTTAAAATATTGAATAAAATATCACTTTCAATATCAGTACAAAAGTGAGAATGTGCTGTTGAGTGTTGTCATACCCTATAATTTGTTAAAACATGTAAGTTTCAAGCTGTTGTAAAGAACTTACCTAGAGTCCACTCGATGTGCGGCGGAGGGCTGCCGTGTGCTGAGCAGTCAAGGCGTCCCCCGGAGTTGTTAGACAACTCTAGTCTGTAGGGAGGCTCCACCAAGAACCCCGGCCCTTGGAGATCCAGGCCCACACTGCGAACTGCAACATACTCAGACATTGAGATACACATTGTCTAGAAGAAAAACTAGGAAGTAAAACTAATTCTTGTATAGTCTCTTACTTGGAACCCTGTATGAATCAAAAAGTACTCTACACTAAAAACCATGGGAGAAGTATTCCTTAATATCAACTGCTCAGTTCAGAGAATCAGGGTGAATACAGATAAACAGGCGAACTTTATCCTCACCAAATCATACCCGAAAGTTTCAGTTGTTAGGTTTGAGTTAGATAGTTTGTGAGGTGGTTGGTGTGAATACTAGGGGTGGCGAGATGGATGAGGAGGTCAACCTCAAGTTTCAGTTGTGAGGTTCGAGTTAAGTGGCTTGTGAGATGGTTGGTGTGCGAAGTGAAGGTGAAGGAGATTAACGTGTACGTTGAAGGTGTGAGTTATGTGTGACTTGTGAGGTGTAGGCTAGGTGGTTTGTGAGGTGGTTGGTGTGAGAAGTAGAGGTGGAGGAGGTTAACGTGTAAGTTGAAGGTGTGAGTTGTGTGTGACTTGTGAGGTGTGGGCTAGGTGGTTTGTGAGATGGTTGGTGTGAGAAGTGGTGGTGGTGAGGAGGTGGAGGAGGTTAACCTCAAGAACTCCCTCAATCTCTCCTCGCCCTCATTACTTCTTTTGACAAGTCCCTCTTGAGGCCAGCTTTCATCCTGCAAACAGCCCTAACTCCACTCTTTATCAAACTGTGTAAAAATCGCCTGGCTATACATTAGTTTTTTTCATGTTGTAGGTTTTTTGTTGACGGAATGCAAACAATATTTTGGCGAGAATATTAAACAATATTTTAATAGCTAACAGCTACGATTATTTTAATGAAAATAAATGTACCGCTTCTGTATTTATGTCTCTATTACCTAACAAAATATATGTAGTTAATTTTTGACCAATTTATTTGTTTTTAAAATTAAACACACTGTTATTACAACTAAATGCAAGAAATCTTAGAAATCAAAGGACTTGTTCCTAGTCGTTTCAATCAAGAGTTGTTTTAAACCAAATAAACGGTACGAAAGAAAATATATTTCTATGTAATGTCATTACATGATTTGATAGAGCGGGATTGGTATCGCGCGCGACTCCGGAGCTCATCACTCCGGTGGCGCGGGTTCGATCCCCGCAGTCACCACATACAATTTGTAATGTGACTATACGGTGTCGCTAAGTAAAGGTCGAGGTTGAGTGGTAGAGAGGACTTTGTAGTCCTACTTTCGCCTCGTTAAACAAGACAAACTTTACTTTTTTAAAGCAAATTTGAGCAATCCTAAATACAAAAGGTTTTAATACTATAGAAACCATAAAAGTTGTTTAACACTGTAAAGACTCTTGCATTGATTAACTTTACAGTGTGCGATCTCGCCGTTGTAAATCTCATTGTTCACAGTTAGTAATAGCCACTAGGGCGTATTTGAATTCCAGTTATATCATTGTACAGATGGAAATTCAATGTATAACTTATTGGTATTGCATGCAAGATGTACGGAGTTCGTTATATTTCTTGCAAATAACATGTTTCAAACCCCATAGTGACAAATGACAGTAAATGTTCAATGCATGACTCAAAAAGTGAAATGAAATGATGTAAAAAGGGATAGTAGGTAAAAGAGATATCTTGAAAAGATTTTCAGCATAAAAGCCAATACCTCTCTTGATCTTCGATGTGTGGTGAATTGCAAATTCAGACTCTAACGTGATTTCATCTGCCGATTTCGTCGTTATCATTTCCTTTTCAATGTTTAATAGAACGTACTTTCCATTCTGATTTTCTCATTTCCTTATCAATAAGATAATATGTTTTAGGGTTCGACTTATTAACTCTATTGATACATTATCGGGTTTTAACATAATATTTGATACAAGATAAAATATGAATGCAACATATATTTATGTAAACCAGTTTTTATTGGTTATGCGTTCTGACAGTTAGAAACCAATGTTTTAATTTTGATGTGACTCCAGTGAGTAATTTTTATAATATAATCAGTAATGAACGTATTCACTTATCCAAGAAGTACCGAATCCATATTTGTTTTGTAATAGTAAAACAACATTTTACAAGTTCCATGAAAAATACAAAGTCAACTCGAAATTCCTTTTGAGCGAGGAATTTTGTCGCTGATTTCTGCCCGCATTATTTAGATATCATGGGTAAAAATATTGCAGAAGTATTTGAAGAATGGGTATGTTTTAATATATCAACAGTTGTAGATGTCACATAGCCATAACGGCATAAAATAAATGAAGGTAGGTTCTTGTGGCAGCACACACGTGAACCTCTACCTGTAAACATGTAGGAGGAGTTGTTGTACGGAAGATGGAGTATGATAGTGTACGGAAAGTCAAGTCGTTGAGAAAGTTGCTTACGGGTAGGATTGTGTTTTAGCGTTGTAAGTGACAGTGTTTGGCTGGGACCGACAGCTTTTCCATTATGCATTGGTCCTCGCGACATAAATTTTATATTATCAGCAAAGCCTCTTCCGTTCGCTGCGTGAATACTGCCATGGGCACCCGTTCTCGTGGGCAGGGGAAGGGGCACGGGCCCCCTGGCTTCTAAGAATAATTATTTTTATTGTTCACAACAAAAAAAATTTTAAAATAATATATTTTTGAACAAAATATTAGTAATTTTGTTATTTGTTATCTGAATTTCAAGTAAATGCATTTTTGCACTCTATTATTGGGATGGTAGATGGTAGCCTGGGTGGTACCACTGTGTTATACAGAGGGATTCAAAAGTCTTTTGAATTTTGTATTTAAACCTTTTTTATTTGAAACTTGTAGTTAATGTTATAGTTTTAAAGCCAAGACGAGATAGCAGCACCGCAAGAAAAAGTGTCAAATTGAATTATTGTCCTGTTTTTCAAACTATTTCTACAAAAATCGTACGAAAACGTTTTTAGGTTATATTTTAAACATGTTTCCGAGGAGAACCCGGACCTCCCGTCTTCCTTGGGGGATATTCCGTACTCCCTGACCCCCGGCATGTTATCCCCACACCTGAAAGATGCCCTTGAATACTGCTGAACACGCTTGTTTTGTCAGCTGTTACAAGATAGATATATGTCGTCCGTTAGACGGTGTGTGACGAGGAAATAGTTGTCTGAGCGTCGAGACCAAGCGCCATTTATCTTACTTAAGTAGTTCCGTCCCGTCCAAACCTGGCTTTGTCACTATTTGCTACACTTTTCTCCTACAAATACGATATTCTCGCTTTCATTTTTGTTTGCGAAATGTTGTTGGATTGCCATTGAGATTCTTACCTTGTCTTTGTTTGTGTGGAGGATCTGAGGCTTTCGGTATTTTTATGTGATTGGTGTTTTTTTACTGTTTGTGCTGGGGAGCTTTTAGTAGAAACATTAACATTTTCGTAGGATGCAAACACTTGTCAAGGAAGTGGTAGACATAGATGTGTGCACGTCGAGAACCGAACCTGTGACTTTCCACCCATGAGGACAGATGAGTCTCTCACTAAGCTACTAACGCGAGGTTTTTGCGATACCGTTACATGTATAGTAGAAGTGCCGTTTTCATCGCACAGATTTTGCACCAAATATTTAACAAATCACAGAATATACTAGTATTTAGTATACTACCCCCTGTGGCGAGCATCCATGCTATATTATATTCGGAGCTTTGCGGTAGGTTACTAAATTCTTATTTATAATACGTTTCAGATTAGTTCAACTTGTTTAGCTTTGGATACTAATACGTATTTTCATAGAGAGGGAAAATGTCACAAGATTTACAACCGATTATTGTCCGGAGATAAAATCACCAAGTAACAACAGAGTTGTAAACAATTAACTTTAATACTAATTTTAAATCAAAACTTCAAAAATGCAAACACATATTGCCACTCGTATGTTTGAATTTTTGAAGTTTATTTAAAATTAGTATTATTACTTTTGCAAACTGTGGTCATCATGAATATAAAATTAACTTTAAGCCTTAACCGCAAACTCGAGCGAAACTAAGGGTATTCCTGAAAGTCCTTCGATGTGTGTCCTTTCATGGGTTTTGGACAAAATGTTGAGACCATGGAAAATTGTGATGTTTGTGTTTTGTCAAATCAAAAGAAACACAAACAATAAAATTAATAAAACTCCCCTTTTATGTATTTCAAATGAGAGTTTAATTAAACTTAACTTCAATATTTTTGAGACGAGTTGCCCGATAAAACCAGTTAAAACACTAAGTCACCTTAAATGCTCAACGCCAACCTGACAAAGTGGGGTTTCTCTGAGCAACAATAATGTTGTCTTCACGCCCGTCAATGAGTGTGGTATACAAAAGTTTATTGAAACTATCTAAGGAAAAAAAACACTTTGATGGGTGGTCCCCCAATTGAACAGTGCTGTTTTCCTGTCACTTTCTATACACACACAGAGGATCTGAAACACTCTGTATACTCCATATGATCTGAAAGCAATACACAGGAATCTATCTGACATGGAATTGTGGTGTTCAGACTTGGCTCCTTTATCATACACGGTTCATTCCCGACCGTAAGAAGCAATATGTCTCTCATACAGCCTACGTTGCGAACCCATCAATACAGTTCTCCTTCAGTCGTGTGTCTATCTGTGGAATGTAAGCTTTAGATTTTAAGTCTAAAAGTTCAAGTTTTTCTTATGATTTGAAATTGTACAAAACAAAACGTTGTTGATAGCACGAGCATGTTTGTTATCGTAATTCAATACAATTTCAATTCAATACTTTTATGGTGAAGTACTATTCTAACCACTCTTGCAAAACAGTTTAAGCTTCGGATAGCAGCTATGAAAATATTAAGGGGGTCAACCATTTTCGGATACGTTTGGAGATTGTTATTCAGCAACGGCTCTGAGATTATCATACGAAAACAAGAGAAATTCCATGGGCACATAATAGTAGATAAATGTGTAAAAGAAACCAACCACAAAATGTAGATTCCAGTTTACAACACTACTCAAAATATGAATTCATTTGTTAGTTTGTAAGTTCGTAATAGTGGTGGGGAGTAATTTAGTAAAAATTCCGTTGCTTCTCTTTACTGAATTTATTTGTTAAGTTTAATAATGGAAGTAACAAGAGGCTTCTCAGGAGTTGGTTCAAGCTTTCTTGCGGGGAGAATTTGACAAATCTAGCCATTGAAGACACTTTTCCAAGCTTCGCGTATAATCAGCTGTATACAGGGTTTTAAAAGTCTGGAGACACCCCTTAACTCTTCACCGAGCATTGATAGAAGATTCAAACCTGGGAGATGTTTTCAGGTCATAAAAGCACACTTCCCTATGCATGGGGCAACGTTGCCCCCCAACTCAAAACCTGAATTTTTGGGGCTTCTCAATATTTTTAATGTAAACCCTAGTGTGTGACCCCTCATTTTCTAGATCGTGATAAAAGAAACCCATCAGTGGACACTAGAGGTCTCTATCTCACCCCTAGCAAAAATTCTGGGTGATAAACTGGACAGAGAATTACCAGATCCAATTGTATTAGACTGTAATGAAACCAAGACAACTGGCTACAATTTGATTTCCAAGCAAATACTTACAAGGATAACTTGTCACAGGCTCAAATTGATGGCCCTCACTGGTATGACAATGTGCCAATGCGGTGTAAAAATGTGAACATTAGAAATCAAATTGTAGCCAGTTGTTTTTGTTTCATTACAATCTAATACAATTCCATCTGATAATTCTCTTTCCAGTTTATCGCCCAGCATTTTTGATAGGGATGAGATAGAGACCTCTAGTTTGCGCTGTTGGTTTTCCTTATCAAGATCTACAAAATGAAGGGGTATCACTAGGGGTAAAAATATTGAGTAAATTCCGATTTTGAGTTGGTGGGCAACGTTTCCCTATGCACGGGGAAGTTTGCTTTTATGACCTATAAACATCTCCCATTTGGATTTTCTATCGATGCTCGGTAGAGAGTTAAGGGGTGTCTCCAGACTTTTAACTAACCCTGTATAATAATGTTGAAAAACCACAAATTATCTGAATTACATAAAATGAAATAACACTATTATGTAATTGATAACTGTTAATGGTTTTCCCAAATTTTTCATTATTTATGACTAATTAATCAAGTTTAAAATTAAAGATAAACCAAATAGTATTCCATAGCTCTACAAGAAATTCGGACACATCAACATATTTAGACAGCCGTGTTTCTAGCTTGACCTCTCATACCGTAAATGAGACTTAGCTCATTATAATCAGCTGTTATATTAAAAGCTGAGATAGAAGCGCAATCTGGGTCAAAGTCATCAAAGCTGTAATAATGAGGGTGGAGAAAGTAGGAAAGAGAGAGAAAGAGCCTTACAACCCCCAACCCATCCTCTTCCACCCTCCCACCCCCAGACCTCAGTAGGCTCTTCTCTCTTACACCCCTGAGAGAGACTCTGAATAACTCGTAACGCTCCTTCTAATCTTTGTTTAATATTTCACTAGTTTATGAAAATGATACTCAAAAATTTTCTTTTATTAACAAACTGTAATGTGCTTGACTAAGCGCAACAACAGTTCAACTGTTAGAACATAAAATTAGTGAATACCAAGGCGATTTCAGACCTGATAAATACTGTCCAGAACAAAATCTAAACAAGAAACTTATCAATTAACATAACAAATAAATAAAAAATAGCCGACGAGTAGCCACAAGCGCTAACGTGAATCTTACAACGGGGTAAAAATTAAAACGGAAGTGCCCCTTTTTATCCCTTTTTGGGCACTTATAATCACTTAGGTCGTAATTTCGGTCCAATATTCACAAAACGTGAAAACTTGTATTTTGTAAATATTTAGATAAAGTTCGTAACCAGCGTGTAAAATCGGAACACCGGAAATGCTCTTTTGGGGAGCCATTCCTTCTTAAAATGGGGATTAGTTCTATATAAAACTGTATGATGAACTGGTTTCAATTAAACTTGTAAACATGTATGACACCTTACTGTATACCTAACCTAACCTAACCATTCTTCTAGTGTATCCAAAGTTGGGAAATACAAATATTTAGCAAAATAATGTGTGAAGTATTTATTCAACACCTCAAATAAGCCCTTAATTTTCAATGCGTCTCAGAAACTAGCTGTTTATATTGAAATACTACACCGGAAGTTGTTAGGGATTGCGTGACAAGCCGGAAACAAGGTTGCCACCCGTCCATTACCGGTCCGTGTCACGACAGGTTGGCAAACTTCATCACTTAAGTTTCCTGAGCGGTTTTATGTTTCAATTAGATATAAAACACACCGCACGAGAAAAAGGACGTTTGAATATTAGATAACTGAGAAAGTTTCAATTTTCTAATAGGCTTTATTAAATGTGTAATTGGTTGAATGTGGCTGACTTAACTGAATGAGTTAAATTAATTAATATAATATTGAGTCGTATAAAATAAAAGTACTTATTGTAGCATTGCTCGTAAATATGATGTTTTTACATACGTAACGGCGTGCTAAAGCTGTCCTTTTAATATGTCCAAGGGATAGGAGAATCTATTATCTGTTCCTTTCCACCGCACTGCTCTTTACAATAAATTTTCACAGTTACTGTACACGTACGCCATTTCTGGAACACACTTCCTGACAGCATCAAAAGTATAGGTAAGCGCGCCCGCTTCGGGGTGGAAGTCAGGAACCTCCATCGGCGGGGTTTGTGGGGGTAGCTTATGGGAGCGGACGGTTACCTGGAACTGCGAGTGGTGTACGTAATTGGTTGTTTAATTGGTATAGTTTAATTGTATAATTGGTTGTTTGATTGCAGAAGTGACAATATACCAATATATTTCAATCGATCGCTTAGAATTATTTCATTAATATGCATACATTTTAGGTTTATTAAAAAACCTAAAGAAGTTGTGTGCTTAGTAACTCGAGAAAATTTACCTTGAACATCAATACGAATATCTCACCTAACAAAAATAATCGTAAGTTTAAAATAATGCGATGAGCTCTTTCTTAGCGTAAATAGCGGAACACCTTAATAATCCTTCTAAGTAATATTCTTATGTGATGCAAATTAAGAACTTAAAGATCTACGAGTATTTCTGTGACTTTTCAAAATTTACAGTAAAACCTAAAACACTTGGTATTTGGCAGTGACGTTGATTGAACTAGTCTTCGCGTAATAAACGTTATCACTAAAGGACTTTTCTTCATTATAACCATAAACAATTTAAAAGCTCAATAAAGAAAGGTTATATTCGTTTGTCTTTTCAAGAAGAAAAAATAAACTACCACACATAAAAATTTCTCTTCTTTGTTTACAATTTTGTTGAAAAGCACCGAGGCTGAAAGTCTCAAGAAGAGACCGTTACTAGAAATACGTTCCTGTCACAGGATTCTAAGAACTCTCACTCCATCCTGCTGCGCACTCATCTGCTTAGAGCAGCTCAAGCTTTTCTTCTCTTGTTGTACTCTAAAGCGAGGAATCCTGCTCACCTATCTGTGAATTGTGTATTAGTTCTATAGATATTGTGACCTGCCTACGAGGAACGAAATATTACAATAAAATAAAGACATTTGAAGACAAAACGTGTGGACCGAACCGGGACTCGAACCTGAAGGCATAAATAGGTGGGCCAGATGGTGTAGTGGTCAGCATAATCACAGTGGGATACCCGAGTTCAAGTTTCGGTTCAATCCACACATTTTGTCTTCAAATTTCTTTAGTGATAAATTTAGCGTTCATACAAATTCAGATATAAGAAATTAACAAAATAATAGTTAGATATTCGTAATAAAGTAATACGATGTTACGTATGCTACGCATGTTACGTGCTCGATACTTTAATTCAAAGGATTGCAAACCTCACGAGATTTCCTTTTCTTCAGTATCCCAAAGTAAACAAATCAGGCTTTTAGTGACTTTATTTGTAATTATACTGCTTAGCGGATCCGTGGTGGATTGGTATCGTAGGCATCACCTTGGTGGTGTTGGTTCGAGTTCTGCACTTACAATGTGTAAAGTGATTATACGGTAACGCTAGGTACAGTCGAGGTTGAATGGTAGAGAGGACTTTGTAGTTCTAACTTCGCCTCGTTAAACAAGGCAAACTTTATTCCTAGTAGCCGGTGTATAAGCCGTTTGCAGAAACATGTGTGAATATACGTTTATCGTATTGTAGGTGAAATAAAATGTTTGGACACAGGTTAATTAAAAAGAATTTAAATATGTTTTGTAAAATTTCTAACATGTTTTAAATGTATAAATAGTAATTAATACAGGTTTGTGTTCGCAGGTAAAAAGAGCTCAGGTTGGGTAGCACCACTGTAATGGGTAAACTAAAAATTCTCCGACAATTTCTTTAGGAAACTTCCGATATAAGTATATATTAGTATCTGAAATTGATTTGATATAAGTATATAAGGAAGAAGTATACACATTTTTACAGATTTTCAGAAAAGAAAAGGAGTTTTCCCAGTTAAAACTTGTCATCACTGGTAGTTTCTTATTTGTCAAGAGAGGACAAGTTATTATCAATGACAACATGTATGCCTAGGATTAACTTTTAACCAGGAATGAACACAGCTTTCTCCTCTCCCGTTGTAAACACGCACTATGCTATGATATGATTTAATAAAATCATGTGGATCCGTTTTTATTTCTCGTTTCAAAACAAATGTTTCTGTCCTAATGTCTTTTGCCTGGCAATGGTTTAGCCATTAGTGTCCTCCAGCTAGGTTTAATGTTGTACATGTTTTCCCGACAGAGTGGTTACGTAAGGCTCAACATAGATTTAACAATAACGATGTTTGAAGAGGGGAGGAAACTTTGCCGTAAACCTTTCCTAAGTGAAACTGAAACCCCTTCCTCTGTAAATTACGGAATTTTAAATGCTAAGATGCAAAATTGCATTTAAAAAAGGTGTTAGTGTTTTGAATTATTATAGTGTGAATAATGATTTATTTACTTTCGCTTGAACGGGTACAATTTTAGGCTAAATTAATATCAATCCTGTATTACATTAAAACATTAATTGTTTATGCCTTCAAATATAGAGAAGTACTGAAATCTGAATGTTTATTTGAATCATGTGACTGTCAAATAGTGACTTCACAGAATTTAAATACTAAATACAAGTGGCAGACCCGGGGTCAAGTTCCGGTTCGGTCCAAACATTTTGTCTTCAAATTTCTTAAGTAATAGTTTATCTATTTAGCGTTTATACAAATTAAGATGCTTTGAACATCAATGTTTTAGACTTGTTCGCTACAAGGATGATTATAGTAGCAAGGCTTGTAGTGGAAACCCCCCTATTATCATATGGTATTACGAGTAAAATCTGTTAATATGAAGTCATCAAAAAAGGTCTGGCCTATAGTTTGTCATTGAGTTTAGCAATAAATATAATGCTCGCTCGGCTTACTCTTGCCTACCATCCCCTCGGGGTTCACGTGGTTATCAATTCAAACCGAAACGCAGCGGCTTCGATTACAGTTGCAAATTGCGAATCTTCACAACAAGGCTGCAATCAAAAATTGCACTTTTGACCTTTAAAACTGAAATCATCTCAAAATTTATTAGTTAGCTACTTAATTTACTTGACTTGAGACATCGATTCCTCTTAAAGGGAATTTTAAGGTGAATATACAGAATGGAATGTGAGTGTAATGCGTGTTTGATGGATGGTGAGGTGTAGTCTTGTTAAAAACTAGGACCGACTGTTCCCCATATCTGGTCATTATTTAACAGTCTAACTACTCTAAATGGTCCGAGAAAAATAGATCATCAACTTAGTGTGACTTACTAACCACGGGAAATGGCCAGGGCGAAAGTTGCTTCTGCAGCGCCGGGAGTTGAACCCGGTCCGTTTCGATGCGAATCACGTACTATAGCCTCGGGCGTTTATAAAAGCACATTTGCATAATAATGATAACTTGTTGCTTAAGATACGAGTATTCATAAATCAAAAATATACTGCAGTTTTTACGGATGCAAACACGAGTTTAAATATTTTCTAAGCCACGCCGAACATTTTACGAAGTACACAATTTTCCAATCAAAATTCAAACGTCAATTTGAAATGATCTAAGCGCCCCAAATCTGTATTCAAACAAAGGATCGGTTCGCACAACAAATTGGCGAGTTGGTGTCTAATTCATCGGCGAGTCGTTAGCGCGGAGCTTGATAAATTATACTCGTCGCTAAACACCAGACAAAGTGGCGAGCTCGGGGCTTAACTCCTGTCAAGCAGTCATTAGCACTTGGAGCCGCCAAACTTACGACATTTTCAGCTTTTCTCACACGACACTGCCCTGCTTACCCTGCTTGAACTGTCCGACCAGCTGTGTATGTGACTAAGGACACGGCTGTGTTCATTCGAGTAACCTCGCCGTTTACCATCATAAACACTCCCACCTCCTTCTCCTTGAGCAACTCAAATGATTACCTTTTGAGAAATAGTGACGTTAGGAGGTTTTGAAATTGGAAACAAACTATTCTGCCTTTCATTTATTAATCAAGAAACTTAATTTGTATTACATCTAGAAGTTTCCCAGCGGCTCTGTTAACCCACTTCCTATGTAGTTCTAATGTAAAATATAGCCGGAATATAAAAATGAAACCGTTTCTCTAAATAAATTTTGTTAGTAAAGAGTTTATACTTAAGCACACCAATGACATTTGTTAACAAACATACGTCACCAAGGCAAAGGGAGGACATGCCTTTGTATACTCTGCACTTCAAAATGTATGACTTGTTCTACTGCATTATTGACGTGTGTCATCAACATATTAACCTCATCGCTTTTGACTGTATTCAACATAACCTTTCATAAATATACATGCTTTATAAAAATGCTTTTTAAAAGTTACACAATGCTTTCTTAAACACTGAGCAAATATTATTGTAAACTTTTGTAAAATGCCGAACGACGAATCATTTTTAACATCAATATAAAGGCAAGTTTTGTTAAATAATTCAATTGTTGAGCTACACAAGTACATACAATACTTGTAAATAGTATAATTGACTCATTAAGTAACGATAAAACATAGATTTACAAAAGAAACGAGTGAATCTAAGTGAATGCTAAAGATGAGTTGTGTGTTAGGAAAGAGTGTTTGAAAGTCAAGTAAAGGAGGAAGAAGAGTTGTCAAAGATATTTTACCGAGAAGGGACTGGGAGAGACGCGAAAGCGAGTTACTTTGATTCACTCTCTCCCTTACCTGAGTTTCCACGTTTTTCTTCAGTTTTTTTGTATTTGAAACCCAAACATTCTTATTGTAAATTGACCTTTGCGAGCGTTTGATAACGTTCAACACGTATAATGTTTATTCAAATTTAAGTATCGTATGTTTTGTTGGTTCAGGGCTAAAACATAAAGCCTTTAATCGTCACAAACACTATCAAGAGTTAAGGAGATATTTGAAATTACTTCTTGGTAATACATGGAGATAAACGCACACACAAAGTAAATTAACAGGAATAATAGGAGCTTTTATTTACTAAACAATTATATCTAATATGATAACTTGTATTCGCAACGAAGAAAAGTACCATGAAAGTCGGCAGTTTTTGAGTTTTATGAAAACATCAATTTAATAGTTAAAAGCGTCATCCAAAAATTTTCAAAGCAATCTTTGCAAGATGTGTTAGTTTTTAACAAATATCAAACACATGTGCATTAAATATCAAATACGAAATGCATTTGGTTTAAAGGTAAATGAAAAACGCGATTTTAAATTTGTAAAATTCTTCTTGGTTAAAGGCTTCATTTTTGAAAAAAGCGTGAGGTTTGAAGGATAATTTAAATATGTTAATAAATTGTCGTGTGCACTTATGTACCACCCTAAAACTAATCTTAAAGTTCTACTAAACACTCAACCCTATCGTAAAGGTGGAAAACTGTAAGTTGTAATCACAGTAGGGAATTTATTATTAATTATAAGTTGCGACAAGGACTCTCGTGTCTTATCACGCACAACTGTTGAAGTCACGTACACAAGTTGATTGTCTACATGTTCCATAACGACTTGTGATTCACCTACAACAAGTCACAAGTCACGATGAAAGGACTCATGGCGGCGACAGGCACAAGTGTCTTCAACAAGTCATTGTCAAACGCAGGCGATCACGATCTCTTTAACGTGATATCTTCTTGGATGTCTGACGTCATTGTGTAAACAACTGTGGAGAGAACATTTGAATGATTGAATTGAGCAAGACCGAGTAGCGAGTGACAAAGTAAGTTGTTCTCAGCTTTGATCACATCAGCTGCTATTGAATTCATTAACATTATCTTCCCGCTCGTCTTGTTAAATCTGCTTCCAAAACATCAAAGCAAACATTGAAGTTGTTATTCCCTAGTGACGTTTGGTAACATAGTTTTCGTGTGAGTGTAGTTAAGTAGGTTTACTTGCCAGGCAACATTTTAATTAAGAACTGCTCTTGATTTCTTAAAATCGAAAGTTTTATTTGAAGGAAACTATTTATTTTTTAGATACCTTACTCTACTAATAAATTATTTACAACCATTAAATTTACTAACGAAAGTCATAATCGTGTTTAGTGCTTCCTCTTAATTCTAATACTTTTCGGTGGAAATCTTGTTAATTTTTATACTTTAGTAACAATACATAGTAGACTGGATTGGTTTGGTTGAACCCGATTTTTATTATTTCGCGGGATAAAATAAAGAAAACGCTAGTGTTTGTGATTTAACAATAGAGCAGTCTCCTAAGCTTAGGTATTGCATGGCAATACATAGTATGGGTACTTAGGGATAAGTATCTGGTAAAAGTCTAACAGGATTAAATAGCTATAATTTAACGTCTGGGAGAATATCAATTCTACCCAATTACGTATAGCACATTTTCGAAATCTGAGTTGCGATGAAATAACTAAATAACTTTTGGAAACTATAAACATGTACTTCAATTACTTGAAATATTAATAACTGTCCTTTAATATAAAACTGTATTGAATATAACATAATAGGCTTAGTAATCAACGAAATGGGCCAGTTTCCATAATTAAAACTAAACAATAACAAACAAATCTATTAATAATACAAAACATAATAATGATCATTTCGAACCTAAAAAAGAATTTGCTATTTTTCTTGAAGTGGCGAATATTGGTTTTACTTCTAAATACATGTTTTCTTTCATACGATGCTAACTATGTTAATGTGACATCATTGAGAAAGATTGTATTCCCTTATGTATTTTTCTAATAGCATCACTAGGTCCTAAGGTGAAGCTTTTTTATACGAGCTCAAGTTTAACGTCCGATGCGCGTTGAAATAATTACTTTCAACTGTCACAAACTTGGTGAGAGGTGAACACTAAACAGCATAAAAGCATTCAACCAAGCTTGGCTGCTGCAAGAGTTTACTCATAACAACAATCCTCAACAACAAAAGTTGCGGCTGATGAAATCTACTGTTTGATGACAACGCCCTGCGTCTGCATTTATGTTTTATTCAGATCCGACTGCATTTGTGAATACCTGGAGGCTAAACTCCTACTTTTCATAAGTGAATAAAGTCTGACTGAATAAGTGAGTTGACAGCTTTGTTTCAGTGTGCGTGGTTGCATTGAAATAATAAAACATTAAAGTCCTGTTGCACTACAAAATAGTAAACACTCTTAACCTAGACTAAGAAACATGGTAAACCCGACTAGACCTTAATATAAAGTAGTACAGGTTAGGTTAGGTTAGGCCCGCGACAATGGTTGGTGTTTCCCAACTGCCCGAAAGGTAGGGAGTAGTTTTCTTCCTGAAGAGGCCGGAAAGTCAAGTTTTCTAGTTAAAAAATAAAAGATCTGGGGGAAGCAAATGCACTGTTAGACAACTGGTTTCTATTCCAGAAAAAAATCTAATTGACCGAAAAAAAGAGTTTTGTTGTTGTGTTCATCAAACTGTAAAATAAAAAACTCCAGTTAAGTGCTATAAGTTGTTAAACAAAATATACGGTGAAGAGTTCGTATCTTGTCCACGTGTTTTCACACCAACACTTTTCAGAGCACCAAGGATGAGCAACATCCAGGTCGACCTCTGTTTCAACTCCGGAAGAGGTGGCCGGAAAGCCATGCTGATCATAAACGGCAATATGATAACTAAATGGGTTCCAAAAGGTCGAACGATAAAACAATTTTAATATTTGCAGGTTTTGGCAACACTGCGTGATCGAGTTTGAATGAAACGGCCGGAGGTGTTGAGAAGCAAGTCATGGATCTTGCACCAGGCCCTTAACGTTCAGTCTGTTAGGCGTTATTTGGCCGCTTGAGGCACTCCAGTGCTTGAACACACGCCGTATTCGCCTGATTTAGCACCGTGTGACCTTTCTCCTTTGTCCAAAGATCAAGTTTGCCTTAAAGGAATCACGGTTTTAAGTCAATGGAAGAGGAAAAGCGAAACCCTGAATTTAATGTGATTTAGGGAAATGCGTACAGTACTCATACAAGTAAATATAAAATCTTAATTTTAAGTAATTTTAATCTTCAAAACGTTAAACCTAGTCCATTTTTGTTCTAGGTTTAGTAACCTTTATTTATAGAACAAGTTAATTATATATTCGAGTTTGGGGTTCCACAGTAAATACACTATGTTTCTTAAATATTTATGGTACTAACGTTAAATGAATGCATGAGTGCAGTATGTCTAGCACAACAATGCTTCATCGACAAAAACCTATTTTGATTAAGTATTATTTAAAACAAATTTGATTTAATGTAAGTTAGTTTGACAACAATGTACATGTTAGATTCATACGAAAAATATAACATAACTCGTGTATGTACTGTATTCAAAAAGGTAAAAGACATATAGTTGTACTATTTTTGGCGCAACATTATACCGGGATTATTAATTATAGATTTTGAAAGCACATATATAGATAGCTAAATAATAAAAGTAGTAAATAGTTTTATAAAAAATAACTTCAAAAAATGTTAGACATTTTATACGTATGCATTTATACAGACTGATGCATAAACCGTTATTATATTTATAGTTAAGTGGTTATTATAACTACCTAACGTAGTAAATAATGGGAAAAATTGAAAGACAAATTTGCAAGATTCACATTATTAGCCATAAATGTTTAGCCATAAAGATGTTTGCTTTAGTTAGTACCACCCTATCTAAACTAATGAAAGGCAAAAATTAAAACTAATAACTTAAATGATGCTATGTTTTTTCAAATATAATTTTTGTACAAAAATAAAAGACGATATCTAAGACATTAACCCGTTACTGTAGTTTTAACCAGGCAAGAGGGTGCAAAGATTGGGATAGGAGGGGGTTTAACAACGATCAGCTGTTAGGAGTGCTGAGGAGACACAGCTGACGAGTATACTCCATGTCATCATTATTCACTTGCCGGATATATAGCTAATGCCAACCACTGCCAGCAATATTTACCTAGTTCCACACCCCAATAGATTTGCCAGTTCATGTTTTGGTTCCTTGTAATAATAACCCGATATCTTTTCCCACACAGTTTCTTTATGAATGCAATTATTGCAATAGTTGTCCTGTACTGAAATTATAAGTAATTGGTTAGTCACATCACTCGGTAGCTCATATTTAGCCTCATTTTTATATTTAAAAAATATCCTAAAAAATTAAAAATAAATTTTGAAAACATTTTGATTTATATATTTAATTACAATTTGGTTGGCCATGGAGTTAAGTTTGACAAACAACGGTATTATAAAAAACGAAGATAAATAAAACAAATCATGAAAGATTATAGACGAAACAGTTTTGTGGGGGAGGAAGAGTTATCACCGACTACGCATGATATCAAACAACTCATGATACATTTAAGAACTGCACAAACTGACAGCCAAGTTAGAAAGCACTGCTGAGAAACGACTGGGAATAGCCAGAAGTGTGTACTGTGTAGGCCTGGAGAGTAATGTATGCAAGTGTGGGATCAATAGTCGAGTCTACTTCTGTACAAAGCATCTCGCTCACTCTGCTCTACTTTACTGAAACCGATACCGTGCTTTATATCACAAGCCTTTCTCACTGGTGTGGGACAAATCAGAGGCAATATAAAGCAAGGTAAAGTTAGGTTGAGTTTTTAATTTTTCTCAGTAATGGAATCACCAAAATTTACAAAATTAACGTTCCGCTTAGGCCTATAATCATTTCTCGTGATTCGACGTATAGGATATTTCTAAAAGCGTGCCAGACATTAATTTTAAGCCCCGTTGTAAGAAATAAGAAAAGTTTGACTCATTCATAAACAACTCAAAGAATGTTTTCCCCTTCCATTGGTTTTGTATTAATAGGTATTTTTGTTTTATTTGTTACATTTGGTCAGTCTGATACACATAATTATGTGATTGGAGTCCGTTGCTCTCAGCCAGTCAGTCAGTGGGCAGCTGTCACTGGCCGTGGAAGTGTTTAGTTTCTCTAATTGCTGTTTGTTTCTTAACGTAGTTGTGCATGTCGATTTGTTTTCAAGGCTAGTTGTTTAATATTGAATCAGTTAAGGACAAAGGCACGCGTGTTCTTTGGTTGTGTGACTGGTCAGCTTTAGGCTGGCTTATGTTTTAATGTTTAATGTTTGAGGTTACTTTTCGCCTGAAGACAGGATCAGATTCAAAATTTCAGACGATACTAAACGTCGTGTTTTTATTGCCCGCTAAAAACTATGAAAAACGTCCGCAATATTAATTACCTCAGAAATTCTACCATCGTCAAAACAAGCTTAAAAAGGATAATGATAAGTTTTATTTTGTTGTATTTATAATTATTAATTCAAAACATCATAAACTTGTATTGTTGCCAGATTGTTCTGAAACAGCTTCGATTAACTAGTTAGATATCGTAAGCAAAGTACGGTATTTTAAGGTTAGTTAAAATGTGTGGCTTAAGCAAAATGAGCGGGATATTCTAACAACAGTTGTAAACTTCAGCGTTTACAAAGTTTTTAAGACAGTAACTACTTTATTAAAAAGATCAGGGATGGGCTCGCTGTAGACCGACGTGTTCTATACTAGACAATCAATTAACTTTTAGGATGGACTTTAAGTAGGCGTGGTAGCGGTTAACGCATTGAACAAAGGGAGAAATGGACCGCAGTGATTGGCTGAAACACTTCAAGACCCAATCGGAGTGCGTTATTTTTGCCGATCCGGCCCAGTTGGCCACTGCGAGGCTCAAATACTAATCGGAATAATAATTTATAGTTAGCCATATTTGAAACGCTCCTGTCAACACAATGCAAGATATATTAATTAAAATTCACATTTTGTCTTCTTTGTTTAGTTTAGCCAGTTGTAGCCCATCAATTAAGACTACTGATGACATAATATCATTCAGTAAATGATGGTGGACCAAGATTTTTCGATTGGAAAATTGATTATGTTCAAAGCTTAAGAAAAGTGAAACTTTCTTGTTTTATAAAGGATGGGGTGAAATAAGGTGTTTTATTTATTTTAAAATGCACCGCTAACATAAGGAATGAATGACGACAGAGGAACGAAGGACCGCTGACGACAGATTTATGAACGAGCTGTTGTTTAAAATATGCGATAAGTGTTTTCTTCAAATACTTATTTATCGATGCAATTAAGAGGTAAAGGTTAAACTGTTGTCTAACTAAAGCTGGCACAAATAAAAGTTATTTCAGTTATGAAAGTAACTTTCAAAAAAGTAAGTTCAAAAGTTTATTATATGGTTGTTTCTAGATTAAAACCCACAATTTATTAATGACCACTATAAAAAGTAGCATATGAGTTTGTTAGTTAATTTAACCTAATTTCAACTTTTTTAGCTAAACCACAAGGTAATGAAGGAGAGAAGTGAGTGGCAGGAGGGGGGTAACAACGATCAGCTGTTTAGGATGCTGGGGAGTCACAGCTGATGAATATACTCCATGTCATCATTATTCACTCGCCGGAGAACTCAAGCATACCAACCGCTGCCAGCAACATTTACCACGTTTCACACTCCAACAGATGTAGCCTACCAATATCTACTTTCTTTGTTGGCGACACAACTTAACAGACCGAACTCCAACTCCATGTGTTAATAGTTGTCATATTTTATATGTTTTTTAAATAGCAAACACAATTATATCCCTTTAAGACCCAAACTAACATTAAACCAATAAAGTGATTACGTTACTATGAAAATGTATTTTAAAAGTACTAAACACTTACCTGCTGGAAGGAGCAGAAAGATCCAAACCCAAACGGACCAGGCACTCATAGTTTCTCCATACTGAAAAAATAGGTTAGCTTTAATACGCGTTGTCATAATAATATAAAATGTTTAATAGTTGTGTTAAAATTTACACCGAATATGTACCGACTAGTGAAAACGTACCACATTAAGAATTCTTTTTTAGCATTTCAAATAATTATCAAACCTAATATTCTTTTGAATAAAATACTGGTAAACTTAAGGATTTTACTTAACAACGTGAAGTAGCTCATTAGTTCTGTTACACAGGGTAAACAACAATTTCGACAACAATTTAGATTAGGCAGAATCTCACGTTTCAGATGTTAGTTACTAATGAATTCCTGGAAAGCTGGCAAGTACGAGTATATAAAGTTAACAGTAAAATAAAGCAGCGAGAGCCAGGCTCGTGATCACATTACTGAACAATGGCCGCTAATGAATTGTTTATTATTAAAAAGCTCACACGAGAATATAACCTCATTAGCAGCGCAGAGTCAATTGTATAATATTCCCTTTTTGCAATCTACTTTTGTTGTTAATCCACAAGCTAAAATAATTAGTTTTGTGTTTCTAGCTTTCACAACAAGTGTTGTTAAAGAAACCAAACAATTCAATTGGGAAATGTCCATAGTAATTGACAAAGCTACAGTTTTAATCTGGTTTGTTTTATGTGAAGTTTATTTGAATTTATGATTTTTTTCGATCATTGACGAGACAGGCAACTAATTTATACTATATCATATGATGAAATACAAACCTATACATATGTATATGTTAAAATCAACAAAAACCTATGTGTATAACTAAAAGATGTATGGAGATTTGGGCCTACAAGAACTAAATAGTTGCTGAAAACTAAAATATTACTTTGATTCTTAAATTATATGCATCGTTTGCTTAATACAAAAATATAGGCGTAAGTTTAAAATAAACTGTAAAAAAAGTGTTTTTAAACTTGTTTCTCTTTTAAAAGTTAACCACTTCCTTCATAAATAGTATATTTTAGCTTTTAATAATATGAAGTAGCATGATGTGACTATGACTAAGTTAATGTTTAATACAAGAATATCCGCCTAAGATAGTGGACATTTTAGTTCTTGTAAACAAGATTTATTGAGCACGATGTAGTTTTGAGGTGGCCTCGACTTTTAAACAGGTTTCAAGACTAATACAATTTTTTTGTTCTCATTATAAGACTTTGATTGCCTTTGTTACATTCATACATTATTGAAATTTAAGTGAATCTACTAAATAACAAACGCGTTCATCAACAACATAGAAATCTAGATACAGCCCATTCGCTCAGTTAAGCCACTAAAATGCATCATTCATGAGTATAAATTTAGATATGAAAGATGGAAAGGCACTAAAGCAACAAGGCTTTGTTAAAAATTCACATAAATATGTTTCCCTGGGGTGAAATATATACAATATACACACATTGCAGTATAGTGGGAGGGGGGAAGGGTTATATTTATGTGACTTCTTTCTGCGTGATGGCCTTAGCTCTGAAGGGAGGGGGTTGTAACAATACCTCACTTGTTATGGGGTATTTATTAAAAAAAGTGAAGTGGTCATGAAAAACATGTTACCCTAGTCAGTATTTGATTGGTTAAACAGATTTTTGAAGTTTGAAATTAGTCCAACATAGTAATGAAATCACAATGTCACATTCGTATAATGTTTAGTATGATAGTTTAGCTGATCTTACATACACAATATAATTGCTTTTGAAGATTTCTATGAGAAAAGCTAGCGGGAATGAGTAGAAAGAGCGGTTGGCATAGGCGTATATGCTAATTCTTTAAGCATGGGGTTTGTCTTGTCTTTTTTTGCTTAACCAAATCTTTTATTTGAGTATTCTACTGTGAATATTTGGGTCTGACACCCGGCAAGACTTGAATCGTCTCAACTCTTTTCAGCTTAGACTGATCAAAACTATCTCTTTAGTTCATCTCTTTAATTCAATAAGTTTATTCTTAGAAGAATTAAATATAATAAAGTATAGAATTTTAATGGACAAATATTTTTAGTAAGACTAGTCAGGGGTTTTGGTGATTTTAGGTAAACACAATCGCCATGGTTTATAATATTGAGGGTTGGATTCTTAAAACTCGTCAGAAACGCGAGGTTTCGTTTCCATTTTTGTAAATTTTGCTAAAATGCAAAGTTAAAACTTAGATTAAACAGGTCTGTTACAGAAAATACTAATGGAAATATCAGAAATAAGAAATCCATATTTGTAATTTGTAACGATTACCACACTACACGATCAAAACTGTGTGCCTTTTATTTTACAGGAAAACGGAAAATGGGCGAGGGAAAACACGTAATGCGAAATCCCCCTCCAGGCTGAGCCTTATTGTTTTGTACTACATGATTGCTCTTACAGGATTGTTGGCCACCCTTCCCCCCTCGCAACCCCTTCCCTACCCCTCTCAGCTGATTAAGTCTTCTTAACTCCTTCTTGATTGTTTTATCCAACCTAATGGTCCATTGGACACCCCAGTCACTGTAAAACCATTTATCTTCTCTATTTAGTTGATTTTGAGTGTATCTTTTATGACAAGTCTTTGTAGAAATGCAATGCTTAAGATGACATGGTTGAAGTTATTATGTGTTTAAATTTAATTAAGGGCGTGCTTTTTATAAAGAAAACGTGGTTTGGGTTGGTTTATATTCGGCTTAATCCACTTTTAGGGTGTTTACAACAGTTTTGTGAGAGTACATTGAGTTTTAAAGTAGGAAATATCTATTACAGGAGATAGATGATTTGGCTAATGCTAACCGTCCAGCTGAAAGTATAGATTTAGAATGTGCAACTTACCTACAATACTGTTTGGAATCAAGGCTGATGATAGTCTCCATAGCTATATCCTGAAACAAAATAAAATATACCATAAAATCTAAAGAACATGCGTTTCAGTTATTAGCTGTCAATTCTTATAAATGTACAGTTTCTTTTTACCATCATAAACTATAAGAAGATGTGGTTGAATCAAACAATTTGTATTGTAACTCGTGGTCGTTATGTCATACATTGTTTTAAACGTGATACGATCATTAAGGTACTTTTTTTAAATGCATAGATTTTTATAAAACCCATTTGTGGGAATCGCAGATCTTATAAAGTTTGAAATCAGAAAACTAAATTCCTATGATTATTATTCGTATGATAAGTTATTTGTATAATTACCGTAATCATAGTTGAAAATCTGAATTTATGTAGAACGTTTCGGAGTTTTCATTTGATTAAATTTGATTTAGATCAATACAAAATACGATCCAAGTTTTATCCTATATTGTATTGATCAAAATCGAAATAAAAGCCTATAAAATTGATTAATAGTTATATTAAAATATAAGAAAATAAATATTTTCTACTATAAAGCATTATATCTCTTTAATAATGGGATTATATATCGTTTTCATTTGTACGCTATATACCTTTTTGTAAGAATATTTTATTATACTAGAACCCTCACTTCCTTATCAGTGGTTACTAACCACAGCACATTAATCACAATGTTGTAATTCATTCATTCATTTCACCACTTTTAACGTTGTTGTCAATACAATTAGGTATTGTTAATTGACAAATAAGATAACTATAAATACAAAACATAACCTCAAACATTTAAAATTTGGAATAGCTCTAGTCTTATATTTGAACATCCTCTATCTGCCTTGAGAGGAACGAGAGATCCTAGTAGAAATCGAGTGTTTCATAAATAGTTTTCCTATGTTTACTTGACATTATTGTTCATTTGCTAAAGTTTACTTGCAAAATTGCTTTGCTAAAATTTCAACGCTAATACAGATTTAACTTGTTACAACGATTAAGGTTGGAGTTACCACAAGCGGACCCTAGGCGGGTTGGAATCGTGCGCGACTCCGGAGCTCAGTACTCCCCTGGCACAGGTTCGATCCCCGCAGTTACCATTTACATTTGTAGTGTAACTATACGGTAACGCTTGGTAAATGTCGAGGTTGAAAGTTAAGAGAGGACATTGTAGTCCTAACTTCGCCTCGTTAAGCAAGACGAACTTGGACCTTTCAATATTGAAAAACCTAGAAATAAGTCTTTGCTTTTTTGCAATCCAGAGACTTTAGCGCCAAAACTAAACCTCGGATCAGTATTCCACCTGAGGGAGGGTTTGCAGAGTTGTAATTGAAGAGAGAACACACACTCGTATACTGGGTCCAACTTATCCTACCAAGTAATGTATCCTGTATGTAATTATGTTGTAGTGTATATTGGTTTTATTTTATTGTATATTTTAAACATGGTTAAGTGTTAGAGAGGACTATAAAGTCATATCTTTGCAACGTAAATAAAACTTTCTCCTTTTCATTTCATCTTTCCTATAAATAGTAACGTTCAGCTATATTGTTAAAAACAGATTTTTCAATGTTTTAGCTTGTATAACTTCAAAATTGCTGTATTTGTACTTAGCTACATTCAATTAAAGTGTGTACAATTTCTCTGTATAAATATGATGTTACTTTAGTGTTTAGTTTAAGGTATATACGAATAAAAACACGTAACAAAGTTTGTGTTTGTGATACTTTAATCTTCTAATCGTTCTATGTACTCTGGACCATTTTCGGAATCAAAATCCTCATACTTTGAATTTGAATAAATTAGACCCGATTTAATATGGAAGAATACGTAAGATTCATTTGACAAATATGCCCTTAAGCAGCCTTTAAGGGTAAGGTCCAACACATTTTTACAGTTTTATATTGTCTTAGTTTATTTAAACTTGGCTTACTAATGAGTGTATATTATGATCGTTTCTAAAAAAGAGTTGCAATAAACGTCCAAACATTAATTGAAATTATAGGTTATCCTACTAAGCTATAAAGTATAAATAAGTACTACAGTAATAAGATAATTAGTAATATGGTTTTCTACAAGTATGTTTAATTTTGCAACTAAATTTATATGTTCTTTAGAGTTTGAGGTATATTAGTACAGTTTTTGGAGTAGCGTTGTGGTAATATGAGATAAAATGAAGAAAACCTTTCAGAAAAGTCAAAGCAGAACCGTGTTTCTAATTCGTTTTAATTATAATGAAAAATTTTCACATTATAATCAACTTGAAAATACTGTACTTACTTGAATCAAAGATCAAAACTAACCATTTAAATACATCGATATACTGACTATACTTAAACACTTATTTAACACGTTATATACTATTAGTTAAATAAACATCTACACATAACGATAACCAACAAGTACGGTAAAATAGTTTAGTAAATAACTTTAAAGTTTAAAGTTTGCGCGCACGTGGTGACGAGATCACATCCGGACACGCACTGAAGGGTGCGTACACATACACCTCCACGCACCCCACACGCACACGCACACGCCCGCACATGCGCGCCAGTCTTGGGGTAATTACACGTATCCCAGAACCCCTTTACATAACACACTTCATCTGGACACTCACGTCTTCAACACTGCCTTGAGACATGCTGCAGGGGATGTGTAACAACGAACATAGGCCTATCAACTTGACAGTTGTATTGTAACTGGTGAAGCATACCGTTGTGTAGTTTAACGGGAAGCATCATTATGAACGTTTTGGGGTCGTCGTGGAAAATTGCGTTTCAAGACGTAACTTGCTAACTAATCTGGTACAATTGTACCACAAATCGTACTGTGTGTTATTTATAACGTTTTAAATAAGAAAATTATAAATCCCAGCACTTTGTCAAAGAACTTCAAATAACTTGTCAGAACTTACCCTACGAGCAACCCTATCAAGCTCGGCTCGCTCAAAAGCCATTAAGCTGAAGCCCAAATACATAACACTCCTAGCACCTGTCTAAGACATGTCTGCCATCTGACCTTAACACTATCTCTATTGTGTTGGTAGCCATTGGCAACAAGGCTATAATGTGACAAGGTTAGCTATTCACAACATTATCAAGAATCCCTACAGTAAAATATACTATGTACTAGGTAAAATACAAATAAACGTTTTAACCCATTCAATATGTTACTTTCGAAGTAAATATATAATATTATCACTATCACTATATCACTATTTGAGATGCCGACCACTCTCATGAGGGTATTTTAAGGCAAATATGTGGTGAAGGGTGAGTGTGATGAGTGGTAGTAATGAGTTATGAGGTGTAGTCTTGTTACAAACTAAGGCCGACTCTTCCTTAGAATGGGTCATTAATTAATAGCCCAATGACCAATGGAAATAAAAGGACCAACGGCTTAACGTGACTTCCGAACCACGCAGGTGATGGTCTGGTATGTCTAAACGATGGTGGGAGTTGATCCGGGTATCATCAGAAGATCACTGAGACTATCTGAGCCGCTTTAGACCTATATCATCCTCAAAACCTGACCTCCATGAAGCTGGATTACAGGATATTAAACGCATGAACACTGAACTTATCTTAAAATCGACTTTACGTTTTTAGAATGGTTTATTAAATAAAATATATACGTTATATTACCAAAGAAATTTGAAGACACCGTTATATAATACGTTACATAAGTTCTCTATATTATTAAATGAAAAGGAACATAGTTGTCTCTTAAAATGAAATAGCGTATGCATAACTCATCTACGAAAGAGGAAAATTATATTGGATATAATCATACTACGAGGACTGTGACATGAGTTTGATTTATGACTACATTGTTAACATCCACGTATAGAGCAAAGAATATCCATAATTTGTTTACTTGAAGAAATAAAACATGTGTTCTTGATGCACCTGAATAATGTTATATTGAGTAAAATGTTATTCCAAAAACAGAGATGCTATAGAAATGTGCTGTTGCAAACAGCACATAATGTGTAGGTAATAAACTACTAGTTTTCTTTTTTAAATTTGAAAGCTTGATAGATATTATATTATAGTTATCGAGTGAAATATTCCTACGGGAAGGTTTTAAATGCTGTATCTTTTAATTTGTACACAAAGGCGTTTCAAATTTGAATAAATATAATTAAAATTCCAATAGTACGACGGACTTAAAACGTATTTCACTGCGCACGGTACCACTGAGATAAGAGGAACGGCGCTCAGGTGATAGTGATACACCAGTGTGATGCGGGCTTTGCCAGAGTAGAAAATGAAGGCGCCCGCTTAAAACATAATTAACCTAGATTTTATAATAAAAAACTATTATCATAAATAAGTGCTCAATTTGAAGTAGAATCAATTACTGAGCTACAACGCAAATATTGCCGGAAACACATCTAAACAGCAACATCGGTCTGAGGAGGTCTCAACTCAGATTTATCTAAGAGACCCCTATATTTTTTCTGTTTATTGTTGTACATTATTTAGAAAGTATGTAATGTATTTTTATATTATTGTACAGTTTTTGAATAGTCGAAGAAATAAATATATCATTACAGTATTTTTATTTGATTACTTATGTTTATAATATATTTTATTATCAGTTGTGTGCGAAGCAATATTAAATAGATTTATATTTTTAGATTGAAGTTGTAGTCTAGCTAGCTTATGTATCAAGTAAAAAGGCTTTACATTTCCAAGTTGTAATACAATTTGGTTCATTTTAATTTCATACTTCAAAGCAACAGTTTGTCGAGGAAAAGTGTGTTGTGTTGTACAGTCTTCTCGTAGCAATCTGACAGTAAATGATATCCATCTATATTGTAAGGCAACTGGCGAAGTCCCAAACCATATTGGCAACGATTCTGCCACAAATCGTCAACTATTGTCAAAGCCCGTAACTCAAGATCTCATTCCGGAGATATGCCCCTCCCCTGCCAGTTAATCCACCCCTTAAGAGATATTTTATGTTCTTTGTATGTTTCACACGGTTTGTTTCAATATATTTTATTGATAAATTAGAAAACACGAGTTGACAATATTTAAAATATAGTTCGTATCTATTAAATAAAGTATTTCACTGTAAGGTTTTCATTAGCTTTAACACGCTTTCTGCCTAACACGTATCCATACATCAAAGTGTCATCCGTAGATTTTTATGACAATGACATTACAAAACATAATATAAATTATAATAACTTACAAATTTTGCATTTTCAACGCTTATAAAGAGTTTAATGAAACACATCTGGGCACCTAAAGAAATTCTAGATAGGATCTCAAACGGTAAAAGCTTTCGATATTGAAATTACTTATTGTTTAAAAATAAATTCGGTAATATCTGGTAGTCAAATGCTGATTGCTCTGGAGTTCTCTTTGTCGGTGTATTATGTTTTTCTATGATGAAGCCCCAAATCGGACCAACAAGTCGGATTACCGTTTCTCCGTAACAAGGTTAACCTGATAGTGGACTTTGCAGTGTTTTGACTAAGAAATGTGTAACATACATTTCTTAAATTTACGAATATTTGCGAAAACTACATTGTATATTTGATCAAAAAGAAGAAATCGAGAATGTATTGTTACTATCTTTATTTCGAAGAGAACACCGACAAACATCACGTCAAAGCACTTGAAACGCACAGGGCAAATAGTGTCAATGAATATTTGTTTTACAAACAAGTGTTTAGTCTTAAAATCCATCACCGTAACATTGAATGAGGTCACAACATCGAAATGTGTATTACATGTTTGACTAAGCTTACAGAAAAGCGTTTATTATAGCTAAAATGAAGCACTTACAAAAGAAACAATAGTGTCGACGAGGACAATGAGGCAATGTAGGCCTGCTGCCACAATATCGGCTGTTGTAGATATGAATGGAGCCTAGCGAGCTTAGATTGTCAGGAGGGAGAAAGAGAGGGAAACCAGGGAAATCTGGGAATTGCCGGGAGGGTAAAACAGTATGCACTGGGGACGGGGAGGTTGATTTCGTATGAGGGTAATATTTCTATTGTGATTGGTCGTGGGTATTATTGCTAAAACTTTTGTTTTTTAACCTCAGGGAGTGGTTTTATGATCAGATTATTACTCCTCATTATAACAATATAATCATGAAATTGTCTGGGCCCTGTCAAACTATGGTAAGTACGTTAACACCGTTTTCAAAGAAGAGTTTTCTTTGTAACCAGACTTGTTTCATCGGTTTCTACCGTTCGGTTCACCGTTTATTCGTTTCTACTTTCGCTTTACTTCGAGTTTCATATAATTATCAAATATTGTTGGTTGGTCTAGAAGGTTGCGTTCTTTTTATTCGATCGTAGAATTTCCATCTTTGTTTCCAAATGTCCGAATGTGTGGTAAAATTGCATTTAAAAATCATCGCCCTTAATGAGACAGTTTTTTTTACTTTCGGTTCTATGATCAATATTAAATAACATAACTTCCAAGTATAACGATATTGTATTTCTAGTTACTGGTAGTTTACAAATGCAATTTATACTCAGACAACTAAAAACATAATTGATCAAAATTTGGTGTTGGTAAAGGCATTTTTCGTGCAACATTTACTTATCTTTGTACACGAAATCGTACGCTAACAGCTCAAAGATATTAGCTAGCCCAAATACACCAATATCTACTGCATCACAGCTACGATTGTATTGCAGGATAATAAAGCCCACATTTACATAAAGACCTGTGATATATTCGTATCATGAGTCCACGACACTGTTAGTGTACGCTCGGGGAATACATCACCTACATTTCCTAGGGGAGGAGAACTGCAGCAGGTACTGGTCTGTAATGTACTGTCTTACCCCTCTACTGTACTAGGCTTGGTCTTATCTTGTTATGTGTATTGTATTGTTTATTTTTTATCGAATTTCCTTTGGAAAAATGAGATATTCATGCCGTCATTATGGTAAGGTTCATATCCAGGACCGTGAAGTGAGCGGAGACCCTGACCACCAGATCAGGTTTTGAGCATTTTTACAAGACTTTATTTACATATGTTTGTGTATATATATGTGTGCTCTGTATAGGTTGCATTTTTGTCAAATTTTATTAAGTTTGGTATAAATATTCTTTTGTAAATGTCACGTAGTTGTCTAGCAAAATCAGGCTACCGGAAGTACCCTTTTGGGGAGTTTCGATCAAAAAATGCATTGTTTTTAATGATCTGCAAACAGTAAATTTCATTCGATTTTGATAAAAATGTGTTTTAATGGTATTTATGAATGTACTAACTATTATAACAATTCATTTGAGTCGTTTCGAAATGGCGGGCAATCGAGTTATTTTTCTCTATAACACAATTATGAGTAGTCCTATTTCAATAAAATTTGAAATACGTTTTACCATCACAAAATGTAATAAAAACTGCAGTAAAAGGCACGTAAGTCGAAGGCCAAAGGCCGAAGCGAGGCTGTAACGTAGCAAATAAGAGTAATAAATTGCGAAGAAAATTCGATTCACTCATGCAAGTGGCGCTTGCCGGTTGGGATTTTGTTGTTGACGATGGGAGCATTTTAGAATTTGACATAGTATTGCAGACCCCAAAACGCCGTGTTCGTCTTGTTTACTAACAATATATAATGTCCGCAATAATATTTAATTTCATATCAATATTTTACTGTAGTTACGCCTTCACTTCACTTGAAACACAAAAGTGGGGACTTTAAGGACAGCATAAACGTCGCTTTACTATAGACTTTAATAATCATGTTGTGAAATTACAGTTTATAATGGAATAGTATATAACGTCAGCTGGGTTTATGGGCTACACTCCTAGTGTTATGATAAAATGTTCACTTTTAGAAGCAATACCATAAGGATATAATATAGCTACATCTACAAATGTATGTTTTTATGGTCGTTACCTGATCTTTAGCATAAAACCCATAAGGTATTGCCATACGCTATGCCTACCGGGTATCATGAAAAACAATTCATGTTAAGTATGGCAGAAAATCAAAGTTGTACCATTTGTAGTTCAAATATCAGAAATACCAGCTGTTTCATTCAAATGTTGTTGAAAATAAACTTCGGTATACAAAATTGGCTGAATAAGTGTGTAGTGTCGAATAACTTTATTTGAAAATGATTGTTTACATAGGACTACTTGCAATGTTAGCAAAAAAAAAGAAAATTAAGTACCCATTGTCATTTTTTTACCAACTAAACAACCGGTTTCGGGACTTAGCCCATCATCATAGATGTTTAGGTTAGTACATAAAATTGTTTATCGATTATTTATCATTAAATCCTTTTTACAATGCGTATATGGTGTTGCATTCTTAAAAGTATTCCTACAAAACAAAAAATGTTTGAGAATGATTATACGAAAAAAGCCACATACAACGGTAACTGTGTTACTGTAACTTTCAATTATTTAACGAACGGAAAGTTTAACGGTGAAAATATTCAAAATAATAAGTAGCGTTTAACGATGAACCAATCGTAAATATTGAAACGCCAAGGTCTGAGGTGAATTGTATTTATGAGAAATATTTTCTCTGGATCGGGTTCGCTCATCTCTGAACAGACAATTGTTCCGCACTTCTGCCTCATTGATTGCCGCTGGGTTCACATCACTTCTTCCCCGCTGTACACTGTACAGTTCCGCGTCATCGAGTCTTCATCAAATCATAAATGATTTTCCTGTAGTGCTGTAATGTCCTTTCTAGGTTTGTGACGTGTTTCTTAAATAATAAAAACCTTTTAAAGTTTATCATTTTGTGGAATAAGTAGGAACACCGTTACAAAGCTCTTTGAAAATATTGGTGATATTTGTGCATTTGTACAGAACTGTATGACGTAAATTTTTCTGGCCGCAGTTATACCGGATAGGGTTGTTTCAATGTGGGGTTATACGAAATGGTATGTGTTTGTTGTATCTCTAAACTTGTTTAAACAGTATCTATAAAAATTCCATTGCTATTTCAACAAATCATCCTGATATCAACAGAGGTTATCTTAATTTATACGTACTTTTTGCTTATATGCAGCTTACATTGTGTAAAATGATAATAATATATTTATATACTGGTTTCAGTGTTCATAAGGATATGACTTTGCATAGATAGCAGTATAAAAACCTACATAGCTTGGAAAAGGGTATAAACCAACGTTGTGTTATAAAGATAACCAAGAAATTATTCGAATTATAATGACTCAAAAAGGAATACTCCGAAAAACAACGCATATGTTTTGTGGTATCTCCAACCTTGTACAATATCTTTATGTACAAAAATGAGGACAGTAAAGTGTTTAAGCATGATAAAACGCTGCAACATGTCTCATAAGTAAAGAAAGAGAGACTGTAAAAGTGATTTATACGCAAGAGTCCTGCACATCCTTCACAGGACACGTCACGTTTGAAAACTGTGTGCTGCTTTTATGTAATGTTACACTAGTAAGTGAATAACAGCTGTTTTGTTTTAGTCTCTCTTTGAAAAATCCGTTGCATTTAGCTTGAGGAATCAACACTAGAATGCAAACACTACTTGCTTCTCAGTCAAGGGCGCTTGTGAGATGCAACCACTAAAATTTGGTGTATTTGTTTCATTTTAGACGTTAAAAATCAAATACTTGAGTATTTCGATCGAAAGTTAAAACTATTAACTGATAAACTTATTCAAATTTTAATTTTCTTTAATTGCATTGGTTTATGTCCAAATGGTTTATTAATCTATATACGTGCATTGTTTTCGAATGAATAACAATTGATTGAAATGTCCATAGATAAGTTGAGTTGTTATGCTATTAAAAAAAATATTCTTGCTCTTAAACATGATGGAACTAAAAACGTTAAAAGAAGAAAACAAAAGGGTTATGCTTTCTAAACATATTTCTCTTTCTTCTTCCTATTTAAATACAAGTTTATTTCAGTTTAATAAATTCGTTGTATTTTGTAAAATCCACTAGTTATATATTTGTTAATCAAGCTGAAAGCATAGATTATGGTTTAAGTTTAAATATAACTAGTGGATTATACAAAATACAATGATTTTTTACATTTAACAAATTTACTAAAAAATGCCGCTGACCTTGTCAAAACAATTCGTACTTCAATTCAAAAGTCCAATAATTTAGTTCATCACTAACGATCCATAACGCATACAATACAAGTTAAAGTTCACCGATGAATAAGGCTAATTGACTTAACTTATTAAGTGTTCCAAAGGTCCATCAAGTAATTGCCAAATAATACAAACCTAGTAAAAATAAAATAATTAGTACATTTGTAACCATGTAGAGGAACCATCTGATTAACTGTGTCAGATATATTCAGGACAGAACCGTTGTGAATAATGTGGGTGGTTTGGGCTTGGAACTTGGCCACTGTAAACCTCAGGTGACGTCACAATGTATATGTTATACCACCGGATATAGACAGCTGAGATATAGGTGGCTGACCCTACGATATATCACATACACTGTGCCAATATGAGGATCACGTGATACTCTAATCGATACATGTACATGTTCCTTGTCTTACATATTCAACAACTATAATAAGAGGTTGTTACCTTGTGTTTCTTAGATATAAACGTGTTTTTTATAACACAATAATTTGAGAACGTTTCAAACAATCCCTGCCGAACGGCTGAAATCCGATTCAACTTTGTTTTGAAGTACATTATTGTGATTAAGGGAAGATGAGTGGAACACCTAGGTATGATTGTTTAAGTTTCTACACTGTTGCTGACAAGTTCAACACAGTTTCTCTTTAACTATCTTCAATTTGATTAGATTTGTCTTCTTCTCCGCTTAAACTTTAGATCAACCTTGGTATAAGAAGCTCAGTCTTATTGGAAATAATATAACTTTAAGCACACATACCAATAATAAATGTGTACTTACCCAAGGATTATCTAACACAACGCGTTTATCAAAATATAAAATTTAGTTTATTAGAATTAAATAATTTAGAACATCCTATCGATATACTTACTGATAACCGTCAGTTGCACCACTGGCCACCTTTGGTTAGTGGAAAGCAGTCAAAATATTATACAGGTTCGGACAATGGTATGGAAACGTCCAGTAACTCTTGAATTGTGTTTACCTGAACATCTTCCAAATTCCGGAAAGGATGCATAACATATCATTAAAGTATCCCTCGATAACTATTCATACGTTTTCAAAGTACACACTCTTTTTCAGCTCAATCAGCGTAAACACTAAATCATTCAATTATTCCCCAGTTGAGTGGCGTTTTATAGGCTGTGTTGATTGAAAATTAAAATCTTGAATGGTCGAACTAAGCCTATATTCACAAGTCTGTAATCCCCAGTCCAATCAGGAGATGGGATAACCCCCTCAACCCCCCTTCAAACACAGTCTGGCTAACATAACCGGCACCAACATGGCCGCCAAATGTGCTCTTCCTGTAGTCTACGTAAGCTCTACTCTGAACTCTCTGTAGACCATCAGGCCAGAACCCAGACTACAGACACGACACACATACTCTCTGTCCCAAGACTGAGGCGTCTTGCGTCAAACGCGAAGCAGCATAACACTTATTAAATATTTCAACCAATCAGAACATCGTGTTGAATATTTTTCTGGCACACGTTTGGCTCAAATAGTTTTGTCGTTAAAATAAATTATAGGTATACTTTTTAGGGTGTATTGTCTTTTAAACAAACGAGTATTTAACTTTACCAAAATAATATATAAAACAAACTCGTCTGAAAATGTTTAAGAAGGCATTTTAGTCTTATGGTGGTGTACAGTAAGGTATAATACTCTCAAAGATTGTGTTATCTTAAATAAGGAAAACGGATCGAAGAAAGGAGTAATGTGGTTTTCACATAGTAAGTTAAGAGCAAACTAGATGCAGTAACAACACATTGCAGTCTGCGGTCTGTCAGACAGCTGAACGACGTGGTTCCAATCCACCCTGAATCCGTAAGACGTCATGAAACTATTAGGATAAATACAGAAGTCCATTACATGAGAAGACAGTTTGTTGGATTGAAAACCACTACAAAGCTACTAAAAGGTGGTTGTTTAAAGTTGACGCGAGGTTTCCTTGTTTGCAGCCACTCGCAAAATTATAATTCTTTACGAGCGTAGTCAAAAGTCATCGAACAGACTACATCGTTAGTTTTAACGCCCATATTGCGCACTCTTAAAGCCGATTTTTAAGGCCGTAATATTAAGGTAACTTTTATTTTTAATACGATTTTATGGAAATTGCCTCACATTATCAAACATTAAGGTCCATCGTTACATTATAAACGTAAAATAGCTGTCAATAAATCCTACGAAGCTCTAGCTTGAAAGGGGGCATGATTTGGGGTGAGGGTAAGCCCATAGTCAAGTCAAATGGTACATTAAGCTACCCCAAATGGTACAATGAAATAAGCCTTCCTACATGCAAGATGAACTGACACGTGCACGATAAACACACAGAGGTAACAATGACAAGAGCGTGGAACCCATAATGGACACTTTGTGTTGCATGGCTCGTGGTGACTTCATTAGTTACTGTGTTACATTTCATTAATATAATAATGGAAGTTCGGTATTTCTGTAACACAGGTAACCTACATTAGCTTCCTCAAATAGAATACAATAGAACTCGTCAATTTCTCTGTATACTTTACTCTAGTTTTAACTGTATTGCGTTACACAAATGGAAGATTAAATTCCAAAATTACTATAAAAGTATCACATGATATTTAAACTGAACCATTCTGCCCGAGGAAGGTTTTGTACTCCCTTTACAATGTAAGGCTTCGATTTCCCAGCAAGCGGTGACAACTGCCTTACAAAAATAATATAACTGGCAGCTTTTATTTTGAATGTAATCTTATAAGAGTGTATCCTAGAAAACAGTGGCTGGTGCCGTAAGATTGCTTTGAAACACAGGTCACCGTAGTATTACAACTGAGAAAAACAATCACTGCTTACCTAAAAACCATAGCTAAGGTGAAAATGTTTAAGTGTTATTTATACTTTGTAGGTGGATGCCAAAAAGATAGTTATTATTTGCATAATACTTAATGATGCTCCGTTCGTTACATTCTTGGCCTCTTTTTGATGCAAAGTAGAAGTTTTCATGCGAGGCGGATTTGATTTCACGTCGAATCCAATTCATCAAGAATGTTTATTAGTCGTTGACATAATTTTACAATGTATTGACAGTTATCAGAAATTACAGCTTAAGCTAAAGTCAAGTTTAAGTGTTATCCAAGTACGGTAACCGATCGTTTGCCCCCAAAAACTTGACAGTAATAAAACTTTGGTAAAGCACAATGTGTTGAGCTGCTTACCACATGACAAGATGAAACCCTTGATTTCTCTTAATTGAGAAAACAACTGTTTATTTATATTAGGCTTTGGATAGAAAATAACAAGTTGATAAAAATAGTTTCTGAAAGCTGAAATGTTGGCTGGACTGGAGGACCGCCAAGTCGTCAATGTTTCATTGCAGTGGCCTATCCTCCATCTCTGTATTGTTCCTTGATGTCATAATCTAATCATAAAACTGTGACCTCCTAGTTGTAAATTATATACTATCCACCTCAGGATAATGCAGTATCGTTGCCATTGTAAAGACCTGAGAAACCTATGGTGAGAAGAAATGCTGAACTGTTTTTAAAATATCAAGTTTTGAATATGTTTTAAATAAATAAATTCTTTATTGAATGCTTTTGTACAGCAGATATGCCAATTATACAGAGCATTAATGTACATAATATTTTGACATGCTTGGAGACAGCAGCGGACAACTTTAACTTTACATTAATAAATTACTTGATTACAATAAACATAGACAACATGATAAATATAGACAATAAATAGACAAATAATTGACAAATACTAGACAATAAAATTAATGTAGATAGACAATTTAATATAAATACGAACCATGGAAGTGAGTACAAACATAGACATAAATAAGATAACAAACAACAAAGCTAACATCAATAAGTTAAATATTATTTATATTCTTCAACAATTTATTCTGAAATTTACCAGTTGAATCCAGAAATATGTCAACATCACGACAGAAACAATTATAAAGTCGACACATATTGTTAAAGGGAGAATTATAACCTAAATTAGTTCTTGAATAGTTTGGAGTAAAAACATAAATGCTTCGAGAGCCAGGGCGAGGGACAGCGAGATTAATCTAGGATACTAGTGTGCCATCATCTATTTGACCATTTAACAATTTGTAAAGAGAAAGTAAGGTATTTAGCTTAAATCGTTTGGTCATACTAGGCAGTTCGAAAATTTCAAGCAACTCTGTGTACGGTACCAAATTTGTATAAAACCCAAAAGATCTGTAATAAAAAAATTCAAAATCTCTTTTGGACACTTTCAATCATTTCTGAAAGGTAATTGACGTGAGGATACCAAATTATTGAGCCATACTCAAGCTTAGAGCGCACAAGTGTAAGAAATAATAATTTAAGAAATTAGTGTTTTCAAAAATAAACTTGGCCGTTTAATAAATCCCAACAAAGAATGATGACTTGCACACTGAAACTATGTGATCATTGAACGTGAACTTAGAATCAAAAGTGATTCTGTTTAGTTTTAAATTATTCATTCCATAATCAAAACAATTTGGAAATGGGGGTTTCTGGTAAATGATATTTACTGAGCATTTGTTAACGTTAAATTTTAAATGTTTGGAACTCCAAACAATCAATGAATCTAAGTCTTGCTGTAATTTTCGACAATCATCTGAATGCTCGATAGTTCTGAACAGCTTTAAATCATCAGCATACAATAAAATCTTAGAATACCTTACACATTTTTGTATGTCGTTAATAAAAATGATGAAAGGTAATGGCCCTAAATTTGATTAAAGAAAGTATTAAAAATATTTCCAGTGAACCGAGCCCGAAAATATTTGATTTACATGATCTATTAAATCACATCATTTAGGCCTAATCTACCAGATGTGGCCTAGACTAAAGCTATGGTTGTCAAATTTTACAGACCTTCATTAGACAGAAACATATTTTCTGATATACAAACACCCTTATGAAACTAGACTGTTTCTTTAATAGTCACATTACACGAATGCACATATTAATTTATCTCATACGACTTGTGGGAATTACATACACGCAAGGGACGTATCTCAGACGCTGGTGGCTTATGTATATTAATTGATAATTAACTGAACAATGCATTCACTAAGTAGCTGCAACACTTACACAAATACCCATGATTACTGTTTATGGACAAGTGTAGGTTGATACGCTATATTACATTTAACGAATTCTTTTATTGAATCATCTAACGCCAAAGTATACCAGTATTTCTAATGCCGAACTCTTATTAAGGATATCTCAGGATGAAGAAATGAGAAATAAAGATGGGATGAAGGGTGAGTGTGATGAGCGTTTAATGAAGGTAATGTGCAGTTTTTTTTCTATCAACGGTCAGAAACCAATTTTAATATATTATATATGAACAATTCAATGTATACATTTCATTTTGGTACTATTTAAGGCCCAACTTTTCCTTTGAGTGGGTCATTAAAAGCCCAACAGTCAACTAAAATATAGGCATAAGTGTTTTAGACTTTAATTCTTATACTACTGAAAATTATTGAAAAAGCCTAAAATAAACTTGTTGTTTGAGTTTTGAGTCAAACAGTATCTTAAGTGGTTATTCTCTATTTCTAGGGTTCTATTTCTAGGCGTGTTTATGTTTTTTTGTAGACCTACAATCCAACGGCTTGGAGTACCTTCCGAAGCTTGAAAGGTTGTCTTCAAAAATATAAAGTGAACCTATAAACCATTATTTTACTAGTTTTTAAAGCTAAACGAAGTTTTTGGTAAGTAATCTTACTTGCGAACTGCGAAGTGGTAATCACTCCATTTTGGTTACGCCCTACATCAATTATATAAAGTAATGTGAGATTTTAATTTTTTTCTTTGCCCTGACATTTGCAACTAATAAGAAGCAATAATTAGCAGTTTTACTTGTCATTTTGATGCCAAGGGGAACTATTGTCTGTTAGGTAAACTAATCTAGAGGGCAGTGAAGCCACTGCCAATACAGCTTGGCAGATCGCCCACCAGTGTTATACAATATGGTGGGTACAATATGATGATGGTACATTAGTACTGAAACCGGTAAGGATTGCTTGACGAGGATATGTAAGTTTAGTTTTTAAAGCAAAATGACAAACCACCTATATGATGTAGGGACATCAGTTGTTTCAATGATAAAAGCTAAACCAGTGTAACATCTATTTCTTCCATTCAATATAAAGCTAAACTACTGAGTTAAAATCATTGTTTACTTTGAGTTACTTTATACTCGTAATATAAAATACTTCAGTTGAAATGTATGTCTCAATTTACTGGCATCATGACAGAAGGTTCACAACTTAGCCGAAAAGTGTCTTTTTGATGCTCTTTCATCAACATTATTATTTCTTATTACATAGCCTATTTACTTTGAAAAATACTAAATTATAAAAATATTTCCTCTGGCACAGGATTGCTCATCTTTGAAAAGACAATAGCTCCACATTTCTCCCTCATTGATCAACATTTCATGCAGTAAGAACGTGTTTAAGTGTATAACTGTACTGTATTATACCTACCTAAGAGTGTGTTCAACTTGCTTTGGCTGTTTACTGTCTTTTCCTAAGGAAGCATTGCAATTGTCGTACGGTAAGTTATGTGTTGTAATGTTCATCATTCGAACAAAATAATTATGTATTCGCTATTAAAGGCCCCGTATGTTTCTGTGTGTTTTTTATACTGTATTTGGTTCCTTTTTTGTGTATTTAATTGCATTAAAACCAAGCAGGAAAATCCAAGCAGAGGTTTCTTTACATGGAAGAACTTTACAAGATATGAATGTTTTAACTTCCTAGCTTTGGTTACAATTAACTAAAATAAACAAACATATAAAAGCTAAACACATTTATAAACGACATAATTAAATGAATAAACTAGATGGACAATACGAGTGAATATGTAATGACTTGACAGTTTTTCTTCACAATAAAGACCAAGTGAAGACAAAGGCTTGCCACATTTGTTATAAAGTATGAAGAAGACAAAAGAAAGAAGTGATATATGTGTGACTCAGACCATTCTTTGCACATCACGTTATACTGTACGTGAACCTTAGTTTTACTCCAACTAAAGTCACAAAATTTCGTGTTCCATAAAACTGTACAGTGCAACAAACTTGGGTACATTGCTACTTAAATTACAACTTAACTATTATATTGTTATACTATTTATTTGGTGAACCACCGTGAGATTGTAACAACTGGACAAATTTCGAATTCATTGCGAGCCATAATGAGTGGGCATCGTTTTGATGTGGTACATAAAGACAAAACCAAACCGGTTTATCAACATTCTGCTTATCATTATCAAAATTTTACAATGTCATATTGGTCCTCTCAAAATTATAAAAAGATATCTGAAACTGTATTAACACGATGCCAATACACAAGTACATAAATTTGTAACTATAACTTATTCCTAAATTAATGTTTAATTGCTTTTTCAAATGTTTAATTCCTTAACTTAAAGTGAAAACTCGCATTGCAGTGGGTTTTCTCATTTCTTATTTTATCACTTAGATCAAACATTTGATGAATACCTAATAATTTTTACATCAAAATGGCTGAAAGTGGAAATTTTCTGGGGTAAAACAAATGTTCACACAACAAAAGGAAACGTTGATTTCATGTGTGAGGCAAAGGAGAAATTAAGTTTGAGTACAAGACGAAGCAGAGCTCGTGAACAATTATTAGTCATGCTCGCTTGATCAGGTAATGTAATACAACACTTGGGACGAGTTATGAACAATCATTTTTATGTTACTGCCAACTTATAGACGCCATAGCTTGAGCTTGTTTTATTAAAATGTAAAGTTTGGTTATAAAGGTTGTACCAAACTTAAACCATGCAAACTTTGCAAATTCTGTAGCAAAGAACCTGAAGAGTATATTTTTAAACACGCCATATATCAATAGCAAAGTCATATCAATCAGTCCTTTGAGACCTGACTAAAACCTAACAAACACTAGCGCTACCAGGACCACAGTCCTAACGGCTGTTTGAAAATGAACACACGTAATTTTTCACCTTTTTCATACACTTTTCATTTTCATACACTTCAAAAGATGAGCTGAAGTTGTTTTCTAAAATTTAAAAATACGAAGAGTTTTTAATTTGTTCAAAATTTAGTTTTACACAAACACACATCACAGTTAAAAAACGTTCACGTAGTCTTACGTGTTTTAGTCTAAGTATTATCTTATTTTTACGTCGTAAAGTGTTTATGTTTATGTTTTATATTTATATTCATCAAGAAAAGCTGATAGAGACTTCGTGTATGTAAAACTGCACAACGCAGCGTGCTAAACATCTCCTTATTGGGAGGTTTAAATGAGAATTTTACTTAGAACTATCAGTTCAGACCAGTATAAAAAATACACATATAAAGACGTTGTAAAATGTTACATTTTTTTACCTGCAAGCAATTTATTGGTATTTGAATTAAAAGAAGTACAAATACATATTTAAATAGAATGGGTTTTACTGCACTAACAGGAGTTAAACTGATTCTTTATTTTCAACTAAATGAACAGCGGCATTTTATGGCTTTCCATGTGGATTGGTATCTCGCGCGACTCCGGAACTCATCACTCCGGTGGTGCGGGTTCGATCCCCGCAGTCACCACTTACAATTTGTAATGTGGCTATACGGTGACGCTAGGTAAAGGTCGAGGTTGAGTGGTAGAGAGGACTTTGTAGTCCTAACTTCGCCTAGTTAAACAAGACCTTTTTAATTTAATTAGACTGTATTTGATTTGATTACAGAGAGTAACCTGTAAATAAAATTGGTTTTCTTTAAGTGATAAGTCATTTTCAAGAGATACTTTAATACAGTTTCACCTTACTAGCCAAAATTCGGCATAATGAGAGGAATGAATAGTTGCTACTAGACAAAGTGTGAGAGCCACCTGCAAAGTTTACACTTCCAAGTTGCCATTGTTGCTGACAAAGCTGATAAATTTGCTCTTCAACACTTCTCAAGTGTTGAGATTTATCTCTCTGTCTGCTCTCGTCTAACGGCGTTTGTTTTATTTTTTGAACGCGAAGAACTTTACCATTGTATTTATAAAATACGTAAGCGTTAAAAGTACAAAATAAATTCAATACTTAACGTTATATGAATAATTAAACGTTTTCACAAAATATGAACTTGTTCTTTTCTCTTGTTGGTATTGGTACTCGTATTTTCATTGGACAACAGTATTATTGTCAATAGCATTAATTAATCGAACTCCTAAGGTACCAAACATAGTCTTCTAGCTTCTGTTACAGTTTAAGGATGTTTAGAGGCTATTACGAAAATAAGTCCCAGGTCACACATAGGCTCGAATAAACATTTATCGGAACATAATCATGGTCCATTTAATTTTCATGTATCTTTTGAATTATACTGTATCTTTCTTTCAAAAACTGTCGACTGTAAAATTCCAAGCTCAAAAGTTGTCTATAAAATAATTGTTTCTACAATTTTACTATATTTCTTATATGTTTTGTGACGACCAGTTACTCCCGGGGTCGAGATATTGGTACCGCGGGGTACTGGTCTCCCAAGAAAAGATCGTTACGTCGCCCAGAGAGTCGCCCAGTACGAGAGGTGGGTAAAACTGTAACTCAAAATCCCGTCGAAAGTCTTCGTAAGACGACCAAAACACCTACAGTTACGAAACCATAGATACCGGTCCCGTCAGTAATTCTGGAAGAGCTTTCAGTACGCTACAACCAGCCACCGAGTACGCCTCCATCGATATAATGACTATGGTTGGTCTGAATTCCTCGAGGCGTTCCAAAACTATACGGGATCTCTTCTCCCGTCGAACTTCATGTTCCATTTACGCACGAGATCGCAAATCTGGCCTACATTTATCGGAAGGCCCGTGACTGTGTTACAGAGTCGTCACCTCGTTCGCAAACTTGTAAACATTATCAGACGCTAAGCGGGCGCGAGTGAACGGTCGAGCAGGATATTGCCACTGAAAGTTACCTCGGTATTATTCGCGGCACCGTATTGAGGTAGCCAGTGGGGCCTGGTCGACTCGACCATGTTTCGCGTTCGAGGTTTGCACCATCGCAGACGGTAACCGCTTTTACCGTGGATGTGTCTGCAGTAGGGGACAGGCCAAATATTTCGCGAATGCTAATCAGCTCCTGCGAAAAGAATCCGATCTACATTCATATCGGGTCTGTTATCTACTTCGTCAGTATTTAAGTAATCGATATTAAATTTCCCTCAGTTTGCATTGAAGGGGTAGATATTGCAGGTAAATCGTAAGCGTAGTTTCTCCAGAACTCAACGAAAAGTTGCCTGCGCACAGATCGACATCTGGCCCGAAGTTCGAAGGTACTTCACCATTTCTCTCTCTAAGTCCGGCAATGTAAGTCGTATATCCAACTTAGCGTACGTCGCTTGGCAGTGATTTTACGAAGCCTGAGGGAACGCACTATCCAACCGTCGCCAGGTCTGGGAAGAGACGTATTCTCTTCGGCCATCGAACGAATAAATTTAACTCGTATTTATTTAGCGATTAGCGATTTTCTCGTCACCGTGTTCGGGCGCCACTTGTGACGACCAGTTACTCCGGGGTCGAGTTATTGATACCGCGGGGTGTGAGTCCAAAGAGAAGATCGTTACGTCACAGGGAGTCGCCCAGTACGAGAGTTGGGTATTTCCAGGGTCGGGAGATGTCGCGTCCTAACTCGTCTTTGGGTTAGGATGGGAACGACTCAGGCTACTACGATAATATGAAGTACTGTAGTACTGAATTGGTCAATGAAAGAGGGCGGGAATCCAAGGCGTATGGGGGATTTACGATATCCCAAGCGAAGTTTCCCTTTCGCACGATACGTTCCTCTTAAAGCGGAGCCCGCGGCGAGGCGTCGCGATCGAGAACCGACTCTCGAATCGAGACGGTATCTCGCGAGACGCGAAGGCGAAGGGACTTCACTGCTGATACTCCACCTAAGTTTCACACTACAGGCGGTAGTACAGAGTTCTTCGGGTGAGAATATTTAACCTTTCGACACTATTTCTCGACAGAGCGACAGTTCGACACTGAGGCTCTGCGATTCAAAGTTTTGTGAAAGATTAAATATTCTCCGTCACTACGCGGTCCTTGCGCAAGGTTGCTCTATGCGACAAAGACCGGCGAGTTCGTAGGGATCACTGCGGCAGTCTAGGTATAAGTTTGCACTTGTACCAGACGTGCCGAGTTTGTCGGAACTCGGTTCCGCTTACAAATCCGCTAGAGCAAAGTTCTACTTAGGCTCTGTGATCGAGATTTGTAAGAGGAGCGATATCCACTCACTACCGTACACTTACTCGGTTTTCACAATGATTACGGTGTATGGAGTTCGGTGGGCCGAGGGAAATACGTGAGTTATCGTTAAGAAAAAGTCATTAAGTAAAATGTAAATATTTAAACCGAGCGCGAAGTATTTAATTATCGAAAATGAATAATCTGATATAAGTACGAAAAGTGTAAGTTTGGTTAAAGCGCGAATTAAACGGGCAAAATTACGTAATCTATTATTAAAGCGTAAAGTTAATGAATTTGACGAAATAAACTAGGTGAAAGTACCTACGGCGTATTCGTGTTACGACGGTGGCGAGCGTGAATCGACAGAGAGGAGCGGCGCAGATTATCGTCGTGCGGCCCTCAGCTGGCGAGTGAAGAGACTGGACGCACTGGTCACTGCCGCGACCGCGGTGCCCTTTGCACTCCTCCAGTCACGTGACCTCCCCTACCGCCGCCCCGTGACGACACCGTCGACGTAACAGAGACTGAGCTTTTGCACTACCGCCCGGGAAATTTAACTTTGTTAATTCCTAACCCCCCTTTAAAAAGTGACTCGTCACAGTTTTCTAAAATCATCATCCAATTAGTGTAAGAATTTATTCTTTTGCCAGTTTTCCATCATGATTATAAAAATCAAGGTTTACCAATAGCTATGCAGTTTAAGGGACAAAAGCAGGTGCTCGCCCTTAATAAACAGGTACCCGTCTTTCGTTTTGGGATGAAGCAACATTTTCGGCCTCAGGGAGTCTTGGGGTTATCTGCGAAGAGCCGGTGATGGCTTTGAATGCGAATCGCTTGGGATATGTTAAATTGAGACTTAAATTACAAATACATATGCTCACCGTAGTTTATTGGTTTCATGTTGATTGAAAGTGAATTGATTGTAGAGAGTGTAATTTACTCAGTGAGAAAATGTTTGCCTTTAATATGATATCAAATTCAAACAAGGCTCTTTTAGAAGCAGAGTTAAAACTGTACTTACGGGAATATCAGTTTTTCTTTTGGAAGGGAGTTTTGTTGCGTTTGATATTAGATTAAAGGTCCCGTCCCAGCCTCAAAATTATGTGATAACTAAAGTTACGGTAGTTAAAAGCTCAAGACTCATTAAAACTCTTAAACTTAAAACCGTTGCCTTTTCATCTTTAATTAGCAAAACTTTGCTATGTAAAACGTCCTAGTAAAATAAAACTGCCACTTTCCTGTAGTGCTTATAAATTGGTATACAATTTCACGTTAAGCGGCCATACTTGAGCAATAAAAATTGTGAAAAGAGACAGAGAACTCGCTGAACAGCTGCCTTGTTAGGTCGGGCTCAGTTGGCATCACTGAAGTCAGTCAGCTGGCATAATGGCCGCCATGTTGTGACGTCACGTCTCATTATAGTCAACTCTTGTCTGCGCAGATTCTCCTATTGTGAAAAACACACCTCTCTACTCTGCAGAACAGACAGTTGTTTGTTGAAAACATTGAGTATAATATTACCTTTATTCTGGGTCAGTAAAATTAAACAACATTAAATAAGTTTTGTCTTCATTTAATATGTTACGGGATGATTAAAAACCTCTTCTACGTTATTGCGTGTTGACCCTCATTCCCGTAATTTATTTTGGTTTGGTGGAAATCAGTTTCCTGTGTGATAAAAGGCCTACCATTTATATTCTGGTAGTTTTTCTGAATATACTCACTTATACGTGTATAGAGCATAGGCTAAAATAACCACGTCATTTATAATAATAATATTAACACTATTTATGTCAAGCAAAAAGAGTTCAAAATCTTGCAATTAATACAAACCATCTGTTGCATACGTTTTTAGGTTACTCAAGTAATTTGTGCATTTAAGTTCAATATACACAATGATACGAAGTCTCTTTAAAAGCTATACATTTCTCCATTAAAATCATTAATCATAATAATATAATCCTTTGGCTTATTAACGTTTTAAACCACTCGAATCTATTGTGCGTTTAGAAGTCTATAAACCATGAGTTGGTTTTCACGCATGAAACAAACAAAAGCACGGGTAGCTTCGAGTTTTGGCTTAGTAAATATTAAAAGCTTATCAAAGAAGAGTCTTGGGCTTACTTTTCCTCACACATTACCTTTAGCGTCTTACCTTTTAATGTGCTTGCGCATACATATAGTTGTTTAGCGTTACTACTGTCTTATCTTACTGACTTCTACTGCTATTTATACAGTGTTATTTTCAGGTTTTTACAGTGTCGATGCCGATCTGACAAGGTTGAATTTTTCTTCAAAGAGTCACAGTAATGAATTACATCATTACTGTTTAGTACATTAGACACTTTATTGTATGCTATGAACTATGTACAAGTACGTGCAGTTATAACTGAGAACAGTTTAATTTGAAATGTTCCCGGTCAAGGACATGGGGAGTGGTAGCACTGATTCTCACACCCACCCAGAATGAAGACCAACCTTCGGTCACTAACGGACTTTCGACAACGCGTCCCGCTTCCATGTGCAGTGCTCGTACGAGACATAGCAACTCCACTGGGTCCGTTTCCCTCTCTCATTTATTACTGCGGCCCAGTTTCTCTACTTTTCACAATTATCTCATAACAAATTACTGAATTACTCGAGAAGTACCAGTTTATTTTTTTATTTAAATTTTCAATCTTAAATTAGCAAGTGTGTTGTCCCTTCCTTTGTGGTCACAGTGTCAGACGCAGCCTCTGACTCCAAGAACGTCTTGTGCGTGTCAACGGATCGCCTCTATCCAATCAACCGTGATCAGGTGAACCAAACTCTCGTAATGTCGTTCCTCAAGAACAGCGTGAGTGTGATAACAGCTCAGGTGGCAGTGAGAGTCTTTGCACCGCCCAGGCCTGGGCCTACTTCCTCCACCTCAAGAACTCAATTAATAACACCCAACACTGTGGAAAGTGTTCCAATCCCTTATTAAGACTATTTTTCGGTCCTATGTATTAAAGTACATTTTTAAGATGTTTGAACATAGTCCTCATTTGCATAAACTCTAAAATTCGTTAAATTTAATCTCCAGTTACTTTACTGATCTCAATGTAAAGCTAGTTTTACACTTACATCACCGATCTGGCTGTTACGATAAGCTTGGTTATTCGTATAAACATATTCAACATAGAGGGTAAAGCACTCACAGTTAAAGTTGCTCGAGGCAGTGCTTCAACATTCTGTCTAGAACTGTGCATTCTCTCACTCACTGTCTGTCCAGTTGTTGTACATGCTTGGAGTTCAAACCAACCAGGCCGACACACAGCTAAGCATTCAACCCCCACTGGAGAGAGTGAAGCGAACTTCCTATGCAATTTCTAACTTGACCGACTTCAGTGAAACGAGGAGGTTATTATACAAGTTGACTTTTGGCGATTTTTTTTTATGTCTGTTCACGAATTACTTTTGAACGCGGGCACCGTTTTACACCCAGTTTGCTTTGATTGGTAGATCTTAACCCATAGTGGTCCCATTTAAAATCTTTTGATCGGACTTATATTTCTATATAAAAAAGTAAAAACCTCAAAAATCTCAAAACCTGGTACTTGTTGTTGCGTGTTTTGCAAAACACTATTTTGAACCGGAAATGGATTTCTATAGCACTATTTGATGTAGAATTAAATTTTCAACAAGGTAGTAGTCTTAAGTTCTTCTAAATCTTGTGTTGTTGAGATAAATAGATATTTTCGTCTAAAAATACTCGAAAAAATGTCTTTGTTTGTATTTACAGAGTTCTAGACGCCAAAATATACACAACCAAAGATTTGAAGGAACCAAGTGAGGGTAAAATTTAGTTGTCTTTAAGAATATATATATATTTATTATGATTATATTCGAATTTACCGAGCTATGACCCTTCTCGCTCAAAACACGTATTTTTATTATTTTTATGTCTGTTCACGAATTAATTTTGAACGCGAGCATCATTTTTACACCCAGTTTGCGTTGATTGGTAGATCTTTACTCCATAGTCGTCCCATTTAAATATATTTTGATCAGACTTATATTTCTATATAAAAGTAAAAAAATCTTCGAAATTCCATGTACTTGTTGCGTATTTTACGTGGTAAAAACACTATTTAGAACCGGAAATGGATTTCTATAGCACTATTTCGATGTAGAATGTAATTTTGCAACAAGGTAGTAGTCTTAAGTTCTTCTAAATCTTGGTGTTGTTGAGATAAATAGATATTTTCGTCTAAAAAATACTCGAAAAATGTCTTTGTTTGTATTTACAGAGTTCTAGACGCCAAAATATACACTTGACCAAAGATTTGAAGGAATTTTGTGCAGTAAAATTTAATTTTCTTTCAGAAAATATATATATTTGTTATGATTACACACATATTAACCGAGCTATGACCTCCTTCTCGCTCAAAACACGTAATTTTTATTGTTTTTTTATTCTAATCACGAATAACTTTTGAACGCGGCCATCATTTTACACCCAGTTTGCGTTGATTATTAGATCTTAACTCTATAGTGATCTCATTTAAATATAGTTTTGATCGGACTAATATTTCTATATAAAAGGTTAAAACCTCAAAAATAAAAAACCCGTGTACTTGATGCGTATTTTGCGTGGATAAAAACACTATTTTGAACTAAAATAGGAACTTCAATAGCACTATTTCGATGTAAAATTAAATTTTCAACAAGAAAGTAGCCTTAAAATTTTCAAATATTTGAGTGTTGCTGAAATAAACTGCTATTTTCGTCTAAAAATACTCTAAAACATTTCTTTGTTTGTATTTATAGAGTTATAAATACCGAACTAAACATCTGTTTTTGAAGGACCAAGTGAGGGTAAAATAATTGTTTTTAAGAAAATATATATTTTTAATGTGATTATACTCATATTTACCGAGCTATGGCCTCCTTCTCGCTAAAAACACACAATTTTAGCACTTCATATAAGTTTGATAGCCATAGACACTTAATTTTTAATATAATAAACCCGGTAATGATAAGATTCTGTGCATAGCTAAGTTTTCAACAAAAAAACGTATTTTACAAGCTTTGAAACCTTTATAGATTCTGTAAACAAGAATAAAATGTCAAAATGTCATGCTGAAACGTGTACTCCTTGCGTGCTAGTGGTATAGGTATCACTTGGCAAGGCTATAAAAATGGTAAATGTACAAGACAATTAAAATCAAATTTTCTACAAAATGGTTTCCATAAAGTGTTTTAAATTGCTGTAAAACTTATAAAAATCTTCTGATACATTTTACGCAAATACGGTTTGTTACCGTATTTTAAGCTGATGATGTTTTCATTTTGATGTGATTGAATATATGATAATGGTACCGTTCTGTCAAGAACATAACTTTCTAAAATATGGTTTAAACATTTCTTTAGAGAAACACTCAGACATTTGAGGGTAAGCGTGAACTACTCATTACATTTAAACGCTTTTGCGTTAATTTCAACATGATTAAATATGTACATAACTGTACAAAAAAAATTCAACTTATAAAATGAGAATCAGCTCGCTCTACATACAGTAGTTTAAAAGTTTAAGTTAAAGCAAAGCCAGAAGAGTTAGAAAACACAAAAGTGACAATTAGCAAAAAACGGTGGCAAAAGGTTGGCGCGTTAGTAAGAGAAAATGTAAACCACTCTAATACAGCAAACTTGCAAAAAAAATAGCAACCTATCCGAAGTCATGGGATACGGGCCGAAACCTAACTGTACATGATCTTGTGAACTGGGAATGGAAACAAAGGCAACAACGACGAAGCGTCAACGCAGTGGGCGAACGACTGAATAGTCTTTTTAGCTTGACCAAGCACCGAAACTACATCTTTAAGAGAACAACTACTTTTGCGAGATTATTATTAGCGAATAACCGAGGCTTGTCAAATCGTCGCTCTGATGACCCATACCCGTTTGACCAAAACGCTATCACGAGACGAAGCCAGCTGCCATGGGAGAACAAACAGTCTATGTTCTGCATTGTTACCATATGCAAAGGCCTCGAGGTCAAGGACGAAGCGTTACCCTGATACAGCGATTCTCCTCACTCCTGTATGGCGGCAGATTTGTATTTGACATGAGTGCAGCGGTCTGACTCTGATTGTCTACGAAGAGCTGTAGCACAGACAGGACAAGCTTGTTTGTAGAAAAATCACGTCAAACAAGCGATAGATACCGAGGATGAAGGGACTCAAACCTAGGGTCCGGTTGGTTGCCTTTCTCTAAAACTAACTAAAAAGCTTTCTGAGGTCTTACAATTACTTAGTTTAAGATAATATGATTTCATTACACTAAAGTTACAACGACAAATCATTCATCAGCTTCAAAAACAGAAACAAGTTTTCTTTACTTGTTACTGTATTTAGGTACAACAATCTGGAATATTATAAGTTTGTCTGATTAGAGACTTTTTAAACAAAATAAATAATACACATTTAAAAATAATTCTAAAAATTGTGAAAATAAAAACTTTTTAACAAAAATGAAATTGAACCAACTTAAAAACAAATCTACAGTAAAAGGTGCTCTAAAAAGTGTGAAATAATTTGGTAATTCAATTATGTATTATAACATGCTATATTAATAAAAATGGTTTCTGATGTTTTACGAACATATACAATAATATTATATTTTCACTACAGTGAGTACATTACAGCAGTTCTCATTTCATGGTAACCAATATGTATTGTTTCTTCAATATACTATTAAAATACCTTCATAGAGCAACACAATTTTGCAATATTGTGTGGACTAATAGTAAGGTGTTTTCATAGGCATAAAATATGAGATTGGTGTACTGAAACAATAGTATGGAACAAGAAGTAGCACAAATCCAGTATTTTTAAGTGAAAAAGATTGTACCTAAATTTTAATTCCACAATAAATAGTGTTCCGGTTCAACAGAATGTTACATGAATAACTTCTCCAGTCTTGAACAGAAGCATCGTAATGTATGAATACCAAGTATTCACCTCTATTCACGAATTAATTATGAACGCGAGCATCATTTTACCCAGTTGATTGGTAGATCTCTACTCCATAGGTCCCATTTTAAATATCTTTTTGATCAGACTTATATTTCTATATAAAAAAGTAAAAACCTCAAAATTCTCAGAAATTCCGTGCTTTGCGTATTTACGTGGTAAAAACACTATTTTAGAACCGGAAGTTTCCTATAGCACTATTTCTGATATGTAGTGAATTCGTTTGCAACAAGATAGTAGCCTTAAATTTCTTTGAATCTTGAGTGTTATTAAGAGATAAATAGATATTTTTGACCGACTTCAGCGAAACAAAGGAGGTTGCTTTGGTGGGCGATTTTTTATGTCTGTTCACGGATTTCACGAACGCGGGCACCGTTTTACCGGTTTGCTTTGATTGGTAGATCTTAACTCCATAGTGGTCCCATTTCCAAAATCTTTTGATCGGATATATTTCTATAAAAAAAGTAAAAACCCAACAAAATCTCCAAAACCCATGTACTTGTTGCGTGTTTTGCGTGGTAAAAAACACTTGAACCGAAATGGATTCTATAGCACTATTTCGATGGCAGAATTAAATTTTGCCAACAAGGTAGTAGTCTTAAGTTCTTCTAAATCTTGGGTGTTGTTGGGATAAATAGATATTTTCGTCCTAAAAATACTCGAAAAATGTCTTTGTTTGTATTTAAGGTTCCTGGGCATAAAATATACATGACCAAAAATTTGGAAGGAACTTTGTTACAAGTAAAATTTAATTTTCTTTAAGGAAATATATATATTGTTATGATTACACACATATACCGAGTATAGCTCCTTCTCGCTAAAAACACGTAGTTATCTTTTTGCATTTCGAATTGGTTTTAACAACCATAGAAACTTTTATTTTCAATATCATAAACCTGGTGCATGATAAGATTCTTATTAACAGTTGTCAAAAACGTATTTTACCCCTTGAAAACTTCAGAAACTTTTATTAATTCTGTAAACAAGTATAAAATGTTGAAATGTCATGCTGAAACGTGTACTCCATGCGTGCTTAGTGGTATAGGTCTCGCTTTGGAAGGTTATAGAAAATAGTTAGATTTCGTGACTAATTAAAATTACGGTTCTACATGGAGGTATGAAACATGAACTGTTAAAACGATACATTTGCAAGTACGGGGTTTCCCAATTTTAAGCTGATGATGTTTTCATTTCGATGTGATGGATGTATATGAAATGATAATGGTACCGTTTCTGTCAGAACTAACTATAATTAACCTGATAAAAATATGTATATTTCTGGAGAAATTTCAAAACAATGCAGACACTTTAAGGGTAGCATTGAACACCTCGTAAATTTTGGAGCACATTTGTCGTTAATTTCCACAGCTTGATAATAAATTATGTACAACCATTACAATATAGCTTTAACTCATAATAGTTCAAAATAAGCTCGCTTCGACATATTTTTAAAAACTTTTAAGTTAAAGAGAAGAAGCAATAGAAAACACAAAAGTGACAACAAAATAAAATTCTACTAATTTTGCCTCAAAGGACGGCCGTTATTATGAGCAATAAACGGCTCATAATATAGCAAACTTGCTTCAAGGAAAACAGAGTACTCATACAGTCACATAAATACGAGGCCAGAAATCTAACTAAACATGATCTTGTGGACTGTAATAAGCAAATGAAAGGCCAACAACAACGAAGTACAATGCTGAGTGGGCGACACGATCCTTTGAAGTTTGGGCCAAGCACCAAAAGAAACTACATTCAGATTAGATTATACTCCGGCAACTTATTATTAGTGAAAAGACCGAAGGCTTGTTGGGCGGGTAAGATCGTTACCCTGATTGGCTTGGGCCGGGCGGCAGCCGGGCGGTACGATCACTAATTGATCCTTCGAGCATGCCATGGAAAACAAACGACTGGAATGCATTAATACCATAAGCAAAGGCCTCGGGCCAATGAGCTAAAACGTTACCGTGATCAGATGCTTTCACTCCGTGTAGGGTGTGCAAGATTACAGCGGTCGTGTCTACCTAAGAGGCTGAAAGCGCACCCCTGACCTAGTCCATTCTTCCGGTTTGGCGCTGAAGAGAATCTATCGGAACTGGCGATTGATACATGGGATGAAGGACTCAACCTAGGGTCCTGAGGGCTAGCCACTACGACTGGCTGGCTTTTTTTTTAATAAATACAGTATATGATTCAGCTACTTTTGTTTCAAACCTCCTTGATGACTTAATTACTAGGACAGGGATGATTTACATTTTACCACAAGTACAAAAATCATTTAACAACTTCAAAAGTTAATCGATATTTTCTTTGCCTTTGGAACGCTTTTTGAAGTCGGTTCAATTTTTTTTTGTTAAAAAGTTTTTATTAAGACCAAATATGGTTGGTGGAATTCAGCCGTGTGAACAAGAAATTGAAGTTCCATTTTGTAATTTATTGAAGTTTCATAGCCAGACTAAATACATTTATAGTAGACTAAGACACGTGATATTATGCATTTAAAGTTATTTTTCCTTTTACAGCTTTCATTAAACAATTTTTGAAGTCGGTTCACTTGCTTTATTATTACCTAAACTTAACTTAGATTGTAGCCTATTTACCTAGTTGTAACTATGATTCGTTGATGACTCTTCGATTAACGAGTGCAAAGTAGTCCAAAATATAGCCTACTTTTGAAACGAGTATGATAGTTATATCATATGGTAATCTTTTCACTTAGTAAAAATTAAACCGACAATTTCAATTTTTTATTTGGAGGAAAATTTTAGTAGACCTAGCAAAAGACTTATAGCTCACATCGCACTACATTTTTTTATTAAAAGTGACGATTGATATCCTGATTGATCCATCATGTCTACTCAATCCCCAAAAGGCCCTCTTGTAACGTAAGGGGTTATTCATTTGAAAATGTGTATTTAACTCAAACTTTTAACAGTTTCTAATAAAAAAAGCTATATCCGGATTTATATTATATTATCCGGAACGTGGACGTTCATATAATCGTAAACTTTTTTGAACTAATAGGGTTTTACCTTTTGAGAGGGAAATATATGAGTTGATTGTATAATCACATTTGGATCAGGTACGCGCAGCTTTGGTGCGGTTGGAAATTAAAAGCTGTGACGGTCAGACTAAGCCTGTTTCCACAAAAGCTTTAATCCCCGGTCCAATCAGGATATGGAACAACCCCACCCTCTCCCTCTCTTTCCCTTTGCACGGTTCATGATTTGAGCGTACTTTCCATCAACTTAGTGGTCGAAAGAACAATTAGTCGAACTGGTAAAAACAAATTGTGGGCACTTGAATACTGTAGGTAGCTTTTTTTCGTTCCAAGTACGTTTTAGCTGGCCATATGTTTTAATTTTCCATAAGACTACACCGTAAGCCAGTACGCTTCCCTGAAAACTGGATTTTTAATATCTACGCCATTTACAAAATCATCTAGAAAATCAGATGAAAACTAATCTCCACACACAAGAAACACAAAGTTATGTCAGGGGTCAACTACGAACAGGACACCAGTTGAATATTCTAGTACCTACCTTTGAGCTATCAGATTTCAGGCAGATTATAGAATCGTGACCTCAAACTGCGATAGCCTCAAAGCTTCAAATTTACCGAACAAAAACTGTTGTGTATGTGTGTCTTAAATGTTTCAAAGTCAATTTATTGGTCAACTTTAAACCTGACTTGCGCTGATACCTCATACGTTGTTAACAAGACAGAATAGCAATGTTGTATGTAGGTGTTTAGAATTTCGCTTCATTTCAAAACGGTCACCTTTTATCCTGAAGAAAAGTAGATACATTATATATTCTATCACATCAAAAGCAAGATCGTGTTGAAATTCCTTTATTAAATAAGTACAAAACGCAAATTTTACCAAACGAGTGAGCAACGTGCAGCGGACCACACTGGGCGTACGTACGGCAACCGATTCAACACTGCATTGTCCATCAGAGCCATCACGTGATTAAGGAATTACTTGTTGTCAAGACATAAAGTGATTTGATACGTATCCGGCTTCTGCTTTTTAAATACTTGAGCTGACTAAACTTGTTTTTCCCGCAACGATGATAATTTTCAAGTTTAGTTGGGGGCTGGTTTCGAAGAGGTTGTGATGTGGTCTAACATAAAAATGAAAGTAAAGTACAAAGTACTACGTGTACAAAGTATAATGCAAAACAGACTCATGAGAAATATAAACCATAGAATCCAACTACAGACATGATTATAGTCTTAAACAAAATTTTTTCTCGTTCAGTTCCCAAATATTTAAATATTCTTACTAACTAAAGCTTCCGGTGTAGACCGCGTCAATTGGCTATTTTAACTCTACTGCGCTATGACGCTCGCTCATTTTGCAAATGGAGCATCCTCAGTGGACTTGCTGAGACTGGATTCAGGTTGACTCGAGATCTCCTTATATAACATTGAGAAGTGGGAGGGGAAGGGTGGAATGCACCTGACACCTGCACTGCATACCAGCGTCGGACAGCTGGTGCGCACACCTGCACTGTACACCAGCCGAACACTGAATTTTGATACATCATGTGTTTGAGCTCGCTGAATTTAGAGGTTTGATAATGTCCTCAAAGAGTTGTTTTCTTGGCAACTCAGCAGTAGCAGAACATAGTTGAGACACGACACAGTATCAAGTTTGACGAAACAAAGGTGTTAGCAAAATTCCGTACTACTACCCGAGAAAATCAGGGAGGCTGTGGAGATTGCCAAGAAAACTAATAATATTAACAGGGACGACAGCTATAAACTTCCCAGAGCCTGGAAACCCGTAGTAGAGAAGCTAAAAGAAAATTACACTTGGGGCGACGCAGGTCACAAACGTCTGGCGCAGTAGAAGTTAGGAAATAGCCAATTGACGCGGTCTACACTGGAAGCTTTAGTTAGTAATGACGCCGGCCGCTTAAGCCTAAAACATAGTTTATTTAAGTATTCTCTCACAAAACTGCTAGACAAGTTGCACATAGGATTAAAAGCTGGAACTCTCAGCTATGAAACATTTCAAACTTTGTTTATAACACTAGGTTTCAAGTTCAATACCTAGTCCTGATCTGATACCAACTGGTTCAGTTTAGATCCGGGCACAAAGAGCTTTAATCTGTTTCCAATAACGGCATAATCCTATCCAGCACTTCATTTCTGTTCAGATCCACCCAACAATAAACCAGATTTCCTTTTCATCTCTGAAATGAGCGTTTGATTCACTCGCGTCGCATTGCTGGACGATAAATAACCGCATTTGCTCGTTGAACGATACAACCTTAAGAATAAATAACATAATGCTCACTTCACGGTCACACATGTTTGCACGTTTCGTCCAATTTACCCAGATGGTAGTTTTTTGATACAAGCTAGAAACAAAGATAATCTGTAAGTATTTTTGATAGAAAACAGTTGACTGCGGTTGTCTTCAATGCCCCCAACCTTAAGTACTTACTAAGCCAATGGTTTAGTTGGATCTAGGTTTTTGTATAAAAATAATGAAAATGATTGCATTAATTAAAAACAGTATATTCAATCTTGTCTAAATCTGTGTGGACTAGGCCTATTTCAGAGAGACTAACACTTTCTTTTGGTGTTTTTTATATCGCTTCGCATATAAATATTAATAACCTTAAAGCTTCAATATCCTTAAAAGAAGAAGATTTATCTTAGTTATTAATAAATAATATTTTGTGATAATATTGACAATAATATTTTTTATTACACCCATTGGGAGTTTTCACATTGTATACAATGTGCTATACAACAATCATTACTTTGTTATTGCAAAAGCATATAAAAATAATAAATACTTGATAGAGGTAAAAACATATAACATAAATACAATTTTGAATAAATAAATAAACGTCACATTGTAATAACATACAATTTGAGTCTTGCTGTGTTTTTCATATGATTCAATATAAGTTAGGGAACTTGAACATAGGCTTATATATATGTGTTACATGAAAAAGCTTTTTCGAATACTTCCAAAAATAAAAACAGAGAAAATCGGATAAAGCAAGAAAGAAAGATGCATTGGAGGGGAATTTCATGCTCAATTACTATTCATTGAATTTCCTTAAATATTCTTTTGTGTTCCCACAAACTTACCAATTCGGTAGATTTTGACGTGATCTTGTCAATGTTTCAATCAGCTCAATCTTTTCATTCAAGTAAGAACAACCATGTTTGTACAAATATCGTATTATAGTACGTTAGAACAAATTACAAATGAATTCACAAATGATATTTGAATCTGATACAGTATTCTTGGTGGTAACGTGTAGTAATCAAACTATGCAGTACTCTTAAATCAAACAATGTTCTGAACAATCGGGCGTATACCAACCTCAAATAACTAGTCTACAATTATAATTACGAGTAAATTAAAAATACCAATTGTTCCATTTTAACCGTTAGAGTTCTTGAATTTGTCAACACCGTCAGATTTACACATTTTTTAGTATTTATCGTCTTTAGTGGCGAATCAACATTCTCACCAATTCATAACACTTGTCTTGTTTTGAAGAATTTTGATTAACTAAGTAAAATTGTTTGGGTTATTTTTAAGTTCTGTGCATTTACAAACGATTTAAATGTCGGGAGTTCAAAAGTTATATTTATTTGTTACATTTTCTTTGTATAATATAGACAAAACCAATATTACAAATGTACACAGTATTTGTATAATATATTTGGGAATTTGCTTTGATGTTCCTGTGTATTGTAACTAGTAACTTTTGTGCGAAACGTTGAAAATTGGTTAGCAAATATGCGTGGAGTTTTCATGTGTTTGGGAGTGTGGCTCGCAGATGGTCTTACAGAGTAAATTACAAGATGAAGCCCTCGCTTTGCTGCCTTCACTTTACAAAATAAACACAATCAACCGTTCAGTAAAATCACTGTACAACATTTTCGATGATTCATAACATGAATCGTTAAACAAAAAGTTTGTTTCATCATTCAATGTAATTTATAAGGTTAAAACCACTATTATAGGAGAATCTGTACATCAATAGATGTATGAGAGCAATACAATTTGGTAACCTTAGCCTTTGAGCTTTCCCACTTAATTTGTTAACGAAGAAAGATAATTTTCAATAGTACTTGTAAACATTTTAGTATTTATTTATTTTTGAAGTTTTAAACTTAATAAAACGCCAAAAGTTTCAATTAAAACAGAATACATAATTTTGTAGCCTTGGGACGAAAGCATCAGCTACAAGCTTTGAGTTAACAAAGAGCTTGATCTGTTCTACGTCAAGCTTTGTTTGTTGTGAAAGGTTAAGTGAGGAACATTGGCTTCAGTTACAAACTAGCAAACTTGTGTGGCGAGACTGTTGACTCTATAACTAGGTTCTGTGAACAATAAGTAACTGGTCAACTCAGCTACAACTTGTTAGCCAATACGATGTTGAAAATAGTAATCGTTACAGATGATGTGAATAAACTATACTTATTACTTATAAGTAAATACTTAATAGGTTAAGCAATTACTTAGTAAATGAATAATCCTTTACGTCCTTTACTGATAACTTTCAGTAAATTCGTGCGGTTAACTTTCAGTAAAAGTATTTCTTTACTGTAATGATTACTAATAATATATAATACTAATAATACTCAGAATTACTAATAAGCTATATGTAATGCTATTGGTCGGGTCAGATAGCTGTGTTAGCATACTCTGAACATACAAGCAATGGTTTGTCTCTACCGTCTACGTGGTGCGAATGCTCATTGCATCAAGTCCAAACCTACAAAGTATTTCGTTCACTAAAATGTTTTAAGATAAGCTCTATTCCAAATTATTCTAAAACGCACACCATTTGTAGACATGTTATATTATATTAATAATAAAGAGCATTCTTTCAACTATACTTTGACGTATTCACGATAAAGATTGGAACACTTCAAACTAAGGCACAAGGTTTCCTATGCATTGCATGACACTCCGCCGCCAGTGTCGTAACATGAAACTGACAAAATTCACTCTTTAACCAGCTTAAGTACAAAACTCTGGATAACACGCAAACGTACAAAGTTGAAGATATAATTTGGACGTGTGGGGGGGATGAACAAGAGTTCTAAAAAACCCTTTTACAAATAAATAGATGAGAAAATATTGTTTAAGTCAATAATGCTGTTATTTTGACTTGCGGGAATACTACATGTAAATATTATTTTGCTCCATTGTTTTGAAAGCATAAAGATTTCATAAAATAATGTCACAAGCATTCTGTCGAATTTACAATAAGTAGGCTATTCAACGACCTATGATTTGCACTTATTGTTTCACACGCCTATGAGCTATACAACAATGGAATTTAATTTCTGAACCAGCCTTCATAAATCTGTACTCAACCTAACTAACAAATGGGTTCAAAAACATTAAAGTATATTGAAAAGCAATAACGATACGAAAAACCAGTCTACGCTACAAATTGGACCATAATTGTCAACTAAAAAGACAGTAAAACTATTACGGAAATGTACAAATTTTAAAATAGTTAAAGGAATTTTCAACCGTATTTTAATTACAAACAATATCTAAAATGTGGCTTTCTAAAATAGTCTACAGTATTGACGTTACGTAGTTAAACTTGTGAGTTAACGTATAAGGGATTAAACTTAAAACATCTTCTAAATAGGGAATGAAAATGTTTCTTTCCCGCTCACGAGTTCACTAAAAGAAGCAAGAAGTCGCAAAAGGTCGGAGAGAGGACCTGCAGCACCTCTTGATGAGCTTTTAATATTAACAAAGCCCAAGAAGTGAGACCCACTGTCTTGCAACCTTATGAAACTCTACGGGCCTCTGTTACTTTGTAGCTTAGGTTGGGGAGAAACCGAGTCTTCCTAATGAAACTGACTGCTTTTGTCTCAGTAAGTAGAATAAACTCAACTGTAAAAAAATAACTAATAATTAACGAGTTTTTTCCGAGTTGTTTTCAGCAAGTACTTAGCTCACATTTTGTCACGAACTAACTGTATTCTTGTATACAATGTCACCGATACTCAAAGTTTACCAGACATTATGGGAGACTTCAAGGCGGCATTCGCATAGTTTTAAGTTAAAATCTTAAGTTGTATCCACTTTTTTCATTGATGATATACCTGTGATTTTTGTGATGCTTGCCTGAGACCGGCTATAACTAGGTTTGTGTGGGTAAACAGGTGATCACTCTGTTTGGATCACCCGAACTGTTAAAATACGCTGTTCCAGTTTTTCAGGAAATTCCGGCTCGTTTGCGTGCGTGTTTCAGACGCTTTCGTACAAATAGTTTATACTTTTGTAATTCATTGACCTTTTTTAATGGAAATCAGCCAAACAACAAATGTCTGAGACTGGGAATAGCAGCTTGTTACGATAACAGTTGTTAATAGCTTGAGTAGTAGTGCAGCGGACCAACCCTACGCCACTGTTTTTCCCACTCCGTAGCGTCTCTTCCCTTACGGATCCTACAATAATGTAATATTACCGTTGTCGAACACGTTGTTTAGCTCAAAACAAAGTTTCTTCCCTTTGAGAGGCATTTTCCCCCTCGTTTACTGAAACAAAATGTAAACATCAAATATTTGTACCATCACAATTAAAGTGAGAGCTTAAATGTAAACCTCATTGGTGTACTCACCCTGTATAACATAGGTATAAACACTGAACAGCTGTTAGGTGGTGCAAGTGAGCGCGTGTTGTCCTGGCACAGCTGGGAGTACTTGCTAACTGGATTACCAGATGGAACCACTCGCTCCGCAAACTTTGTTTAGTTTAACCGAGTTCATACTGCAAACTGAACCCTATCAAAGTTGATCTCCCCTCTGAACATCTGTATAAATTACGTTCTGTAAGTGTGGTGTACCTTTACGTAGATTTTATGCTGGGCTACATAGTAGTACAATAGTTTTAAAGTAAGTCTGTAAAAATGGGAAATGTACGTTTGGCTTTTAAGTTGCTCTATTTTTTCTTTAAACTGATATTTTTTCATAATTAGTTTTGCATTTTCTTTCGTACGTGCGTACAAAATAGCTAGTGACAGTTTTTTTTCGAAGGGAAGGACAATGTTTTAATCTTCTCCAATAATGCCAATCGATATTGCAGCAATATATAATAATTTTGTCCTTAATGCCCTTTTACTATATTCAAAGTTATTTTTATGTACGGTGTATATTTTCGTTGAAATGGTTTTATTTCATATATAATTTACATTAAAACTACTGACTTATTTATCAGGTTATTATAAATTGTAGCGTATTATTGGTCTTAGAAACTTTTAAAGTGTAAACAAATTTAACCGGACAATCAGTCTAATAAAAATAGACATGTTCCATTATTACGTATCAATTTGCAGGCTTTCAAAAAACTCTTAATTCAGATTAAGAATTCTGAGATTACAAATTAAAAGTCAAAATGAACAAAAATTGTAAACACATGCATTATAAAATGTTACAATATCAAACAGCATAACTCAATAAATCAAACGAACTGAAATCACACTTGAGTTAAGTGACAAATGAAACAATATCGCGCAAAGGTTAGGGCAATATTGACTGTGGTCAACATTTCGCAATAATTGACCACAGGTTATTGAAGCCGTTCCACTCCACGATATTTGCATCACGTTCCCTTTGTTTTACTGTTAAAATGAACATGGTAAAAAACTAAGTAGAAATCTTTTCTTTATGGATTTTGGTAACTTTTTAGTTATGATCTATTGCTATTTAGTTCCGTCTTTACGATTTAACTATCAACATACTCAAGCAGAAAGGTACTGACATAATAATTCATATATTTTTGTCATTTTGCTCTAAAACAGCTGCTTTAGACACGATATTATTTAATCTATGATTGGTTTCCAAGAAAGTGGTGACCGCTATATTACGGCCGTAATATAACGGTGAGTTTTGTTTTCAATTGAGTCATATGAGAATGTTTTCCTAGGGGACGGCGGTTGTAAAATAGTGGTGAAAACTAGTTAAGGGGTTTATCGCCAGGTAAGACATTTTATTTTGTAAACAAAAGTCTAGCTTGTCCATTACTACATAGTAAACAAACCTTGACAAAATAAACAACACAGTTAGTTTTTTTGTGTGTGTCATGAATTTGTAAATATGTTCTTGTTTTTAAGTTATATGTTTGTGTCAACACAAAAATATTTGTACATTGACAAATAAAAAAAAGTAAAATAATAATCCTGTCAAAATTTGTTTTGGTTTACATCTGTTTAATTGTTGTGTTACGTCCACCGCCACCGATACGTTGACCGCTACATTACGGTCGTAGTACAACGGTCAACGCTTTCCTAGAGAAACCATAGCTTAAGAGCACATTAACGTGCTAAAGTGTCACCTTCAAACCCGGTAAATATAGGATTCCATTGATCTTCTTTCATCATGTTAATGAGATTTTGTGGCATTGGCATCAGCTGTTTCAACGAGTTTACATATTGTTAAAGTAATATTATTACAACGAGTTAATGTAAGATTGTTCGCATTTTTGTTATCCGTTGGCTTACCTTATTTAAATTTAATTGGTCGACTCAATCAATATTGTAAAGACAAATAAAGACATAAAGTTTGTTCTTAATTTCAACACTGTCCTAAAGTATATCAGTGTAACCGCTGTTTCTTCTAAACAATATTACTCAAACTGCTGAGGTCAAAGCAGTGTTTACTTTCAGTTTCTCTCTATAATGTTAAAAATGTATTGATATTTATTTCTTATTATTATTTGCATCATAAATCAACAAAATTATCGTTCATCACTCGGTTTGAAAGTGTCTTTTTGCCCCTGGCTGAGCCTCGATCGTTAACTTGACTTCTTGTCAAAAGTGACACTTTAGGACCTAGTGATGAAATATAATATTAAGCATCACTAAAAAAATCTTAAACAAGTTTGACTTGTTTAGCGAGGCAAAGTTAGGGCTACAAAGTCCTTTCTACCACTCAACCTCGACCTTTACCTAGCGTTAGCATATAGTCACTTTACAAATGTAAGTGGTGACTGCGGGGATCGAACCAGCGCCAAGGGAGTGATAAGCTCCAGAGTCGCGCACTGTTCATATTCACCACGGGTCCACTGCGCGAATCATATTTAATGTTCAAACATTAAATTTTCAATTGTCAATCAAACATTGAGATTTTAATAAGTTATCGCAAATTTACATTCAACTTAAAGTTAAACTTCTGATATTTAAGAGACCTTGTGGACATACGTGTAGCTCAATGCTGCAAGGTAAACCGAATAACATATACTCGTATTTACTGGTATTGGATTTCAAATCCAGTATACTGACCTCATAGTTATGTAGCCTACTCAATGTGCACATACATAAATATGATAATATATGTAGAGAGAGCCTGTTATCCCAGATGTTGCTCTACACATGTAGATGAGACAGCTTTGGCTACACGTGGTTAGTTGGCTATACTCCAGGTAATAATGGAAAATGTTACATAAACCGCAAGCAAATATTGGCAAACTATGTAGAATTAAAGTAAAAATGAGAGAACTATTAAAAATTGTATTCACTAACATTTAATTATTCAAAACTACAAAGGTAAAGACCGCAAAGTTTAACGAGGCAAAGTTTGGACTACAAAGTCCACTCTACCACTCAACCTCGACCTTAACTTAGCGTTACCTAGTTACCTACAAGTTATTTGTGGCGTCTGCGGGGATCACACCCAGGACGGAATGATGAGCTCTGGAGTCGCGCACGATTCCAACCCGCTAAGAGTGCACATTACCTGTCAACCGTTGTTTTTCGTCCCATAAGAACAATGTAAAAACAATCTGTATTTGAATTTGTGACACCTCGCGCCTACAATTTACATGAGATGACAATGTATTGCAGTGACTCCACTATCTACATTTTTGAGAATCTTATCAGTTTGATAGAAAAATAAGACATTCAAGTACAAAAGCAAGCAATTTGAACAATCGCAAAACTTCAATGGAGAGAGTCGTGCAAGCCAGCTTTCAAAAAACTAAAATTGTTGACACTACCTTGCCTCTATATCCTTGAAACATGTCTCTTTTTTAGATCTAAGTGCGACCCCGTAAGAGGTAGACATACACTCTTACGTAACGAGAGGCAGGGATGATTACCAAACTGGGAGACACAGGACGATAACTCATGAACGTTTGCCTTCACAGGCAGGAGTTCTTTTGGTCAACAGACTTCCAAATTCCATTAAATGTGCCACTATGCCAAAGGCATTTAAATCTCGTCTCAAAACAATACTAGCTCAGGAAGCATTTTACAGCACAGACGAGTACATAGCACATAACTGGGAGACCTCTTAAAACTGACAGACAATTGGGCTGGAGTGGGAATAATTCGAATGAATGAATGAATCTTGTACAGTATGTCTGAAAGATACTTCGATGTGAATGAATGGAAAATTTTAGATAACCTAAATCAAAGACGATTGCGATACAATGTATATTTTTAATGCAATAAAGATTTATTTATTTATTTACAAACCCCTCTTAACATTTTGCACTGACGTCACGGTCTTGTAAAGGAGAAATTCGAAATTCGGCTCAGCAGAGTTACTTAACTATTAAAAACTCATGATACTTAACCAAAGGTTTAAAAGCATTTATTTCATAAAATCAAAGTTTATCTCATAACAATCCGCTAAAACTGGAGGTGTAAGGTGTCCAAAAAAATTCATGTTTTTGCATTTCTGTTTCATTTATTGTCAATTTACATTGTTCTTATGGGACGAAGTTCAAGGTCACATCCATACTGCACGTTCAAGGGACCATTTAAAAAACATGTTATTTACATTAACATCTTATTTCTTTGGACAATGTCGAATAACCAAGGATTTAATGTTTTAAACGTTTAACAAAAGGTCATAAAGTTGTTAAGCCCAAAAAGTATGGATTAACATAAACAACTAAATTGGAGCATGTAAAATACAGGACTTGTAGAAAGCACTTGTTTTGAACTTCTTATCGAAACTGCCCTTATTTCAATATTAATTTGCAAATAAACCATTGATTGAAGTTTTGATAGTTGTTGTGTCAGAGTAATCAATACTGAAAGCTTTGACAAGAGAAGAGAACCTGAGGTGAAGTGATATTGGAGAGTATTTCACTTTATTGTTTTAATTGTTGCTGTCACAGAATCTGACAACTTTAACTTCCACGTCACATAAGTGTTTCTATCTCAGTTTGCAACAACTTAGAATGTCAAAAGGTTAGTCATATCAAAACAACATCCTTTTATCCAGCTTTGGAAAAAAGTTAGAGCCCTGTCTTCAACTCCTATATTTATCAAGCAAGAATTTAAAACATATATACAAAGCGTATCCATAAGCGCTTCTATGAATCATAGAGAATGTTCTAAAACTGGTTATGATTTACACCAAAAATCTTGAAGGGGGAGTTTCCCAAAGAAATTGAGTTTTATGCTTTGAAATCTAATTTTGGTTCATTGCACTCTACATAAAATGTGCACTAAAAATTATAAAAATCCTACCAGTTAAACCAAGATAGGGGCCAAAACATATTTCGTTTTGCATTTAAAACTGTTGCTTTTTGACTCTGGTAGTGTAAGGAAGCTCAAAACTGCAAACTGTTTTGTTCTGCGACGTTTCTTTTTATGTGGCGATAAAAAATAATATATCTTTGTCCTAAAGGAATTTGCTAATAATATTGAATTTCGTTAAAACCCACGGGTAACTTTTATAGCATATTTTTCTTAGGTAATACAATACAATGTTATATTAACATTTTGAGGCATACACTGCTGATTTTAATATGCTATAACTTACACGCGTAGTAGGCAAGTGTGCTTGTTTTTTCAACGTGCCACAATCGTTTATGTGAAAAGCAAAGCTTACCTAGGTATGGTATGGTGTTTTGGGTTTGATCAGTATTCATGCGGCTTGTAACAACTTTAACTTTCAAGTCACTTACGTGTTTCTACTTCTATTTGTGTAAATGCATAAGGTTTAACCGATTTCGTTGTCACTTCATGATTTAAACTAATTTGACACTGACATTGAGTAGGTAGTTCAACCTACGCATTACAAAATGGTTTATCTACTTAAACTCAATAAGGAACGAAAGGTTATTTTTTTTTTGTGTGTAAAAAGAAACCACCGTATTTTTATTTTAACATAGTAATACGAGTTGTTCAGGCGTAAATTCATCGCTATAAAATTTATTTCTAAATATTATCAGAATTCAAAAGAAATACGCGAAGATGAAGAGCTCCAAAGTGAGTCGCCATCAAAAGCCATGTTTACAGTGGTTGATAAGAAAGTCAGGAACCAATAAATCATCAACTTCATGTTTCTCCAAGCTCTTATCTAAAAGTTCTTCATTTTGTTGAGTTACTTCAACATGTCCTTACTTATCAGCTCACTAACTCTTCTTTATTAGTAAATTTCAACAGAACATTTAGCTATTTATTTATATCGCCATATGAAATGAAACTATCTATAGAACAAGAAGGAAAACAGGTATGAGCGTCCCAACACCTCCTGATTAAAAAAGCAAAATATAAGGTATATTTATATCAATTTGTACGTATAATTTTAGTTTTATACATACTTATACACCATTTTTCTTTGCTTGTGAATTTAATGTTTAAACCTTTTTGAAAACGGCTGAGTCAAACCATAAGGAATTGTGTTTTTCTTTATGAATGTATATATAAAAATATATGTATACCACTCTACATTGCACATGTGTGTGGCCGATCTTTACAAGACTCGGTACAAATGTTCTCTTTGTAAACCTCTAAATCAAGTTTATTAACTAGCAAAATCGGTCCACCGGGCGTGAGGCAATTAGTGGCGGGGTGTTTGCCCTTAAACCACAAGTACATTACAACCCCATTTAAAGGAAAAGCCCCACTCCCACTCTAAAAGAACACTTATGTTGAAAAATACCCCCGTAACTAGAAATTCACCAGGACTCACAGTAGGGATTGTGGCTACGATTGGCTATGTGTTTGCAACTTATCAGTACAATTTCAGTGCCAAAACTGTATAAAACTGTAATTGGCTTGCAATTTAAACAGAATTAACAAAGATCTTTATTTCAAACAAAGTTATTTGACGTTAAATTTCCGTATTGAGGTAAAATGACAAATGTGAAGGATTTACTTTGTGGTAAACATACCTAAATGTCAATTCCCAATGCGGCCACATGGATTTGGACTACTTTCCCCTGAAAATGTTGTAACATTGTCACAAGATCTTTACTAAATATGGTTGTTGGTTAAGTTAGATACTACATTGTAAGGTTTTAGGTTGATTAAGTATATCCATTATACCTAACTCAATAGAAAACAAAAGTAAGAAAATATATTTTCGCGTTGATGTTTTGTTCTGACTAAACGGATTTCGGACACAGGGACGGACTCAAAGATCTCTAATCTGTTTCCAATAACGACGAAATCCTCTTCCCCAATTCAATTCTGGGTTCGCTTCAAATCCCTCAAACAAAGCTTGAAACTTACTTCGTTAAAGGTACTTTTACTTAGCTAACTTACCTTTCTTTCAAACAGGATAACGTCCAAAGGATTGTTCTAATGGAAAATAGTTTATTTTTAATATAACTGATATTTTATTTTCATTTGAATAATGATAACAATAATTGTCTTAAATCAACAACAGGAAATAACCACACATTTGGCTATTTCGGAAGAAATAATAATTACACATTTGGCTGTAAGATTTTGTTACCAGTGGCTTACCATACTTTATTTTAAATTTTTAATCTTCAGTTGGGCGGAGATGTCTTCAACAAAACCATTAAAACAATAGTTTAATTTAACTGAGTGGGACGATGTAACAATTTAGGTAGGACGGATGTAACAACTGGAGAAGGACGGAGATGTAACAACTGAGTAGGACGGAGATGTAACAACTGATGCAGGATGTAACAACTGAGTAGGACGGAGATGTAACAACTGAGTAGGACGGAGATGTAACAACTGAGTAGGATAAAAGATGTAACAACTGAGTAGGACGGAGATGTAACTACCGAGACGAAGATGTAACTGAGTAGGATGAAGATGTAACAACTGAGTAGGACGAAGATGTAACAACTGAGTAGGACGGAGATGTAACAACTGAGTAGGACGGAGATGTAACAACTGAGTAGGACGGAGATGTAACAACTGAGTAGGACGGAGATGTAACAACTGAGTAGGACGGAGATGTAACAACTGAGTAGGACGGAGATGTAACAACTGAGTAGGACGGAGATGTAACAACTGAGTAGGACGAAGATGTAACAATGAGTAGGACGGAGATGTAATAAAGTAATGAAGGGAATGGGTCTGCTAGCATCATATTGTTTGGGCGACTGATTTGGCCTTCGACCAGGATTGGGCGGTTGATTGTGTATGCATGGTGTTTAATAAGCATCGCCCCATTACAACACAGATTCTGTCGCGCCTTTTTTGAACTATAAGTCAATGAGAAAATGTTGGAAAAGTCACTTTCCACCTATTAATAGTTTGTCTTGCTATAAAAGGTTTAAAATATGCCCAAAGAAATTACCAAATTCATCAACTGTTCTTGTACCGTACTGTACGTATGTTATTGCAGAAGCGCCAAATCATGATTTAAATAGTTGAACCTGGGTTTCTGGAAAGTGAAACACTGGATTTCCGAGCTCAGTTGCTTTGATACATTAAACATCAGCTTCTCTTGTTCAAGGAAGGATGCGCTATTTTCTCTGTGTTCTTTGCCACAACATTCAATCAGCATTCTCTTTCTGTCAGGTCGAACTCTGTTATTGGTCCACGAACATTATAGTGGCATATACTTGGTGTTTAAAAGCATGAGTGGATTTAGAAAGAAGTGTGAAAATCACGAGTCGGAACAAATTTTTTATTTTCTCTGTTCAATAAGATGGCCTTTATTGCCTTAGTAAAAAAGGTTTTTTAAGAGTTAAACGGTAAAGTAGCTACTAGTTCGAAACACTAATTTTTGTTCAAACATTAGTTTTTATTTATTTAAATTTAACATAAGTAAATCTTTATAATTGAACGTTTACAATATATTTTACTAGCCACAATAAAGATATTATTCAATAAAATATTTATAAAACGGTCAAACGTAATTTAACAGTGAATTATATCAGCAATGGACTTTTAGTGCAAACCTTTCAAACTCTTAAGGTTAAAACTGTAGGAAACAGTATGAACCTTTAGACATACTCATTACATATTAGACATACTGGACTATAAAATCCAGGTTAGTTTAAAAGTTTTCATTTTAAAGCCTTAATTTGCAAGGTCTACTTAAATGAATCCTTTTAGGCGATAAAAGACTGTTTGAGTGTAAAAGAATGGGCCCTGTACAATGTCAAACCATCCAAAATACCCAACCCTTTTTACTTGTTCTTATTACACTGTGTATGAGAAAAGTGACATGAACTCATTAAACAATTCTACTGTTTTTATTGTAATGATGCATTTACAGATTCTAAATTGTGACTTGTACGTTATAAAACTGCAAGGATAAAACATTTGATCCTGACTCAACCAGTCGTATTTTCTCCATGAAGCTGAAACACAGTGCAACAAAGGCAAAACAGAGGATACATTGAGACTGCCAGTGTACTCTATAAATGTAGAGAACAATAGACACTACTGCCGGAGTCAGCGTTACTGTTGTGCACTGTTGTACTACGCTGCACAACCGAACAACTGTTGGCTACTGTTAGGCTGTTTAAGTAACATTTATTTGTTTGTTCCCAACGGTTTACCCCTTTTTTACGAAATACCTTAGACATAACAATGACAAGATGGTAACTTAAATCTAGGATGGATTAAGGCAGGAAAACGTTTATGGGCTAACTACTTATTATATACTTAGTAACTGACCAGTACATTATACAGGATAAGGTGGACCGATGAGAACGATACAATTTGAAATGCTATGTAGATAATGTTTAATATTAAACTGTTAAATATTATTATATACGGTAGGGTAGTTAATGTCGTTTTATTGGAAATAAGTACTTTTTTTAAACTCCATCCTTTAAGTGGCGACCTTGAACAAGCTGACACTCCTTTTTCCCTTGAAAACGTTGATAAATTATTGCTTCTCGCACCTACTCAACATTTTCTGGTGTTCTGCTTTAGCACTTCCACCGATTTTCTTTAGTGTAGTAGCATAGCAGTATTTCTGAATAAACTTATCCAGTTTGAAATTGTTTTGCGACTAGAACATTTCCGAGTTGACCGACATTGAAGTGTGATTGAAACAGTATTCGGGTTTTATCAAAAGAATCGCCGTTTTTAAAAACTACTTCTACAACAAAAGCACGATGCTCAGAACTGTAAACGCCATTACAATTGAACTGGCAGAACTTTATTGAGGGTATAAACACAGCTGATGATTCATTGCTGTCATATTAATCATGTGAGAGCGAAAACAAATTATATCGTTCTCATTGGTTCACCCTGTATATTAGGTCGAATAGTTTCTCAGTTATAAACTGGTTGAAGCCATGTAATGATCTAATTAAACTCAAAGCTGTTTCTTTTCATATTGGACTTTGTGAGCCAAATATCTTTCGTGCCGTGAAGGTATGATGAAACTGCACAAGAGTGTTAGTAAACACTTTTAGTAAAAACAGTATCATTAAACACTTGGAAAGTTTTGATTTAATTCTTTATTAATGTAATGATAATTAACGATTGACCTTTGGTGTATTTTCCACTTGTCCTGTATTTTTTATTACAGCTTTATAGTTCGAAAATCTCAACCAAACAAACAACCCCACACAAACATTTAAAATACTATCAAAACAGTCTGTTACCGTTCTTGTATTTGTCAGTAGAAGAATATGAACTTCAAACCATAATTTGAAAATAGATTTCAATACAAGTTTACACAATTTATAACCACTTTTAGAGGTTAAAATCAAGCTTGAGATCAATTAAAACAAAAAGTTAAGAGAAAAGAGCGAGAAACTTGAGAGCTGGCTGGACTGTAACACAATTATTTAAGTCCGGGAAACTCACTTATCCGGCACAGCTGAGTCAAGTTTGTATCTCTGTGTTGTAGAGACAACATTCTTACAGCAAAAACAATCCAATGAGATAAAACCAACCAGAACTTCCAGCTTGTGGGCACGCTTACACGAGTGGTTGATAATAAATAATACAAAACTCATCAAGTCCTTGAGTTGCTATGATTATATTATGGTTTACAAAATACCAGCATCCATAGGGTGGAGTGAGGTAGAAATAACAGAACCTTTACATATAAGTTAAAAGGGAGAACTTACGGATGAATAAAAAAAGCTACGGTAGAGGCAGTGTCATCCTCTTTTCAGAATAATTTATAGCTTACCTTGAAAAACTTTAATTTTCCTTTAGGATGCCCTGTGTTTACTGAATTTAAACTGCTCGATAGTAAAAGATAGAAGCACTTTGTGCAAATAAGCAATGAACCTTCAGGCGTTATCTGTTACTATAGTATTTTTACGCATAGCCTATTATACGTAATAATATTCGTAAATTATTTCTACATTTTTTAATAACACGATCAGGCCGATAGCGATTGTTTTCCATTGCATCGACATTACTTATCTGACCTGAATCGTTATGTTATCATACGCCTTATATGTATCTCTAGCTAATCCGCAGAATTTTAATGCATTTTTTTATTTGAATCGTTTCTATGAATGATTTAGACAAAATAAAAAACTGTTCAATGTTGGTATGTTCATTATCAAGTACTATGCAGTATATCAGTCATCACAAGTTGAGATGTTGAGAACAAATGAGGAAAGATGAATGCGGCCAGAAGTACTACTGAGTAAGTTTGACGATAAAGCGAATACGTTTTAAAAAATTACATTGGAATTGCAAATCAGCCGACATTAACGAAAATCATAACATTGAAGCCATCAAATATCAGCTGAACAGACACAAATGTCAAACAGGTATAGCGTTCAGCGTATTGAGAGTACCGTCGGTAAAATTAAAAACTCTTTAAACATTAACTAGCATGTATTAGTAGATAAATAAAGATGTTGTGTACATTAACGTATATACGGTTTTATACATGCACTTTTTATTATCAAACCACTTTTTATATATAAACTCAGCTTTGACTTCACAATAAAAGACACGTCATGTTCAAGAACAAATACGAAATGTTCAGCACACTGGTGTGCAATAAGTAGGGGCTCTATTGTTCTGAGGGATTATAAACATCGGTTGCAATGTACTGTACTGAGTCGCAGATTTTTCCCTCAGTCGCACCAATCTCTGCCGGTTCCATAGGAAAAATTTGTAAAATATTCTATAGTTGTTACACTAGACTTGTTATACGGATGGTAATAACAGTTTAGATATTTCTTGTGTTAAAGAATTAATTCGTTAAACAACGTTGCTTAAAGTTGTCATCAAGAAATAGAACGCTAAACTAATAGAACCTTGGAAAACAAACAATTAAACAATTCCATCATACTTGTCCTTTTGACTTTCTATCTTCTAACCTAAGAAACATGTATTTGCTACCAAAATTATCCCTGAGAAGAAAACTGTCGTCAGTGTCCTTTACATATAAAGTAATTAATAACTTGATTGACAGTAAGTTTTTGTTAGGGAATATTTATTTTTACATACCGTATCGTAGCATTAGATCTTTTAATTTATTTTAATTACCTAGATGTAGAACAGTGGCTCATTATAATTTTCCTTTGTTTAGAGCACTAAGATTAGTCAATACTTATGAATCTGATATTTTACGTGAAGCATTTAAGTTATTTTTGAAGAAATGTAGCAACCTTTTTGTTTAGTACGAGTACTAAGATAATAATAAGTTTATAATGTTAAGTTATTCATTGTAGAGTTGAAACTTTAAATTTTGTTAGAGTTAATTATTTTTAATATAGCCTATTTATATGTTAAATAGCTGCCAGCATGTTTTGTGATAATCGGTATGTTTAGTTTATCATTATGTAAATTACTATTTAAATTTGTTTAGATAGCTGTTTTGGAAAAGTTTTCTGTAGCTGTCGTATAAATCAATAAAATGTCTTTTGATTTTGGCGTGCTTCGGTCTTTCCAGGTGTTTTTCCAAGTCAAATTGTTTCTGTGTGACTAGTTTACACTGATTCATTTAAGTTGGTTAATATTCTTGTTTTTTTCTGTTTCACGGGTTTCTCGCCTGAAGAAGAATTCATATCGTAAATTTCGAAGCGTTGGAAGCTTCTTGCTTTAACAATAATTTTAGGAATTGTAAACCATATTCTAGTAAACTGTGACATTATTCCAAATTCAATTAGAAACATTACACAGGAATTATTTTACTGTGTTTGAATAATAATCCGCCAATATTGAGCTCTAAAGATTGACTAGTTGGTTCCTAACTGACCCAATCAGCTGACTCGGAGTTGACTCAACTTTGCCAGGTTCGGTTACAAGTCTAACTTGGTCTTGATAACAATACGGACCCAGTTATATAGACGTGGTTTGTTTCCTAACTTTCGACACAAAATCTGTCAGGAAACATTTATGTTAAGTGCAGGATCAGGACATTATTTATTAAGTACGTCTGTCGAATCTTTCATCTAGCTACTTTATTTAAATTTAGTTAATTAATGATTTTTATGAAACAGCATGAATATCTTATGACTGCGCTACTGACTCACAACCCTCGCGCTTTGACACACATACTAACATTTTAGTCCTAATACTGCCAAACAAAAAAAATTGAAAATTGCTATCAATATTTCTACGTCTTATGCATTTCCGAGTGTGTGTGTTATAGAAAGGCAAATCCATTCGTTAATTTGACATGCATAAACAGTAGCTTTGCAATATGTTTACTTTTCCTATTATATTTTTGAACAGAAAATAATAATAAAATAAAAATGTTATTATAACTCTCTTTGAAAATTGAGTTTTATAATTTAGCAGGTGAGTGCCAAATAAAATTCTAATAATAATATTTATTTCCATTTACAAAAAATATTGTGTGACAAAAAAACTAGGAACAAGTAATGCAAATAAGTATGGCAAAATCACCATCAAATTACAGGGTAAAGACTAAAGACTGACAGTTAACTAATAATATTCTTATCGAACAAATAATCTTAACAAAAAGGGGGTTTTATCGGTCCAAAAATTCATTTACATTATAAAAACATGCTGAATCAAATAATGTTTTAGTCTAGTTTTAAAAGTGTTTAAATGAATTATGCAGGGTTTTCATACAAGAATGGCGCAGTTTGTATTTGTAATAGCAAAACTGTTATACATGTTATGGAAAAAAACTATTTTATTGAAATTACACTCTTTCAATTTTTGTTTACATAAATAATAAATTTATAGACGCCCACTATTACTTGCTCTGCACACATCCAAACGATGGTTCACATCAGCCCAAATGTTGCTCAATATTACTCTTGTTACTGAGAACACAACAAACCTGATTCTAGTTTTCAAATGCACCAAAATTTGAGTTTTCGAGTAAAATACGTTTTCTAAATTTTCCCAAAAAGTCACAATTTGTTGGATCAGGGCTTCTTGGATGCCATGCTATGAGGGGCGGAGGCAGAGACGTTGTCAACTGTTTCACATGAGACTGGAACTATGAAGCTTCTTTGCTGATCCAGTGTGGAAAACTGCCTGAATAAACGACTAATGTTATTTCTATGAGACGCAGCATTGTTCAAAGACGTGTTTAATTTCGCTGCCCTAAAGTCACTGACTTTAATTCACTGTACCACACCACACACTTTGCTTTTACCTGATCTGAAAAGATGTTAACATTAAAAACATAACCTTCAAGTTTGTTTAAAACAATGAGGTTAAAAATAAGCACAATAATATTTTAATAAATGTAAACAAAACTCTTTGTGTTACCAAATATAGTGGTACCACTATGGGGTTTTAGGTTTGTTGTATTACAATGTTACGGATAATCAAAACTGCACCATTATTGTTGGAAACCCCTGTATATTGTGTTGTATTTAATGTTGGAATATTAGGATTGCAGTAAAACACAATGTACATACAGTTCTACAGCCAACTTCTGTGTACGCTGACAACAGAACCAACTTGCTGACTCTACACTGGTCTCTACTGTTCACTGTTCAATGCAACACCATTGTATCTGCTAATCTTACTTTAACACATCTCTTAAGCCACCAGTATTGGTGTGTTGAGCAGAATCTAGGTCAAATATATTTAGCCAGTTTCCTTTTAGTTTAAGATTTCACATTAGTATTTCTACCCTTTTATTTAAAAAAGAATTGCTTTTATTAAAGCTTAGAAAAGAATTACCAAAAACACGTTAAATTACATAGTAAAATTCAGCCTAGGATACATTTAAACTGTTAAAGGTAATCAATACAGCAATTTGGTAAATTATGAATATCTGTACATAATAACTGTAAATGAAGAGAAAAAAGATTTATGAACCCACATCGGATTATTTCAAAGAACATTTCAAAATTACATAATTAGAAGTTATTGGTTTGTTTATTCGTTCAAGAGGAACGTTAACAAAAGTTTTTGTGGATTTTTGGAAAAAATTTGATTTGGATAAACATATTTTAAAAATTATTATTCGTGAGACTTTAAAATGTTCTACTGGAATAATTAAAAACCCATTTATTCTCTAAAAGAACTAAAAAATTATCTGTAACAAAATTGTATTATATACTAGTTTATATGTGTTCCGTGTATTGACAACCCAAAAAAGGGGCGGATAATTTTTATTTTAATAAAGATTTTTATATATGTGTTGTTGTACTGGCAAGGTTTGGTGCATTTTTTCTTTATTTATTTACACACGGCATAAACCAATTACAATATAGTGTTACAATATTGAGCAATGTAATTGTACATAACAATGACTTGTACGCACTAGACAATTATAATATGTGAAAGGTATCATGCAATATTAATAATAATACAATGAAACAATAACACGCTAATAAAATCTACAAGACTGACATTGTTTGTTGTGATAAGGATGATGATATGATGAGATAACAATAGCCTACTTTTAAGTGACAATGTTATAACAATGATTTGATACAATAAACAGATAACAAGACATAATAATAACATAATTTATGAGTCTAACTTAACGAGATTAACCTAACTTGAGTAACAATGATAAAAATATGAACAACATAACAACTAATAAAAACCTGCAATAAGATTTAGTAACTTGCTAGCCTAGTCTCCAAAACGTCGATGGTACGCCTACACAACATCCTGGTGTCGACTGCTGGAACGTGAGCGGGTTCGAGGGTGTTAGCTTGATCGTGTCCGGGAGCGGTAGGAACGGCGGACACGATCAAGCTCACATCCACGACCCCGTTCAGGAACGGCGCTCACGGTAGTCTCCGTTGATCTCTGCCATCTCTTGTCGTAGGGTGTTTGCTACTTCTCCAACCTTGGATGTTAGTAGAATGGTGAGTCGCTCCATCATACTCTCTAAAGTGCTACTTGAGGACTAGCTGCTATCACGGCATCAGCGAGAACAGCAAGAGCGTTAAAGTCAGAATTAGGCTGTGTAGCTAAGATAGCTTGTGTCGAACTATGAAGTCTAGTGAGCCAGAGAGGTTTAAGTACGGTGTCCGGGACTAAGTACCTACAAGAGAGCGAAGGTGCCTCAGGAAGTGGGTAGGCTTCCGATCTCCCATCTCTTCATGTTCAAGAAGTTGACGGGTCTTCTGATCTTGGGAAGTACTCAGCCTCTGGATCAGCTCTATCTTGAGCTTTGCGTATTTTTCTGTAGGTTGTGGTTTAGTGAGAATGTCCCGTACTTCGGCTGCGTACTTTGCATCTAGATTTCCAACCACGTAGTTGAATTTAGTTTCGTCAGCGGTTATTCCAGCAAGAGTGAACTGGTTTTCGATTTGGCTAAACCAAATTTCCGGAACTTGAGGCCAAAAGGGATTTAAACTGTTTTTCCTTCAGTCATTCTTGTTGTTTTATTTATATCACGTCGGGATCACCAATTGAAGGGAAAGTTCTGTTAGCTATCTTACAATGGAAAATAAATTGAATGCGTCTGACTTGTACCAAAGCTAGAATTGCACTGTTTATTTTTGTTAATAAATTCATGTGTGTGATTGTTATTATTTAAATTAAAATTAATTGGTAATAACATATGACTTCAGAGATTATAAAATAGAAATTAAGTTATTATATGTCACTACAGTAGTTATCAGTAAGTAATTGCTTGCATAAGTCGTCATTTCGGAGTGAAGAACTTGTCTAAAGCCTCAGTACTTACTTAGGCATACATCAGCCAGTAGTGACAAAACGCCTCACTGAACTGTCGCCAGCACTCCAGTCCTTGAGCATAGGCAATAGAAATACTCTAAAGACGTCTATTTATTCGTTATAAGATTTTGGCGGAAGTGCTGAAGCCATATAGCGGACCCACTGCAAAGTCCATTTGCCCAGAGGAGCACTCAGAACTCCTCTAAATATGGCAACCGCGCTTGGTGATGAATTTGACAATTACACTTGGAAGCACTTTCCCATTCCCTAGATGCTATATTGTCTGAACTACAACGGAAGTGAACAGTTGAGACAACACAGCAGTTGTCTGAACTATAACAAGCAAACTCGCTTCATGAGTACACAAGTTGTGATTGGCTGCTACATAGCCAGTAATACCTTGAGCCCTTATCAGCGTTGTTAATGAGTGTCATTAACGTGTCATTACTCGTACGTTGCAATAGTCCGACAATAGTCTAGCCTGGCAATATCAGTCTAAGCTAAATATTATTTACAGTAATATGTCTACACCTTTCTTACTTTTGAAATTGGGAACGACAAGTATAGGGTGAAATTTAAACTTAGTTAACCTTAAAGCACTATTTCAGGACCTTTGACCTTTCTTACATCTTAATTGAAAACTATGAAAGTTAATCTCATAAAATTAACTCGGTACTTGAGTGGCTTTAAGATGTTTAGCTAACGAGTAAGGCCCAGCTGGCTGAAGAAGGTGAATTAAACTTAATTAGGTTTATCTTCCATCCGGTTGTTATTGTAGCATTTCTTTTAAGTTATAAATGTTATTTGGCATTACTCAGGCATTAATGTTGATGGTTTTAACTTTTAAGTTGTTTTATTTTTCGAGGAAGTGTAGTTTTTTGTTCAAAACTAAAACCCTGGAATTAACTTAAAACAAAGCATAATAAACAACTTTGATACAGTGTTATCACAACAAACTATACTTTGATACTTTACTATCATTGAGAGGCCGACCACTCTTAGAGAGTATTTTAAGGTAAGTTAGTCACTAAACAGTCAGGTTTGTCCAAATTAGCAATATAGAGGGAAGTCATACAAGTTCATAAGCCACATATAATTTTGCATGTAATGGTTTTCGGTATAAGTCAAATAAATTTGAAAATTTCAATTGCAGTATAACAACAGCTATGAACCCAAAACTAGTGTTAAACAAATTATTAACAGTTTCCGTGCCCTTCCTTGTTGTTGGTTTTATTGTAAACAGTTCTTGAAAACTAGCGGTAGGTTTAAACGTTTTTAGAACCCTCATGCAGTTTTAGTTCAACTAATTGTTTATTGAATGACGTATGCTTTTCTTTAGAGGTAGATTAAAATATTAATGTTGTTTAGAGTAGAATTGATTTGTTCCGTAGTTTAAAATTATAATCTTTAAAACTCTGCCTAGTTATATAAGAAAAGTTATAGACAGTCAGTCTCTACAATTCCTCGTATAGGGCGCACATTCCTCGGATTAAAAGGTATGCTGATTATATAGAAACGCAGGGTCGAAAATTTACATGTTACATGTACACTTAAATACAGCCATATTTCTGTCATTAAAAAATGCAAGGGCAGAGTTTTACAGGCAAAAAAGATGTCTACGGAAATGTATAAACATTATTGATAAAGCGTAAAGAACTCAAACACAAACGATAGCTCAACGTAATTGAGTTGTTTCTTGGAAAACACGAGGAGTTCTTGAAGCGGAAACTGTTTTCTCACAAAACATACTCAAACTTCTGGAGCTTTATTTGTTTACACGATAAGAAATCACGGAAGCTGTGAGCCGGTTACTTCTTTAGATACTAATATCTCTGAGATCTGAATCGATATTTATCTTTAGTTCAATAATTTCTGTAGTAGTTATTTCTGACAACTAAACCCAGGTGTACGAGTTGTATTTGTCTGTCAATAATCTTTGTTTTTATTATCCACTTATAGGCTCAGACGGACAATGTGAATTATTTCAACACTGTCTTGAAAAGCTAGCTTTTCTTTGTGTCCAGAAACTAATAATGGGATTCAGGGCAGTTCAAAAGCGTTCGAAGTATTTAGAGCTCTCTACTTGTTTCTGCTGTTTAGAGCCAGATCCCTATTGTATTTTTAAGGCAAAGACTTTGACGTTTCATGTTGTTTAAAATGTTTTGTAAAATAGTCTGTTTTTTAGAAGCTTATCACATAAATTATTTCTGTCAACCAATAAAACCAAACTACGTCGTCCATAATACAAAACTATGTCTGTAAGTCCTTTAGCTGGTCCTTCATATGTATCTTAGTTGACCGTTTATAGCCCCTAGTTTTGTAGAAAATATAAAATAGTCCACTGACATAGTTGTAGTTTTCTTCGGCCTGGATTGCAATAATTCCTTAAATAGATAAAATATTCCTCTTAAACACGCAATGCCCTATGTTGATATCTTCTCTTGTCGTAAGACATAATAGTTATAAGTTATAAGTTGTATGCGAATGTAGGTTTCAGCATACAAAGAGTCTTTTCTTGGCTAAAGCTTTATTGGATTCAAATATGGTTTAGTTTTTTCCTCTTAGTTCGCTGGCTATAAAGCACTGCTTATTCTTCTACTGGTATTTCGAGAATGTGTTGGTTTTACTCAAAAAACATTATACTTCTCTATGACCTACATCGTTTTTATGAGTGGTATATTTGACATCGTATGAACACTAGACACTTTTAGTTTATAGCCTAACCTAAAGATGGTGCATTAAAAATTACCCATCATACAGTTTTGGTACTTTCAACACAAAATAATGGTCCTTATTTGGAAAAGTGCACTTAATGGAACTAATAATGGATGTAACATGCTCTAAACTGTGAAGACCAAGGCTTGGCATTATTAATGTCGAGAGTGACGCCTGTTTGACGCCAGTAAAGTTGAATAAAACAATGTACGTGAGAGTTCATAGAACGTCTATTGTAAAGGTGGTACGCTATTGTACAGAGAAAGCTAAGATATAAAATAAAAGTGGACTGTATATTGTAATAAGAGTTACGTAAAAAGTGAAATGTAAAGTAATGCGGCATGCGGCATGTCGCAGTTGATCGTACCGTCCGACTAAAGCGACCAGACAAGACTGACTGACCCTTCGTCTTGAGGAGATGAGGGCCCAGGCCCCAGGTGCCAACAAGATGGCGGAGTCTTAACAATTAAATTGGACCAGTCAGAGTTGGCATTTATATAGCAGTTTTTCTTCTATAACACTACTGATTTATGTCAAAAGATACAGACCTTCAGATGGTGATAAAATCTACGGAATCGTCAACTCCATCCTGAAACATAAACCTAAATTTGAATAACTCATAATTCATATCTTTATTTCCTTAAAAGTCTAACATAGGGGGTAAAAGTCTTAATGTAGCATTAAATCATCAGTTTGTATAAATACAACTTTCATACATTCGCCTGTTAATCAATAAAATGTCAACTTGAACAACGTAATCTGAAGAGATTTTCTGATCTCGTTGTTGTTTTGTCGAAAGGCAATAATCCCAGAACCATGAAACACAGAGGCTTGGGGCTTTATATCGCGCACAGACTGTCTGTGATTGTGCCTTTCATCTTGACAACCAGCTGGACTCGTCCATTTGTAATAACTGGCATAAACCTCGTGGTTAGAGACAGCAAATGTTGGAAGTGGGTGCTGCTTGTTGAAACTTATATTTTGAAGTTTTTAGTAAATTTCTAAAACAAATAGAGCTATTTATTTCTCTCAGCTCTAGATCAAACTTGATCTAGATATTTATGGAAGAAACAAATGTACCAAATTTCGTGAAAATAGGACAAAACATTTTACCTGCAGAGTAGTCGCAAGGGTTCAAAAAGGGATCAAAATGGGCACGTCCGATGTAGTTGTTACCCCGCCCGTTGTAGTTCTTACCCCGCCCGTTGTAGTTCTTACCCCACCCGTTGTAGTTCTTACCCCGCCCGTTGTAGTTCTTACCCCGCCCGTTGTAGTTCTTACCCCGCCTGTTGTAGTTCTTACCCCGCCTGTTGTAGTTCTTACCCCGCCCGTTGTAGTTCTTACCCCGCCCGTTGTAGTTCTTACCCCGCCCGTTGTAGTTCTTACCCCGCCCGTTGTAGGATATTCGCTAGGATTCACGCATCGGCTATGTTTTAATATAAGCCGATGGCAAACACTTCCGTCACATAACCCTAAAGTCCTAAACTTTGCAAACTCATTTCTCATGTAGGCAGCATGTTTCATTTGGTGAAGTAGACTAACTACTAATGGTCAAGATGGCTGCCAGTAAAGCTACTCAAGTCCAAAGTAACAGCAGTTGACCTCCAGTAACAACTCCGCTAGTGGTTCATGATTACTAAAGTTTTGATTGGTTGTTCACTTGCTGATCGTAGTGCTAGAGTCGAATGTGCCCTTGAGGCTAATCAGCTGGTGTGAACCTCTTTTGCTTTACAGTTTACTTTTTTGTTTGAAATTAAATCACTGTATTACTATTTTGACATTCATTTTTGTTAAGTGAAAGATTTAGAAGAGTTGATTATACTGAACTGCTGTAACTTTTTAGAAACTCTGAATATGTTAATGGGTGGGGTACAGTTTCTTTCGTCATTTACCAGATGAAATATGTATAATGTTCGAAACATTTGCTGTACTTTGTTCATCTTTCAACCGTACTTTTGTTCCCAACAACAACAGTTACAACGGACCATGTTACTACAAATTCGATGAACTAAACGTGCTTAATTCATTAGCCTTTGCGAAATTGTTGGATCTGATTCTATTTCAAAAGAGGTTTGTTATTTTGTTTTTTGCATATATTATAAGTTTTTGTCTAAATTTAGTTCCAGAAACTGATTAGTCTTTTGAATATTTGAAGTGAATATTTAACCGTTTGTTATTTTCTTGTCGCGTTACATTTATATAAAATAGCATTCTCGGGATCTTAATTTAAAATATGGCTCTTATGTTTATTTTGCTGAATAGTAATTTTGAGAGATATGTGTTTTGAACATGACCTCAATATCAACCCAAAGGCATCTATCCACATTAAGTATGCCACAAAGAAAGTTACCTTTTGCCTTAATTTGTCCACATATTTTTCCCAAAACCAATTTTAGCCTACATTAATTCCGTGCTTCTTTGAGAATTTGGTCATCAACAATCATACTTGAGGCCTAAATCATGAGGTTTACCTAATCAAAAAATTTAAACTTAAGTTTTAAACTTTTAAAATATTCCACTCAGAGGTTTTCTCTTTCAAACGCTTCAGTTTCCAAATGTCAAGTTGAACTAGACTCTTGACTCTCACAGTGCTTGTGCATTACATGTATTGTGCTACCATGATTGGTAAACCTATTGTCTCTCCACGTATCCCTGTACATTGTTACTCAGTTCATAACCACAAGTAATCTCTTGCCGTTGTTTCACTTGGACTTGTGTACCTTCGGCACTTAATAAACTTCGTTTAATTACGTTGTTGGTTACTATGTTTTCAGAGAGTTATTATCGACTGACTTAGTCCAATACCCGGTATTAGTGAAGGGTTATAAGTCTAGAACTAGATGCGATTAACATTGTAAAATTGCTTCAAGTTAGAATAAAGAAGTATTCATTAGATTTTGTGGTATACACTTAAAATAAAGTATTTATATGAGTTTTGATTTGTAACTCGAGGTGACGCAATGTACATTTTAGCTTTGGAGTTTAAGCTCTGTGGAAATGGATAGCCCAATTTTTCATAGTCACTCGCAAAACGTTGTTTAGAAGTTGACATGCTTTGGTAAAACTTTAAACGTTTGATTGTTTTTATTAAGAAGAAGCCAGCTGTTATGTAAGACAGCAACAGGTAATAAAAAGTGACATTAGAGAGCGGGAGGGAGAAGTAACAGGCTGAACCCGGCACAACTCGACGTGAATCTTGATTTAATATTTGTGTTCTCTCCTCTAAGCCCTTCTCAAGAACTACTTGTATTCAAACAAAATCATTCTTAACTTCCATACTTGAAGGCAGTGTAGTGTTAAGCAAAATGTTCCATAATTAAAGTAAAGTACAGTGTTTCTATACTATTCGGCTTGAATTTGTTAAACTGTATACATCAGTATCAAAATAATTTATACATTAAGGAAGAAAAACTAAATTGTATTTGGTTGCCTAATACAATATCCTTTATAGGCAAACATTTATTTTAAGCAATATTTTACTAGATCCACAAACGTCAAAACAACATGATTTTGAAAAAAAATAAAGTCTTGCTTATTCTATTAAAAGCAGCATTTAAAAATATTCTTAAATTAAAGTATCGAGCAGGAAATCTAAGACATAAACATAAAAAGGAAATAAATCACCCCAATACCAGAGGTATATACTTTTAAACCACAAAACTTGTCGAAAAATCCAAAATATTTCACACTTGAATCAGAAAACTAAAATAATTATAACATCGAACCAAAGTCTGGTACCAATGTACTTTCTTACGTAAATATTTAATGAGCACAACCCACTACAAAACTATTGATAATTTTATATACGTATATATTTCCATTGTAAGTGCTTGTACAGTTTAATTGTTTACAGCAATAAATATTTGGAACAGCTGCGTGAATAACGCAAGACTCGAATGCCTTGCAGTGTTTAGATCTGATTACGTATCAGCAAGCCAGTCACGTGCTTCTGTTCAGTCTCTGATGCGAATCTGACTCAGTGAATTAGGCTCACGTTTTATCAACCAATCTCCTCAATCGAGGCACACAATTAACTCTTTATACTCATCTGCTTCAAACGTAAGAGAGTTCTTAAGCTTGATTTGCTAAACATTTCAGGTGTTGTTTTCGTAGTAGAATGAAAAAGTGTTTCTGAATTTTTTTAGGTTATGAAAGACAGCTGGGGAAATAATATACGATATGTAGATATCTGGTAGAAAGTATTATATAAAAAATTGACAACAATTTTGTGGCGTGAAAATCTAACCGTAATTACCCACTATATACTGTACAACAACACAAACATACTCCGGGCCCCATAGAAAATAGCACCTAAATACGGTGCAAGAAACATTTGAATCAGGCTCATCTGACCGAATAATATAACCATAATTAATTAAAAACTAATCAAATCGTAAGTTTTCAACAAAATATTTAAACGAATCTCACAATATAATGTTATGAACTGGTTGATAGAATCATTATTTCCTTTAAAAATCATAAAAATGGTAGATTTGTCTCAGTCTGGAATCAGCAAATCTGTAAATGCATACAAAATGTTACTTGTAAGTAAAAAGATAATGTTTGGGTCATTTAACTAAATAAGTTATGACTTTAAAGTCCTGTTCATCACTAAACCTCGACCTTTACGTAGTGTTACCGCATAGTCACATCAAAGATTGAACTTGCGCTAACAGAACAATGAGCTCCAGTCACGCGCGTTACCAACTTAAATTGTGAAATACTTTGAGAGTGAAGATTAAAGTCCAAGTATGACATTTTAAATTTATAACATGTAATTTGGTGACAAAGGCTGCCAACGAATTTCTTTTCTTTTAACTGTGCTCAACTAGGACTTGTTTTTAAAATTCAACCAAATATATTTAATCTTTTCTAAAAAAGTACCTCATTCTTAACTTTAAAAAATGTTTTCCTAGATTTCTTTAGGCAACAGTGAAATTCAACGCCCAAGCCTACGTTTCGTGATTCCCTCCCTGGATATAAAAACAAGTATAGACAATTTTAGTTTGCAGCAGAATTGTTGTAAAAGTATGATCTTTGAAATAAGGTACAACACGGCCAATGATTAAAATTGAACATTTCTCAAAAACGGCTAGAAATAGTAGACGGGTGGTTTGTTACACCCTGTATAGAGTGTGAGTGTTGGCTTGTGGAAGGGAGGTGACAGGCGTCAAGACAAAGTCGGCTCACCGTCACTTTGCTAACTCTATCCTCTCCAAACCACACCGTCTTCTCGTCTTCTCTAGAAATCCTCTTCGATAATCATTTTTAATAACATAACTAACTATGATAAATGACTGCTTGACTCTCTAAATACTCGTAAATACAGTATTAGTAAATAATTAATTGAATACAAATGAGATACTCGTACAAATACATGTATCTCGATTGTCAACTTGTTTTAAATGTAAATTTCTGCATCCTTTCACGTCCAGGCCATATGCATGCGTACACAAGTAACACGCAGACACGACCTATTCGCTCAAATATTTCCAAAGTATGTTAGTGAATTGATGCTATATCCCAATCGCGTGCCGAACTCGCCTAAAATATGAAATGCTTCCGCGATCAAAACCTTTGAGACGAGCTAAACTCCTTTTACACTAAGCCATCTGTTATCGAGTTTGGAAGTTTAAAGAAACTGAGCTCCAGCCTGTGAAAGCAAACGCTTATGAGCTACCGTTCTGTGTCTTCCATGTTAGTAGTTGTCCCTGCCTCAAGTTTCATAAATGCAGAGGCAAGGTAAGTTACAAATTAGCAAATTCAATCTTTTGAAAACTGCGCGACGCTGGTTTATCTGTACAATGGACGGACTGTTGGTTATAAAGATGACACGACTCTCTGTTTCAATGTAAAATGAATCAAAGATCTGAAAACAATGGCGTACTTTGTTGAGCTCAACATTTCAATTAAACAATTCAATGAGCTCAATCTCGAACGAAATCCAAGGATTCTTCTTCTTCCGAATCTCCCATCCATTTTGGCCAGCAGCCTCGGATTGGCTTGTAGTCTACCAAACTAAATTCCTTGAAATAGACCTCGATTGACTTGGATTTGTCACGAAGGCGTTTATATTTTGAGGACACTTTCCCAATGTTACTAAACTCAGTTGACAGCTTATTATGGACTATCTACTCACCTTTACTACGCACTGGCTCTGTGGGGCGCTTGTATAAACGGCAATTTTCTATATTGTCATTCTCTAAAAATCCACTCCCCGGACCCTCCTCACGTCAATAAACACTTATTTAACATTTACAATTTCCCTATTGTCTAGCAAGAAATACACATTTGTATGTATAAACTAACGAGCTATCAGATTTTACTCAATAATTCATTAGTTATGCGGATAAAAGTTTGTAAACATTGACATAGACCCTGGAGTAGCACCTGAGCTGGCCTGAGTTACTTACTGCCTTAGTTTACCTCAATCTCACTGCAAAGTTGAGTAAATCTTGTGAACCGAGAACTGTATTCGTCTCCAGTGCCAGAAAAGTTCAAGTAGTAAGCAATGTATTCCACGTTGCGACTTCAGACCGCTTTCCTACCGTAAACATGTCTTACTAATGAATGACATATTGGCGACATGTATGGCCTGTTTAGCGGTCTCGTGGCGGGTTGGTAACGTAACTCCGGTTCAATCTCCGCAGTCAATAACACATTGTCGGTAACGATAAGAAAGTTGAACAACAGAGAGAGCTTTGTACAACCTCGCTTTGTTAAACAATACCATTTTGTATATCTTTGAAGCTATAAAAAGAACAAAGTAATTCACTATTGTCCTGAAAGAAAACTTCACACAGTTGACAGTTGAGAGTTTAAAATGTTCATTCTTCTCAGCTTCAGTTCATGGTTGCATAGGCGCAAAGATTACTAATCTATTTAATTTGAGCAGATTAGTAATCATTGATAGGCGTTTGAGAGCCTTAGGCATTACTGACACTTCCCAATCAACTGTACCAAAAAAGGTCTTGAGTAAACTAAAACTGTGTGTCTTTGGCTTTACGAGTCCTGCGCTATTGACTCAATACCTTATTAGGTTTCGTGTCCGGGCACGTAAAATATTTCGCCAATAAAAGCTTTGAACCGAGTGTTGTTTTTTTGTATGATGCCACAAAATAGAAGTATTTGCTGCTAAATGTAATAATTATAGAAGTAATAATGACACATTGAACATCTTTAGATTATGGAGCCTTATAGGTATAGATCGACATTTTCCTTAAATTCACCTACAGGTCCAAAACGAACAACGGAGTATTATTTTTACATTTTTTGCATTTCTTTTGCTGTTGTTTATTTTAAGCTTGTTTTTCACACTTGGTTCCAATTTTTGAAAAGTAATCAATGAAAGAGTCTTATTAACATTGATGAAAGTTTGAAAATAGATAACCAACGGATGCTAATAATCAAAATGAAAACCACATCGAACTGTTATGTCGGTTCAACAGTACGATTCACCCTTGTTAAACCATTTCCGTTTAGTTTTTAAGTAGAGAGAATCTGAATGCTGGTTGATGTCTAGCAGTCGCTATTGTTGTCCTGAATATGAACCTCATTGTCTTCTCTTGTATATCGCTGTATTGTGTCGCAAGGGTTATGACTTTACATCCCTTCCCCTTGACCTTCCTTCACACACCAGTGCTTGCCCTAACTACTCGTCTCGTAATCAACATAATAATAATGGAAATTGTTTGTTTCAAGTGTTAAATATAAAGGGTTTATGAGAAAGTGTTAGAATTATACCACTTAAATATGTTATACAAGATATCTAACAATTTTATCCAACAAGATACCTATTTACTATACCATTTATTATTACTATACCAACCAGTACCATTTCTTTATGCTAAGGCTTAAGTGACCGGAGTCATTACTAGATTCTAGGCTATCGGTATCATACCGCGTTAGAGAACCAACACCACAACCTATAGAACTGAGTCTCATTTGTGTAGTCACTGAGGATGCCACATGATAGAATGAGTGAAAAGTCTAAATTAACGTTTAAATTTTAGTGTTAGTTCTCTGACGTGGTTTTTATACCGAAGCCTAGAATCTACTCGTACTTGTCAGTACCACTATTTTTAATGCTTCTTTATTATCATTGACTGATACAGAATAAAGCTGATTTGTTATAATAACTGACACATTTGGCTGTTGAATGCACAAGTTTCGTCGACAAACGATAAAACAAAAACTAAAAGACAAGTAACTACCTAAAAAACAAACCGAAGTCGAGAATAAATTAAAATAAAATCACGCTTGAAAAGACGAAGACGGGTCCCGCAGTTTCAAGGTGTTTTGAGTCCAGTACATTTTTCAGAGTTACAGTGTTTCGGGTCATACATCATTTTGCAAAGTACTTGGCAAAGTTAAACAAGATAAGTATAAACTTAGGTCGTATCATGCATAATGTACGAAGTTACTCCAACAGCCTAGTTCTGGTGACAAACATTTACAACTGAATAAACTGAACTTAAGTTACGTGTGGATATGTCTCAAAACTACTCTAGCAACGGTGAGTTAATGATTTTCATCAATAATTTGGTCATTATAACGTCAACTATTTTCTTTGGAGTTTATCAATGATTGATGTCGTAAAAACAAAAGCGTAGTCAAATGCTTAACAGCTCTTAAATGTACCAGTAAGTTAATACATATGTTAACACATTGTAGCCAGGATGCATATTTAAAACCAGAAAGGGTGCCCTGGTAATTATTGTTTAAGATGACGGTCCTTTGTAAAAGTTCAGATAGGGTAGATTTCAACTCAGACCACGTTTCACTAAAGCGGGCTCTGGCTTATCAGCTTACCTCAGTCTTATCTTATCAATCTCACTGAACTTCACTCTCGATACAACTGTAATCTCACAACAGTTGCGTTATTTCACCTTCTTTAACTGTTTGTATATTGGAAAACTAAATTGCACGAAAAAATTAAATCACAGTTGAACTAGATTTAAATTCAAGATAACAATATTTGTATAGCATGTATACAGTATATTCGATAGATACATTGCATTTCCAATTTGGAACGTAAAATTTGGAAGAGGCTGTTTAATATTTTAGATTTTAAACTTATGTGGTTTGACTAGTAGTAAATAAACACTTTTGAATTAACCACAATGAACGTCGTATTTAATACTAGGCCTATTTTCATTGTGGTTAATCCAAAAGTTTTTATTTCAATTAGGCTGTTTAATGTTTATATGACCTTTATAGAAATATATAATAGGTGTATTGGTTTGTACAAACCTATGTAAATATTGCTTCACACAAATATTGGTTTATTGTATTTAAAAAACTAATATCCAATATTACCAATAACCTCATAACATTTGATGACTTTTAAATGAAACAACACAGATTTTACATGAAAATAAACTTTCAAGGTTTTAACCATTGTATGAAAGGTTGAAGCCACTACACAACTGTTAGACGTGAATAATAGATAACTTGAAAGCAGAAACCAAAGCCAATACTTTGCTGGAGTACATTCAATAATTGTTACCGAAGGAGTAGTATGGTGACATTGTCGTGGTCTACTATACCTCCTGACTTGAACTAGATTTGACCAACACTAGTGTAACACAAACCCAATGGACTCAAACAACCTTTGCAATACTTGTTCACCCCCGTAAATGTTTTAACTTGTTTAGTAATTTACACAGTTTATTTTTGCAATTCGGACTGGAACATATTAAATAATTGACTTTAAATTATTATAACTTCCTTTGTGCTCGCTTCTCAGGTCCTTCATTCATGTTAGTACGGGCTGGCGAAAAGCCGGCTTATGAAGACAGCGCCTGTGTTGGCGTCCAGCCCAGGAACGCATGAGTGCCTTGGTCCTGGGGGGTGAGCTCAGGTAAATACTTCTTCCTCTGGGCTTACTACTTATTATACTTGTACTGTAGTGTACTTAATGTACTACTATAGGGGTATTCATTTTCATATTCATCCTTTTATTTATTATACTATTGCACTTATATTATATTATTGTTATTTATTTATTCATTGCATCTATACAGGTTAATTACTTAAATAGATTTGATAATTGTTTTGTTTGATTAAAGGTTGCTTGACAGTTGTTATTAGATTTATACATAAAATTAAGGTTGCCAATTCAATGACATTACCACGTTATTGATCTATAATTATTGCATATTTATCTGTCAATTAGCCTATTTATTCATTTCATTCTGTAAACTATTTGTAAAAAAAAAAGTTGACAGTTGTTTATTATTATATAAAATGATTTAATTGTTAATTGAGTTTTACTTTAAATTTAATACGTTATTTTTATTACATGCATGTAAAGATAATATAGCCTTGCGGCCAAAATCAATAAAGAATTTTGAATTGAATTGAACTTGTTCAGGACCACTTTAATTAAAAATATTACAAATTAATTAGGTTAAAATGGTACACATTTTCGTTTCATATTGTAGAAATTTAGCTCCCCTTGTCTTGGTACTGAAACGATTAGCAATGTATCCACATATGTCGTGTTACAAACAAAGTTTTACCTATATATTTAAGTACCCAAACAGAATGTATTGTTTAACATTTTATTTTACTTACACTCAGTTTTTCAAGGTTATTATCGTTAAAATTGGTTTTAAGTATATCAAAAATATGGTTCATAAAGAACTTTTGTAAAAATGGCCTATTTCAACTAGCATCAAGTAAAAATAGCTCTGATCAAAAAACACTAAGGTATTAAAATTTCCGATGGTAATAGTATACCCATTACAGGAAATTACAAGCAACACAAGTTGAGTTTTGTGTACAAGTACAAACATTGACTTACGTAGGATACGTGTGGCGTCAACTGAAACCTACAGCTTCGGTGGCACCTGGGTCCGGCTGAGTTACTACTGTGTTCCTCTCACTATCGTACCATGTGAACAGTTGAGCGTATCTTTAGAACAGAAAACTGTATTCTGGGTACATGCCAAGATAGTTTCCGTATCAACAAGTGTATTCCAATTTGCTATTTCAGGAAGAGTTGCTAAATAACTGAAGCAAAAAAAGGTTTCTTGAATATTTTACACGTCCTTACCCCCTTAATACATCCAACGAAGACCAGGCGATTAGTTTATTTTGTTAGGTATACGTATAAAAACTCAAGTTTAATTTATAATTTTCCAAGGTAAATGATTGTAAAGTTTCAATAAAAAACACTCATATTTGAAATTGATCAAACTATATTTTCTGTTATCCTCCAATATTGATAACAAGAGCAATAGTAACTTAGATAACTTGAGTATTTCTGAGTATGCCAGCAATACTTGAAGTTAATTGGTATTACATCGATGAAGACTGCTAACAAGAAACTATCACAGTTTGCTAAATATTTTGTACTTCAAATATTTTATATTCAGAGCTATTCAAAGAAAACGTAATTTCAGAGTGTAACTAAAAACGTAATTTTCAGAGTATGGGAAAATAACGTGCTGCATTTTTAAATCCCTTTACATTTAGCTCAACCCACTCCGATTTGAAAAGTCAAATAAATGAAGTTAAATGTCCACCACATAAAGGGCGTCTTACTGAAAGTTCAGGCATTTCCAACTCCAATGACTTCAGCATGTGACGTCATAAGGCTGATTGCTGCAGCATTGACTACATCAGCAGTTGATGAGGTCCATCAATCAATACACATCCGTCAGCAATGGAAACGTGTTTGGTGCAGTTTCATGCCATTAACAGCTGGTTAGGTTTGTAGCAAGAACAGCTGGCTCGTACAGTACTGGTCTAAGTTAGCGTTGTATCTATGGGGTGGCAGTTGACCAAAAGGTTTTTTTTTAAGTTAGTTTTTCACATCGCTTAACGAAGTATAATGATAGAGTTAAATAAAGCTTAAGTTTAGTACGCAGGTTTATCTTTTAACCGTTATTTAAAATTTAATGTTTTTTTCCTTAATTCGTATTGAAACTGTGTAAAAGGCACACTTCTAACTGTGGTAAACAACTACTGGATTGATAATTATACTTTTGTAACACGTAAGGTTGTAGTACCGAAGCCAGAAGAATGGAAATAAATTATTAAGAAATTTGCTTTGCCCGTCTCTCTTCATTGCAATTTTGCAATAGTTCGTATTGCTTATTACGTTTGTTTGACTTTGGCTTTTTGATTGTTTTGTTTTTTGTTTGTACGGCAGTGGAATACCCCGCCAAAGCTACATCAAGGACGTTTTGTCACGCTTTACACAGACTTAAAGATAAATAAGATTTGTTTTCAGCTAAATGTGTATAAAAGTAGGACCTTAAAAATGAGGCAACTCATCTTGGAATGTTTCAACCATGAATCTGTTGCTATGTTACAAGCTATAACGCGTAGAATGCTTTACAAATTGACTCATTCTTATCTAGAAAAATATATGAAAAGGATTTACATATTTAGATTATTTTCTGTCAAAAGAAATTTAAACCAAAAAATCAACTTATTTATGTACTTTAACATTTTCCAAAAATTGAATTTCATGGTCGTTGGATTGTTGAAGGCTATAACTGCCTTAGCTTGAAAATAAACCCAGGTGAGAATGATAAGATAAGACTTAGATAAGCTGATAAGCCAGAGGCCGCTTTAGTGAGACGTGAACTGAGTTCATTGGAGTTTCATTGAAAACGTAAGTTTTGTTCAGGCCAGGCTTTGTAGCTGTAACATTTTGGCCATAATGAATAGAACATCTAATGAGTATTTTTGTAAGGAATTTTAATTATGTGTTTAATCTAATTGGTTTTACTAAAATCCATCAAGAAATTGTTATTTTTCTCGATTAGAAACAGTCAAACTGTGCACAAGTATAGCAATAACTTGCTTGAAGAATATAGATTGAGTATACAGGCAGACATTTATACTGTCAGACTGAAATGTCCCGTGTCAACTCAAATTTATATCCCGGCTGCACCTGTTACACAGGAGAATGTCTCCTCCCAACTCAAACCTCTCTTTGTTTAAATTCACTGTTTCCATAGTCAACTATCTACACTGTATCAAGGTAAATAATTATAACTACAATTGATGCGTGTTAAATGCTCAGTTTTAAAAAGAAACAATGTTTTGTTCACGCTGTCAATTAATAGTTTCCCAAAATATTTTCCGATATTTTTAATGTTGAAATGTTAAGACTGCGCAGTGGTGGCTGTGACCTTGAATTATGTCCGATTAGAACTATGTCAAACATGGTTTTTTTTAGGACACCTCATGTCTAACAACCACATCAACAAAGCGTTTAATGTCAAAATTTGTACAGTAAAATTATTTTTTGACAGTAATAAAACATACTATACACCACAAGTAAGACCTTGAATCGTAAAATAATAGTGTAGTAGTTGAGTTTTAAATATTCATTAATTCCGCAATACTATAAAATAAATTTTGAGCCAAGTAGTTTTGAAGGTTGGTTTTAAATTTTGTCGTACAGTAGCTTTTAACATTGTCGGGAAGTGTATTATATAATTTTCTACCGGCTTCAACAGGAAGTTTATCGTACAGTTTAAGCCTATGGTAGTTTGGTAAGATAAAATTTTGATTCCTTCTATTATATTGATTAATGTTGTCGATGATAGTACACTAAGCCCTAATGTCATTACATGTTTAAGAAATACACTGTGTTTTAAAGTTTATCAAATGTTTTAGTGGCTACATAAAGTTGGATTTCCATTTTTCATCAATGAAACCAAATCCAAAATTTTCATAAATAAATCCAAAAGTTGGAGAAATGGTGTATTTTCATGACTTTTTTTCATGAATTTTCAAACAAGTTGTCAACAACGAAGTATCTGTAGTATATTGTCATCTTTCGAACAAAACTTATTTCAAAACGATTTTATACTAGTTTTTAGCATGAGATGCCTCAAGAAAACCTTCTTTTACATTGTTCATACGGGACGAAAGACAAAATGGCCGACAGTTACTGGACACACTTAAAGGCCTATTAGTTGTGTCAGCTGACGAGATAGCTAAGAATGCGTGGAGAAAAATATATTAAAAATAATATACTATTTTCCTTTGTATAAAATAAATACTTGCAACCTAAGATTTTTCTTATGTTTTACTATATTTATCAGAGTTCACAAATCTTAATAACATCGCGTTTTGTGTTAAAAGTTCAAACCTCGTGCGCTATTGTCACGCATTTTGATATACTAATTTATTCATGACCTATTTTGCATTGTAATCTATTTAGTTGTTACTTTCAGAACCGTCATTAAAGTTAATGCGGAATATTTAATCAAACAGACTGTTATGACACAATTTACTGTGTAACGAATGTGCTGTATATTTAATTCGACATGTGAATAGCAAATACTGAGTACTTATGAATAATCAGTCGCGAGGTTTGTTTATTTTAATTAATCCCACAAATAACGCAAGAGTAATCAATTGTCCTGGATGTGTTTCGGTTGAAGGTTTTGTTTGTTGTTGCAAAATTAATCACTATTCTGGTTTGGTTTTGTTTGCGTTACTTTTAATTGAGGAGTAGCACAGCGAGACAATGTTTAGAGGTAGTGTGGGTTGGTTTCGTTTGTTAGGAAGATCATTTTACCGTATGCAACAAAGGTCCCTTGTTATCTTCGGTCTTTTGAATTTGTATACTATGTATTTGTTTGTAACGTAGTTTCAACTGAATTTAAGCAACAAATGTTTGCTGAAACAAGGCATCCACCTTGGACATTTTTAACTTTGGTTCTTGTTTGAACCTTGGACTATGTAGGAACATGACTAATGTGTATGTAGTTTTCAGTTGATTTCAACGTCATGGTATATTTTAGTCAAGATACGGATCGAATTTTTGCTGCTATGTTCGAAAATACTAACGAAACTAAGTGTCGACACAAACCTTTATCAGACAAATGAAGCGGAAATTAAATTTGGTCCCAACATTGTTACTGAATAAGTCTATCATTAATTCATCTCTACAGAGACAGTTGGTCCGTCGTTAAGGCCGTGGGACGACCAGTCGTACCACAGTACTCCACCAGGGCCGCGCCACCTGTACTCCGCCTGGATCTCAAACATTTCAAGTGCTGAGCTCTCTTTGGGCCGTTTCCGTCTCACATAACACTTCTCAGTACTCGAACCGAGAAAAATAACTCCATTGAACAAATAGGCAGAGGTTGTTTTGCACTCACGAACAATATCATTTTCCACCAAATATGTTTATTACCCGGAATTGTGTTATTACTGTAGTCGAAACTTAGTCTTAGTTTTACTAAATTAAAGTTGCAATGGCCAACAATATTCCACGTTAAACAAATATATCAATTTATCAACAACTTCTACAATTAAAACCAATTGAAATCCCCTTCACAGATATAGAATGATTTGGGGCGCATGTGTTTAGGACATTGTTACAAACCCATAGTGACAAGATTCTTTTGTCGGTTAACAAACCATGAGGCTGTGAGCATAAATCTACGTAGAAAAATAACAACGTTATAAGCTGACATCTGTTGCTGAACATTATTTTGAGACCCTCTTTTTAGATTTCATGAGATCTTTGTTAATTGAATAGTTCAAAGATATTCAGAATCAACATAATTCTTTGATAGCACCTAAAAGCCCATACCATAACGTGAATGTAATCCAAAATTAATCATTCATTGGGTAAATAGAGTAACATTTATTTCAATAATTAAATTTAACCCTACAACTATGGATTAACGCTAATCTATATCTCATTAAAACGTACAGAAACCCTTTTATGAATGTCTAGAATGTTACGTTCGTTTGAAAACCACTCTTGTTTATTATTTAACTAACTCTGAATTAAACAAATGGTTAATACAATATTAATGAGCATTAATAGGAACTGTTATAAAATGCATAATCAATTACACTTTGCCGGAACAGTCCAACTTACAATCTTCCCAAAGCAAATTAAAAAGGTTTAATTATCTAAACCACGAATTTCCGCATAGTTCCAGTCTTGTACTCCACAAAATACACAGCTAGTTTTAGTAAAACGTTAAAAAAATACACACACAGACACATTTCTTACGTGAATAAACGAACAAAGGGTCTCGGTTGGTTGGCATGCCTGACTCGGGGTTGGTTTCTTTGCTCCATTCATGAGGGCGCAGGTTGGATGCGCGGAGTTCCACTACTACCGTACTCTCAATCTACTCCACAGCTACGCGACCCACAACATTCACGGAGTATACTTGTAGCACTTGTTGGTTCTTTTCAATGGTTAATATTCCGTCAGAGTGTGAACAAGTATGGAAGTTACGGAATATCGTTTGAATATGTATACTAGATCGAAAATATCTTAATTCAGTACTATTTTCAATTTATCTACTGGTTATAATACCGCATTTTCACTATTCTACATAAACTGATTTCTTTTTCCTTTAGAAAACATTGTATGATCTTAGTTAGTTTTCATTAATTGAAATATTTTTGTGCCTGTGTTAGAAAACAATTGGCAAAACGTAATTAGGAATCCATTCACTGTTCCGTAGGCTGGTAGTATATTATAAATCTTACCTCTAAGGACAAAGGCCGACTGTGCATCACCTTTCAAAATCACGTGCTTGGCCCAATCTACTCCCTATAGCAAGCCGGCCTCTACTTCCACACTTATACCTACCCCCCATGCACATACTGTCGGTCAACTTACCTTATGGTGTTGAAGGACAGTGTCCGGCTCGCCACGCGCACTCGCTACTCACTTCACGGCCAGATAGCGACTGTGAGTATCGATGGATCCACACGGCCTCTGAATGGTCGGAGTAGTACGCTCGCGTCGTCATGGCAACCAGCATCCACCCTGTACCACCCACCACCACTCACAGCTTAGCCGATATTGGAAATAATCATCCGGCCGACCACTATCAGGTATCATGGCCACTCTAATGGCTCTCGGTAATGCCTTCCAACAATCGACCGCTTTTACGGTAAGCCAGAGTGCATTAAAGTTGACCTAGAAGGTTCAGTGTGAATATTTCACGAGGTGGTCTTTGAGGGTAGGTTTCATCGGGTTTGCTTAGATACGTGCGCTGAGATATGCAATGTTGAACGATGCAAAGGTAAGGTGCAAGGGAGGACTACGTACCTGTGAGTAAGCGTAGACAATGGGGAGGCAATGAAGTGAGAAGCAGATAGGAAGCTTGGGTTAGAAGAGCTTTAGTTAGGCATATTAACTAGCTCAAGCAGGAGCATGACTTGAGTTGTTCTGTAAATCAGAGACACTGAGGAACGCTTCAAAATAATGGCATTTTATTTATTTGTTTATTTATTTAGCATCAATGAAACTTAACATTATGAAGATCCCCTTTAATATAATACTGTTTATGTACCTATTGCATTCTTATTTGGGATGGGCCTAACGTATATCAACCATAAATGCCTTTTGTGCATATTTCGTACCTGCATTTATGATTCCCTGTCTCTGGTCAACCAGGAAAGAAAGAAACAGCTTGTTAGTGAAGCCAAAGCCATCTGACATAGGACGCATTTACCTCAATAGGCTTAAACAGGAAAGTGTGTTTTCTTTTTAAGTATACTTTAAGTCAGTCATTTCTGTAGTATTATGATGTTTGAAACTAACCCACCGGGATCGGCGGATAGTTGGCGGATTGGTATCGCGCCTGACTCCTAAGCTCATCAGAGCGCGGGCTCGATCCCTGCAGTCACCACTAACAACTTGCTAAGTAACTGTACAGTAACGCTAGTATAGGTCGAGGTTGAGAGGTAGAGAGGACTTTGTAGTCCTAACTTTGCCTCGTTAAACAAGACAAACTTTACTTTCACCTTTTTAATACATCCAGAGTCCCAATTGAGCTTGTGTTTTAGTCAATGTTTCCAGTGTGTTGTTTCAGGTATGAGCAAGGGAAATAGCAACAACAAAACTTTAAGTGAAATAAAATACTTAAGAAGAAGCGAGCTGTTAAACGATATTCAGAACAGATCCTTGTAGATGAGAACGAAAGGCTCAGTATCAGCAAGTCCACTGAGGATGCTCGATTGTAATATGAGCGAAACGTTTGACCCTGTGAATGGTTTATTGACACGGTCTGTACGAGAAGCTTTGGATGATAGATGATAGATTTTTTGTAGAACCTAAGACTATTGATGTTAGTCTGTCCATCGGACATTTTCAAGGAACACCTACCTACTAACTTGACTATGTTCAGTGTAAACAGTACTAACCACTGATAACGGTAACGTACATGTGTGTGTGTGTGAGTGTGTAATGCGGGTCACCGCCTAGAGTGCAGCACTGCAGTGAGCGACAAGGCCTGCATTGATTAATGCACTGGCCGGACTCTACTTGTCACTCATTCATCTGTATCTACCAACGTAACAATAACCAGTATAATAATATCCTCCAACCATCCAGTATTCCACTAACAAAGTAAAACTATTGATGGATTTTAGAGAAATTGAAAGAATATACTAATTTGATCCGAGAAGATACCCTAGTTTAGGCCTGTTTGGATTCAAAAAGCACCTTCTTACTGAAGATGCGTTTAGAAAATACATTATTTACAAAATAACTCTCAGTAGTTAATTTGTATTTTATTTATTTTTATATGTGTAGTGCTATGTAAATCGATCATTTAAGACGTTGCACATTTGTGGGAATGTAACCCAAACACACGTTATGCTTTTCCAATCATACTTATTTCAGCACCAATTTTACCCTAAATTGATTTGGGTTTATACATAAATTGGCAGTTATAAGAAATGCTAATAGTTATCAAAGCAATATTGTTCTCTGACAATTCTTTGTTTACGTTTTGTGCAACTAACATATACCGGGTTCAAGTCCCGGTTCGGTCCAAACCTTTTTGTCTTCAAATTTCTTTAGTAATAAATTAGCGTTTTAGCGTTTATACAAATTAAGATGTAAATAAGTTATTTGACATAGTATTTAAATTCTGTTTGTAATATTTCCAGCTTTTGATTTAAAGTCTTTATTTGACAGTCACATGTTTCGGATAAACATTCAGATTTAAGTACTTCTCTAAATTTGAAGGCAGAAATAGTTGGGCCGGATGGTGTAGTGGTTTAGCATAATCGCCCGGCAAGCGGGAGACCCGGTTTCAAGTCCCGGTTCGGTCCAAACATTTTTGTCTTCAAATTTCTTTAATAATAATCATGTACTTGTACACTTATGCGTTTTTTAATAAAATAATTAGTGTAAAAAATGTATTTTAAAATATCCGAAATACGAAAAGGTGAAAACAACAATCCGTATGTACAACACGGTAGACAAATCCTACATTTAGAAAACGTTTGTAAAAGTTATAAAGCTTCAAAAAAGTTGCTTTATTTGAAAGTAAGATTTCGGAAAAGGTTCACTCAAATAATTTGTAATATAATTAAATAGAAAAGAAAACATATAGTACTATGTATTCGTGCTTTATTTCTATTTAATTAAAATAGCTCTAATAATATTTTGGCCGTTTTAATTCCATTTAACATTTAATGAACACATGCTAAAGACTTGATTTAACTCATAGAATGAATTCACATCCCTTAGTTTAAAAGTGCAGAGCAAACAACAATTTCCCTCTGGTATAGAAGAAAGCCAAATACTGAAATATGGCACAAATGTGCAATTTCATTACTTAAAGTAATGAAGGAGTTGCATTAGAGTAGATTACAACGGAGCTACTCCAGGCTAGAGACAACATTATGGTATTAACCTGGCTAAATATAGCTAGGAATGATATTCAGTATTGATTCAACAAAACCGTTTAAATATATGACCCGGGCTGATGATATGGTTTTGTTACTTTAATATATTTGCATTTGTATTTACTTAACAAACAAACTTATAAAGACTACTTAACTTAGTTTTAAAGGAACCGTTATATGCCTAACCACTGGTGAAGTGGTTTTTTCGTTTTTAGGTTTACGGGCTTTTACTTGTAGGTCAACATTTCAAAAACAACTGAAGTCTCTTTAAGTTTAAACACCAAAATGTGTGACTAATTCACACGACAATGTTGCTATACTTTAACGATTCAAGATCAACGTTTTCAGTCTATTGTTTTTTGCATCTTCTAAAACTATAAACGGCTTCTAATAGACTAATCAACAACCTCCTTAAAAAATAATATTTTTAATTATGATGTCCTCCCTGTAGTACACTAAAGTAGCAGAGTGTCACCTTTTCAGCTATTGAAGCACCTATTAGCAACTATTTGCACCAGTAATCAAACAACTGTGAGCGCTAAAATAGTATTTAGACCCCTTGATGATGTTCTTAACTATTGTTTATAGAACTCAAAGTACTTTTTCTCATGTAAATCATTCAATAATGGTACAGTTGCTAAATTATATAACTGGGACTAATTAGCATGATAAAGTACAAAGAAAGGTTGAAGAATTCGTTCATACTTGGGCAGAGCTTTCATGAAAACATTTGAGTTTACGAAAAGGTCTATAGTGTATTCTATACAGAACTCTCCTTTTGAGTGATACAAATATGACGGTAAAACTTTGGACGACGACCCAAAACAGAGTCGGTCAAAATATGAAAACCATTGACATTAGGTGAAAAATCTCTGTGAAAAGATTGCTCACTATACGATCTCTAAAGACATTACCCCACATGATTTCGTTCCTCAAAATTTAAATAACACAGGCGAATATTATTTGGGCTCCTGAATATAACTAATGCAGGCCGATCAACAAAGCAGATGCTAATCAGCTCGTGTGTCTCGTAAATCTTCAAAGATTTACGCTTAAGCCACCAGCAGTTTATTCATTTATTGCCAATTACACAATCAGTGAAGTGCCCTTTGCTTCTATAACAAGACCGACGATTAACCATAGACGCTAGGGTTAACTGAGCGACTTTTCAATTCCTCTATCAACATCATGAGTTGGTTCACCAATTGTTTGTATAAAAATTTTGCAAATGTAAGAAAAATCTTATTCATTACAGATTTAACGTAATGCAATCTACCCATAAGTGCCGCTATCAAAGCATGACAACCATGATCTTAAAATGATCATCCTGGACGATCTAAACAATATTTCAGATTTTGGCAACACTCACCTAGTTATAGCCTGACATATTAACTTTTTATTTGATTGAACTCTTGGAAATTAGAGTATGCCTATTAATTTTAGCTGCCTTTTTCTTCAGATTCAAAACCGTGGTTTAGGTAGGCACGGTGCACCCTTAAGACTGAGCAGAACGGGTAGAATAACGTGATGATGTATAAAACTAATACTGTTATTGGAATAGACTGGAAACCGACTTTTGACATGTGTGTTTTGGGAAACTCTACTTAAAAACATGCCAAAGCACAGTATTTTTAGAGCTCTGAAACCCTCATTTAAAAGGGGGAAATTTTAAAATGCAGCTCCAATCAAATGACTGCGTATGAATGACATGCCTGCGTGCATGTGTTTGAATGGAATTACAATTGATTGATTTTTATACTCGTATTTTGTTCTAACAAGACGTTTTTAATGTACACTGCAAATAAAGTTATCTATTTATTTACTCTATAGTCATTAGAATTATACAGGGTGTCACAAAAATATATAGCGCTCTATGCAGAACCGGATTTTACATACAAAATAAGTCGAAAATGCCGAATAACATCTTTTTGATTTCGGCTTAGTTTAGCCGCAATCCGCCATTTTGTACGTTTTTTAAAATAATGAATGATTAAAAAGTCCTTTGAGATATTTTTGTGAAACTTGGTGTAAATCCTAATTGTTTTCCAAATAACATTATCCAGACTTTTTTTATTTAACTTATCATATTTCGAAATGGTGGCCATTTAATCCCAAAGTTCCCGAAAGTTAAATCCCAATTTGATTCCATTAGAATTTGAAAATTTGAAATGGTCACTATTTTGAAATTTGATAAGTTAGATAAAAGATATTTTTGTCGGATGTTATTAGGAAGATAATTAAGGTGTATACCAAGTTCCACAGAAATATCTTAAAAAGTTTTCGAATTATTCATTATTTTCAAAATTTTTCAAAATGGCGGATTACGACTAAACTAAGCCGAATTCAAAACAATGTTATTCGACATTTTCGACTTACTTTTGTACGTAGAATCCAGTTTTACATAGCGCGCTACACATTTTAGTGACACCCTGTATGTATACGTATATACGTTTTTCTCCTCCAAATTTATTTTCCTGGTTAAGGTCTTTTTTATAAGAAACTTTGTAACCTACCTTTTCTTAACTACTTTATATTACTACAGTATATAATTGTGAAAATTATTAACCCTATAAATAGTTTGGACCTATGAGAAATCATCATAAATAACAAAGTAACTGTACTCTGTAGTGTTTAGATGGAGACTCTCTAAGTTTCAGTCGCTCACTCTAGGTTGACATTGATTGACAAGCAGATGTGAGCCGTGCAGTTTGTGAATATCCCAGTTGTGTGTCACATCATCTGGCTCGGTTGCAACTTTGACGAGGGTAGCTTGCAAATATACCGAATTATAGTGTTTAATCCCACACTAATTATATATGATAAACTCTTAACTCTTCTCGTGTAGAGCAAACAGCAAACAAGCGCTACTAAGATTGCTTACATTTACCCACTCCGCCAAGTTGTGTAAGAAGATGCCGAGTTCCCGAGCAAATTCACAAGTCTATCTAAGTTGGCAACATCTACAGCTGTATCCAAACAAACTTCTGTTCACTCACTTGGAGCTACAGTTTTCAAAAACACTTCTTATATAAGTTAACCAGTTATTTTGCAGTTGAGTTTGAAAAGTTTCAATTACACATTTGAACTACTTGACGGATTAATACCGTCCAAGCAGTTTAATTACACATTTAAATTAGAGCGTATCATTACTGTTGTTAATGGCGCAAGACTGGCAGAACGCGCAACTCACTAACAGTAGAGTTAGAGTAGCATATACATATAACTTGAACGAGCATAAGCATGGAAATACTGGAATGTTAGAGTTAGACTTTATTGTATCTTAAGCTGTGAAAATGTAGTTTTGATACAAACTAAGGCCGACTGTTCCTTAAGAACGGATGGCCAATTTTATACGTAGTAACTTTGCCATTGTGATACATTTAGATAAACATGTTGTGCAATACATTATTTATTTATTTACCAACTTTTTCTTTTAATATTATTTTTTAAATAATTATAATCCAGGTTAATTTAGTTTTCGAAGAACGCCTTCAATTTTATCTATAGCAAAGCCCGCATTACAGTGGTGTAGTACTATCACCTAAACGCCGCGCCTCTTATCTCAGTGTTACTGTACACAGTGGAACACATATCAAACCTGGGTTACTATCGGATTATTTCTTATGAAAATCGACTGAAAGTTAATTGTGAACTCAAATGTACTTTTGAGAATGGTATTCAAACTGTATTAATATTTCAAGTCGAAAACCAAGTTCCACACATTTTATCATATTCTGAGACTTACATTCCTACGATAGCAAAAATTAATGTACACCATTATGAATTTGAAAACTCTTGTAACTTTGTAACTAGTTAAAATTGTACTAGGTCTCAGTAGGAGACAGTTTGGACTTCAGATATTCAAGGCTAGTCTGATTAGGACCAATGAAATCGTAAATCTCGTTTGATGAGATGATGATAAATTGATCAATTTGTAATCAGACTGAACATTGATTGCCTAGACGTTCAGTGGTCTGATTGTCGCCTTGTCCATCTGTAATTTGCCAAGCTTGTTACGGATTGGTTGAACACTCTGAATTTTTCCGCTAAATAATCGTTTTCTTTAGTCTGACTAAAGAAACTTATGTTGGATTTTTTGCATTGTAAAACTATGCTGGTATTATAATTATAATATAGTTCTTCCGGTTCACTCCGTTTCAAAGCGTTATCACCCCTGAGTCATCCGAGAATCCATTAAAATAATTAAAAATTACAACAATTTTAACAAAGTTATTTATAAGAAATAAATAAATTAAACAGCATTCAATTTCCAGAAGCTGGCAACCAGTCCTGAAAAGTATTTGCCGAAGTGACACAGCTAATTCTAACAGCCAAAGTGAGAACATTAACAGAGCATCCCTGCTCCAATGCACTGCTGGCAGCTCTGTCGCCAATAGGATAGCAGACCAAAATATTTTAAACTAATTATTCTTTAAAATATAACAAATTATTATGATATTTTGACGCGGTGAGAACGGGAAGAATCAGATTATAGTTATGACACCGGCCGCGAGAGCCTAAGAGCTAAACTATGCCATTGAAAATAGCAAGTATGGAACAAGACTACACCTTACCATTCATCTCATATTCACCTTTAAATACCCATTTGGTACGAGTGGTCGTTGTAACAAGTACTAAAGTCAACTTATAGGAGCCTAAGAATTACTACAAAAATACGTTTAATTCGAGCTATTATAAGACATTTCGTTTTCGAATTTGAGTGTTAAATATCCGATTTATACCAATGTAACTTTATATGTAATTCGGTAGTAAATTATTCTTTAAGATCTCACGCTATACCAATTAAAATTGGTGGTTTTGGTTTTGAAGCAACATAACAGCTACTATCATTTTTTGTCAAATGTAAGACATCAATATCCACATGATTTTGAGTCAAACAATTTCAAAGTACTGTATTTATATTTAAATCAGCTAAAAGCTCTTCAGAAGTAAGCTGGCTGTAGTTGGCTCATTCCATTAGGCTAACCCTTTGCCCAGGATATAATCCACTTACGTGTATGCATATCTGTTAGCCTTGTTTCAGGGTTATTATCAATTTCTAAAAGCATTTTAACTCCGTATGGAAGCTTTAACATTGTTATATATTTATATTCAATTATTGTGTATTACTGTACTTTTAATAACCAGCTGGTTAGTAAAAGTAAGTAATACTTGCAATGAACAGTATATACAATATATAACAATCCTCAACGCTTATTTTTCAAGATCTCGAGGGTCCCTTTCTGTTGGTCAATATGCTTTTTGTTTTCCTGCCATCTTCCAATTCAATAAGTACATAACTTGTCCGAGCCTTTGAGAACTACCCTTTCTCCCAGCGTTGGTATCTACTGTTGTAGGCTGCAAGAACAGAATTCCAATCACAAAACATCCGATATTTCTGCAAATTGTGAATTCTCAACTTTCTTGTTTCACTAGTCTTGTCTAAGATTGCTGAAGGTCGAAGTAAATCAAGTCTTGTCTTGATTGTTCTTCCCAACATCAGTTGTGACGGAGTGGTGAGAAACGTTTTCGCTTTGGTTTACCAGCAACCTTGGTCTCTGATAATGGTACAAGCTTTACCTCACAAGAGTTTGAAAGTTTCTTAAAAGAAAATGGTATAATCCACAAAACAATTGCTCCTTATCATCTGTCCTCCAATGGACAGGCAGAACGTTACGTCCAGACTTAAAAGTTCGTTGAATAAAATGATGGATGAGAAAGGTGACATAAACCTAAAGCTGGCTTGCTTTTTAATGGCAAACAGAAGAGCTCCTCATACCACAACCAACACCACTCCGTCACAACTGATGTTGGGAAGAACAATCAAGACAAGACTTGATTTACTTCGACCTTCAGCAATCTTAGACAAGACTAGTGAAACAAGAAAAGTTGAGAATTCCACAATTTGCAGAAATATCGGATGTTTTGTGATTGGAGATTCTGTTCTTGTGAAAGCCTACAACAGTAGATACCAACGCTGGAAGAAAGGAGTAGTTCTCAAAAGGCTCGGACAAGTTATGTACTTAATTGAATTGAAGATGGCAGGAAAACAAAAAGCATATTGACCAACTTAAGAAGGGACCCTCGAGATCTTGAAAAATAAGCGTTGAGGATTGTTATATATTTTATATACTGTTCATTGCAAGTATTACTTTTACTAACCAGCTGGTTATTATTTTGTTTAAATAGCTAACAACGTTTTGTACACTTTGTTTATGTTTTTGTTAAAGTTAGTTTCAGATTAAAGGACAAATGAATTTGATTGTATTTAAATATTTAATTTAAATAGGATACAATAAACATGTGTTAGTTATGCATTGTTTTTTCGGCTAAAAAGTCTCGTAGAATAACATTAAGCCGTTTATTATGAAATTTTAGAAAAAGTCCATGCGATTGGGGGAGTTTTACAAACCGTATGGTGGATATTTAACATTATATATGTTTTAACATTGATTATGAAGTTCAGATAATAGCCTAGTATATTCAAATATAAAGGTATTTTTTCTAAAAGTATTGTAACGTAATACTAAAGAAAAATATGATAGCGCAGTGCGGGCGGTGAAGTGACGATGCAGTTCTACTTTGGATTTCGTCTAGTTCCACAATATAGAACTAGCTTTGTAACAATTACTAAGAAAATATGGCTCATACCGATCATAATAATCTATTTCGCACTCTAAACAAATTATTGTCATCCAACCGTTTATCAGATGAAGGCACCGTTTAACTGAATTCTTTTCGCGCGAAAGATATTGACGCGAAGTCTTGTTGTTTCTTACTCCCACAATTTTTACACAAGCCGACTAAACTAATTGGTCAGACTATATCGACATTTTTATATTTTGCACCTTTACCTTTACCTGTCTCATAAAACGATTGTCGAGTAAGTAAATACATTGAGATAGTTCAGCCACTTTTGGAAGTAAGAACATCTGGTAATGGTGTGTAGTCTGACCGATATCTGTTGTCTACGGGTGTAACAAATTGATGTTTACTCACGGCTAGAAACTTATTTCTAGTGCGAGATTCTAATTTGAAATCATTGAACTTATTATTTTGAAGTTTGTCTGGAAATAAGAAAAAGTAACTTATTATAGACTACTTTCGCTAGTGTTCTGGTGGTGACACATCGCGGTTCCGTGTAGTCACAGAGGAAGCGTCGTGCCAGAAGTTACGATTTTGTTCAAACCTTTTCATACAGCGAAAATGGTAAACTGATTATACAATTCTAATTTAAATTAATTTTAAACAATTAATACTTAAACAGAAATACAGTGCTTAATGGCCCTTTTTCCATACAGGAATACGTGGATTAATTTCCGAAGTATTGAATACCCAACAAGTGTCGACATAAATACAATCTGAATTGGTCACAGCCTGACTTGGCATATCAATCACACCAGTAATATGTCAGCAATGACATAACCCATAACTAGTGAATCAATCAAAACCTCAACTAGAATTTCCTAACCAGCCTTGTCAAAGCTAGTGACGGCCTAGAAGATTCTTAACTGTACTTTAGAGTTCTTTACACAGGGTTTGGGTTTTTAATATCTAAAAAGGTATTGTTGTTGCTTTAGAATTGATATCGCAACTAATTTGAATAGCTAACATTTATTCAAAGTACTGAATGGCCACAAAAGCTTAGCAGAACAACAGGAAAACAGTTAAATTTTCTACCGAAGAACTTACCATACACAATTGTTATTGTTTGAAAACACTATAGTTCGGTATAGTTGCAAGCTACCCTCATAGAAGTGGCGACCGAGCCAGATATGACACACAACTGGGATTATTAAAAACAAAGTCTGCTAGCAAGGACCGTTTTATCAATACAGCCTTACCGGTGGTTAAAATTAGGTATATTTTGATTTTGCATTTTGGTGATAAAGTTTGTATTTAACTATATTAGCAATATAAATTGAATAAAAAATGGTAAAAGAATACCTTTACTGCATGAATGATCTTCAATAATTCATTTGAGTGTTACGGGCGTTGTGTGAAAATGTAAACATTGCAGATTGTAAACAGCTTAACCAGTTGTTAATTAATTGGGTGGTTGGCAAACAATTGTAAAAACGGCCCTTGGACTAATTTTACAGAATTAGGGTTATTATTTGAAAGCTGAATATTGTCTTGACTTTGAACCATTTCTTTAACTTTTTTTAGACACCCTTAAAAATTGATTTTTATTACCAATAAGGTTTTAGGAAGGGGGAGAAAAGGTTAGGGATATACAATGAAAATACTATATTAAACTTGAATAATATTATATAGTTGTAAAGTAAAACAAACAGTTGAAGAAAACGTATTTTATGTGTCCGTTCCTATGCGTGAATAATAAATAATAAACGTGAATGGTAAACAATATTTATGCAGTGTATTATTTGTATTTGTGTGTGTCAAATGTATAAAGTTCCAAATTGTTTAGTCTAAAACACTTGACTTATAAGAAAGGAAATCACCTCAAGCCAAGCCAAGTGAAACTCGAAGTTGGCCAAGATAAAGTTAGCTCTTATTTACAACTTGGTCGCTGGAATTCTCAGCTTACAACTCAGATGTTTTGTCTTTAATGTTCGGATGTTCTATTTATTCACAGAAACTGTTCTGATTAGGCTTAATCTTAAAACACATTTAACAGCAACAACAAAACACAAAGACAGTGTTAGAACTAATATTCCATATATATTTTGTTGAAGGCAGATTGCTGACTTTCAGGAAATGTGATTGAAATTATAATTGGATCAAAAGCGCACGAGGAAAGTTAATTAATACAGATTTGTATTGATCGATTCTTTCTTTAATCATAGCCACAGATGGAGGATTTTGTTTTATTTGTACCAAACCTGCATGCCCATTGAATGCACCAGTGTGCTTCTAATATGAATGAGAACTGAAGAAGGTATTTAAAAGTGTATGACTTTACTCTTTTTAAAGGTACAATGTACAGTAACAGTAAAGTAGTATGTAAGCAAATTGCATGTGGTATTTTTCAATTGTAACGTTTTGAACTAAGCAAAAGCATTAACGTATTCTGCAGTCATCCCTCCAGGGTTTTGTCTGGTTCTAAATAAAGCCAGAAATTAATATTCATTAAGTCCAAATTGTTATGATAAATATTTTCAGCTTGTTAATTTAAGTCGCTATTTATAGTCACATGTTTCAGACAAACATTCAGATTTAAACACTTCTTACTACGGTGAAAAGGTGAAAATGAAAAGGTAGGAGACATCACCCAAGGGAAGCTTATGAACAGTCTCAGTGTTCTATTGGACCAAAAATTAGCTAATCTTGCAAAAAAGGAGGATTTGGCTCGTCTAAATGAAAATATTGAGAACTTGCAGGATTAAAACAGTGCTCTGAAGGAAGAAATCGCTTGTTTAAAAAAGAAAAGTAGTGTTGTGGTGTCTAGACTAGTGGACTAAGAGTCAAGATCTAGGCGTAACAATCTCATTTTTAAGGGGCTAAAAGTAGCAGATAGGGCGACGGGGCAGGACTGTTGTCACGCTGTGCAGACGTTCTGCAAGCAAGTGCTAGGCTGTGATGAGAAGTCTATGTGAACCGTGCACACACGCTAGGCAGAAGCAAGGTAATAATCGCACATCTAGCAGACGACCGGAACATACAATACATGTCTCGTGTGAAAACCCTGAAGAACACCGGATACATTGTACACCGGGACTACCCAGTAGAGATACGGGAGAAGCGGGCCAAGCTGGCGAAGGTCCGAGCTGAGGTGGAGCGCGTCACAGGGTGGCGGAAGATGCCGTTGGTGTTCGACCACTTGATCATCGAGGGCTGTCATAATGGACGGAAGCCGGCGACTGACAGAGCTGATTAAGCGGGACCCTCCCAGTTCCTAAGCGAACTCAAGAGGAAAGGGAACAAGATGCCATCAGCGAACCACCAGGCGCTGAAGAGGCGCAGCCAATCTCTCCCCCAGGACCAGACTCAAGGAAATCGGACCAGGACTTCCCCAACGGACTCGGAGCGGCAAGTGAATGAGTTGAGGCTTTTGGTGTATAATGTTTGTGGTCTGTTAAATAAGGTCAGTGACGACAGTTTTCTACTTTTATTAAATAGTTATCATGTTATTGGTTTAGTAGAATCCTTTATTTCAGTTAAGGAAGCATACTACATTGTAAATATTTTTCACTTTTTTATTTCATTTCACTACGGCATTAATAGGTGGACCGAATAAGTCAGCATAACCACCCGGTAAGTGAGAGACACCAAAAGTTCCAAATGTTAGAAAACCATCCCTAATTGACGGTTTATATATCCGATATGTTTATATGTGTGTAAATTTATATATTATCAATATATTTGCAAGTTTGGCAATAGATATATTGTCTATAATTTAAGGCTATGCTTCCCCAAACAACCAAAAAATGTTGCCATACCTAATAGTATTTTAAGAAAACTAAACTGTGAAATAAAATGTCCACATCATACCTTAAATGTTGTATTGGTTTAATTTGATTTTAAATACTACCCGATATTCAAGAGATGCCGGATATTTGAGATGTTTCAACCGAGCCAAAACTATGAAACAATGTGCATATTGTCTGACTGAACAACACAAGAATGCGATGTTCGCAAAGTGCAGGGATTGTAGCGCCGTCAATCACAAGCTGACATTCCCCCACCTTAACTCTACCAAATGCTGTATGTTACCAATTCTTTCCTTAAATATCTTACCTGTGATGTAACTTTTCTTAAGAAAAATAATAATAATTACAATTATTTCAGCTGGTTAGAGCTTTTTATCGTACAAAACAAGTACAGATTTGAGTTGTTTCTTGTTAAACCTTTTCTATTTTTAATTTAAAAAATGTATAATGCATTCTGAAAAAAATTTAAATATTGAGGTCTGTTTAAAGATAGTTTAAGCTTATCGGAAAAATTGCTTACGTTCATTTAACTATCTGCATTCATGAAGGTCAAAATCCTGAAATGAACCATGAGAAGGTACAATTGCGCTAACAAATGAGATTATTAAAAACAAAGTCTGCTAGCAAGGACCGTTTTATCAATACAGCCTTACACGGTGGTTAAAATTAGGTATATTTTGATTTTGCATTTTGGTGATAAAGTTTGTATTTAACTATATTAGCAATATAAATTGAATAAAAAATGGTAAAAGAATACCTTTACTGCATGAATGATCTTCAATAATTCATTTAAGTGTTACGGGCGTTGTGTGAAAATGTAAACATTGCAGACTGTAAACAGCTTAACCAGTTGTTAATTAATTGGGTGGTTGGCAAACAATTGTAAAAACGGCCCTTGGACTAAATTTACAGAATTAGGGTTATTATTTGAAAGCTGAATATTGTCTTGACTTTGAACCATTTCTTTAACTTTTTTTTAGACACCCTTAAAAATTGATTTTTATTACCAATAAGGTTTTAGGAAGGGGAGAAATATTAGGGATATACAATGAAAAGAAATAATATATTTAACTAGAATAATATTATATAGTTATAAAGTAAAACAAACAGTTGAAGAAAACGTATTTTATGTGTCCGTTCCTATGCGTAATAATAAATAATAAACGTGAATGGTAAACAATATTTATGCAGTGTATTATTTGTATTTGTGTGTGTCAAATGTATAAAGTTCCAAATTGTTTAGTCTAAAACACTTGACTTATAAGAAAAAATCACCTCAAGCCAAGCCAAGTGAAACTCGAAGTTGGCCAAGATAAAGTTAGCTCTTATTTACAACTTGGTCGCTGGAATTCTCAGCTTACAACTCAGATGTTTTGTCTTTAATGTTCGGATGTTCTATTTATTCACAGAAACTGTTCTGATTAGGCTTAATCTTAAAACACATTTAACAGCAACAACAAAACACAAAGTCAGAACTAATATTCCATATATATTTTGTTGAAGGCAGACTGCTGACTTTCAGGAAATGTGATTGAAATTATAATTGGATCAAAAGCGCACGAGGAAAGTTAATTAATACAGATTTGTATTGATCGATTCTTTCTTTAATCATAGCCACAGATGGAGGATTTTGTTTTATTTGTACCAAACCTGCATGCCCATTGAATGCACCAGTGTGCTTCTAATATGAATGAGAACTGAGGAAGGTATTTAAAAGTGTATGACTTTACTCTTTTTAAAGGTACAATGTACAGTAACAGTAAGTAGTATGTAAGCAAATTGCATGTGGTATTTTTCAATTGTAACGTTTTGAACTAAGCAAAAGCATTAACGTATTCTTGCAGTCATCCCTTCCAGGGTTTTGTCTGGTTCTAAATAAAGCCAGAAATTAATATTCATTAAGTCCAAACCCTCTTTGTTATTTCAATAGCCACATAGAGTTTTCAGTCTTTTGGGGTTTAATTTTACCTTTCTATGTTTTATTTACCAACTTAGAAAATTGATCTATTTATTTCTACCATCATATAGAACGAAACTTACTTAGTCGGATATCAAGCTTTATATAAATGTGTATATTATTACAAAGTTTGGTATCCATAAATTCAACATTAATATCCAACTTCAGTTTCAGATTTTGGACATGTTTATGCACCTAGTTTCGTAATGTTCGTTTATCCAGCATTTGTTTTACTTCTAGTAAGGATATGTGGTATTGTGGACACTGTGCAATAGTTAGTTTACAAAACAGTACTGGACTTTGATATACGGTATTATTAAGTCATAATGGTATATAATTCTGAAGTTTTCGTACAATACTTAAGGATTTCCAGTAGAAGTAGCTTAGGTAAGGAGGGTTTGAGAAAGTAACACTTTTTCAAGAAAGATCCTGGAAGAGAATGTAACCACTGTGTTTTCCCTTCTATATTCTCTCTTGAATGGTCTTTTGTAAACGAAATATAGTCTGTCGGTCTGACACAACGTTTTTATGTTTCCTGTTTATGCCTTTTTAGTATAATATAAACATCTATGTAGGTTATACACACCAGTGTCTTTCGTTGAAGAGTTTTATCTTGATTGTTCCTAAATTCTGATATTCGCTTTTAAGCTTTGAAGAGTGCAAATGACTATACGAAAATAGTAAATAATATTGAAAACAGCTTTAATAGTGTTGTTGTTGTTGAGTTGCACTGAGCGGCGGTGCCGGAGCAAAGTACAAAAGCATACCTCGCCATAGCTCAGACGGAGAGGTGACAGGCACGAGTTATGTTATGTAGTTTACACGTCCCTTTGCGTTGCTGCTGTACTTCCTACAGCGTGGTTCCTATATAAACCAAAACAATTTTAAAAATGTCTACAGCTTAAAGTTAAAAATATTTTAAGCCGTTCTGGGATTTTCAAACAAAATTTAAATGGAAAATAACTAGACATAAGCAGTTTAACAAAATAAAAAAGACCAGCCCTTTCTTCCTCTACGAGTTTAGTGTAAGAGTTGTCATGTACGTTTTACCACAGAAAACCCAGAGGTTTTACCCAGCGTATTCCACCGTTTCATCAGTCCCAATAAGACAAGAAAACAGGCGTATATTACCGATGAAAGACTACAGTTTTCATGTTCCTCTAGGTACACAGTATCAATACCACCGGGCGACACCAGTGTAGGAGGTACAAATGTGAAAGGTGAGACACAATCAGCCGCCATTGTGTACCAGCTGATATCTTGATTCAACTCTTCAACACCTACACTGTGTCACGAACCAACGTAAACATATGGTTCAGTCGAGGTTCGCAGAAAAGAAACCTAAACTTTAAACAACTGTTACCAAATATGCGTCAGTAAACAGTGATAATTTTGTTTTTTCGAATACTTGTAAATTTGGCCTAGAAACAACTTTAGAGGTGGGGTTCTCTTACTGAGGGTGGTAAATATTTAATTAAGACAACATTGATGGAATAATTTTAAAGTACGAAGAGAAAGAATGTTAAACTATTTTTATTCTTTTGCTATGTTAATAATAGTACTATTCAATAAATTTTAATTTCTTTAATTTATTTTATCTTTTGATATAAGTTTATTCTATACAAGAATATTATTCTAATATTACCAAATTATGTGTTACTAAAGCTGTGATATTTGGGTAAAATGAAATTAAATGAAAACGTCTTTATTGGTGTCGAAGATAGGACTTTAAAGTCCTCTCCTACTTAACTACAAAGTATCAGTTAGAGGGTAATATTTATACAATACGTCTTGTTAGGCTTTCCACAACAGCTTGTTGTAGAGAATCTACGCAGGCTACCCTCACTAACCAATCAAAGAAGTTCAGCGAAAGTTAACTCAAACTTAGTTCCTGTTTCCGAACTACGGATGAACCCCTTTCTTGTTAGTACTAGTCGGTTTACAGTTCTATCTTATTAAATAGCATATCTTAAGAGTAATGAATAAATAATGAAAATTAATAATTTATTTAAACTGTTGAATATTTTTTATGATTGCCTACGCCAGAGAAAATAATTGGTATTTATCTAAATTTGTGGGAACTTCGAACACGTTTTATCAGTCCAAAACAATGTGCCTGTGTCGAGTATTTAAACCTTTGCACTGGAGGCCACACCCAACTATTAGAGGAAGGTAAATAAAAGGTAGCCCCTAAGTGTGTCCTGCTCAAACAGAAATGTGAGTTAGAAGGTTTAGGTGTGAAGAATTAAGAAAGTGAAGGTTTAGATGTGTGATTTAGAGCATATCCAACTCAACCGCGGATTGCCAAGCGAACTGTTACTGAAGACTAGATGGATGAAACTAGTGACACCTACAGTTCACATTTAGTTTAAACCGTAATTCAGTATAACTTTCCCTGAGTGCTAAATGTGAGTCGTTATAGAGTTTTCCGACGTGTGAGCATGCGAGGGTGTGTGAGTCGGGCGGATAGGGGTGGGTGGTGGTCTGTAGGGGTTGCAAGCAGAGGGACCTGTTGCTGACCGTTACTCAAAACCGCGACCTCCCTGCCCACAAATAGCGTCATTTGTTCTTTCTAAAATGCTTCATTTGTTTTTATGGTTTTGTTCTTACAGCGCGAACCACAATAGAAAATACCGTATTCTTCATTCTTGGCTTTTGTGGCTGTGATATAAACACGTTTTCTTAGAGACCGTGCATGAACAAAGTGTTATACTGTATGTTAGGTGATGTTCACAACCCTCATACCGTGTGTTATGGTTAAACAAGTTAGCTTTATGACAATCAACATACAATACCATGAAAGATTCCAATTTCTTATAGTTTAATTCTTTGGTATATGGTAGGTGGATGAGAGTGTGCAAGTGACAGTGCGACTGAGTAAATTCAAAATACTTTGGACTCTTGTATATCTAAACCGTATTAAAAGAAGACATTTGGTTAGAAATGCGTAACTACATTTGAACTGTAATACACCAGTACTTTCGAGTTGATCTTTCTTATGGGTTTTAAATATTTATTATATGACATTCAAAGGCTAAGTCTGTTAATGAAAGATAGGAAATTTTAAATTACAATATATTTCCATACCTAAATTATGGTATCTTCATCAGTCAAAGATACTTTTATTTAAAAAATGTATATAAAGCTTATATATAAATTCGGTTACTGTGTGTGTGTGCGGGTGATGTTATTTGTAAGACATGCAAGAATTGGTTTCGCCCAAACCCAAAGATAGCGACTCTGGAAACCCATCATAGGTGAAATTCAAAGTCAAGCCGACAGAAATTTCGTGGATTATCATATGATTATTTATAAGATTGTTATAAAATCTACACGAGCATCACGACAAACAAAACAATTTCTACAACTTAATAACTGACCTTACATAAGAGCTACTTTACACAATTATTACAATTAACATTCTTAGCCTTTAAGTATGGTAAATTATTATTCCAGAATGCACAAAAATAGTATATGTACAAAAGTTTTTCTGGGGTAGGCCCCCGCACCCATTGTTCTTGGAGTACCACTAGTCCCCTGGTATTTTGCCCTCCCCCCTCCCCAGCCTGAGTTTATAGGCACCATTGCACTTGTATATTCTATTCTTGTGTTATGTTATATGAAGAATATTACAAAAATTCTGCGCCTTATTATAGTTTATTTTGACCCTGCTTGTTCCAGTACTCTGTACATGGTTGAGTACAAAGCCAACACAAACACACAAACCCGACCACGGTGTTTGTACTCCGTACTGTACAACTGGTAGAGAGTTTAAACGCTACTGATTAAGTAGTTAATTTTACATCGCAAATAAAGATAGGATATCGGTAAAAGATTTAAACTTTACCGTAATAGCCAATAGGATAATAATTATACCTACTAATAATAACTGTAACGATGGAACTGATATTGTCTATTTGTTTTCTTTCAAACTCTTTACTAAACTAGTGTCCTGGAACTCCTGGAACAATTCATATAAAATTCACAATATCACATGGAATTCATCATCGTTCATTTCTTTGCTAGCCACCATTTTGTGTTTTAACTAAATAATAATATCTTAAAAATTATATGATCGAATCCATTGCAATTTTGCATAATTGTTTCTCAACCCAAAACCTAAAATAAAAATATATGAACAAGAAAAATTGAGTCTAGTGGAGAAATTAACTACTATAGATTCCATGTTATATTGTGAAATGTGTTTGTCTCAACCTAAGGAACAATTGTATATGAATTGTTCCAGAGAGTTCCGGGACACTCTGTATAATAATCGAATGTTAAATGACAGTAGCTGTTTGGTTAACCTATTACCCAACATGATCGGCGACATGATATTGGCCATTTTGATCGTTGCAAGGTGTTCGGATATAATAAATCAGAATCATTTCAAACCCAGAATACTTTTTCACTCAAACAGTTTTCAAGGAAATGACAGTGTCAGCAGAATTGAACCGAATCAAAAGTTAGACGCCTCTCAAAGTTTGAGTTTCAACTTCCTTCAGGCCTTTTCAGGACGAGGTTTGTTTTTAACCCGGAAAACTCTCCATAGACCTTCGAACTTATATTATTGTTAGAGTACTTGATGTGTCGTTATTTAATTTACAATCTCTATTTTACTACACTAAAACACTGTTTTTAATGGTGGTTCAAAAACTATAAGTACTTAGACGTACCAGTTATTCACAATTTTGAAATAACATAAATAGTCTTAATAGTTATTGCATTTCATAGTGCAGGTAAATTGAGCTAAAATCCGTCATTCTTGAAAAAGTAGCATAGTCAAATTTGGTCAAAATCTTTTAGTTGTAACAACAAGTTTCAAAAGTTAATAGCTGATTGGCAGCACACTTTATATTAAAATAACTATTTTAATTTAAATATAGTTTCAAATTTCAAAAAGTGTTTTACCAATTTCCGACCATGAGATTACCCCTAGAAGAGAAGGGTTGAAAATGGTAACAATCTGACTCTTTGCTGTTGCGAGAGAAATGTGAATCGTACAAAATAAATTACTGAGGTTATATGAACTCAAAATTTGTCGCCTTTGTTGGTGGCTTCCTAATATTTAAAAAAGTTAGAAAATTCCCAAAAATTCAAAGTCAAGCTGGAATTATCGCATTTGGGAATGAGTTTTCTTTTATCGTATAAGCGGGTGAACTGAAAGAGGTATGAGTAAAATAATAATTTAATAGCAAAACAACAAAATCTAAAGGTAGGTTTTTTACAACATTTTAACAATAACAATTTTGAAATTTACGGTCATTTTTAGACCTTGGCCACCTTCTTTTTGAAAGTGTGAACTGACAAAAATATGCGAATATTTGTTAAACTATTTAATCAAAAGGTATTGTCCGAGTTAATGTATTACACCTCATGTGTATTCCATCATTAACACGATTTCAACGTAGTTAATATCATTAATTAACGCAATCCGTGAATCATTTCCCAATAGAGATGGATGAAAGAAACAAACCTCTAAAGAGAAATGTCAAATGAAATATAAACAAACTCTGGATCTATTCATCGCGAGTTTTAATCAAAAATATCAAGTCATTATCAGGGTGAGATTAACATTATAAAGATTACAAACATTGTCACTTTTATCTCAGTCCGTAACGCATCACAAGGGGATCTGGATTAATTTCAATGTAAACCATTTCATTCCAGCCAACGATTTGTTGTTGTTGATATAAAATTTACGTTTGGCTTTTAGTTATCTAATTTTAAACCGATTAAAATAATAAACCTTAGAATATTACCTTTCTGGATTCTAATTTTAAAAAGGCTAACTATGTCAAACTTTAAAAATAACCGTAAAGCTATGTCTAATTATTTAATTAAATTTCAGCCTGTAGCAAATTATTTCAAATCTAGACTCTATTCCAGGCGAGGGTTTACCCTTTATAATGCTCGTATTTAAATTTAAATCCAAGTTCGCGTTTTCATTTGAAACTTCCTAAAGAAGAAATTGTATTTGCAATACTGAACCTAATCTAAAGTTTGTGGATCCCAAAGTTTAGTCCCCTGCAGCCTTTCTAGATTAGTTAGAAGTCTTGGATAGTTTTGCCGACTGGCGTCCTTAAATCGTTCAAGGTGTATGGATTTGTTTTATTTAACTTGATCTGTATTTAAGTTAAAATCCATTCGGCTTTTCATTTATAACAAGTGCTAAACCAAACAATCTCTAAATTGTACAAGTACTTTGTATCACATCGTATGAAAGCTCTAAGCGGTTATCGTATTAGTTTTGGAAACAAAAGCGTTGGAAGCATTTTTTATTTTTAATATTTAAGAAACAGGTTTTTGTAAAGTAAACTAGGTACCTCAGTTCAGTTTCTCAGGAAATAAACTCTTAAAACTGTACAGCCCGGAGCAGATAACAACAGACAGCCCTTAGTCTGTCTTAAGCAAATGCACCTTTAATAGAGTCTATGTTTCTAGTCCTACCTTAAAAATTTCAAAAATTAAAAATTAGAACTCAACAGGTTAAGTTATTGTTGAAAAAATAAATCAAGGTCGCTAATTGTTAAAAAGAATCAGTAATTAGGGGTTTGTCTGTATAATAAACTTGAGCAAACCCCCCAAACCCACCCCCCAACCCCCAACCACCCTTACCCTTGGTGTCCCAACTAAAATCTAGTTCTTCCGGTTCACACCACGTCAAATCATCATAATAATTACCATCATTATTGTCACCAATAGGAGATAAAAAGGCCCAGCAGACAGCAAGTAGCTCAGTTTCAGCCAATCAAAGACTGAAGATGGTACTCCACAGCGAGACCGAAATATTTCACCCTAACTATTATGATGTTATGACGCGGTGTGAACCAGAAGAATTAGATTATAGTTGTAACACCGGCCACGAAAGCCTAAGAGTTAAACCCTTGGTGTGTTTTCTGAGGAGTTAAAACGAACTAAAGTTCCATTTTTTAAAAGCCTGATTTTTTTTAGATAAATAATTTAAGCCCAATCAGTTTATTTTCTATTTTCTTTTTTAATAATAGAAAACTATATGAAGGTTCAAGTTGTATTTTTTACGGATAGACCTTTTATTGATATACAGTATATAAATATGGTTTCCCGAAAGGGCAATCACAGATGGTAACTTCTTAAGTTTTGTAAATAATGTATGCGATAATATCAACAAAGACTGCAAAACAACCGGTCATTCATGTAGGTTTTAAGAAATCGTTTGACTTATCTAATCATATAAAGTTCTGTTTAAAGAACAGAAGCTATTGCTGGTTTTAGAGGTATAGTTTGAATGTGATTTCGAGGTTAGTAGGTGCCAGGTGGTGTACAGCAAGTTAAAATATGTTAAAGCTAGTTTTTTGTGAATTAAATAATAAGTTACGGGGAAAAACAGGGACATTTTTAATCAGATATTTATCAGCTGTTATGACAGCTGGCGAGTCGATTGTTGTAGCAAATGAATGTTTATTTAATGCAATTTAGAGGTTAGTTACCATGGCTCATCAGTGGTTAGCGTAACATCGTGCATTTGTAATAGAACAATTTTTAAGTGTAATGAATCATTTGGTCGTTCATTATTATTTCGGTTCAACGTCAGTTTACATCGGCCGTCATGGTGCCATTCCAAATCGGAAAACTGTTCAAGCGTGGGTTGGTTATTTTAGGAACACGACCGAGAACATTGAAATGGTTCGTGCGAGTATGCTGCGCTCCTAGCCCATAGACAATCAATCGCCTTGGTATTGTCAAATTTGTCTGTCCGCAGAATATTGCCCTTGGACTTACATTTCCATCCCTATAAACTCTTAATAACACACGAGCTTTATGAAAAATATTTTGATTCAAGCTTTATCATGTGCCAAAGACTATTGCAACTTGTGAACTAAGTAGACCTTCTTCGAGTGTTGGTTATGTCAGATGAAGCACATTTTGAACTATCTGGTGAAGTAAATATACAGAACTTCCGTTAATGATCCTCCGAAAATCCAAAACAGACCGTTGCTGAATTTAAGTACAAATTGCGTCGATTCAAAAAGGACGGGAGGCCTGCGTGAATGAGGAAGGACGTCACTTGGGAGACATTATCTTCCATAAGTAGAAATTGCAATACAATATTTCTTTGTTAGTGTGGTTTGTAACATTAAACTATGTTTTGCTATTGAGTTGTTTCATTTCAAAACTGTCCCTGTACTTTTGGCTAGCCCAGTATAATCTGTGTTGTTTATTTTTAGATTAAGGGCCAACCACATTTCTGGAAGAGTGGCTGGTACATATTTCAAAATGGAACCATGATAATGTAGTTTAATTTATATGCTGGAATAAACTAGCTATTTCATACTGTGCACGCTTTGGTCGTCATTTGAAATCGTTTACATGGAAACACTTTTCAACCGTATCCTAGCTTTTGTTTTATGGTCTTGAAAATCAAGGGTTTTATTACACGTTGTATCATCCAAAATCCATATGGTGGTCTTTTGAAGAAGATTATTTAAAAACGCTTTCATCCTACAATGTTGGAAATATTTGAGAAATATTTGCTCAGTCTACCCAAACAAATATACGATGCACAACCTAGCGGATTTTTCAGCAACACTAATGAGAACAGATGGTCTTTAATGAACGCCAAGTCTTGATCACTCAACTGATTTAGACAGATTAGGCATAATTCGACATTTCAGTTTTTGGTAGTAAACTATTTTGTTATTGACACTTTTACGCTAATGGTATAGGTATACTCACCCCGTACCAATAAAATACAAAACTTGTCAATCAGGACCATAGGTACTCATCTCCACAGTGTAATATAGTGAAATGGAAGTCTAATGTAATGTTGAAGCTACCCTAGCCAGACAATGAATCTCTTGCATATGTAAACCCCCAGAGTATATTAGTGGATAGGCAAGTCAGGTCATCTGTCATGGGACCCGACTGTACAGCACAAGGGAGGTCATTAGTCATGGGAACAGAGTGTACTTGACAGCAAGGCTCTTGCGCAACAGTTTTACTTTTCGCCATTGTAATGTTACGTTTAAATGAGCTGTTAAACTAAATGATCACTTACTTCAAAAATTAAATACACTCCTGGAAAAACAACACATCGCTTAGCTTGTTGTTCATAACTTTTATCATCCGCCTTTCATTTCAAAATTGGAAATTTTCGAGTTAAATTCAAGTAAAAGTTTAATTTTACTAAACAGCAACAAAGAATTATGCAATATAGTTATTTTGTGAGAAATTGCATGGTACTAATCTATCTTTATGAGTTATTCGACATTCTACAAGTTTATGCGTTAGTTTTGTCCAGGAGTGTATCATTCCAATTAAAGCTATAAACTAGGAAATATTATTATAGCGTTATTGGTAGTCAAACATGAATAGTATTAAGCAAATGATCCGGCCATTTTCTGATTGACATGGCGTGGTTTCCAGTTCATGGCATGGTTTCCAGTTTATGGAGTGGTTTCAGCTGATGGCGCATGGTTTCGAGTTCACGGCATGGTTTCCAGTTTGGCGGCATGGTTTCCAGTTCATGGCGTGGTTTCCAGTTCATGGCGTGGTTTTCAGTATGGCATGGTTTCCAGTTCATGGCGTGGTTTTCAGTTCGTGGCGTGGTTTCCAGTTTATGGCACGGTTTCCAGTTCATGGCATGGTTTTCAGTTCATGGAATGGTTTCCAGTTCATGGCGTATCAAATTCGTGCGCGTGGTTTCCAGTTCGTATGCGTTTCCAGTTCATGGCGTGGTTTCCAGTTCATGGCGTGTTTCCAGTTCATGGCGTGGTTTCCAGTTTATGGCTGGTTTCCAGTTCAAGGCATGGTTTCCAGTCCATGGCGTGGTTTCAGTTCATGGCGTGGTTTCCAGTTCATGGCGTGTTTCCAGTTCGTGGCATGGTTTCCAGTCCATGGCGTGGTTTCCAGTTCATGGCGTGGTTTCCAGTTCATGGCGTGGTTTCCGGTTCAGCGGGCGTGGTTTCCAGTTCATGAGAGTTTCCAGCGTCTCATGGCGTATTTCCAGTTCATGGCGGTTTCCAGTTCATGGCGTGGTTTCCAGTTCATGGCGTGGTTTTCTGCTAGTTCATGGCGTGGTTTCCAGTTCATGGCGCATGGTTTCCAGTCCATGGCGTGGTTTCCAGTTCATGGCGTGGTTCTAGTTTTCCAGGGTAATGGTTTCCAGTTCATGGCGTGGTTTCCAGTTCATGGCGTGGTTTTCAGCTCATGGCGTGGTTTCCAGTTCATGGCGTGGTTTTCAGTCCATGGCGGTTTCAGTTCATGGCGTGGTTTCAGTGCATGGCGTGGTTTCCAGTTCATGGCGTGGTTTCCAGTTCATGGCGCGTGGTTTCCAGTTCATGGCGTATTTCCAGTTCATGCGTGGTTTCCAGTTCATGGCGTGGTTTCAGCACAAGGCATTTTGTTTCCAGTTCATGGCGTGGTTTCCAGTTAATGGCGTGGTTTCCAGTTCATGGCGTGGTTTCAGTTCATGGCGTGGTTTCCAGTTCATGGCGTGGTTTGCGCATGACGTGGTTTCAGTTCATGGCGTGGTTTCCAGTTCATGGCGTGGTTTCCAGTTCATGGCGTGGTTCTTAGTTCATGGCGTGGTTTCCAGTTCATGGCATGGTCGCAGTTCATGCATGTGGTTTCCAGTTCATGACATGGCTCAGTTCATGGCGTGGTTTCCAGTTCATGGCGTGGTTTCCAGTTCATGGCGTGGTTTCCAGTTCTGGCGGCGCGTGGTTTCAGTTCATGGCGTGGTTTCCAGTTCATGGCGGTTTCAGTTCATGGCGTGGTTTCCAGTTCATGGCGTGGTTTCCAGGGTTTGTGGCATGGTTTCCAGTTCATGGCGTGGTTTCCAGTTCATGGCGTGGTTTCAGTTCATGGCGTGGTTTCCAGTTGGCGGCGTGGTTTCAGTTCATGGCGGTTTCGTCCATGGCGTATTTTCAGTTCATGGCGTGGTTTCAGTTCATGGCGTGGTTTCCAGTTCATGGCGTGGTTTCCAGTTCATGGCGTGGTTTCCAGTTCATGGCGTGGTTCCAGTTCATGGCGGCTCTGTGTCCATGGCGTGGTTCCAGTTCATGGCGTGGTTTCAGTTCATGGCGTGGTTTCCGTTCATGCATGTGGTTTCCAGTTCATGGCGTGGTTTCAGTTCATGGCGTTTTCCAGTTCATGGCTGGTTTCCAGTTCATGGCGTGGTTTCAGTTCATGGCGTGGTTTCCAGTTCATGGCGTGGTTTCCAGTTCATGTATGTGGTTTCCAGTTCATGATGTGGTTTCAGTTCATGGCGTGGTTCCAGTTCATGGCGTGGTTTCAGTTCATGGCGTGGTTTCCAGTTCATGGCGTGGTTTCAGTTCATGGCGGTTTCCAGTTCATGGCGTGGTTTCCAGTTCATGGCGTGGTTTCAGTTCATGGTTTGGTCCAGTTCATGGCGTGGTTTCAGTTCATGGCGTGGTTTCCAGTTCATGGCGTGGTTTCAGTTCATGGCGTGGTTTAGTTCATGGCGTGGTTTCCAGTTCATGGCGTGGTCCAGTTCATGGCGTGGTTTCCAGTTCATGGCGTGGTTTCCAGTTCATGGCGTGGTTTCAGTTCATGGCGTGGTTTCCAGTTCATGGCGTGGTTTCCAGTTCATGGCGTGGTTTCCAGTTCATATGGTTTCCAGTTCATGCGTGGTTTCCAGTTCATGGCGTGGACAGTTCATGGCGTGGTTTCCAGTTCATGGCGTGGTTTCCAGTTCATGGCGTGGTTTCCAGTTCATGGCGTGGTTTCCAGTTCATGGCGTGGTTTCCAGTTCATGGCGTGGTTTCCAGTTCATGGCGTGGTTTCAGTTCATGGCGTGGTTTCCAGTTCATGGCGTGGTTTCCAGTTCATGGCGTGGTTTCCAGTTCATGGCGTGGTTTCCAGTTCATGGCATGGTTTCCAGTTCATGGCGTGGTTTCCAGTTCATGGCGTGGTTTCCAGTTCATGGCATGGTTTCCAGTTCATGGCGTGGTTTCCAGTTCATGGCATGGTTTTCATGGTTACGTGGTTTCTTGGCGTATTTCGTTCATTTCATGGTTTCCATTTATGGTCTTCTTCAGTGGCATAATTTCAGTTCCAGTTTCCATCACATCAGTTTCAGTGTTCATGTTTTGGAGTGGCGTCCAGTTCAGGCATGGTTTTCAGTTCATGTGGTGGATGAGTTCATGGCGGTAGTCATGGCAGTCAGGTGTTCCAGTTCAAATGGCAGTTTAGCATGGTTCATTAGTTCATGGCCCAGTTCCATGTTCATGGCATGGTTCGTGGTTTCCGGTTTCCAGTTCATGGCGTGGTTGCCCAACATGGTGGAGTTCATGCGGGTATCATCAGATGATCACTGAGACCATCTGTGCCGCTTTACATATATCATCTTCAAACACCTCCATAAATTAACACTCCAATTCTCCCGTCAACAATAAACTTTAAACAAAGAGGTTTTCTTGGTTTACAGTATTTAATGTCTAGAGTATTATTGTTCACTCTCAGCTCGGGCTTGCGAAGCGAGACAGAGATATACTGACTAGAAATGAAAGGGTCCTGGGATGCTGCTCACTGCTCAGTGTTCAGTGTCCAGATGGCTTCCCTTGTCACTCTACTGTGAATTACTTGGCAAATTGCTTTCTGCCAGAATTTACGACAAACTCGTGCAAACGCCCAAATCAGTTAAAGGAACATTTTGTCTGACTTAAACGCGTTTGTATAATCGTTGCTTGGAAGCAAACAACTATTTTCTTTTTATGTTGTAAGTTTATTTTCATCAAACACGTTTCGTGTTTAATTGATATTTGCAAGCTATAATGGTGATCAAATGGTTTATTTATAGCTAAACGCATTTAATGAAAGGTATGCATGTATTGAAAGGTAAAAAGTAAAGTTTGTCTTGTTTAACGAATACTATAAATACTATAACTTAGGACTATAAATCATCTCAACCCTCGACCTCGGCCTTTATCTTGTGTTACCTTATAGTCACTTAACAGATTTTTAGTGGGAACTGCGGGGTTCAAACCCGCGCCAGCGTAATGATGAGCTTCGAAGTCGCGTGCGATACCTATCCGCCACGCGTCCGCTACTGTATTTGCTATTTTCAGTCAACTCTGTATGTACATTATATCGTATTTTTGAGCTATACAAAGTACTTTATCTTACGACTTCCTATATAGTTGTATTGTGTCTGTATTAAATCGTATAATGAATATGAGTAATCGTGTTCGCCCAAATTGAAAAAATCCACAATATTAGCTTCCAGCCAATTTGAAATTTGCCAGAGAGGGCAAAAGTGCTCATTTAGTTAAAAATATTTTGAGTTTATTGTAAAGTTACAAACATATATCCTAGACAGTAAAATCCCAGGATTCTTGTTATTTTAGATTGTTGCCCTAGGTCGAAGTGAAATGTAATGTTTCATGTGTGTTTTAGTTATCCATTGTTTCAAATAATACTTTAACCCTGTTTACCGTACTTATAAAATGACATCTTTAATACTGAAAACATAAAAAACAGCCAAGAGGTAAAAAACAAGATAATGAGTATGTAGGAAGAATAAATTAGTCGGTTAAAAATAAGAGGAATCTGTCCACAAATCTAATTACAAGGGTCCGGTATTGGATGAGCGCTGTTAAATGCGAGCTTGTGTGTGGGTTGGGGATGAAGGAGGGTTGGGGTGAGGAAGGGGACCTGTTGCTGGCCGTAATTCAAAAACTGTGACCTCTACGCCCACAAATTGCGTCATTTGTTCCGAATAAAATGAAGCTTTCGATTGTATTGCGATTTTCACAACTAGGTTGGGTTTTATTGCTTGAAATTTAAACGTCGATGCTTCAAATCCAGAGTTTATTGTAGTTTGTAAACCTGTATATTTTAATTTAATTTAGACGTATTAAGTTTTGATGCGGATGTTTGTATACTCGTACGTTATTTTTGGAAAAGCTTATTTTTTTGGAAAATGATATATTTATGCTATCAGCATGGTAAGACCCAGACCTCGAACCATGAAATGAGCACCGATCCTGACCCCCAGAACACCTTTTGAGAAAATATGTTCAACACTGTATACACATGTGTGATATAAAACCATAAAATAAATAGTAATTTTAACTTTAACCATCAATAAACCGAAATTTACAAAATCCTTCTAGCCGTTTCAAAGGTTATATTTGTTTTTATTATTCGGACTATTTATTTATTTATTTTACTTGTTATATAATTCACATTTTTTATTGTTCTTTCCATATCATTTTTATAAATATATTAGGGCCTAAGTGGTTTTGTACTTGCCTACACGTTGGTTTTTGCAATAAAAGTTACTTATTACTGATTACTGAATGGCGAACAAAAAACTATTTTCGCTATAACAACGTTCAGTAATAAGTAGTCCGATTTCAATGAAATTTGAAAAGTGTGTAATTTTATGGTATGTAGCAAAGCCTATGTGGCAATAAAATACCACGTAAGTCTAATAACCGAGTCTGTGAGTGAAGCCAACTAGTTAGTAAATTAAAGTAAGAAACTTCAAAAGAAAATTCGCTTCATTGATGCCAGTAAAAGTTCTAATTTTTCTGAGTACCTTTTGTGATTGAAACAACTTAAATTAACTCCAAGATATATAATGGAAAATTAGGTCTTTGACCAATCGTAGTAATGATTAACATGATACTAATCAACACTAATTTCTGTGTTTATAAAACTTTAAGGACAGACAAACGCTTGGCATAGTATCTATCGCTAGTGGGAACTAGCATGTGAAATCCTATCCAACACTGCATGTTTAGGCAGCTTATCGGTTTATTAATCGGCTTAAACCAAGGTACTGTACTACTGTAGATTTCGATGAGATCTGCTAGTTTAATAAATAAATAAATTCTTTATTTTTCTTTGTACATGGTGAATTACAATCGTGTACACTATACATAAATAAACATTGGTTGTAACATAAATAAACACAATTCTCATCCGTTACAGTGATACAGTACTCAGTGCAGGTTACAAAGTACAAGAAAAAATAGAGCCCCTAGGACAATTTTGTCCTAGGGGCTCTATTTTGGGGGTTCCATCATAATAATATTAAACAAATGTAAAGAAAGAGCTCAGGAGCATACAAATAAACTAATGATATCCTAAAATTTACTTAAATATATACAATGGAAATGTGCTGTGTTCATTTTATTGAGCAAGTCAACTCAAAGAGTATAACAACTTTTAAAAACACAAGCGATATACCCAGCACAATAAAAATAATAAACTCTATTTTAAATAAAGAACAGAATTTAGCTCACCGCCCCGGACCAAGGTACCCAAGCGTTCCTGGGCTGGACGCCAACACAGGCGTTGCCTTCAAAAAATATAAAAGGCAGCCGGCTTTACGTTTGAAAATGTTATACCGTTTATGAAACCGATAACATTGTCAGGTAGTTATTTTGGATGTTTCGTGTTGTCTAAAGAGCAGTTTTCTTTTTCAAACTCTTTCGATTAAAAGCGTTAGCAACACAAGTCCGTGAAATTTGTCTCTGCACCATTGGAGCACAGTAAAAGCTTTTAGCTATCGTTTGGTTAACAATAGTTGTGAAACTAGTTACATTTTTGAATGACGAGTTTTGGGAATTCCGTTACTTGTTAAGAACCGTGTAAATGATGTGTTAAATCACAAGTTGAAGCTGCATTGTTTCAAGTGCCAATGCTAATGTTAGCTGAGACCGACTTTCTCAATCCAAATATTGACCTTCTCAAGAGCTTTCAGCTTAATTGTACTTGATCAAACCTTCAAATCTTCTGTGAAATCAACGGTAAACTTTGTCGTTCACAAATAACAACTAGTTGTGACGTCGGTTTCACTTAATTCCAAGACAAATCAGTAACTCAAGAAAAGTTTCGAAAAGATCATAAGGATTCAAATTATCTGCCTCATTGATTTTTCTCTTTGATGTAAGTATTGTTAATTATGGCTCCGTTTAAATGGTTTAACGTTGAAATGTTCAATCGATGTGAATCGGTTTTGAGTGCATGACAACATTAAAAATAGACAAATTATGTTCAACTGTCGGTACCTGTTTTAACTCGACAGCTCAGCACTTCGTATGTATGTCCACCATTTTGTTTGCTACTTAAATTCAAGCTCGTTTTAAGACTAATTCTCTTAAAATTTGGGATAAAAGCACCTTAACGTAGTCCCACTAAATATGAAAATGTAAAATAACATTTTTACTTTATTATTCATCCAGGAATAAATATATTTTTATTTACAGTTAGTTTTTCAAAATTACTTTCTAATTAAATATTTATGTTTAAGTTTGTTGTTAATAATTATTCTCTTTTTCCACTCGATCTAGTTGAAAACTTTGCAATATTAAACATTTATATCCATCTCCTGTTTTTATTTATTCTTGTTATTTTTATTGACGAGTTTTGGGAATTCCGTTACTTGTTAAGAACCGTGTAAATGATGTGTTAAATCACAAGTTGAAGCTGCATTGTTTCAAGTGCCAATGCTAATGTTAGCTGAGACCGACTTTCTCAATCCAAATATTGACCTTCTCAAGAGCTTTCAGCTTAATTGTACTTGATCAAACCTTCAAATCTTCTGTGAAATCAACGGTAAACTTTGTCGTTCACAAATAACAACTAGTTGTGACGTCGGTTTCACTTAATTCCAAGACAAATCAGTAACTCAAGAAAAGTTTCGAAAAGATCATAAGGATTCAAATTATCTGCCTCATTGATTTTTTCTTTGATGTAAGTATTGTTAATTATGGCTCCGTTTAAATGGTTTAACGTTGAAATGTTCAATCGATGTGAATCGGTTTTGAGTGCATGACAACATTAAAAATAGACAAATTATGTTTGTCGGTACCTGTTTTAACTCGACAGCTCAGCACTTCTGTATGTATGTCCACCATTTTGTTTGCTACTTAAATTCAAGCTCGTTTTAAGACTAATTCTCTTAAAATTTGGGATAAAAGCACCTTAACGTAGTCCCACTAAATATGAAAATGTAAAATAACATTTTTACTTTATTTTTGTCATCCAGGAATAAATATATTTTTATTTACAGTTAGTTTTTCAAAATTACTTTCTAATTAAATATTTATGTTTAAGTTTGTTGTTAATAATTATTCTCTTTTTCCACTCAATCTAATTGAAAACTTTGCAATATTAAACATTTATATCCATCTCCTGTTTTTATTTATTCTTGTTATTTTTATTGATTAGTACTGGAAAGAAACTATTTTACTCGTACAATACGTAAATAAAACTGTATTCCAAGCGTTGTCTTGAGGGACTACAACTGAGATGTGTTATGAAGAAACCGGTGAACTTTTGGAAGTAAACTTTGTCCACAAACAACTTCGAAACTTTCCACAACTCGTTTGTCAACGTATAAAATATCCTCGTACTTTTGTGTGGCTAGAGTGACATTTTGCAGCCAGATAGGCGATTGTTATTATTGCAGTTTTGTATTTTATGCGTGTTCTTTGTAAATGACAGTGTCGTAAAATAATTCAAACAATATCTTAGCTAAGCGCTATTACTCCTGTACAGGACGTTTTTGAAGCGCTGCAAAATTCTGGCTGTGATGAGGAATCTAGATAAGCCTACAAATGTTAGTCTCATTACGAACATAAGTACAAACATGTTACAAACATACTGCTAATGGTGAACTCGTTAACTCTATACACAAATTATCCAAATTTCCAGCAAGATATTTTATGTAGTGGTTCTTCTTCAAAAGACCAATGAAAAAATTCGTGACAAATTTGAAATTACTATATGGGGTTTTAAACTGATGTGGGGGTTTAATATATAGTATAATAACAACTATTATTTATTGTAAAATAAATTAGAGCTTCTGCATCAATCTTTTATTATTCCTCCAGACTTATCAAGGTTTTTTATACTAAGACCTTTTTTATGTTAAACTTATATCCTAACAAGGTATTTCAAAGTGAAAACTTGAAAGAATGTTTAAGAGTGTAACTTTTATACCACTTAAAGACCCGAGCTCCCTAATTTCAAACTCTGTAATACGTACTTTTGTTCCCCCCAACATTAATGATGTAACGCCAATAAAGAACGGAACGTAAGACAAAACACACTATGAATGAAGAAGTGGAGACGATAACCGAGCACATAACGACTGCAGTTGTGAGGAGCAATATTCATGGCATCATACCTGCTCCCTGCACTCCTCTCCCCTTCCCTTGCCTACTTCACTACTTGTAGTGTCTCTTATGGTTGTATAGAGGTAGTAGATAAACCCGTCAATTTTTAAATCAAGACAACAGTAACAACTCACAATTTTCAATCTTAAAACTTTAAAGAAAATTGATTATTTGGTGTGAGACGTCTTGTCTGTGTTCCTGCATTACATAAGATTAGTTAGCATTAATCTAACTAACACTGGCCCTCCCAAGACGTTTAGTATATGTATATATTTTTATATAAGTTAATGTAAGATTAATTTGTGTTAGTTTTAATAGTTTACAAAATAAACTTGTTCTCTGTCTCGAATACCAAAGGAAACGTGAACTATGAACGGTCAAAACAACGAACACGTCAAAACATCGAAATACTTATGATACTCATTTTATCTTCAAATGATTTTAGTAATAAATTAGCTATTTAGCGTGTATTCAAAATAATATGTATAATAAGCCATTTGACATAGTATTTAAATTCTGTTTGTATGTATATTTTCAGCTCGTATTGATTTAAAGTCGCTATTGACAGTATCATGTTTCGGGTAAACATTCAGATTAAAGTACTTCTTTAAAGTTGTAGCCACAAATAGGTGGGCCGGATGGTGTAGGGGTCAGCATAATCCCCCGGCTATTGAGATACCCGGGTTTGAGTCCCGGTTCGGTCCACACATTTTGTCTTCACATGTTATACGTAATAAATTGGCTATGTAGCGTTTATACAAATTAGGCTAAGATCTATAATACATCATAATAATTATTTTGAAATAATAAATTTTGATAGTGTCACAGCCAATGAGAACATAGACAGTTGCCACGGTTGGCAGCTATCCTGTCACATTATACCAGCGAGTATAGCTCAGTTTCAGCCAAAAAATGACTGAATATGATACTTAACAGCAAGACCGAAATATTTCACACCAATTATTACGATGTTTTAGCTCGGTGTGAACCGAAAGAACTAGATTACGAGTAATAGACATCACTCTGTTTCCAAAACAACATACAACATTAGTATGGTCACATTTGTGAACGGTACCTGAGCTTTACGTGATATTGTGGTACTAACTACTTACAGAAATATTCCACAACATTAGAAAAAGCTCTTCACACTAAAACAGCGTACTCGTACTTTGCATTCAAGTACGGTAACTTATTTATTAAAAAACCAGGAATACACTTGTTTTTAAGAAAAGGTCCTTTTCGATGATTGTGGGAGTCAGAGTTGTCAAGTAATGTGATCATTACATTTTTTATACCGTCAATGGGAAATAAACGGAAATAAATCTCGTTAAAAATAAACTTGTCTTTCTAAAGTTGTACACTGACAGATCTGCGGAGGCGAAACAGTTTCCCGGTAGGGAAGTGTAGATGTATCACGGTAAGATGAAAACGCTGTCAACAAGAGTTAGTAAACAAACAGAACTTTATCTGACAAACTTCTACACAAACTTTGCTTTGCGATCTATACTGTATACGACACATTTCTCGCAAACAGGTAAACACACTTATGTTAGCGAGCTTGTAGTGAATGTTTAATTGCATGTATAATAATATTTGTATTAACATTGATTATACAGGGTTGGAGATAATCCGGAATAAGCTGAAACATATTTTATCTGATCCAAATGTTAGGTTCTGTATGGTCTGTTTTCGACTGCTACGTTGTTATGGAATCAGCGTACTACATCTTTTGGTTTAAGGAAGATAAGGTCCTCCAAAACGCCTCAACTCACCATGTCGCATCAAAATTTAGCTAATTTTACGGGGGAGAACCCCGGACCCCTTTTCACAAGGGGTACTCCATACCCCCAGGCCCTCACACTCGATAACCCCATGCTTTTCATGCTTAAAATTTACCCTGTGCACCTGAACTCCACTCCCCCTATTTCTAAATACTGTCTTCGCTACTGGTTAGGGGCAAAAGCACTGAAAGAGGCATTAAGTGTGGAAGCTGTCTAAATTTTATAACAAACAACTTTATTGCAAAACAAAAGTTGTACAAAAGGCAAAGTTTATCTTTAGACTTTAGAGCCCTCTTTACTAATGGTTTATGGTCGTCTCTTCAAAGAGTACTGCTCTAGGACAAAGTCAAATTCACAGTCATGATACTGTAACATATTGTATCCGTAGTGAAGCACGGGTAAACAGCTAGTTATTGTATCAAATCAAAAAAACTACACATTGGAGTGGTTGCTGGAGTTGTTCGGTTTTGATTTAACTATCGGATTTTGTATTATAGTGTAAACTTATTTTGACACAAGACCATGGGCAACATTAAATATAGCACGAACGCGCCTCGGTTGAAAAATCGAACTCGCATCAAAGGTTCAATTTTAGAACTGATAGTGGTGAAGTATTCAACTATTGTTCGTAATTTCGTTGTGATTAAAAGCAAAGTTGTATAGTTTATTAAGGAAATATTTAACAGTACGTTAAACTTTGAAAGCTAAAATGAACAGTTAGCCTCCTACTGGTGGTGAACTGGTTACTACAGTACCTCTAACCTATAATTAAATAAACCCCAAAAATATCTTATCTAAGTTACCCAATTCCTTCTCTAGTTTTGTAATACCCTGTTGTGATTAGGATTTCAAACCATTTTATTTATTGTGTGTTTTTTTGTTGCTTGAGTTGAATATCAATATTGTATAGAAGTATAAGCTTTTTAAAGATCTCCTTAAGAGATAAACACGCGGGAGTTTCTGGAACTCAGCCAAACTATCTTGTTGCTTCAACTGGATTGCAGAATGCTGCTTCGTTTTGTACTTTTATCCATGTACAAGTTTATACTTTTCTGGATTTGATGAAACTCTTAGACTACAGGGTTATTCAAAAAGATTGTCTTATTTTCAAACAACTCTCATTCGTTCATTATTACTTAGATATATATAGATTAAATATTAGTAAAAAGAGCACTTTTCAAAGTTTGTCTTCCTTGGTACACTTCTATAAATGCTCAACATGTCCTCCCGTGACTGCTCGGCAAAAATCTAGCCGATAATCAAACTCTTTTTCCCGTAGATCACGAAGTTAATATTGATTTATGGAATTTACTGCAGCTCTGATACGGTTCCGCAGGTCATCTAGATGTTTTGTCAGAGTGGGTACGTAAACCTTCACCCTTACATAGTCCCACAAAGGAAATTCACGAGGAAATCACAAATCTTCGAAGAAACTCTCGCTGAACTGAACTGACTGGCTTTTTGGAAATTCAAGAACGCAAAATATCTTGTGTTGAATGCGCAGCCATCTTGTTGGCAATTAAAAGAGGAAATTACTTCTTAGTATATGTAAACAAAATTTTGAAACTTCTTCTTTTCAACCGTATGTAGATTATTCATGAAGCACTCATACTATAAAAGTTACAGAAGAATGAAAGTAGAACATTATTTTTAAATAATTCTGTTTGTATATTGTTACATAAATTAATAGTTTACCGCGGAAACATATGGACATAAAATTCAATATATCTCGTTGCTACTCGTGACTTTGCCCTTTTTATGAACATGTATGTATATTGTTTGTCAACGCAAATGTGTTTTGTAAATTTATTATTAAATTATTAGTGTTGTGAGTGAAATGATACATTCTACTCGTACTGTTATAGGCCTCGATTTCACATTGGGGCTTAGGATTAATGTTGAATACACGTTTAGTAGATAAGAAATAGATAAGTCAAGCATAAGCCGGTCTTAGTTAAGTGCAGATAAATTTCAACGGGTTATTGTGCATTGAAATCCCAAATCTTTAAAACCGTACGACCAAGAGAAAATAATGAGTTTAGCACCACTTTGTCAAGGAACACTTCCTACAAAATATATTTTAATTAATCGCGCATTTGCAACTATTTACACTGTAAAACGTGTTTTATACACAATTTAAAACAATACCTTATGGGCTGAGGATGTTTTTGCTTCAAACCTTTTAATATGAAATGGAATGCGAAACCTGACAACATTTTTTCCATTGATATACTTTTCTTTTAATATATGTTAATGACTCAGGTAAAGTAAAAACGGAGTTTCAAACCTGGCAATTAATGATTTTAAACTCCTTATGTATTAAAAGATGCCTGATTATCTAAAATTGAAACAAATATAGTTCTAATTCAAAGAGTAGGTTGGTTTAAATGGTTCAATCATGTGTAAGAATGTTAAATCATACCAATTTTAAACTCTATACTATGCTGAGCAGCATGCTAAGCAACGCGGCATTCGCGATTTTCGCTAAAGCGGTGACCAGTAGTTCTGTAATAAATTAGATTTTTAAATATGTTGGTCAGTGTTTACAAACTAAATAGTAGTTCAAATTTCTGGATTTACAAGATGTGTTAGACATTATTGGTTTATGTAATTAGACTTTAATGCGCGTTAGAAAACTGAAGATAATCTGTTCGAAACTCAATCAACCGTGAAGTGAAGTGAAGAAGCTCCTCAAGTGATTTTGCTCAGGAGTGAGTTGTGTTTAGCCTCCACCCAACTTCTTTGATTACTTTGTTAACTTTTTATTGGAAGGAAACCCGTGTCCGGAACTTTAGTCTTTTCTTTTTCTTCGCTCAATAGAGAGGTTTTTTGTAAAACTACTCGTAGTATTTCATTGCAGTTATCTTTTCAGTACAGCAACTCTCTAGGAAGTGGTTCTAGCTTTATAGTTTTTTTAACGAGATTAAAGTTGTTACCTCTATACAATTGGATCCTCGATCGTACGGTTGTTAAACCGTACACAACGTTAATAGAATTTAATGATGATGATATCAAAATTTCATAATTTTGCAACAGTTCGCAAGCTAGTTTGCCCTCAGTAAGTTATTTAAGAGGTGGCCGAATAGAACGGCTGCTTGACCAACCGTGACTACCGCTTATAACATTGGGTAAAACAAACGTTGTTTAAATCAAGTAAACTTTCTTAAGTGTGAAATCTTGTTCTCTAGAAGCATGGATCTATTGACGCTGCTGCGTATAAAAACTAAAACCTTTACTTTCGCTGTTAAATAAATTTTGTATTTCTGAACCAAACTCAGTTTTTTGTAAAAACATAGTACTTGAATTCAGCTATTAAAATTATATTTTCTAACCAAGCTTAATTTTAACGTTTTTATATGCAGTAGCACTAGTGAATTTGTGTTTCTAGAGTAAAACTGTCTACGTTTTAGTTCATTAACCTACCTAAAACATCGTTTGCAAACTTTCCCATGCTAAATTCCCTATCTCATTAAACACCGCTCAAGCTCTATCCGGCCGCCTTTAATTTTTAGAGAATGTTTAATCAACAAGGTTTAAATGTATTTCAAGTGTGTTTGCTTCATGTGTGTAATTTTCTTAATTAACTAGTTTTGATCGCTACTATTTGCAAGATGATTTAGTTTATGACACTGTTTAGTTACTTATCGTTGTTACTGTACTTCGCTCACGTCACCTTTTGCGGATGAATAAAGGTCAAACCAGCATTAAACTATTGTTCCTAAACAAGAAACAAATGTAAGATGTTACTATTACTACGTGTATGATACATTACATGTCCTAGGTTCATACATTCGCCAGTACTGATTGTTAGATTAGAAAATCTTTCAAATAGGTTTTCAAGCTGTATTTTTGCTATGTAATTTAGCAATCGATTACAAACTTTATCCTAGTTTGAGAGAGTAATCTTTCAAATATTTGAAGTCTTTGGTATTCAGTTCTATATTGGAATTTATTTCTTGTAAAATGTTGGTGAATGTCGTTCCTCCTTACCTTTTATATTTGTTAAAAAAATAAATACAGGACAGTGTCTGAATTTTAAACATCTATCAATACAAAGTCTTAATACCTTAATTTAGACATGGTTCTTAGAGTAAATAGACATTCATTTCACTCACGCTGTCGCTTTAACCGCGTCAACCTCGCAATTTAAGGCTATTGGCTTCGCTGATAATATTTTCTAATGGATCTAAATACACTCTACAAGACGTAAATGATAACCTTTGCTCATAGTACGGTACGGGGCCGTCCGCGCTTCGCTCAAGGAGAGCTAGAAGATCTCAACCGCTTCAATCCCTTGAACTCACAGTAACGCTTTAGCTTTATTATCAATTTTAACTCTTTTCAATCAGTGTATGCAATTATTGTTAGAAACAAAAATTTCAGTTCTGAAATCCAGAATGACTTTGGTAAACAAACTGTCCGTGTAATACAGATAACAATATAAAATTTGCAAGGATTTAATGTTACTTAAATATCTTTTAATCTGTTGAAAGTAACCTGCAGGATCAACTCTCCAAGTTGAACTCGGTTCTCGGGAAGTCACGTTCTTAGAAGTTAGTGATCAGTTTCCCGGACCCGGGGCTTTTCTGTATTTGTTTTCTTAAAGAAAACGTGCAGAGTTTCTCTTTGCACCTCTATTAAACTTTATAAAACCCTAATAACTTATTTGAGTAAATGTTGAATATGTAATTGTGTCATTTGGACTTATCTACAAGCGCCAAGCATAGCCGATATATTAAAAGTTGTATGACAGAAACCGTTACAAAACATTGTCATTTTCATCAAGTAATGTATAGCTTCAATGTGCATTATAATGGGTATTTTGAAAGTGAGTATTTTGTAAGTTAGCAAGTAAATTAAAACATTTTATTTTCAAAGAGAAAATACAGTTTTAACTTAATTCTTACCAGGACAATATTGTCTTTGTTAACTAATAAGACGGATTGTATTGTTTTATTTTCCATATTTTTGGGGTCCCCTTCCTAGATATACAAGACGTGACTAACCTACTTATTGTAAAAGTCAGGCGCACTAAATGCAACTAATTCTGGTAAAAGGTTGTAGAAATGCTATAATGAAGAAGCAGTTAATTTGCCCATGAATTCGTAATGGCTAACACACAATTATTTAATAATCCTACCTTCAACTTCAGTTGACAACAAGAGGAATTAAGTGGCTTGTTTGTTTGACTGGTGTGTCTGTCTTGGCTTCTGCTCACTATGTTGCCCTCTGACAACGACGTGTACCTTGTACTGAACCCTGTATACTATCTCTCATGTGTGGTCGGAGTGTCAACATTCTCCATTCACACTTTCCACTTCAAGCCTCTCTCTCTCCTCTACACCCTGCTGCTCTCCATCCCTCTGGGGTACAACGTGTGGCTCATGTGTTCCTGGATCTCAGGCCCCACCGAGGTCCCCAAGACTGCTCTCTTCTTCATCCTCATGAACGATCGTTCATCTACAGCATGGCTGTGGTTTCTTGGTCGATGATGATCCTTCACTACAAAGGTTTCACTGATACTTACAAGGAGGTGTTGGACATATCGGCAAATATCACGCGCCTTGTGCATCTTTGTCGATGAAGAAGCTCAGGCTGACTCAGACGGTTTACTTGGTTATGTTGATGATACTTCTGATGCTGAAGTACTCCATGGACTACAGTGTGGATTCTGGGGATAGTCACTGGTTTGGGTTTTACTTGGCTGATGCCACCAATAACATAGTTATTGTCCAGTTCACAACTTTTCTGTGGATACTGAAAGAGTTTTACCACTCTCTGAACACGCAAATGCGGATTTACTTGTCGCACAGTACAACAGGAGAAGGGTTTGCCTTTTCACAAAAAGTAGCTTTCCATACACCAATTAAAACTATTCACAACCCAACCAATAACGTACTACATGCGGATGTTTTTGGACAGTTTCGTTCGGTTAAAGATATGAGAAGAGTTATTAACTCCATATATTTATTGAGCCAACTTTTGAATGGTATTTACTCACTACAGCTGTTATTGAATATGGCAAACTTTATTATTGAAATAACAGTGTCACTGTACATTCTCTACTACAACGGAGTTTACAAAGTTACAGATGAAGACCTCGGAAACTCTGAGTTCTGGATCTACATAGTGTCGCAGATATTGGTCGTCCTGTCAGACTCTTTCCAGATAGTCACTCTGATCAATGCCAGTGAAGACGTTACGGATGAGGTCAGGTATTACTGTGATACTCTTTGGTAAATTAATATTACTTACCCTACCTATGTATAATACTTGACCATAACTAGTTCTTTATACAAGTTAGGCAGCAGTTTACGACATACTTTGAAGTTTCTTTGAAATTTGAAGAATTCGGCGGTTATTTATTTTATTAGAGGAACCTGTTGTGTGATTGGAAGTCTTTGGACTTTGGAAGTCTTTACCGGGGAAAATACAATTAATTAAGTGTTGAATAAAACTTAATTTGAAAATGTGTACACTTAATTTGGAAATGCTATACAGTAGTTCTCTTTCTTTCACAGACTTACTCTGTAAGCTATAATTCAAATTATACTATCCATTAAATCTAATCTGTTTATATAATTTTCAATTAAAAAGTTGCCTTTGATTAAATGTAAATTTTTTTGGTTATTATGAGGGTAACTGTTTTAAGTGTTTTTAATATAATAAAAATAACAACATATGCATACAAAGCCATAGAAAAAATAGTTTTAATACCAAAAACAAAAAAGATATTCTACATGCTAAGTTGCAGTCTATAATTGGTATTAAGAAAATAATTACAGTCAGTGTTTGTATAAATTAATTGTAGATTTTAAAAGTATTTTTATCAATGAGTACTTTTAATAGAAGTGTGTCACTGTGCTTAATTGACTATTAATTTAAATTGAATATTGTTACAATACAATTGGAAATTGGAGAGGAATTGTTCTTGGTATTGATCATTTAAGAGGTACGCCTAATATTAAAATGATCATTTATGTTTCATGAAAGGTCATACTCATTATTTATACAGTCCTTTTCAAGCGTTTAATTTCACACAATAACTAAATGGCATTTTCATAAACCTTCAGTTCTCTAAAGGTTGATAATTACTAGCTTAATTAATTAACTATCATTAAAACCAAGTTAATTTAGCCTGAGAATGACTTAGTTAATTGCATGTAAGACTGTCATTATTTGCCAAAACTGATTGAGAGTAGTCAAACTCTAAACCACAATGAAGCTGTTGTGTGTTTTCAAACCAGTCCTGTACCTTGGCTTTGTTCTAGGACTTGTTCCTTATTCTCTGAAGAAGAGGTGCTTGTTTATTCCTGCTTCCTTGTATACTCTAACACTTATTCTCCTGATTTGGCACTCATGTGTGCAACTTCTTCACTTGCTATTCTCTGAGAATGCTGACAGCCTGTTCCGATACGGATATCTTTTACCGTTGCAAATCTCCTTGAACTCTTTGATAGCTCTTACTAGCTTGATATCGGTCTTATACAGGCACCACCAGTGGATAGCATTGTTTGACGAGTTCAACTACGTCGAGAGTTTCGCTCAAACTTTTCAAATAAAGACAGGTTTCAAGACTGTGTTGGGGATCCAAACATTCGGCATTGTTTGCCTCCTGGGCTCCGTAGTGACGGACTATTACTTGTTCTACTTCAGAGGGTTTCAGCTGAACTTGATAGTGACTTGTGGCCAGCTGTTTTCGAAAGCGGTCCAAGTCCTTCTTCTTGTTGAGTTCCTGACTCACACCACAGTGTTGAAAGCTAACTTTGACGTAGCCAACGGGAAGCTCGACGAGTTGCTACATTTCCACAAGCCGGATGGAACAGATGCCAAGACGGTAGCAGCAGTGTGTAGCTTCCACGGGACCCTTAGCTCTCTCAGTCGCCAAGTAAACCTGACATTCAGTGTTCAACTCCTGGTGTCCATCTGCAAGTCAATCATCTTGATAACTGTCATCTTGTACACCGTCTCACTCACTGTTCTCGGCAAGAATCAAGTATCTGACATGACAACGTACCTGGCGGTCATGATCCCTTCGCTGGTCTATAACCTCTTAGAACTTCTCGTCTTGGTTTTTACTTGCTCTTCGGTTTGTGGTCAGGTAATGGTCTATTAACTAGAATAAAACTCAAAGAGAAATTGAATGGCCCTTATAAATTGTATACAAATGTTAATATAGTACAAAGTAATAAACCTTAATTTCTTTCTCTAAATTAATTTAAGGTGTAAAAGTAGTGTATTTTTTTACAATTACAAAATACATTAAGCAGATTCAAGGCGGTTTGATATTGCGTGGGACTCCGGAGCTCATCACTTTGGTGGAGCGTAGTCCTAACTTCGCCCTGTTAAATAAGACAAACTTTACGTTTTTTATCTTTTTACAAACCAAAGCAGAGCTATTTCCTTAGTGTAAAACCTAAAATATGTGTAAACTATAGCTTTAACCAGAGTAAAATTAATTTTAAAACAACTGAAGAAAAACAAGAGTGTATATACAAACCATTCTAGTGTAAAAGACATCACCATTATTTGGCTACTAAATTAGGATCTGCAATAAAGTTACTAATAACATCCTTAACATTGAAACAAAAGTATGTAAATAAATCTGTTCTTTAACTTTTTATCTACCAGCCCATTCAAACTTGATTTCAACTAAAGTGTTTGATTTGTCTTCTATGCTGTGTTGAAGGCCAGCTACACGGCTGTGCTGGTTCACAAGTTGATGAATAAAGATGTCCCAGCTGGAACCAGAGAGGAGGTATGTTGTGCTTGGCATAACCTAAATTATGCATTTCAACATTTGACTTAGACACATACTCTACAACTTATAACAAAACAAGTACCATACATTCACCCAATAACTAGTAAGAACTGCACATTTCCAAGACAAGTTCAAAGGTTTAAATTCATTTTAAAATGGAGATATAGAAAAAGATACTGGGTAATAAAAAAAGTTATATTTCTTTTATAATCAATTTGTGAAAAGTATGTTCAAGTTGACAATAAAAAATTACATACATTTATTAGGTTAAATAAATGTTGCTAGCTGAGAACTTGACAATAAAAATTCTTTAACTCACACTTAAGTTTTAAAATTTTGAATTTGTCTGATGTTTTTTGGTAATTTGTTAAACACTTTTTTACCAGAATTTATCGGCAATTTATTGAACATTTCCAAACGGTGGCTATTAAAATTTAAAATGTTTGCACTACGGGTATCATAAGAGTGACTTGACTCTACCAATACTTGTGACTTGTCATTGCATGTACTTTGTTATATAAAAATAAGGATAGATTTGATATTTACATAGGATGTATCTGGTCTGAACATTTATTATAGATTAATTTAAAAGTTGGTTTTTAAATATAAGAGGCCGACGGATAAAGTGGCCATGAGGCCCACTCTGGGCACCACTTATAACATGGATTAAAACTGCAAATGACATGTTCAACTGGTTAACGTACTTAAATAAAAAATTTGTTTCAATAGAGACATTAAACTATTTAAGCTGCTGCATACGAACTCTAAAAGTTGTACTATCGTCAAACAATAAAATATCATTAATAAGTATGTTTATTAAAACTTGATTTTCCCTTAAGAACATAGAAATCGAATAATCATGATAACTATTTCTTCAGCAAGGAAGTTTTACGTTTTTGCTTTTTATGCTGTAGCATTAATGGCTCTATGCTTGTATTGAAACACTTTCCTTTTTGGTTCGTAATCTACTTTATACATCATTGACAAATTTTCCCATGTTAAATTCCCTACCCCAGATAGAGGCCCCTCAGGCTGTATCCGGCAGCCTCTTAATTTACAATATTTCATTAACTTGGATGTTACAGCTGCAGCTTTTCTCAACTCAACTTCTTCATCAGACAGTCTACTTTTCTGTTTGTGGTTTCTTTAACCTAGACTTTACTTTGCTGAATGGGGTAAGTGTTTTAATGAAATAATTATAATATCAGTAAGCAACTATTTTAACTCAAGGAAGTAGTGTTCGGTCAATTCCGATTCCTGGTGTAAGGAATCAGTATTGGGAATCGGTCAGTAAAGTCGATTCCGATACAGCAGAATCAAGAATTGGTTTTGGAATCAGGCATCCAGGATCGAGAATTGGTTTTAGAATCCAGGATCAGGAATGGTTTTTGAAATTTGGAATCGATTCCGAAACCACAACTGCTTGGTTGAGGGTTGCTAGTTTGACCCTGCGCGGGTATAAAGTGAGGGAAGGAGCTAGCCAGAGGGTGGTTGTTTTAATCAGATCGTGACATGTGTGCGTGTGTTTTGTATTGTTAAGAGTTGAGTAATAAATTTTATTTATATTTTTTAAACTGGTGAAACCCGTCACCTATAGATTTGTTGAATATTAATCGGCCACACATTCTTTACATAGTGCAGTGGCATAATTTTCAATACAAATAAAGGTAGAAATACACACAGAGTAGTAAGCTACAACCGATTTCCTGCAATTGAGAATCGGCTGGTAAAGTCGATTCCGATACCAATTCCTTCCGAGGGTCCTCAGTATCGGGAATTGAAGAACGGAACTGGTAATCAACCCGGATTGAGAGTTCAGAATTGAATCGATATACTGGTATTGGAATCGAGAATCGATATACTGGTATCGGAATTGAGAATCGAAAATATTAGGAATTGAATCATTACCACAAACACATGTGGGTTTCAATTTCTAGAATCAAAATTGAGAATCAATAACCTGGTATCGGAATCGAGAATTGAAAAAAATAGGAATTGACCCAACACTACAAAGAAGCTGTCAGCACTATTTAGGTCTAAGAAGACTCAGTAATGCTAGGACCTGTTTTCTTTATTTTGAGGAATTTAAACCCCCTTAATCCCTTATGTCACTTTGCTACTTACAGTATGTCATAATACGCTTGCTGTCAAAGAGTTATAGATTTGACTTTGTTCAAGTAAGATTTTTACTCTTCAATAAATTGTTCAAGATATAATAAAATGATTGGTTTCTTTATTTAAGTACTGGTTTTGATTTTAGGTGATTGCTTCAGTTGCTACATATCTGGTCATTCTAATTCAGTTCCAAATGTAATAAAAACAACATACCTGAACGGTGAGTTTTGACCACAAAAAGGTACTTAACAATAACAGCTTCTATTAATAAAATTACCAGCCATACTAAATACCTAAGTAATTCGGTACCTAAGTAATAAACGCTGTCGTATAAATAAATAATAATAAAATAATATTAAATAAAAAAGAGTTTCAAAATTCACATTTGTTTTATTAACCTCAATGTGTATGTACAAAATTCACAATTAAATAATTACACAAATAAAATCTAGGAACTTTTATCTTAAAATTATCTGTCTTTTTATATGGCTGTTTCTTCTTTTAAATTCTTGATTTCAATAATAAAATAAACCAAGAAGTTGTAAAAAATAGAACCATCTGTCCTAACGTGTCTATGATGCCCCAATGTGTCTATCTATGTCTTCACTCTCCTCAGTTTAGTTTGTGAGTTACAGAGTTATACGTAAACAGCTTGAAACAATTCCTGCACATTTACCAGTTTTTCCCAACATTTCCAAAGTCATAGTTACGCCCGTTATTTACCCGTTTATCTTCCGATTGTTTTATTCAACCAATTTACATTTTTAGTGCCGTTTTACTGCCACAAAAAGATAGTTGTGTAGAAGTACCTTCTAAGCAGCTTTCACAACTTGCTGTTTTTATAGGCTGGCAGGTAACTAGACTGAGTAAACTCTCATAAAATAGCCAAAAATTATATACTTTCTCAATTTACATAAGGATTTTATAATTTTTTAAATTTACAATAACAAAAGAAGGGTATGTCACATTCACATTGCTCAACATTAAAAAACAAAACTAAAACTGTGTTACAGAAACAATATTTATAAATATTGCTAAATAAGCTGTTCCTCTACTACAAAAATTTATCTCTGGATGATTAGTTAGAACTGGTCCGGTCCTAGTTGGTTTGGTTGATCCCGCTCCTCACAGTATATTTCACTCACCCCACACTTTTCCACGGCTTGTCTTAATTTATTGAAATCAAAGTAATTTTACAAAAAAAGCCGCAAGTGAGTCTCAACTTGTCAACTATTTTTTTACAAAAATATCATTTTCATCCCTCTATCTGAGGGTGACTCTGAACAAATAGTTAAGGCCCTGGCTTAAGTTTATCGATGCCATCAGACAGGCGCCGGAAGGGCGAGAGCGTTAGAGAAGAACTTGTTAAAGTCTAGCCGCAACTCGAGCAGATTCAATCCTGGCGTTTTCTTGTCCAACACCGTCATCAGATTCATCAACAAGAACACATTCTTCTCCAGCACCTCACTGAGTGCCTGCATCGCCTTTTCACTGACCTCAGCCTTGGACGCCTCGGCACAGAACAAGTCACAGAGCTCCAAAACCTTCATCAACACCTTGTTCACCTGAACCAAACCACTTGTGTAAGATATTGTAACAATTGCAAAATTACCTAATGCTTGGGTTGCTGTCAAAAAATGAAACCTTGTGTTCATTTTAACAATTATACGGTAAGAGCTAGATCATTTAGAAATTCCTATTCATTAGTTACTTAAATTCAAAGAGTACTACTAGAGGTATACTCTACTAAGTCACGTATCTGGATAAGCAAATTCTTGACATTTTATGTTGACTATTAAGTTTCTTATTAAATAAGTAACTAATTCTTATTTCTTAAGTAATAAGTTTCTTATTAATGAATTATTAGACAAATCAGTGATACTGGAACTTAAATACGAAGTCTACTGTAACATTTTCACTAATATTTAATCTCCGAAACTACTCAACCGACTCTCTTATAAATCTCACCTTCGTACATTAGACTCCCACTTGTTCGGCCACCTCAGTGTTTTTTCACTCAAATAGTTATTTTCCAAAGGTTGTTACATCATTTTTAAAACACCCCGTATGTGGTTAATGGTAATTCTTTGAACAGAACTGTCAAGTTCTAATAGAATTATATTATAAACTCACAACTTGGGAATTTCTTACCACAATTATTGCAAGTGTTAGCTCTCACTTAGCAATCATTTGAAGCAATACCTTGTTTGTATTCTGGTTTCAGTGTTTGATATTAATCCTATTACTTGCATTATATTTGTAAGTTGTATTTGATTCATCACATGGCATCATTCATTTAAAGGAAATCAAAATATTTTTTGTTTTCACGTTTTAATTAATTAAATCTGGATTCAATATAGCCTATATTTTAAGAACTAGTACTTACTGGGTGTCGTTTGACGCTAACTGGTTGGTTCGGATTTTGCTTCTGTAAAACAACAAATTAAGGACTTGAAAACCAAATTAGGGTTTCTTAACCTTTGTGATTATAAAACCTTAGCAAGAGCAAGATGTTGGTTGGAAGACTGCTCCTGTCTAGTGTTAAACTAAACTAAAACAGCTACACTCTTGAGTCTTGAGCAAAAGTACAAACTATCAGTTTCCCACATCAGTACTTAATTACCATAGCTTTTTGCCAATTCATGGTACAAGAAATAAGAAATAATTAACAACAAATTTCTATAGACTAAGCAAGTGTACTAATATCCACATTGTCTCATCATTGAATGTTTACAACAATTTAGCAGACTTGTTTAGTAAATATAATTATAATGACTAATAGTCAAATACTTTATTACATACCATTGAGATAAGTACATGTCAAAATCCAAAAACCAAGTTACAATATATCTTGATGTTGCATCTGATAACTAAGTATCCTTGCAAATACATTTATTACCACCACCGTTTCGGTCAAGGATTGCCTCATCGCCGGTGGTGTGTACAAAGAAATAGTTTTCATATTTGTAAACAAAATATGCCAAATTACAAATTAATCATATGGAAACATAAAATTGAAAAAAACATAAAACTCAAAACCAAAAGTTGCTTGCAGCACTCCGTCAAGCTCCGTGTATGTTTCAATGCGCCTTAATTTCTTTAAATGTTCTTTATCCGTCCCGCTGTGTGTACTGTGAACTTTATGATGAATGTACTTTAGTGTGACGTGTCACCATGATGATGAAGATAGTTTAACGCCCATGAAGATGAGATAATTCTCGAAACCTGTCGGCAAATAAACAACTTCGGATGCATCGCTGGACACATGTAAGTTGAACTCTATCAAGGTAAACTGATTTATTTTCTTTGATTGACTAAAGATACTACAAATACACACCCAAACAGAATTTGTATGGCCAATGCTATGATTTTAATTGATATCAGGAGATAGTAGTTTATCTGATTAGTGATTTACCTAAAAGTAAAGCTCCAGCATGGTGCACTTAACAAATTTCTGGAAGGACGCTTTAAACGACTGCATATAAGCCTTTACCTGGTTTAAAAGTAAGTTTTCAATTCATTCTTTATCAGTTCATTCAAATTTTAATTCTTTTTTTAAGTATAAAGTTGACAGAATTTAGATCACACGTACTTCTTTGGTGAGCAGGAACGCCTGAGACATGATATGCGTGAGGAACACGCTCTGGAAGTGGATCACCTGCTCAAAGTTTGTAGTGTTCACCAGCGAGTCACTGAGATTAGTGAACTCACTCTCTAACACGTCGAGCTGGAGGTAACTCTGCACACTGTGCACCAGGAACATCAGCCAGTTGTGCAGCTTACATACACTCCTACTCAACCTGCAACCACAAACAAGTCTGTGTGTCAGTAGCCGTACTTACGTCGTCAGGTGGCATGGCTTCAGAGTTTAGGTTAGGACTGCCCCGAGTCCTGTGAATGTTTGCTGAACAGCACTTACAGCGGGTAGTTACCACGCCTTCTCTCTTACAATAGAAGCACCGCAAACTTTGGGGTGCGAACTGTTGCGATGACGTCTCTCCTTACAGTTTCAACTTACGGGTTCACCATGCCACGAGGTTAGTGCGAATCGTAGAGTCTTAGTTGGCAGCTACACCGGAAGACCTGTTACGGTATTTCAGTCTTAGGTGCCCACGACTTGGTCTGATGGACTGAGTCCCATACACCATCTTTGTTCCTAGGAGGTCTTCCTTAAACGTCTGACAAAAATTCCCATGCAAAGGTTTGTAAGTTGCAAGTTTTCAACTCTCCATAGCTTGACACTTCCTATGATTGAAAAGGTCAATCCATAGGCCTTCCATAGGTGGAAAAGGCCTTTTCCGTAATAACAAAAAGACAGACAAAGACTACAAAATAATTTAAAATTAATTAATGATGTATGCAAGGTACTTTATACAGTAAAATCGGGTTTCTTTCTTTGTAAAACTTTACTCAGTGAATGAACAGTGTTAAATGATACAGTTTTTCAATACCTCTCTATAATATACACTGGATAGTTTGACACCTCTTCAGTCTATATACAGTCAAACTATTGAGTCTCTACTGAATGGGCTGATGGAGTTTTCTCCATTGCCAGCTGATTGTTTGTGAATTTGACGTCATTCTATGAGGTCACACTATATTTGACATCATGTACATTATCAGGTCAGGATTGTGGGCAGTATTGTGAAAATCCTGATTTCCATGCTCTTCTAAGGCTAAATAATCAATTACAGTGAATATATTATTGTAAATCAGTTTATTAATGTTTTATTAAAATAAAATCTTTTGGTGTGGGAGAACTAAAACATAACCTCATTAAGATCTTCCTTGTTCTAAATCACATAATAAAACTTTCTAATTAGACCAAGGCTCCTCTTTTGAAAACTGGCATTCTAGACGGCAGTGGAAACAATGACCAGTTATGGGGTTAAAGCATCGATACTCAACATTATCAAAAACTAAATGTTATCAGCAGGCAGTACATAAACGAAACAAACTCACGAGCGATCTTTTCTCTTGACGTTGTGAATCCAGACTTGGTGGAGGTTGAGCTCTGCCATCTTGACTTGCAGCAGGAAGTGGAAGAGAGTGTTGTAGGAGGCGAGGACGGCTGGTGTGAACAGATGCAAGTGCAATGGCCAAGGTGGCTTGTACTCCAGTGTCATCACCGACAGTGCTGTAGCTGTGGGTGGCAAAGGCATACCGTATATACTCGAATCTAAGACGCACTTTATTTACCATATTTTAGGCTCTAAAATAAGGGTGCGTCTTATATGCGGGTGCGTCTTAGACTCGCACAATACGATAAAAATATTGAGTTAATTCGAAGAGTTACAAAAACCCTCAAAACATCAACAAAAACATTCAGATAGGCCACGAGAGGTAGGAAACACAACTGCACTGCCTGTTTTGAAGAGTGGAATGAAAGAATTTTTTGTGACTAGTGGGGACTCAGAATTGCTTTTATTGCATTCGTCTTCTCCATCCTTCTTCCCTCTTGTTGTCTGTAGGTTGGTGGGGAAAAGAAGGAAGTGAAGGGAAGCAGTAGCATACAAGAAGGAGATATGCATCTATTCAAAGCAAACACTAGCTCTTGGAAATATGGGTAAATCACCAGTGGCAAAAACATGAACTGGCTACAAAAAATAGTTCTCTCCAGACCCCAGCCCCAGGTGGTCTCTTTATCTCTCACCTGTCTTCCATCTCCTGCTGCTGACCCTTGTTTATTACAACATTTTTGTGCTGTGGGAGGTGTAGTGGTGGAGCAGGGCGGGTTTGGATGCAAGGGAAGGCAATCGTGATGCATTCTTTGTTCTGCTTTTACTCTTGACAGCTGCAGCTGGCAATTACTCACTGGTTGCTAAGGAGGGGTCAGGACCTGACTAATCATAAAAAAACGGGGACAGGACACATAAAACCTCAAGCTGTTGCCATTATAAAAAACAGGGGTGCGTCTTATACGAGGGTGTAGAGTTTTTTACCTAAATTCAGGGGAAAATTATGGGTGGCTTAGACTCGAGTATATACGGTAAATTCAACAAGGGTTAGTAGCCTTGTTTACAGGATAACCACAACAGTAACTTGAAAAACTCTCCCATATTTGTTGGTATTTCCCGGTGCCACTTTAAAAATAGCACTGACAAAGTTGAATCAATTATCATTTCTTGTGCTGGTTTGTTCCTACGTTACAGGTCCCAGAGAGTCTGAGAACTGATTTAATCCCACAATGCTTTCTGAAAACCATTAACACTTGCAATACGTACAGTGATGCTAACTACGCTGCACTAGGAACAAACATAACCCCAATAAAGCCATCAGACCCAGCAAGCCGAGGAGGCTCATTTACTGCTATCTACTTCACGAGTATACAATTGGCCAGGGAAAAAGTGTGTCTAATATATTGATAATTAGCCCAATACTTTCCATTCAAAACACTGGATTTTCCATATTCTTACTAAAACTATGTTATTTTGCAAGAACAAGTAAATTTTACTTTAAAGATTAAATTATCTTTTCCTTAAGAGTATATACAACTCTGTGAACATGAACATTCTCTGTTCCTTCGCTATGGTTGGAAACCGGATCAATCCAAACTCATAATTTAAAATTGAAATACAATCAGCATTTTTATTTCTTCAACAATAAATTCCATTAACAAATACAATAGGGTAAACGCAATAACAAAATACTATTATTGAGCAAAGCTCTTTATTTTGATATTTTCTAAAAAACTCTTCAAAAATTTATCTTCAACAAGTAACAGTTAATTAATTATTTCAAAATAAGTTATTGAAACTAATATCCGGTTGGTAATGCCATAAAGAGGATAGTTACATGTGTAAGTAGCCTAGAACCACTTGGTTTTTCATAATGCAAAGTTTGCACATAACGACTGGTCTCTTAAGAAGTAAGTGTTTAAAACATCATACTCACTGCCTGCAGGTACTGAATCTTTAGGTGGCACTCTGAATGAGAATTTCTTCATTATTGTGTCAGTATTTATCTGCACATTCCTTGCTGAGGAATACAGCAGGTTGCTCAGGTCTGAAAATTTTATATTTTTATGTAGTAAACAGTTACTTATGCTTCTGTTTCCGTTATAAAAGTACCATTTAAATAATTATCAATTTTATTATTGACTACATTTAAGAACTAAAAAGAAAGAAACACATTTTATCTTTTAAAGATATGAAAACACCTAAAATGATCTCTCTTCCCTTCCCTTTGTATTACTTTGTAATTTTGTATGACTTGCTGGTTTGCACTATTTATGAGCTTAGGGTTTTTCTGAGGCTGTAGAAAGCTAAACCCGCTTCAGATACTTTCTTAATTCTGCTTTGAAGCCATGAAAATTGTTTGAGTTTTTTAAAACAGTTACTTATGCTTCTGTTTCCTGTTATAAAGTACCATTTAAATAGACGCCTAATTTTGATTGTGAATAAACCGAATTTTGAATGGTAAAGTAAAACTATTATTACTCACCTTGTCCAGTAGTGCTGCCTATGGGCTTAAGCAATGTGTTAGTGGCTTTACCCAGAAAACTGACAAACAATTCCCCTCTAGCAAGAAGAAAGAATTCTTTTATGAAACTCAGCTCTCTTGGGAGATTTGCTTCTCCCATCGCAAGGGAAAACATCACCTGCAATTAGCACTTTCTTATTACCACAGGTTTCAATTAAATATCAACATTATTAACCTTCATATCAACATTATTATTCATCAAAAATAACATAATGGTAAGCTTTGTTTCATCATTACTACTGTTGATATTTTTTCATTTAACAAAATAAAACCCTTCATTCAGATTTTACATTTATAAATCATGGTTAACCAGTGCTATATGCCATGGTTGTGTGTGCTATATGCCATATGGTCTGCCCCTATGGGTACTCAAATCAGTTCATTCCAATTGGGCAGTGGCAGGCAGTGTTGGAACTTCATCAGTTCTTCATCCAAAAGCCAGTTGTTTGGTTTTTCCTACATTGAATACCATTTGTTTTCACGCCAGTATTGATAAGCTATATGCAGTGAAATATAAATGGCAATGGCTGTCAACTACCAATCAATTTTTCGTCTGGTTTGTGTTTTGTGTTATATTTGTCACAATGTACTTTGTGTTCTGTTTCATCATTCTCGACAACTCTAGCTGGAGCTACCATCAGTGTTCTTCTATGTTTTTATGTGTACTACCACCTGAAGATGGGACCGCTATCCAAACATGTAGTGGGACCCCACCACTTGAAACTGTTTGACGAGGTAATTTACCACTTATATAGCCTACACACAGTTTCGTGGCTAAACACAATGAATTTCAAAGCTAGATTACTAGCTACGGTTCCAGATTAGCAGAGTTGTGTCAACTATATAAATAAAATAGTGAATATTACATAAGTATGTTAGATCTTCCAATCAATTTTAAGAGCATTTTTGATTTTTCACTGACTCGTTCAATTAAATTATATTTTACACTTCTGAAAAAAGCTTCCAGCTCTCATAAATTAATACTTTTGTGTAAAATGTATAAAAATCCAAGAGATGAATTGTTTTTTAGAACCATAATATATCTTGTACCTTGTTTATGCCATTATTCATTTTTGTTTTAACTAGTTCTAAAAACCAAACATCTACAATAATTTTTTAGTGCCACACTGAATACAATGTTGATATTGAGCTAAAATTAACAGTTTTTGTCACTAACACTTTAAATTTATACCAATGGAATTTTCCTACAGCAGTAATAAAACTATTTACAGTAAACTTAATATAAAAACAAGAAATCCATAGTAATACACTAACTTTTGTAGCACCAGCATTCTTTCTAATAACATAGTGTCGCAATGTTGTGCTGACAACCTCCAGAATTGCTTCCTTGTTATCAAAGCAACCAGATTGTTTTGATTTGGTTATGCTGAGCAAGTAATAAAAGGGTTTTGGCTTAGCCCTGGGTTCAATTGCTCAGGAGAACTCTGCGTGGGGGTCTCCCTTCACACTGCTGCCCCTGGGAGGTAGGTCCCATCTAGGTCCCAATCCGTTTTATTACAAAGTCAGTTGATTTTAATTTTAACTTTATATTCTAAACTTATTTGCTCAGCTCTTGCAGTTCTAGTTGTCTCACATTAATTCAGATTCATTTTATAATACTTTTATTTTAGCTACTTTTAAAATGAGCTATTCAATACCCAAAAAAACTTGAGTTGTGAATGAACACATCTTAACATAGAGTCCAGTGACGATGACCTACACAGAAGTTTATATGTTTGTTGACAATTTAATTGCATTCTTGCCTATTTCAGCTTGCATGTTCCATTGCTTGTATGCTCAAAGCAACGAAAGCCAATTATGTTTTGTTATTTAACTCTTGTTTTAATCACATGTGTTAATTGCACCAAAGAAAAATGTGATATGTAAACTAAGAATATTTATGTTGATTTAAATACAACCCCAACTGTTCAACTTTAAAACTAACCTTTTAATTTTATACCAATCAGTATATACTAATAATTTAACTTGAAGTGAACTAATGAAAACTAACTATTTAAAGAAGAAACCTTCTAAACTGTTCAACCAATTTATATGCATAAATTAAACACGTTTTTTCACATGGTAGCAGAGCAACGACAAGTTAAGACCACCAAATGACTAACCTCAGAAACTAATTTACTACTTTAAATGAAAGTCCAAACCTGTTAAGATGTCAGCAAGAGGAGAAAAGACTACATAATATCAAGTAAGTGTCTCAGAAATAAAATAATAGAAGCAAGAACTTTGATAAATGACGGTCAAATTGTACGGTACAGGAACTTGCAAAATATCTTAACACATTAACACTTATGCTATAAAAGTAGACTCACTTGAAAAAGAACTATTTAGCCTAATTGGAATCTCAGCATCCCATACACAAGATAATGAAAACTGCAACGGAAGATCTACATGTTTGATGCTAGACTATGACGATATATACGAAAACTAATTGTTGAAATAGGAATTTGCTGAAAAGGCAAACTCAAACTACAAGCACTATGACCGGGTTAAAAAAGAGCTTCTTGTTCAGAATCATTACCTCCTTACCTCCCCCAAAACAAACTTATCCAAGGACTGCAGGTTCATCAATTCTCAGAATTCTTTTCTCCACAATTACTGAATTCATCAACTCATGGGAGATGCAATCCTTCAACTTTGCTTTTGTAAACATCAATCTCTGAACTCCTTCCAAAAAGTACTATTTTGTCGTTGGCAACTGCAATGGCATTTTATCGGTTAATGGCGTGGATATTATGGTTGATCAGAAAGAAATGGCTTGTCACAAAATCAATTATTTGAGAATTTGCGTAATGCCATAAATTAGCACGATGTGCATTAGTAAGAACTGAGTATATTTACTAAAAACCCACATAATGCGTATCACTCTGTGAGCAATGAAACACAAGTCACATCTCATGTGGCACAAAGTCTGACAGGGGCGGGGTGGGGTGAATGCGTTTCGGGTCAGAGGCTGCGCGGTACCGGCGGGGAGTGGGAGGCCGCCATTTCCAGTGCTTTTCGCCAGAAAGTGGCTTCACCTCTGCATGCGCTGGATAAGCTGTACTCTATGTATTCTAATGCTCTATTGATCTTAACATAGAGTCAAGTGGCGATGACCTTTTACAGTAGTTTATATGTTTGACAACTTAATTGTGATTTGCCTATTCCTTTCTTGGCTAGTTTGTTATTTATTCAAATAAACTCAAGTTTTAATTTGGTTTTACTCTACCTTCTGGCTACACCAGCCCCCGACCCTATAGCTTTTAGAGGGAACGTTACACTTATACGTATACACCCTGTATACTTTACGGCCACAATTACCTGATAACTTGTCTCTAGGGTCACTTTGAAAAAGAGCCATCGTACTGCCGATGAACCGAGCTTTTGCTGGAATCGAAGGTGGAATGTAACTTGGGACGAATTCTTCTACAACTTTGTACTCCAAAATACTTGTTTCATTCTAAAAGCAAATATTTATGTATTACAGCTGAGCATTAAACAAAAACAATTATACTAAAGGAAGCCACTAGGGTCTTTTATTTTATTCATATTGATGAATTGAATAAAATTAGAATGTTGATGCAAATTTGATGCATTGGGCCCCTTAGAAGTCGCATATGGATGGAACTTGAAACACTCTAAAAACAATATGGATGAATATTGCTGCCCTGGAAAAAGAACTGAACACATTAGAACTAAGTGGATTTGCATCTAAATCATCCGGATATTAAAGTTATCCAAATTTAAAGCCCTCCATTAAACTTGAAAACAGTCGCAAAAATCTACTAGCTGAGTTATTCCTGGAATAAGACACTATCTTGGCCAGCTACTGGGAGATAAAACGTCACGACACATCTAACAAATTATTAATAAAAATGAACCCAAGTCAGTTTAAATTTAGGAAATAGGGTACTAGGCCAGGAAAAGCTATCGAAAGGAATAGAAAGGGAGCAGGCTCACCTGTATAAAGTAGAAACATATAGGAGAACACAGACTGTCAAATGTTCAGCCCTACTACGGTCTTTGTCAAGACAAAAAAATTAACTTAAAAGGTAAAATGTAAGCTTAACTACATTGTTTTACATGTAAGTCAGTTTAAATTTACCGAGGCAGTTTCCGCGACACTCTCGGTATCCAAGGTGGTCATGCTGGAGTGGATGTTCTCTAGATGCACCTCATGTGCCCGGATGAAGAACTCTCGTAGGTCGATCAGATGACCTCAGACACCAGGTGGTGAGTTGCGCATCAGCACCACATGACAATGCTGCATGATCCTACAAACACGTTGATACTTACAAAACAAATATACAGTAGGCCTTTCGCTTCAAGCGGATTAAGGATGGTGGACCACCTCTCGGTACAAAAAATTAAAATTAAAATAAACAAAACATATTTTTTGTTACATACAGTATTTTTAACATCAACGTTAGCGCTAGTAATTTAAACAATATTTAATGACTTATTATAGTGCACTAACGTCATGCTGACAATAGGAACTACAGAAATGCAACTGAGTTCTGAGTTTGAATCGATGCTAAGGTTGTCAGGATACACCGCTGAACTGGAGCAGGGAGTGGTCGATAATGTCAAGGCTATCTACCTAACGCCCGTGAAGATCACCCCTCCGCCCTGCGCACTGTCACAAATGTAAGCAACAGTGAGTCACCTGCAGCTGATTTATGATGTGATATCTGTATTGTGATAACTTGTGTTAGTATTGGGTGATTAAATAGATGTGATTCGATAGCGGACAAAAGCACCTGAGAGCGTTCATAAATATGGAGGACAAATTAATGTTTTTGTTTTGAAGTCAGAGCTTGAGCATTTAATGCTACTCGAACCGCTCACCTGATCGTAAAGCTCGGAATTTGGTCGAGTAATTTGCCGTGAACGTATCGGTCGATTCCACCCATGACGAAGGGAGTCAAGAGATAAAGTCACGAACGGTATCGAAGTCGATTTCACGCTGGCTTAGCGAGTCAAGAGATCGCCACAATCCATATCAGTCGTGGGAATTCACCGCTGGCGTTAGCGAGAGTCGGAGATCGCCGCGAACGGTATCGGTCGCGGATTTCACCGCTTGCGTTAGCGAGTCAAGAGATCGCCGCTGAACGGAATGTCGTTATTTCACCACTGACCTAGCGGAGTCAATAGATCGCCAACGAACCGAACCGACAGAACCGAAAGAACCGATTTTTCTCAGAACCGAGAACCTGTACCCCAGAACCAACCCATCTCTAAAAAAATGAAAACCGAAAAAAATTTAGAACCGGCTTAGAACTCTGTGGATTGTCAGCACAAGTAAATTAAAATTTTTGAAACTTGATGTGATAGGATGGAAAGGGGAAATCAATAATTAACAATTACCTGAAATAATCTTATGTCATAACCATAATATTTTTTAGCTTAATATTTTCTGGTAGGTATAGGTTAGTTGAATTTTAATTTGACTTGTAATGTTTTAGGTTTGTTGCTGTTTTGTGTGGTCAGGTTAGGCCCAGCTTTAGGCCTACAGCTTCGACATTTATATTTTTTTCACTGCTTCAAGTGTAAAATAATGATAAAAAAATAATTATTATTGGTAATCAAAAACTGACTAAACATTTTGTTTATTTGTACAGTACAAGCTATTAGAGCACTCAGGAAAAAATAAAACACATTAGACTTTTAATATTTACTCATACTATTATTCTATAACAACTAAGTTAAACCACTTAATAATAGCTAAAGAAAAACAAACAAATGTGGCCAAAATTCATCAAATTGTATTTCAGTCTCGTGGATTCTCAATTCTGGTTTTGATTTCGACTGCTCGCTTTCTTAAACCTGTTTCTAGCATTATTCAAATAAACTCGTTTTAATTTATTTTATGTAGCAAAAGTATTTCAGCTACACCAGCCCCTAACACCCTATAGTTTTAGAGGAACGTTATTCTATAATGCATACACCCTGTATACTTTACGCCACAATTACCTGATAACTTGTCTCTAGGTCACTTTGAAAAGAGCCATCGTGACTGCCGATGAACCGAAGCTTTGCTGAATCAAGGTGGAATGTAACTTGGGATCAATTCTTCTACAACTTTGTACTCCAAAATACTTGTTTCATTCTAAAAGCAAATATGTATGTATTACAGCTGAGCATTAAACAAAATAATTATACTAAAGGAAGCCACTAGGGTCAAGATGAATTGAATAAATTAGAATGTTGATGCAAATTTGATGCATCGGGCCCTTTAGAAGTCGCATATGGATGGAACTTGAAACACTCTAAAAACAATATGGATGAATATTGCTGCCCTGGAAAAAGAACTGAACACATTAGAACTAAGTGGATTTGCATCTAAATCATCCGGATATTAAAGTTATCCAAATTTAAAGTCCTCCATTAAACTTGAAAACAGTCGCAAAAATCTACTAGCTGAGTTATTCCTGAATAAGACATCTTGGCCAGCTACTAGAGATAAACGCCACCTAACACATCTAACAAATTATTAATCAAAATGAACCTAAGTCAGTTTAAATTTAGGAAATAGGGTACTAGGCCAGGAAAAGCTATCAAAAGGAATAGAAAGGGAGCAGGCTCACCTGTATAAAGTAGAAACATATAGGAGAACACAGACTGTCAAATGTTCAGCCCTACTACGGTCTTTGTCAAGACAAAAAGAGATAACTTAAAAGAGTAAAGTAAGCTTAACTACATTGTTTATATGCTAAGTCAGTTTAAATTTACCGAGGCAGTTTCCGCGACACTCTCGGTATCCAAGGTGGTCATGCTGGAGTGGATGTTCTCTAGATGCACCTCATGTGCCCGGATGAAGAACTCCTCGTAAGGATCGATCAGATGACCTTGCAGACACCAGGTGGTGAGTTGCCGCATCAGCACCACATGACAATGCTGCATGATCCTACAAACACGTTGACACTTACAAAACAAATATACAGTAGACGCCGCCGAACGGACCTCGCCGATGATTCGGGATGGTCCAGACCACTCGGTACAGAAAATTAAAATTAACAAAAACATATTTTGTTACATACAGTATTTTACACAACGCTAAACTTTAGTAATTTAAACAATATTTAATGACAATAAAGTGCACTAACGTAATGTTGACAATACCGAGCTACCCAGAAATGCAACTGAGTTCTGAGTTTGCTAATCAATGCTAAGGTTGTCAGGATATACATCGCGAGGCTGGAGCAGGGAGTGGATCGATAATGTCAGTCTATCTACTGCCCACAAGGTAGTCACCCTCCGCCCTGCACTGTCACAAATGTAAACAGTGAGTCACCTGCAGCTGATTATGATGTGATTCTGTAGTGATAACTTGTGTTAGTGTGTCGGGTGATTAAATTGTGTGATTACGATAGTAGACAAAAGCTGCCAAGAGAGTGTTCATTCAGATGGAGGACAAATTAACGCTGTTTTGAAGTCAGATAATTTACAATATGTTTTCCTCACGCTGGTAATTAATTTGTTGAATTATTTGTTGTTGGTTTTGCAGCCATACTGTGTGTATACATTTTATTAAATTAGAAACCCACTGTAATATGAATTGTACATAAATTCAGAAAAATATACAGTATTTTGAACAAAATAAATACTGTACATTGTTGAACGTTAAATGTGTTTTATTTTGTAAGACCTTCAGTGTGAGTACTGCCTACAAGAGTGAGTGGTTTTAAGGTGTGTGGCTCAGCCAAACATCAGTAAGTAGAACCCATCTGGACTTCAAATGTCATCTTGAGTCTATTTTTATCAATCCTAATGCACCAGGATATGCTTATCGGTAGATCTCATCGTCCGACTTCTTGAACCGACCACCCTTCCGTCACATTAGTCCGTTCTATCAAGGGTCTAATGTACATATAATCAATTTTTTTCAGTTTCACATCATTATCAAAAATCATAATATTAGCTAGAGATATTTAAATCTCACTGTGGAGTTTCCATTTTCAGTCATTGATTGGCTGAAACATGATGGCCAATCATGACTGAAGATGGTACGCCACAGCGGTACCGAAATATCTCAAGCTAATTATTACGATGTTTTGACGCAGTGAACCGGAAGAATTACATTGTAATTGTGACACTGGCCGAGAAAGCCTCAGTAATTAAGTACAAATACACGGTAGCCATGGTAGGCCATTTTAAGTTTGATGGGATATAGATATAGTGGGAATATAGAAGATATAGGAAGAAATCTAGATATAGTGTGAATGAAGAAAATGCTTCATTAATTTAGCCAGTCTAACATGTGCATACATGTAACATAATTTGCAAATAAAGTATTCTGATTCTGAATACTTTGACGTGAATCAAGTACCAACTTTTCATTGATTACTTAAGTATCTTAGATTCTAATGCAATCTTGAAAATATTTCAACAACTTGAAACACAGTGGGTGGACAATACCTCTACAAAGTATTGGGAAATGTTCAGACTTACTTTGCCATAGCTTCGTCCACCATGTCGATCCCTGTGGATACATTCTCATGAATAACTTGAAGTATCTTACAGCCGTGGAGTTGACGAACAATTATCTGAAAAACCAATAACTTTTTTTTAAATTTATTAACCTCTAGCGGTCTTATTTGATTTTTAAATTTTCATTAAAAGCCTACAATATGAGTTGCTCTGTCCCAAGTTTGAGCAAAAATCGCTTCTCTCTGGATAATGCATTGAATCTCCTTCCTCTGCTAACGGATTTACGACCCTGCTCAAATGCCACTCACTCACTGGATTTAATGAGCCATCTTCAGACAGTGATCCTCAGCTGGTCATTGTGGCCCTGTGCCCAGAATGATTCAATGAATAGCATTGCAATCAGAGAGCACCCAGGTGGGATTCGAACCCACCAGACAGACAGGGCCAACTGCGTCACTAAAAATCATTAAAACCACCGGCTGTTTGTCGTGGTCTGTCAAAACCGACACATGTAAGCTGGCCGGGAGGAGGGAGGGAATGTTAGTTTTGGTGTTTTCTGCTAGGTGCCGTAGTGTAGTCCATGCATATTAGAGACTGTTTAAACCGCAACCTAAACTGGACAAGCGTTCAAAGAGAAATAGCGTTTGTCGACCTATACTTGACACACGATTTCATAGGGTTAAACCAGTTTGGTTTTGATAGATGTTTGCTTACGAGGGTCATTCAGAAAGTAAGAAACGTTTGAGCATCACGGCCAGTGGCATACCAATATGATCGCATATTCAAAGTGATAACCGTACACTTCTTAGTTTAGTTTGTGCTGAGTTTTGTTGCCATAGAAACGAGCATTGTACAGTTGACGACTTTTATGATATTGACTTTGTAAACTATGTTATATGATAAGTATAAGATTATGACAATTGCAATACTGTTGATGTTCTCATGTGTTTCTGCAATAAAACAATTATTTATTTATAGCTCTACAATGATTTTAGTTAGCTGCACAAATTTAACACCCACCAAAAAAAAATCACTTACCAGTACAAAAAAATTACTAGCATTAGGTTCTTGGATACAAATCAAAATTGTCCTATGGAATTTTATGGGAAAAAATGATGATTTTGTATGACAATAGTCCATATTAGTATATTATCAGAAAATACACTCTTAAGCTGAAATCTATAATAATATATAAAATGAGATGGTGTATCTGTATGGCATTTGTTCCTCAATCACGCTAAATACCGCTGACCAATTTTTTTTAATGAAACTTTACAGGAATGTGGCTTATATACCTGGTTAACGATAGGCTATTAACATATTTGATAAGTTTATTATTTTCATGTCATTAAAAGACCTCACTACGTGAAAATTTATAAACCCAAAAGCTGTCATAAAATTCTTAGAAAAATCAGAAAGATATTAATTCTTTTGACAGCACATACTTGAGCTTTAAAAATTTAATTTTCTACAAAGAATTGGTGGAGAAGAGATTTGACAGAATCTTTGTTTATGTCACTGGAGTTATGGCCCTTGTCCAAATCCGTCCCGTTGAAATAAGCCCGATCTACTTAGACACAGTGAGGGAAGAGCGAATCAGCTGATGGCTAAACAAAACTGTAGAGATAAGCAAGCCTCCCCCTCCTTCCCCTCACCGGCCCTTCAGTGATTCATCCTATTGAATTAGTCAGTGGTTTAAATGCGTTCTCAGCGTAAAGACGGACAGCCCTTGAGCTTGTGATACGTTTGACAGGTGCATGAAACGTCGGAAGTGGGAAGCTTTATTGTATATATGTGTGTGTGTTTTTGGCATGAAGATCTACAATCTTCAAGGTATCGTGGTCTTCCATGTAACCTTAAAGGTGAGTGTTGCCTAAAAAGTCAGAGTTTATTGTATGATATTGACTTTGTAAACTATGTTAAATGATATGAATAAGATTATAGCGATTGCAATACTATTGATGTTCTCATGTGTGTTCTGCAATAAAACAATTATTTATTTATAGCTCTACAATGATTTTAGTTAGCGGCACCAAATTTAACACCCACCAAAAAAAATCACCCACCAGTACAAAAATTACTAGCATTATTGGTTCTTTGGATACAAATCAAAATTTTCCTATGGAATTTTATGGGAAAATGATGATTTTGTATGACAATAGTCGAAATTAGTGTATTATCAGAAAATACACTCTAAGCTGAAATAAAAAATAATTTTGAGTGTATTGCATAAAAAATTAACCATCATGTATCAATCCAACAGTTATTCAAACTTAAAAATTAACAGCACAATTGACCTGCCTTAGATTAGCCTAACAGCTAAGACTTAAAGCAATAAACATAAATCACAACTCATTAACCCCAGTGATAAAGCTTACTCAACAATGAAAACATCTTACTTGTTTTATGACTGAGTTTAAGGTGGTTATCACAGGGACAAAACTAGACACAGTGGCAAGAATGCCGTCCAGGGTGAAATCAGGATTGTGTAGGATTTCCATTTCCAACAAAACCAAGGATTCTCGGTAAGGCTGAAGAGATTCGAACAAGCCAGCGGTAAAAGCTCTCAAATACATTCCAGGTAACAATCTGCTACCATCATCTGCAAACATCAAGTTTCCAAATTATGTTAATAATTAGTTAAAGGCAAAGTTCAAATGAACCGTCACCAATCCTTTGAGAAAATACGTAGTTGGATTGTCATACAATTGTACAAATCAATTTTATACAGTAGCTACAGACTTTATGTAACAAGGTAAATATATGTATTAAGTTACATGATTTTAATTGATACCCAAATTTGTACAGTACATACTACACTTTGAAACCAATTGTGTTTGTTTTAATTACCCATCGCAAAATAAACTTCAATGTACGGTGGATTGTACTATGGAGGTTGACCATGAAATCCTTCGTTTTATAGAGGTTATCCCAAGGCTATGAAAAACCTCTGTAAGACAAAAAGTAAAACACCCTGATAAATGAACCTCCTTACAACTAGTACCTTGATGAGATTAATTTTTTCCCAATGCCTCGAGATTCATTCTATTGACTGTACTGTTCAATAGTATTTTAGTAATGGTCCGCTATAAAACAGTGTTATTTCTTAAGTATTTATAACTTCTAAGTATTTTTTATGTAGGATTAAAAATTTTAATAGGCAGTTTTAAGTTAAAACTCATTCTGCCTTTCAGAGGATACTTTTCTAGGAACTACATTTAATTAATATCTTAAATGTAGTTCCTAGATTAGTGTTGTCCTCTGAAGACGGATGGAGTTTTTATATGCCCGAAACGTTAGGAGTACTTTTCTCCAGAAGTGGCAGGAAAAGTCTGTTTCTCCTTTTTACTAAATTGCTCTCCGCCACTATTATAAACTTTCAAACTAACAATTACAATTTATTTCAAATAAATATTTGAAAAGAAGAAATAAAATCAGGCACCAGCGTTAAAAGTTAATAGCTTTGATTGGCCAATTCAACTTCAATTTCCTGTCTGAAATGATTCTATATTATTACATATATATTATTATATATTATTATTTTATACGTAGCACTGATTTGTAGATCCAATATTTAGAAACCTGAAAACACCAAACCTTTCACCAAAATTGATGAGAAGTATTTTCTCGCCAAAAGAACTCCAGATTATTAAAGTTAAATCCATAATTATACCAACCTAAAATAACCTGTTCTTCTCCAAACTGTGGTATTATGTTGGTAAACTCTTTTATGACTCGGTAACTATCAGCTGTATTTTTGAGTTGTTCTACAATATATTCTTCACAAGGATGCAATAATAGTGTTTGTGCAAAAACATCATCCTAAAACATACATTTTACAAAATCATTGTAACTTTTATCAAAGAGGGTGTGCTGGACAGGATTACAATTATTGTCAAATTCCTGCCGCTGCCATAACAACTTTTCACTAAAGGCCATCACACACTAGTAAGACCATGACCTTGACTCAACCCCCCTTAATTCGCTCAGACCACTACCGAACTGTATAATCAACAAAAACCGCTTTATTTCTTCAATGAATATTGAAGAAACTTGAATTGCTTGAATGCATGGTCTGGCAAGCACTAGGTACTAGTTGTAATGGTCAGTGCTAGTGAGAGTTCTCCCATTTAAGGAACGGGAGCGACAACAGAATCCAGCAATAACTGGCAACACGGAAATGGCGACTTGGCAATACTTTGGATTAAGTGAACCGGTGCAGACCAGCAACTCAGGTTACAGGATACTGTTGGTTGTGGCCTAGTATTGCCAGATTGTCGCCCACACTGCTATGTTGTCTGTTGACACCACTTCTAGTGGGTTACTTCCATTTCTAGAAACTGGACCCACCGATTTCTTCTGGCGACTTGGCTGCACTGGAGTATATAAGACAATGTACACTGGCAACTTTTGTTACTGTTACATTGCGTGTGTAGCTAGTTTGGGTCAGAAAGGACCCTGTGGGGGGTTGCTGATACCAAACGTATAACTAATTCACGAACGATTAACACAAAAAGTCTCTATTCTGGATAATACCCATTAATCTTGTGCTCAATTTTGGATGTACCCAATGCTTACGACAGGAAGTTTTCTCTTTAAGCAATCTGTATCCGAAATAAGCAATAACAAATTGGGGAGTAGGCTAGTTGACTATTACAGGATTTGTATTGTAATAGCCTTACCTTGAGGTTATATTTCGAACCACATAGATTGGTTAGAACATCGCCACCTGAGCCATGCAACGCTAAAATGATGTCATGAAGCATTTTGACTGAAAATTACACAACTCTTATGAGTACTTGAACAGTTCAAGAAGTTCAATTCGACTTAGGCCAAGGCTCTATCAGTCACTAGTAAGCCTCCATAACCAAAACAATAATGTTGACAGATAATCAATCATTAAAACCACGAGCGTAAGGACTTTATTCTAACCCCGAAGGTAAAAATTATATCAATAAAATTAGTTCGAAATAACAAGTTTTTATGTAAAAAGCACTAACAACAATGTTCAAAGGTTATGGTGGATTTTTGTTGATATACCGCATAATGGGCAATGGGCCAATGGCCAATAAAATGACACAAAGTTTGTCAAAAGTATCAAGACAAAAGTAAAAAACAAAACCGTTACCACTACACGAAGCTAGCCTTACGAGACATTATTTGACGACCGTGAACCTGGCCCCAACCGTTTAGTTGAGTGCCTTTCTTTGGTTACTCTGTGGCTTTGTCCAATGGCAGTGCGGGGCCATAATTATAATTAAAATACGTAACGAGTCAGTGGGAGGTTTTCAGTCTAGCGTTGCAGTGCACTATGTAATAGGAAGGGGGATTTCCAAATCGTTGCGTAACATTTTTCCTGCGAGTAAAGGCCTCTTCCGTTAAAATGATCTCTGCTCTTTAAAAAGACGCTTAATTGTTCGGTGTAGTAGTTTTTGAAAGTCTCAGGTAGAAAGTTCAACAATATTTGAAGAAGTTGTGCCTGAAGAGTGAAGGATGTCTTGACCGGTCTTAAACGTGAAGCATTCAAATTATTTTCAAATCTTGTACGTATTATGCTGATTGTCTTAATATGGTTTCCAGCTCGTGCTCTCTCGTCTTACACCACAGTAGGCAGGCCAAAATATACAAGCAGGGAACCGCCATTATCCCTAACAAGTAACATCTTGAATAGCGGTTTAAAATGTTCATGCTAGCTGATTTGTCATACCTGCTACAATTCTGACAGTTAATCGGCCAGTGTTCTTCCCAACTGACAAGGTAAATTTGATTCCACCCGGAACTGAAACTGGTTCCTCTTGGCAGGATGGAATTGTGTCATCCGCGTAGATAATAGTCCTCTCAGAAATGCAGCAGTCAAGGTCTAACTTACGATCATCACAAAAAAGAGCAACGGACCCAGTATCGAGCCCTGTGGGTCGCATTATGTAGACTCACTATAGATTTTACTTGACCTTGCAATCAGCAACCGTCCAGCTCAGTCCTCCCACTCATGAACCTGGCAACCAGTCTGATGTCTTCTTCAGATTATAATGAATTTTGTTGCACTCAATCAATTGAGATTTACAAATGGACATTTTGCATGAACATCTGAATATGTGACTTGTACAGTGGTTACACACTTAGGTATATTATATACTGCACTTATGTTGTAAACTAATGTATCAAAAAATGTAAGGTTTTTGTAAACTTTGTAAAATAAATATATTCTTATATTGATAAAAAGTTGTGCCATTCGACTCAGGAGGTGCTGAAAAGCTCAAAACCGAAAACCGTACTGTTTTATGACATTAACATCTAAAACTGATACTAAACCAAAAGGATGAATGAGAGTGTGTATGCTATTGTAATGTATGTTTGAATGTGTTATTGTGTAATTGTTCTTTTAAGTCTTAACTATAATTTAAGAATTGCAATACAATAAGTGATTTGATTTGAATTTGGTTCTATTTGCCAATAGAAATAAAAACCTCTATTTTCTATGACAATTTGCTAATAATTAATCCATGCGTGGCCTGTAAAACCATATCCGATTTCATGCCAAAGGTATTACCACAGTGGTTTTAGTACTTCGTCCTATAACTTGTTCCAATATGTTAAAATGGTCAAAGGGTAATCAAAATAATAAAAGAGAGGAGCGTAATTTAATTTTCCTTTCGTGGACTCTCTTCAACTCTTAACAGACTCTTTAGCAGGTGGGACTCTGGAGTAAAGTGACTCTGCTGTGTTCAGTAATCGACTGTAAACAGTAGACTTTTCCTAGTAACGCTCTTGAATGGTAGAGAAGACTTTTTAGAACCAACTTCATCTTGTTAAACAAGACTAACTTTACCTTTTTACTTCCTACACCTACTCTTGCCATACTAAATACATTTAACTCTTCCATCTATTTATATTTATGAGACAATTATGTTTTGTTTAAACCATAACAACTTAATTAGAGGTCATGATATTCATAATTACAAAACTAGGAACAATTCGCAATGTAGATTGGAAAACTACAGAACAAACATCCTCCTAGTCAAATGAGAGTGAAGTTATATAGGTAATAAACTCCCGGAAGATCTAAAACATATACCAAATTTAAACACTTTTAAGACTAGACTAAAACTTTATTTGATTCGGCATGTTTTTTATAATGTAAGTGAATTTTTGGACCAATAAAAAACCCCCTTTTGTTAAAATTACTGATTTAGAAAGAATATTATTAGTCCACTGTCAGTCTTTAGGTTTTGCCCTGTACTTTGATGGTGATTTTGCCATACTTATTTGTTTTACTTTGTTTCTTGTTTTTGTCGCACAATGATTTTTGTAAATGGCAATACATATTATTATTATTATTTAAAGAGCTGGATTACGGTATTATAGGAATAAATAAAACTCAGACCAAATATTAAAGACTCAATAGAGACATTTCTTTTCTAGCAATAGAGACAAATTACAAAAAAATAATACAACAATTAATCACACAGAAACTTTGGCAAATAAAATACATACAAATAACAAATAATTGCACAATTTCATATCTCTAGCTAAAAGATACAAATTAAACTTACTAGATTGACTAACCTTTCACTTAGCACAAAAACAAACAAGATTGTTTCAAGCTAATACCAAACAACAGTATATCATGTTTTGGTGATACAATCAAGAGTTTTACAATTCGATAAATGTTATAATTTATAAAACTAATTGTACAACATTTTTGAAATGTATTAAACTAATTTGTCCTTACATACTATGTTAGACCTTAAGCAATTTTAAAATGAAAAATGAATACAGCGCAATTAAAAGTTGTTAGGTGTAAAACATATTTATATACGGTATTTGACCTATAGTACAGAGGAATACAAATAAAAACCTATTAATCTTATTTTGATAAGGGAACTTTACAAACACAAGTTTAAATTACGACATTTCTGACAGTAGGAATAGCAAAGTTCCAGACAATAAGTTGGTCTCACTCAACATTTTATGTAACAGAGTACCAAAACAAATTTAACATTGTTTTAGTAAACTCCTGATACAACAAAGCTTTCACTTATTTTTATTCAATTGAACTTTTGACTTCATACATAAAAGTAAAGATGACTAAAACTAAAGAAACTCTTCCCAATAAAGATGTCTCCTATTCTGTCAATAGAATCAAACTATGTAGATAAATCTGGAACCAGTTGATTTGTTTAAACACAAAAAACGAGGTAGAAATGTCATTAGAGGAAGTTTTTTTACAAAATGGAATGTAAATCAACAGACTCTTTAAACAGAGTTTAAGTATTTGTGGTTTGTAGTAAAATTGCAAGATGTTTGTGGTAAAATCCAGTTTGACAAACCAATCCAATCCTGTTCCAATGGCTGTTGGTCAATACTCTGTATTTTTGAAGGGTGTTCTTAAACTTCAGGAGTGTCTTTAAACATGAAAGTAAAGTAGAGAAGACCAGTAAACGTTGGTCTGCAAATGCTTTAATTACTTGCCATTTTGAGTTGAAAAATTAGTTTGATTTCCTAACACTTCCGCTCTTTTATTTGGAAGCTGGTTATACGTATGTGCTTTAACTAAAGTATGACTTGGTCTAGGATTAAAACGGTTTAAAACTGTGAAATTTTTTACAGCAAGAAAAATGTAGGATTTTACAAAAAGGACAATTATTTTTATTGAATTTAATATCCAACTTAAAACAAAATGGTTCAAAATCAAGAACCAGAAAACTCATACTTAAAAATATTAATACTCTTCACTTTTAATATTGTACAATTTAGGCATGTGTCAGTACTCGAGTTAAACCAAAACTCAAAACTCGCCAGGTACTTGAAGGTTTTTTTAACTAAAGATTAAAGAATAATCAAGTCAAGCTCGGATACCTGCAGAGAGTTCTAGTTTTGTCAAACTTTCTTTTAATGAGGTGTCTTTAGTGTGGTTTAGTAAATAATTATCACCCAAAAAAGGGTTAATGGATAAACATAGAAAACAATATTAATGGATTCATTTTTATTTGGGAAATGGTAACTTTATTGAGAGTTTCAATAATATGTTAAATAATTATGTTTGTGAATTGAAAGTAAAACTCTACACACACAAAAACTCAAACTCCACGATAAAACAAAAATCTTGACTCAACTCACATAGAAAAATTATTTTGCTTATGTTTAGTCAAACTGGAAACAACTTTATGTATTTAACAAAATAATGTCATGAAATACAGAATACTTTCCCCCTATACAGACCAAATAAATGACTTAAATTTGACCTATAAAAACATACATTTGGTTAAAAATATTTGTACATGATCAAGAAAGTATATTAATAGTTACAACATAGATTGTCCAATTAATTACAACTAACAAATAAGTTGACAAAGTTACAACTAAATAAATAAGTCACATGACTAGAACTTCAAAATAAATATTGGTTTTTTAAACAATAATAATAACTATACTAACATTCAAACAATTGGTGACTGAGCTGTGAAAAAATAAATTCAGACAGATTTTCATTCTAGAAGACTAGTATATTCTTTGGTTTGTTATTTCTAAATTATTCCCAACAACATCTTTAAAACCGTGTAGTTGGGAATTTCGTATTTTAATCAGGCAATTTCAAACTTCTGTTTGATAGTTAAAGCCATATTTTACACCTGAGGACTCCCCTTTACTTATGTTTTAATATTTTGATATTTCTTATATAAACTAAGGGCGAGTTGACTAGTTTGAATAAGAGTAAAAAATTAATTTAAAATGTTAAAACTAAGTGTTTTTTTACAGAAGGTGGAGGAATACCTACGTTTCTGCAGACAAACAATTCTGAAACAAAAAAACAAATAATTGAAAAATTCAAAACGAAGCTGAGTGCCAAGCCTGGGTTTTTTACTTGCCAGACTGAGCTCAATAACTTTCATACCATTAGAACCACTCTGTTAAATACTCTCAAAGTAGCTAACAATTTCATACATTTTTCCTTATATTCTTTCAACCAGCAACCTTAATGTCCCAATATAATTTTTCATAAGTATTGAATGGGACTTGTAGACCTCTACAGTACTTACCTAGTCATCTTACCCCCAGTCGCGTACATGTGTCCCTACCGCAAAGTGTGGCCTGGCCTCAGTGGTTGTCAGAGGCCTTGCTAGTCGCTTCCTCTCCTTAATCCAGACTTCCTTTCATTCCGGTGGTAGTGCAAGATGCCCAATCAGACATGCATAAGGGCAACCAATTCCTGATCAGGGACGGCTCGAGCATGTATACGCCCTTGGGCAAACCCCCAGCTCAGGGGGAGGTCCGAGGGCTCCCCCGGAAAACTTTTGAATTTTAATCGCAAAATAACGAATTTTAAAGTGGGTCTAGTGTTAACTAGCCATACCAAAAATAACTGTAATATAACTACAAATAGAAAGCATTATTTTATAATATAAAATGTTTATGAAAACCTTTTGACTAACACTCGGAAACTTTTAAAACCAGGTTATTTTGTGGACATTTTTTAAGAACGGCCTCCTCTTGTTGTTGCTTTTCTGCCGCCCTTTTCCGAAACTTTCCCTACTTGGTTTGGAAAAGCTCATGTTACAGTATTGCCCTGCCCTATACACCTGCATGTACTAATACATTTACACAAATCCATCACAATTACTCAACTCAAACGATTAATCATTAATCACTGCTCAATACTTGAGATAGAAAAGAACATGTCACAGACAAAATGACAAATTAGTGAAATTACTATTTTGTCGTATTACAACCTAAAGAGTAAACAGCTGATGAACCGTGGATGGAGAGCGGTAAAGATAGGCAATGGGACGGACCTTTGGGCAGCGCCTGCAAGTTATTTTGTTTTAATTATTTTTTAAAATATTTTGAGTGTTTTGACTAAAGTACCAAAAAAGTCACTTGTGCTAGAGGCTGCGCGCTATGACTCACCTGACACTTCCTGTTGACATGTTTGCTGTGCATTGTTGCATACCACCCTTTCGCACAGTTAATTAATAAAATATAAAAATAAAATTCCCTTTTTGTTCTGGGTATCTTTAATTCTCTAAAAGTCTTTTCCGTCTTTCTCTATAAGAGTTTCCTTTTTAGCTGCATGCACCCAGCGCTCCCCAAAAACGCCACCCTCCTTGCGCCCCTGGCCGGCCAGGTTCATGCACCCAGCACTGACCCCTCAATCTGACATCTACTTACCTAGTCACCAGTGATTGTAGGTGCCTCCTGTGGCTTGGATTCACTGGTAGATGTCATGGCCTTGGCCAGCACGGATGAGTCCTTGAGAGACAACACTTGCAACATCTGCGGCTCCCCGGCAATGTTCACCAGCTGATGTGTTATGGTCTCCACTCCATCTTGCTCATTCTAAACCAAATACACTTTAGTCACATACTTCTTGTGCCTCAAATTCACATTGCATAATCTCTTTACAAAGTGTCTAGGGCTTAAAGAAAATAGGTGTATATTAAATATTTCCCACTTGTTATTCTACTAGTGTCAAAACTCTCTAGTTAAGCTTCAATGTTGAAGAAAATCAGGCATTTGCAGTCAGTGAGAAAGTAACAGCAGGTTTGGGCTACTACGGACGAAAGTGATAGCATCTATTTAAAAGATGGGAATAACGGTACAAGTAACTGAATCCTCGAGATGTATGCTGTGAGTGAAAATTAGTATTGGGAGTTTCACACAAGTAAAGAAACTCTGGGGAAGTAACACTATAAGACTATTGTTGTTTTATTCAAAGTTTAAATATTGCTACTTGTTCAATGGAATATAACTCAGCACATCCTTAAATTGCAGACCCTTGAATCATTTTAAGTTTGAATGTAGACTACTTAACATGTGGGTGTCCAATGTTCAGAAAAAGTCCCTTTTAATTCTTACTTTTCTCGTATCCGGGCACCCCAAGTTACTACAAACTGTGTCATTTAAAATTGTCATTTAGGGTCTGGAAACGTTGATCAACAGTTGAATCATCCACGTTAATCAATGACTAGCAGTAGCAACTGACTGTAAGCTAGTTTTGTTATTCCTGAGGGCATTTCAAGGGTGAAAAAAGCCTAAAAGAATCGTGAAATCCCGGAAGTTATTTACTAGTGACTTGACTAATATTTACTATTATATCTGACCTTGGGAACGTGACACGTCATGGGCGTGATGACCTGCATGGTGCCGTCACTGCTCTGTATGTGTTGAATGTTGGCCACTACCGTCTGGTACATGCCTCCCCCTCCACTCACTGGCACAGTGATCATCCCCGACACTGACACTGGGTAACCTAGACACATCCGTAGTCAGTTTAGTACAAACACTCCTGGCTTTAATTAAACAAAGATGTTTGGTGAAACAAATACTTTTTAATTCCAATACAACTAGACCGATTCTTTAGAATTTGGTATGCTTTATTTGTATACAAGTTCTTACAGGAAACTGAGGAAAGTATTACTAAATTTATTTAATTTATCACTTCTGTTTATGAACAAGTCAGTGCAACACAACAGTCCTATTTTGCAAAACCTCATGGTATTTATTAGGGATGGGCCGATACCTAAATTTCTTGATACCGATTTCGATACCACATATGCACTCACGATACTCTTCGATATCGATACCTCTCGATACCTATCATTCTTTTTTGGTTTTTACATAGGTTTATAGACTTGAACAAAATTTGAGTTTGTATTTGAGATTTTTATTAAACATTTAAAACAAGTCAAGGTATAATTTAACATGGTATTCAACGTCATAATTATCATACCATTCTAAGATATTTGTTTGACTATTACATAACCCACTCACCCTTGCCGCCCCTTAACCCCTTACCAATGAATAACAGTGACTCACTTGGCCCCAAACATTGCAAAAAAAGTTGGGGAGAGTCAGGAGTATGAATCACAAAAGGATCTTAAATCCCAATGAGGTTGCTAGTGAAGGAATGAGAGAGAAGGAATGACACTGTTGAGCAACCAGCAGACAGAGATGAGGGGCGAAAACAAGAAAGAGAAGATAGGTGGAAAGGACAAGGAAAGAGAAAGGAAGGCAGAGAGGGGGACAGCAGCTGCAGTGTGTTGTCAGGAGAGGAAGGCAGGTGTGTTGTGGCAGTATGGAATGGCTGCACCCTTATCAGCTGTCTACTATGTCATTAGTTGTTGTTAGGCAACCACATAGGGGTGAGGTTACATAACCAATCACAGCATTTTATCTGTATACATGTGATACAGTGGGATCTGGCTTTGAGGAGTGTAGTGTTTGTTATTTCCTTATCTCATCTCCATTTACTCAATGATAAATTTCAGTTGACAATTAATGTTTTTAGATTTGGTAACCCTCTATCTGGCTAGTTTTAAATTACAGTAAATTGCAAAGATTTAAGAACAATAAAAATACAATATTGCAAGCTAGAAGGATCTACCACAAGTACAAAATGGATGTTTCGTTCTGTCTGAGAACGATGTTTCGTTCTGTATCAGCCAACCTGACAGTGGCTGCCGGTCTCCATTGAAAATGCACTCAGAACGGTAGGAGGGGGAGAGGGGTTGTTTACTTCGAACTGCTCGGCCACTAGTTCCTTATCTTATCTCCACCAGAAGTACACACTCACGACAACAAAATAACAAATACACAATATCGACCCGGCCTGAATAAAAGCCCGTTAAATTATTGGCCCGGTCCGATCACGGGCTTTGTAGCCGGTCCGACCCGACCCGGAAATTTTGGGGCCCTCACGTCATCATGCGTCAAATAGTATCGATATTGAGACCTAAAACGGGAAGCATCGAGTATCGTCGATACCTCGATACCAACGATATCGAGGTGTTTCAGGTATCGAGTATCGGTATCGGCCCATCCCTAGTATTTATGCTATTTTAGTTGAAGCATGTAAAAGTACTATACAAATACTGTCTTTTGGAAATTTCACACTTAAAAGATCAATAATTGTTTATAGTAAGGACCCAAATTAAATACAAAGTCACATTCAGTTTAGAAAATAGACCACTAGGCGAGAAAAGAGAGAATGCTCAGTTTAACGCAAAATCGGTAAAGCAGAATCATAATAAAAAATAGTTTAAAAAATGGCTGACATCTGGTTAAAAATGCATTTCTCCCATGTTATTCATGAATTTCTATAGGAAATACAGCTGTTAATTTCTATAGCCATATAGATCGAAAAGACGTAGAATGAAGAGGAACACAGTTTTGGTTGTTACCGTAACCAATATGTAAACCAAAAATTGACAAAATTCATGTGGTCAGGCTAGATTGGCAACTGAAAACAAGTTTTGTGCCCCATCTTTGTCTGGCTGATCGCTCAGATTTGTTCGATTCTTGGTACAAATGTTGCTAACGGTAACTAGACTCATTATGGTAGAGGTTACTGACTCTGGCCGTCGTCGCCAGTGAGGATGAGTTGTCCGTCTTGGTTGAGTGTGGCCTCGGTGACATTGCTAAGGTCGACTGCGACTCCACCCTCGCCGCCGTGGATTGCATGGATCGTCCCAGACTCACCCGACCCCGCGTGGATCTGCAATACATCCACACAGTGTTCAATAATTGTGCAAACATTATCTAAAGGTATGATTTGAGTTTTAAAAATCACAAAACTATTAGTTAGTACAACTATTAGCTAGTGACAGGGTTTTGAAATTCCTCTCAGAGAGCCTATTTAAGAATATTTTTTCTGGGAATCACAAAATAAACCAGTCTGAGGTTGAAATTTAAAAAGTGCGTAGTAAGGTGTGTAATAAACCGATTTAAAAAAATATAAGGTCAAAGATGTAATGAAAGGGAATTGTATAGTTTGGGCAATTAGGATTTAGTTTGGAGAATTATTTTTATTTATAAAAAGTACAAACAATTCTCTAAAATATGTGACCGATTTTGCTGTACACCTTGTAGACAAGAAAAATTATATGCTCGATTCAGGCTGTTGGGTAGCTTGACTCTTGTTGTGAATTCAACAGTAAGCTTGACCTTTAGTTTTGACACTTTATGCTCACTAAACATCCAAATAATTTTTTTTACCCTTGTTTTGCCAAACAGATTTTAAATTGTTCCAGACAAAAATCCAATGTATCCTCACAAACATTATTTCAACCTAGACTATGGATGGAAATAGCGGCTGACCGTTGCTACGCCTTGGACATGCGCGGTGGTTCCATCCGGCAGGGTGATGATAGGGTTGTTGGGATCCACCTGGATTATGCTCAGGGTGCCGTCGGGGTTGCTGATGGTTTGCAGCATGGTCGGAGTATACTGAGTAGTCACCTGAAACCATCACTCTGTTTGTAGTTTCACAATATATATAGCACCATGGTTGTGAATCAATACAACATATTCTACAACTTGTAAACTTATCAACAACTGTCATGAGTTAATGATATTGGAACACAACTAATTATTCAGAAGGTATCTAAGTACAAGAAACTCAAGAAGGTTTAACTATATGTATTGTCTAAATGCAAAAATAATTCAGCTAAATTTTGGCACAGAATGTTTCTAAGGTATATTAAAAAACATAAAACATGCATATACATTGAAAACATTAAAGAAACACTAAAAGAAAACTGGCTAAATAGAGTCAAAACCCTACCTGGTACAAAGGATCAGTATGTCAATCCAAGGGGGTAGTGTTGTCAGAGAACAGCTATTTACAGTATATACAAAAGATATCTTAAAATCGTAAGTACAAAATGATAGTTATAGTTAAAATAAATAAAAGTTCTTAAGTTCAATTAAAACAATCCTTGCAAACAACCACTGTAAAGTTTGAAACAAAACAAAATTATAACTATTGTGAGGGCTAGCTACATAATATAGTTTTGGGGTGGTCGAGGACTCAACTTTTCAACAACTTTAATGAATAATGTGTCAATAACATTATTCAATATCTTTATGAGATCTAAATAAACTGTAGACTATACCATCCTTTAACATGTGTTTTTATTCCAAGCAACACATAGAGTAAAGAGTTTTCTTGAATTTAAAACTCGATTAAGTAATGACACCTCTAACAAAAGCTTCCAGTTTTGTTAATTATGTGGAAATAAAGTCAGGAACTACCTCCTTCTTTATGCATGGGTAACTTACAAAAGTAGTGATTACTCCCAAGTTACAAAGAATCAAGTTATTAAATATTAAGGATTGAGAAAGTTTTAGTAATTTTGAAGGAAAACACATATTTCCCACAATCCACCCACTTATAGCTGGAGTAACTAAAAAATATCTCAAGCTAGCTAAAATCAGAGCAGAAATAACAATTTTTTTATTGGAATTTAGCTTTACTGAGTTGACATCCTGACCTGTGGCCAATATTGCAACACGAAAGATACTCCACACTTCTCCCTACACACAATACTCATCTTACACACAGAATAAGAAACTTGTTGACTCGATACACGATACTTGAGCGCTTCTCTTCCACCCCTACTCTCAGAGCTACAAATGGCATACTCACTGTGGCTACTGAAAGCTCATGCGACACGCCACAACACACATGTATAAACCTGAGTTGTGTCGAGAGGTGACTGCACCGGTGGTGATTCGGGCTTGTGTAGCCGTATCACTCCCACCTGGGCCGAGCCGTTGCTCTGCACCGTATTGATTATGTTACTGGCCACCTGCATCGCTGACTTGTCCTCCTCCTCATTGAAACTAGGCAGCAAGTCCTCCCGTCCGTGATATTTGTAGCAGTTGATCACTATCTGCTGTAGAGCGTGTGTCCATGATATCTGCCAAACAAATTGAAAATCATTGTGTTGTAGAAAAGCCCAACAAAAAGGAAGATTATTTCAACTTGATTATTTTTAAAACAGCGAAAGGGATCAAAGACTCGTACAGCTGGGAAGTTCCTTGCCGGGACAGAACAGAACCAGTGTAAAGAAGGGAACCACTCCCAATACAAGTGTTTACCCCCGGGGTGCTGGCCACACAGTAAAGTGTTGTGACATTGAATAGTGAATGAGCGTAAATAGTTTATTGTAAGTTGTATAATAAGTGTTTTCTAAGTGTAAGTGGACATCTCAATACTCCCCAGAAGATGCGACAATTGTTAAGAAATGATCAACGGATGTAATTGGCCCTTCAACGCACAAGGTCTACAAGCTGATAATACAAAGGTATTTGTATTTAATAATGATCAAAGGCCATGAAACTGGAATGATTAAATATTAAATTGAACATCTGAGAACGGGTTTTAAATGTATTAATATCCATTACATCTACTAGTTAATTTTATGATTCTTACTTTATGTTTCGATTCCTCGGACCTTGCATCCATCCGAACGTTGGCCCATGGCAACCCGACAGGCCACCAAGGAGGTTTAGTAGACTCTCGTCCCCAGCCAGGTTTTACTCTCCCTGCAAATATTGGCAGTAAGATAAACTAGTCACATAGCCACCCCCACCACACAGACACATTTGATGTTGCTCTTTTCAGACTACAGTAAAACTGTGTTCATCCGAACAAACAGGAACCTAATGCAATCAAGAAGACTAAAAGGCTAACCTCCATTTATAGGGAGTTTTTAATATTATAACATTTTAGAGAAACAAGAAAAAAATAAACTTCATTAACAAAATCAGAAACATTTGTATTAAATTACTCTATAGATATAACCTATATTTAGAAGGGATATCAAGTTATAAACTGGTGGAAACAATAACTATATAAAGTCTCATGATCTTCATTTCATGGTTATATGTTGGATGTAACTTTTTTGGTGTAGAATAGTCTGACTTGAAGTTCTAACCTTGGGCGACACCACGGTTCAAGCCTATTTTATTAGGTAATTCAATTTCAAATTGCACCTGATGGTCTATTACTTAAAGATGTTTCTGTCCTATTGTTAGAGTTTCCACTAATTCCATATAGAAATAAAATATGAAATATCCGGTAACTTGGCATGATTATGACAAAGCCTTGGTCAGGTCCAAAAAGACACACAGAGCTCTCTTTCTTTCCTCTAAATTTTAAACTGTGAATTCTATACATTTCCGAACTTACTTTTTACTTCCGTAGTACCAAACTTGGATTTAGAGAAAACATTGAATTGCCTAAAAATGAACTAATTCTGTTGAAGAATAGTTTTTTCAAATATTTTACCAAAAGTGGGTTGTTGAGATAGTTATCTTCCTTGACCTCTTTGTTGAACAGGATATGTATTCAGCCACAGTTAAAAATAAACGCTTACAGTTGTCAGCAGTTTTTTTTCTTTTCTTGCAAACAGGCATAGCAACAAATTTAAATTTTCCTTATCATTTGACAGACAGCCAAGTTCTCTTACCAGTGGAATACTTCAACATGAGAGGGATGAATGCACGGAGTTGTGCTTGCGTCATCTTCTCAACAGGAGTGGGGATTCCGTCGATGACAAGGGGCGGCAGTTCGTACAGACTCGGGTCATCTTGCGGCGCAGGAGGCGCTTGTTGTGCGAGAGCAGTCTCCAACTCCTCCATGATCATCGTGCGTAGATTTTTAACCTGGAAAAGTTGGTGGTCATAATTGGTAACAGTTTTCATTATTTTATTGGTATTCTGTTGCTTTTCAGACCACTCGAAGTAGTTGAGGCACTGTGCCGCTGTGGTTAGACTTTGGGCTTATGAGGAACAGAACATTAGCCCGATTGTATAATACTTGTGTTTTGCAACAATTTGATTGGTTATAATCTCCTCCTTGCGTGGGAAGCTGGTGAAAAAGGTGGCTAAATGTGGTTTAAGTTTACGTGTAATTCAAGCTCAATTAACCCTGAACATACAATTCACATTTTTCGAGTAATTTCAAGGTCTCAAAGACAAATTTTCAAGGTTGAAAAATTAATTTTGCTACTTTTGAATAGTCTAAGTTACTCCTAGCACTGAAGTTGAGAGTTTGTAGTTACTTCGCAAGCCTGTTCGATGCACTGTTTTCTCCTGCGATAACTTCCAAGTGCCATTTTCCTCTCTCGATAACTTCCTTGTATTGGGTTTACTACCGAAAGAGCTTCCGAGTGTGGTTTTACTCCAGCTATTGCTTCCAAATGTTGTTTAACTACCACACGAACTTCCCAATGTAGTTTCAATTTACGGATAGCTTTCAATTGCTGTTTCACTCCCGCAATAACTTCTTAGTGCCGTTTCGCTCTCTCAAAAACACCAAAGTGCAGTTTTACTCCTTGAATACGTTTGTAATAGTTTTGACATCTCTAAACACTAATAAGAAGCCTTTTAAACATCAGCTATTCAACAGTATGATCTTATTCTAGAAAGGTGCTTCTTTTATTTCTCTTGCATAAGCAATTAAATTGGATTTAATGTGGTTTTAAGTACTTAAAAGTTATTTAAGGATAAACTTGCAGATTTGTAGTTAGGCTACTCACTATGTCTTCCAGTGGCTTTGCTCCGAAACACCTGTAGCTGTTACTTGGCTTGCCTGGCGTTGCTACCAACACGACAGCTTGCTGTCCAACTCGAGTCGCAAACTCATCAATAGTTTGCTGCAAATGTAAAGAAATTTGTAATAGAAATAATGATTTTAGCAAGGTCTGAATTATAATATAAATATAATTACTATGTAAAGTTTATACAAAAAATCTGTTGCAACACTCACTGAAACCATTCTCAGAACACAACTGAAAATTAAAATATTCTACTTGAATAAACTTGGACCCAAACACCGACTTGGCACCGAGATTTCTATAAACACTTGCTATAACCCTATTCAGTATTTAAAAAAATTTAAAATATAAATTTTAAAATCAAACACAGTTAGGCCAAACAAAACTAAGACATAAAATTAGGGATAAGTCGGTTCCAAATTAATCCGGTTATCGGTTCTCCAGCTTTTTCGGTTCCTTGCTTAATACAATCAGGAACCAACACATCCCTACATAAAATCATTGATAACCACAAGTCACTTTTCAAGGTCCCTTATAATGTTTTCCAAGAAGAGCGAAGAAAGGAAGTGACAACTTACTCTAAGTTTGCGTAAAAGTCGGTTTTGTTGACGCTTTCTTATAGAAGGATTGGTTTCAAAGCTGTGAGGTCGTTTTCTTTTCTTGGCTGACATGATAGCGGCAGCTGCTGCCATGCCAACAGGACCTAACATAGACAAAAGACATTTTTTTATCACATAGATATAATATAAATTTATAAACTTATTTAAACCCTTATTTCCGTTTGAATCTATAAGCAAATCTAAAAATACTATATTTACCTGGCATATATAGGCCTATATATTTATCTGGACAGTATTTTAGTAATGCTAAAGGCTGAAGACTCGTAGATTTTGTTTCAATATTAAGACAACTTAAATGTAACAAATGAAAGGCAAGAAATTGCACACAAAATATTGGTATTCTAACAAAGCCACTTCCTGTACAAATGCAGGAAATTACAATCACAGCTACAGCTTCTTTCAATCAAATCATACTCTGTGGTTAAAAACCAACTGACAGGCCGCACAGACAACAGATAACTCTCTTGGACGTGTTGTAGTAACTTTGCTATCAGTTGTCTCTCACTAGCAATATTCCTGTACTGGGACCCTACTCTTTACCCTAGGGCTACTGGTATAGAATGATGCAACTACGTCACTATCTCATCGGGCATCTTCTAGTATCCTCCTCCTTATTTTCAAAATTCCCAACACAAATGCACTAAACTGACTAGTAATGACACCTAACCTAATGTCATATTTAAAAAACATATTTTGTTAGCAAACCAGAGACTTGACTAGTATTCAAACTTTTATTATACATTCATCACATAAGGTGTCAAACTATAACATGATTGTGTTGAACTATTTATTGAATTTCTACTGAACATTAAAAATGTCAATATATTGTATCCGTTTGTTATTAGTATCAATACATAATTGGGTTAAGCTAAATTGTAAATCTGATGAATCAAAATGTTTAAAGAAATGTTGATAATAAAACAAATAAACTAAAATATCTTTTATAAATAAAATTTAAATATGAAATTGATCATATCAAACATTATGGCCAAAGTATGATGCAGAACTGTGTGTGTAAACAAAATTGTATATATTAATCAAACTGATTGTTAAAAAAAAAATACAAACAGTTTCTTTTTATACTGTGATAAACTTTTTAGTAAACAGAAAAAAAAAGTTTAAAATAATGTATAGTAAAAGTGTGAAAACAACTTTTTATAACTTCATTATTTTTAAAATGGGTAATTCAGTGGATGTCAAAACTGAGTACTTCCGAAGTACTTCTGAGTATGAGTACTTCCGAGCAATAGTAGAAGACGATTGGAGACTCATTGTAGGCCTTATATTGCATTTAGTTCTGTAATCTAGTTTACCTGAAGCAGCCAGTTGAGCCGTGACATCATCATTCATCCCGGAGCCCATGTCATCGCCACCATAATCCGAACTTTGTGACGACATGAGACCATCATCAATATCATCATCATTCTCGTCAGAGTGAACTGCCAGTGACAATGGGTCGGGAGCTGTTGTGTCCATCATCTTGAAGCCTGAATCTGTAATTCTGTAAAATAGTTACATATTGAGCTGTCATTGCCTTGGTAGTCCTTTTACAAAAAGTTTTGAAAGAGTTTGAAACTATCTGCTTTTAATAGATCCTATGGTTTAAAAAGTTCTATGGTTTTCGTATTCTGATGTACATTAGACTGAACTAGGTCTAAAAAGCCCAAGCGTATGAGTTAATACGCAACTGGACCTCTCTTAATATGCCAAAATGCATGACAATGATGAATTTATACAACCAGACTTTGAAAGTATCAGATACAAATTATATTGATATACAGCATCTCAGTAATATTCAACATCTGTTTGACACTCACCTAAGAGAGTACTCACTGGTCTAGGTCACTTGGGACGTAAATTAGGGTGTAAAAATTATAAACCAACATCTAAAATTTCAATAGTTCAGGAACAGTACAGCTTTAATACAGTTTAAATTATTTTCTTTTATAGTCCAAATGATTATTGATGTACATGTACATAGCAGCTGAATTACTTATGAATATGTGCTACATGAAATTAGCCTTGCAAAAATTGAGTTGTAGCAGGATCTAGCCAGCCAGAGGGCAATTTGGTAATAGTAGGTAAACATAGGTTTTCGATCCCTAGTGAAATGAACACTCACTAGGTGTTAGTGGCCTGACTACTGCTTGTATGAACAAACTGTGCCGTCATGATATTATTTTATAGGTGTTCACAATGTGTAAGTAGTGTACAGAGGGGATTAGAAGCCGATTTTTCATTTTTAAGTTGGTTTAATACAGAACTATAAAAGTACCGTATTTTCATATTTTATAGGCGCATGTTTCTTAAAAACAAAAACTAATTTGAAAAATCTACTTCCAATCCGCCATAGAGAATATATTGAGTTTCATATAAATTGAATTAATTTTAAATTGGAAGTTTAAAAAGATGCTGTTTGTCAGAAAGCAAACCTCAGCAATGGCACTGTTTTGCTAAGGTAAAGCGCAGCCTTATTTTACATCATTAATACATAAGCCTAGGCAAACGATAGGTTATGTTCTAGGTGAACTGTACATTTTGTGTTATAGGATCATTTGGAAATAGATCTTTTGGAATATAAAATGTGGCTATAGGTCTGATTGTTAAATGGAACTATAATTTTTGTACTCTAGGACTTGTCCAAACTGATTTATTAATATTAATACTTGCAAAAATATGGCCAAACTAGGCCTATTATTTGAGCACGAAATACTAACGAGAATCGTTAGGTAGCTGCAGTGCTTTGGGACTGAGTTAGGAAACAGTTAACGTTGATGAATTCCACAAAATGGAAACTTAAAAAGCCTAAATATTCGTACATACAAACTACGACGGCTGCGTACGCACCTGCGTGTCGAGAAGAAAAGCTCCTTATCACTATAAAATATAGTTAGCGTTATCTTATGGGAGTAACGTCGTGGTTATAACACATTTTAAACTAACGAGACATATATTATACAAACAAAATTTGAGTCACAAAGGGCTAGAGACTATCCCCACAATCGTCCATGATTACAGAGTACCGATCAATACTAGTACGCCCTGCCCTCCCATTGCAAGGGGAACTCGGATCACAAGCAAGCAAAGCAAACTGCAATTCAACAAAATACGAATCCCCAACCACCCCCTCAGTCACTAGCCCAAGCAAAAAATAGAGCGTCCCTTCGTTGTCCTCGTTCATTCCCTTTCACTAGTCCCTTCATCAGCGCTATGTGTATACCCCTTCATTGACAGTAGTGAACAGCTGACTTTGATTAAAGATTAACCGTAGATATTTTAAACCACGAAGAGAAATTAAAAGGAGAAACCAAAGAGACAAGTGAGGCATACGTAAAGTCAATGGCTTCACATATTACATATAGTGCAGTTCTATTTCTTCGTACAGAAAAGAAATTTCTACGTGTATTGAGCGCCTATTTCCAACTGTAAACCGACCAAACTTTTCTATCCCACTTATTGACAACCACCCCAGGACCATATATACAAGGGCCTAGTCACTGGCTCAAAAAGGTGGTTCACGCGCCGCGGAGCGAGTGACGTCACGGCGATGATAGCTCCGCCGCTACTTCCTATACCACAGCATGGCTTCGCTTGTCGCGCGCTCATTCTAACACGTCTACCATACACTAGAATTCAACAATACCTATGATAGTCACATAATATTAAAGTGTATAAAATGGGAAATCGAACCATATTTGTTTCAAATTATTTACCTTATGATAATTTATTAAAATTGCGTTTTTGAAGACAACTATTGTCGTTCTTAGGCTATTGTTGCCCATTTACACTCATAAAACGAGTAGATAACGGTTGTTGGGTTCAAATTTTGCCAACTTTCTATTTTACTGTGATGGTTATACCGTTTAGTATCTAAAACTCTTTTAATATTTAATATAGTCAACTCTGCTATCAACGTGCATTTCGTAAAAACTTAAAACGCATAATTTTCCAGATTTGAAAGGGTTTCACAGCATTTTCAGACCAACGCTATGACATTATCAGAAATTCTGGAAAGCAGGTGAACATTCTACACCAACTTGAGTTGACGTTGAAGAAGGGACAATAATTATTGATAGTGTCCCGTAAATAGTCATATTATACATTACTGGACAATGCTCACCATTTCATTTCATTGATGAGGCCAAAGCCAGACGTGCTCTGTCTTTCCAGAACACTGGCTTCTAGCTACCGAAAAGAATACAATAACCTAGTTACATGAATCTCGCTAGCTTATACTGCAGGTTGGTAGCTCGGAGAGGAGGTACTGCTGTATATCTAAACAACAACTTGACTTATAAAGCTATAGATCTTAATAGATTCTGTTGTGAGTTTGATCTTGAACTATCTATTGAGATTACAGGCAATGTTTTGGTGGTTGTTAGCTTATATCGCTCGCCTGATGGCGACATTGAACCTTTCTTTGATCTTTGGACAAGTGCCTAAGTTACCTAAACAATAAAATAAAAGCTTATCCTTACGGAGACTTTAATATACACTTTGAAACAACTTCGACCTGGAACTGCTTTTACAGACTTGTTGAGGAGTTTGGTCTATTCATTACAAGTAGACTGCCGACTAGACTTGAAGCCAGCCTGGACACCATCGCTACGAACTTCGACTCCTGGGACTACTCTGTGTCTGTGATACAGCCAGTTATATCCGATCATTGTTGTGTCTGGATGAAACTTAAGTTACCAACCCAGCTGGTGAGTACCTCAAAACTATTCCTACTCAGGCATGAATATGTTTTACCACCAGACCTAATGACGATGGTCACATTCAATTTTATTGCTAATCTTTTTGATATTGACTGGTTTCAGTAATAAATAATAAGACTTCCATTAGCTACCAGATATGTTTTCCACTCTTAAAAATCTGTTTGATACATTTTTTCCAGCTAAAATTTTGCGTAAACCAAACTCTAATAGAAACCACCCAGATTAGATAGTCCTGGTACTCAGATGCACTTAAGAAGACAAAGTCATTTCTTGTGCTCATTTATGTATGTTAAAACTAGCCAAATCCTGAGTTGAGGAGTAAATACCATACGGTATATCTTCGTCTTAAAAGAAATACAATTCTGATCTGAAGGAGGCCAAAATAAATCACAATTCACTAATTGTACAGAGAGCTAAGAACCCGTGCAAGGCTGCCTGGCAATTAATAAATACACATAGAGGAGCAAAAAAAAAGTCAGTTCCGTTGGCTTTTAGTCCGGATGTGTTTAATAATTTTTTTGTGGAATCAATTGAGCACATTGTAAGTGTTATTCCGGACACACACATGAATCCGTCTGATTTTTTGAGTCTACCGGGTCCCCAGGGAACCCAGCCAATTATGTCGCTATGGGGCCTGTGACGTCTGAGCAGGTGGCTCAGTTGTGAGATCCTTCAAGAACTCAGATAGCCATGATATTTTTGGTATGTCATGTACCTTCCTAAACTCATAATTCCAGGTATACTAACTCCTGTGACAGCACTGGTGAACTCTTGTCTGGCTGATGGCTGTTTTTCCAGAGCTTTGAAGTCTGCTAAAACTGTCCAATCTTTAAAAAGGGAACCATGACGAACTGAAATTATCCTTAATATCTGTGCCCTGTTTTGTCCAGGTGCTTGAGACTGTAATGAAGAATCAGGTTGTGAATTTTTGAGACTAATAACCTATTCATGCCATGCAGTTTGGCTTCAGGCGAGGTAGATCAACCACTGGTGCAATTGGAGCTCTGGTTGAACAGAATAACTGAAGCTTTCGAATCAAATGAATCCACAGCATTGACCTTGTTGGACCTCAGTAAGGCGTTCGACTGTGTGTCGCATAAGATCCTACTGGATAAACTCTATTGTTATGGTCTCAGAGACACTGTCATTAGGACCTTGGCCTCTTACCTGGAAAACAGAAAGCAAACTGTGGCTGTGAATGGTGCTTTCTCAGCTGTCCAAAATCTGCACACGGTGTTCCTGGAGCTCCATTTGGGGCCTTTGCTATTCTTGGTTCTGGTCAACGATCTTCACTTAAATGGGAAAACGCTGCTGTTTGCAGATGATACTACGCTGATGGCTAGGGGTGTTGACGTAAATGCAGCTTTGCTGGAAGCCGACCAACTCCTTCTACAGGCTAGTGACTGGTTCAAAACCAATAAACTTCAAATGAACGAAGATAAAACTCAACGTCTGCTCTACCCTTAGCAATGTAGACGATACGATAGCTCTGCGTGGAGAGGTCAAGCTCTTTGGGACACTTAGATTCTACTCTTTGTTGGAAGATCATACAGATAACATCTGTTCAAAACTCTCAAAGAGTTCTGCATCTGCTGCGTAAGCTGAGACATATGTCACCCCTCAGTACCTTGTTTCTGTGTACTATGCCCTTTTCAACCACCTAAACTATGGTTTGATTTGGTGGGGACATTCGCCCGGCGCCAGGAGAATCTGATATTTCAAAAAGGCTGTTAGGCTTATTACCTCTTCTGGACATAGGGACACTGCAGGCCTCTGTTTCGACAAACTGGCATTCCTACCATCTTTAGCCTACTGTCTGAACTCCTACTAGCCATTAGCAAGGACATTAACAAACCAAATGAGATGCAATATGCACAGCCACAATACCAGACACTGTCGAGATATTGACATCTAGATGCAGGCTCTCCAAAACCCAAAACAGTTTTCCAATTAGAGGAATCAGGCTATACACTTGCCAGCTAATCTCAGGATAAATGACTCCAACAAGATGGAAGTTGCTCTCAGGAAAATCTTCAGCGATAAACCTGTTTACACGCTGAATGAGGTTGACAGCAACTACTTCCTCTAGTCCATTGCCATCTTGTAAATCAAAATAAGAGTTAAAATATTAGTTTTAGTTTTGTTTGATTTGACACAGTCTATCTGGCATTAGCTGGGCATCGACAGAGATGACAAAGTATCAAGTAAGTATCAAGTATCATTACTGACCGAGAAATATTCTCACTTGTTCAACGAACCTGGCAAAGATTACAAGACACTTGTTTACAAGACAAAGATTTGGTTTGATTTTGAGTGTTCACACACCTTATCAAAATGTTTCAAGGCAACAGTTTGATTTTTAACTTTTCTTTTGAGCTTTTTCAGCTGCTGTCTCAATTTTCTATTTGCAAGTACAAACTTTCCTTTTCTTTGAATGCATCGTTTTATTTTTCGTGATGCTAATTTAAGTTCATAGCTTTGTTTGTTCTTTGAAGTTGTAATTTCCGAAATCAGTTGATCAATTTGACATTTAAGGGTTTTATTTTCTTCTAAAACAAAATTGTTGTTAATCGGTAAATTTGTACTAACACTCTGTAGGCCTACCTTCTCTGGGTCAGAAGACTCATTAGTTTCAAAATGATTTTCCGGATCAAACCTAGGTTTCTTGGGACTTAAATAGTCCAGTCTTTCTAATACGTTCTTTCTAGTTTGCCTAATGTCACTCCTACCTCTTCTTTGTTGTAACTTACGTAGATTTATTTTTAACCTAACTTACGGGAAGGCTTGCTCAAATCTACTTAGTTCTTTGGTTTCCTATGATAATTTTACAAGTCGCCACAGCACAATTCATCACTAACTTCCCTTGCAGCTACAGTTCTCAATCCAACTTAATGACAGGTTCACGATAATTCACTACTAATAAAAACGCAAACAAAGAAAACAACCTGCTACAACATAGCGTAATTTACACAACCTTCCCTACCAGCACTAGGTGAAAAGTGAGGTTTAAATAAGAAAAATGAAACCAATATCCAACCTATATTTATTTTTAAACATCCTGGAATTTACTCATGTATGCGTGTGAACATCCGGGTTCTCACGGATAAATAGCCATGGGGTAAAATAACGTATTATCCAGGTCAATATTTAAAAGGATAGTGGATAACTAATAATGTTTTATTTTCTTCTAAATTCAGGAAAACACATTTTACAAATTAAATGGTAGAGAAGATGTATTCAAATAATCAAATCAATGCAGTTTTGATCGAAATGTATCACTTCGAGCGCGTGCACTAAAACTCAATGCTAGCTATACGGGGCTGAGCGAGCGTCTATCATCGTGGCTACGTCACAGCCCCCTCCCACTCCGGGACAGTCGGCATCCCGCATGAAAGGTATTCAAGGCCTTGTATATTTGTAGAGTTTACTGATCTGTTATTGTTGGAATAAACTCATTTACTCATATATGGTCCTGCAACCATCCGCCCAAAATTCAAGATTGGGGCCGTTCATATATACGTCAAAGCGATATTCGGCCATTTTTGACCCTTCCCTTACATGTAACGTGGTGAAGATGTATGCCGCATCCTTCCCCTACCAAACCTAAATAAATTTAACTTAAAATTACTACACTTTTGTTGTTTTCAATTTATCCAGGGTGTTACGATTTTGTAAACCCTCTCCTTCGAAGGCTGATCGTCTTTCAGACTTTCACCCCATGAATTCACATTTCTTCTAAAAATCAAGTATTTTCATATTTTCTTTCATACCTGAGTAGAAATAACTGAATCAGTATATCGTAGTAAGGATTTTATTTAAGAAGAAGAAAGGGATCCCACCGGGTAGTCTGGAGCATTACACCATGGTCTGGAGGGTATAAGCCTCCAATGGCGGCTTCGGGGTTCTTCGCCAAACAAGTTTTGAAAGCTAAAAGCTCAAAAACGTAATTTTTAAGACATTTGAACAATATGTACACTAACGACTAAACAATTAGCACACTAATAAATGAACCATTAGGTATTGAATTATAGACATGGGTAAAAGGTATGAAGCACTACTGTGAATCATAGCTAATTTCCTGTAACTAGGTAAGAAATACACCGGAAGTTTCATGTTTGACCCCTTTTTGAACTATTGTGATCACTCTACAAATCGTATTTTTGTCCGATTTTCACGAAATTTGATACAAATGTTTCTTTTATAAATATTGATCTAGATAGCTTGTTAAGCAGCAAGACCTGACCACCGGAAGTGGCCATTTGGGGGAGGGTTGAAAAGAAGATACCTGGTTGAACCAGGAGATGTCACACCAGACAACTTGGTAGACAGGATGCTGGAGATCTCAGAGAAGTGGGAGACATTCAAAGAGATGGTGAGAGTGATCCTCTGTAGGAAAAAGCATCTGTAGTGAGCAAGAAGCATATATGACATTACTGGACTGAAGCAATCCCTATGGCGATATCAGTTCCAGCTAAGAGAAGCGCAGGAGAGTTTAGTGGGTAAACCTTGGAAGATTAGGAAGAAAACAAGCAAATGAACCCCACACGGGGAGCGCTTAGTTTACACGGAGCTAGTCGATACACTTGATACACGGAGCTAGTAGATACACTTTGATACAGACTAGTAGATACACTTGATATACGGAGCTGTAGATACACTTTGATACACGGAGCTAGTAGATACACTTTGATACACCAGACTAGTAGATACACTTTGATATACGGAGCTAGTAGATACACTTTGAAACACAGACTAGTAGATACACTTTGATGCAGACTAGTAGATACACTTTGATATACCAGACTGTGGAATTACTTTGATATACAGACTAGTAGATACACTTTGAAACACAGACTAGTAGATACACTTTGATACACAGACTAGATACACTTTGATACACGGAGCTAGTAGATACACTTTGATACACAGACTAGTAGATACACTTTGATACACGGAGCTAGTAGATACACTTTGATACACGGAGCTAGTAGATTTTGATATACAGACTAGTAGATACACTTTGATATGGAGCTAGTAGATACCTTTGATACACAGACTAGTAGATGTACTTTGATACGGAGCTAGTAGATACACTTTGATATACCAATTAGTGAATACACTTTGATATGCAATTAGTAGATACACTTTGATATACAGACTAGTAGATACACTTTGATATACGGAGCTAGTGAATACACTTTGATACACGGAGCTAGTAGATACACTTTGATGCAGACTAGTAGATACACTTTGATACACGGGCTAGTAGATACACATTTTAGACTAGTAGATACACTTTGATACACAGACTAGTAGATACACTTTGATACACAGACTAGTAGATACACTTTGATACACAGACTAGTAGATACACTTTGATACACGGGCTAATTAGATACACTTTGATACAGACTAGTAGATACACTTTTGATATTCAGACTAGTAGATACCTTTGATACACAGACTAGTAGATACACGATGCACGAGCTAGTAGATACCTTTGATATACAGACTAGTAGATACACTTTGATACACGGAGCTAGTAGATACTTTGATACAGACTAGTAGATACACTTTGATACACAGACTGAGTAGATACACTTTGATACACGGAGCTAGTAGATACACTTTGATGATATACAGACTAGTAGATACACTTTGATACACAGACTGTAGATACTATGATGCAGACTAGTAGATACACTTTGATACACAGACTAGTAGATACACTTTGATACACAGACTAGTAGATACACTTTGATACACGGAATATAGATACTTTGATACACGGAGCTAGTAGATACCTTTGATACACGGACTAGTAGATACACTTTGATACACGGACTAGTAGATACACTTTGATACACAGACTAGTAGATACACTTTGATACACGAACTAGTAGATACACTTTGATATACAGACTAGTAGATACACTTTGATACAGACTAGTAGATACACTTTGATACACGGAGCTAGTAGATACACTTTGATACACGAACTAGTAGATACACTTTGATACACCAGACTAGTAGATACACTTTGATACGGAGCTAGTAGATACACTTTGATACACGGAGCTAGTAGATACACTTTGATACACGGAGCTAGTAGATACACTTTGATACACGGAGCTAGTAGATACACTTTGATACACAGACTAGTAGATACACTTTGATACACAGACTAGTAGATACACTTTGATACACGGATCTAGTAGATACACTTTGATACACGGAGCTAGTAGATACACTTTGATACACGGAGCTAGTAGATACACTTTGATACACGGAGCTAGTAGATACACTTTGATACACGGAGCTAGTAGATACACTTTGATATACGGAGCTAGTAGATACACTTTGATACACGGAGCTAGTAGATACACTTTGATATACGGAGCTAGTAGATACACTTTGAAACACGGAAACTTCCGGAGAAAAACTACTACTAACGTTTCGGGTAGTTAAAAACTCCACCCGTCTTCAGAGGACTACACTAATCTAAAAACTACATTTGATTATATACTCGTATCTTAACTTAAGATCTAACCTAAGACTATACCAAACAATTTATTTCTATTAACGTGTCCTAATTTTATTTGGTTCTATTTTAAATTGTAGTTCTGAGAAAAGCTATCAATTCTTAAGATAAAGCGTTATTTTTAAATATTGTTTGTATAGTCTTAGGTTAGATCTTAAGTTAAGATATATAATCAAATGTAGTTTCTAGATTAGTACAGTCTTCTGAAGACGGAGTGAAACTTTCTTACCAGAAACGAGTGTTGAAAAAAGTCCGTTTCCTTCTTTTACTAAATTGCTCTCCGCTACTATTATGAACTTTCAAACTAACGTTATTGAACTGCTTATGGCACATTTTTGTGTTTAGGTAAACTTTTCGAACTGGGAAATTCACTAAAAGAATAAAGTATTCAAATTTTAGCACTCCAAAAACATAAATGACGGATGAAAACACTAAGAGTTTTGGTAATTCAGATTTTTCATTAATGACTATATCCCTTAAGTGTGCAAACAAAACTACTTTTTAATAAACGCCCACATGCCAATAAACTAAGACAAATCAGACCCAGAAAGAGAATAATTATAAAACTTAGTCAAGCTTATATGAACCTTGATAGGGGACACTATCAAGAATTCCCCAAAGCCATGTACAGATTTTGATGGGTGATTTTAACGCCCAGGTTAGGCGGAGAGAGAGGGGCATTGTAGGAATTGCTATTCTGGCCATAAGTAGACGAATCAAACCGGTTGGAGATTAGTTGAAACATGAAAAACATTTAAAACAAACACATAAAAAACGCCCTCTAAACCAAAAATATGGCCATGTCCTAACCCATTCTTAGTGAAGTTTCAAATTGATCACGTAGCATTATTGTATCCCTACTTTAAGGAAATTCTAAACATACTGGTAAGAAAAGGCAATTATAGCGTTGGCTCGGGTTAACCTATAACTAGGATAAAACTTAAACTCAAACACCAAAAATGCTTTTTTCTTAAATCTCGGGTTCAAAGTTTGACACGGGAAAAGTAAACCCCCAATCATATCTCATACTGACTAATAAATCAGGGAATTGGCATGAAGTAAAAGACACCATCGTTACAACAGCTCAAAAGTGACTACCCTCGCAAAAAGGTCGTAAAGATCCGTAGAGGAATCAAGGTATGATGCATTTGTATGGAATATCAACAAAACCTAATGAAAAATGATATATTCATGTTTCTAACCCCCAGAACACGTTTTGAGCATTTTTTCAAAGCTTTACATACACGGTGAGTGTTAAATGCCCCCCACCTTAACTTTTGAAAAAGGAAATATTTTTAAAAACCCTATAATTAAACCAATCACTTCAAAATTTTGTTTGTTGAATTTTTCCGAATAATAATTTGTTGTTTTGTATATGTTCTGCTTCTCTTCATTGACTAATTTTGACTGATTTTCACAAATTTCAAAACGTATCGTTGGATCTAAAATTAACCCTTTATTCTTTTTCCTGTCTAGCTCAATTATATCACTTCTCCGGATGGAACCTTCATTGGCCACTGCCGTTACTTCTTTTAAAATGAGTTTTCCTTTCGTGTTATGTAGTAAACTTCCGTAAGTCTGATTCCAAAGAAATGTTTCATACAGTCTCGTAACACTCGTAACAGAACATAAAAATCTGAGGCCAAAGGCCGAGCTAGCATGTAAGCGCAGCGAACAGCCTCGTAACGGTCGTATAATGTTCGCGGTCATACCGGAGGTCAAGTTGAGGCCGAAGGCCGAAGCGAGGCTGTTAGCGTAGCGAAAGTTTTCGTAACTCTCGTCATAATAGAACATAAAACTGAGGCCGAAGACCGTAGCGAGGTTGTGAGTAGAGCGAATCAGAGTAACAATTTACAAAGGAAATTCGATTCACTCAAGCCAGCGGCGCTTTAGCGCTTTGCTGTGTGTCGGCCTGGTTTAAATGTCAGAGAAGAAACGTCTAATCTTATAGGACGATCTAAGACAAATATAAGAAGGAATAATTGGTTGCCACCCGGTGTCATTTTTGAATGATCACAATGCGCCACCGTACATAGACAAATGGACCTCTAGTTTGTGGTGCCGTCATTAAATTAAGTTGGTTGAGTTCAAGAACTCAAAGTTCTAAGACTGGGGTTGTTAGTTCCAGGTAGTTCCAAATAGGTTTCGGCCGCCCCATTGGCGAACAAACGCTTAGGCTTACCACGTTGCCGCTTGATACAAGAACAGACGCAAAGTGGATTTTTGGGTTTGCACAACATCTGACGAGACGTCCACTAAACACCACATGTGACCCGTCTAATACCCTAGACAAGGCAGCTACTTAAGTTTAGCTAATAACCTTGTAGCTTACTATATTATTAGTAGATATTATTGATTTTAATATATAAGAGGTGTTCACTCTTAGGGTCAAGATTGTTGACAGTTTCTGCAAGGAGTACGAATAAAAACACGTGTGGTGTATTTATATTTTTAGCTTCTGCTGTCATGGTACTTACAAAACAGCTGTTATGAATATTTAAGCGAAACGCTTCTAAACCCGTCCCGTGCCAAGTTCACATTCTACACCAGCTGGTCTAACCGCTTTGTGCTGAGCATGCGCCCCTCTGATTGGTTGCTGGACCAGTTGTTGGTTAATCTGCAAGCCTGGATAATCTATCATCTGTTGAGCTAAATCAAATGCAATCATTATTCAAGTTGTTTTGTTGCCAGGTCGACTACCTGTGCCCCGGTCCTCAACCTCTTCTGCGTGGTCAAGGTCAATGATGTCTCCCTATAGCTTGGCTTCGCTTCGGCGTGGCATCATTCTTCCAGGGACTCTTCTAGCATCAGCATCACCTTGACACTCAGACAGCGAAAGGTACTTAGCCTCCTACTTTATTCTGGGTTAAACTAATTGGCATCTAGGGTTATACGTAGCGTAATGTTACAAGACCTGCGAATTCAAGACATGTACTTCATTCGGAGAAAATGTGTATTCATTTGAACTTAACGTTGATTTTGAGGTCTTGTTTTTAATTTTGGGATCTCGAAAACTTAAAACATATTGGCTGTTTATAGAAACAAGCTCAAATCATACTAAAAATAAATCAAATAAGTGCAGTATGTTCTTCATTCAGTAAAACATTATCGGGGTTCATTTATATTGTCAAATCCAATTGTTCATATTGAAGAGCTTCTTATTATAGTACTGTAAATTAGAAACAAGCAAAACTTCCTTTGGAAGTGTGCCCGGATTCCAAAAATAGAAACGATTACAAAAACTTATATGAATTAATAAAGTAATAAGGATAATTTTACCTCAGTTTATTAAATGTATCCTTAGTATTAAATATGAAGTTCCTCAAGGGTCTACAATCGGCCCAGTTTTGTTAATAATTAATGTATGTTATCATCAGGTGTATTGAAATAAAATACAACAACTGTTTTAGCTCTAATATGACACAACACAGAGTTTTTGTAAAAAGCGTTCATTGAGTTAAGCTATGGTCTCCTAGAAAGCGGTGACCGCTACATTACGGCCGTAATATGACGGTGAGTTTTGTTTTCAATGTTATCAGATGAGAGTAGTTTCCTAGAAAACGGTGGACGTAAAGTAGCGGTGAAAACTAGTTAAGGGGTTTCTCGCCAGGTGACACATATTGTTTTGTAAACAAAAGTCTAGCTTATCCATAACTATATACGTAAATCAGATTTGACAACTAAAATAAACAAAATGTCAAAAGTTGTTTTTGTCTACATCTGTTTGAATATTGTGTTCCGTCCACCGTCACCGTTACGTTCACCGCTATGTTTACGGCCGTAATATAGCGGTGAACTTTTTTCTAAGAAACCATAGCTTTAGAAGATCTTGGACAGTAAAGTGCAACAATTATTGTACGAGTATAACCCATTTTGAAAACTTTAAACTAAAACTAATTTCGATAACACGTTTTTAAATATTAGAAAATTCTTTAGCCATAGGCACAAACATTTCTAGATTATTGATTATTAAAAAAATGAGCTGTAAGAACAATTGCAAAACTTAAACGTCTTTGTCGAAATCTTGTCGAAATCCTTTAAAATTAGCCGTAATAATACGAATTAATTCACTTTATATAATAGAAACTTTATTATTCTGTTTCTCAAAATTTCAACTGGTAGAGTCGAATCACTATTATAATATCTGTAAGGGAAATCTCTTTAATTCCAATAGCCATCGATTAGAAATATTTAACAAATTGTCGAGAAATGCTGTAAAGGATGTCCTACACACTGTCAGAAAATATCAGGCAAATTTAAAATTTAAACCCATTTAAGTGCGAGGTAGAGACTTTATATTGTCAAATTTGTTCTATATAATGACAACTCTTGGCAGGTGGTAGTTAAAGTTAACTTTGTATTATTATATACTATTATTGGACGATTACAATGCAATGTATGTTGTCTATGGAATAAAACATTTATTTATTTGTTTATTTATTATACGAGTTTGTGTTGTTTCCTAACCAGTAGGAGTAATAGGTTTTGGGTGTGCTTTGAATTATTTAGTCAACACAATTAATCTATATTGTAAACTGACAAATTAAATACATAAAGATAATTTTATCGTAGAGGTAGGGACTATTGCAATCAGTACTGGAAGACAGTACAATCATGGTGTAATAAGTGTACAATCGGTATAGGAATATTTGGGTTCCAATCAGGATAATTTTAATTTTAAGTATTTTATTTTAAAGGACAATATTATCAGACGATTCAATTATAAGGTTTACTAGGGATGATTATAAAAACATAAACAACACAGTATAGAAATATTTGGGTTCCAATCAGGATAGTTTTAATTTTAAGTATTTTATTTTAAAACACAATATTATCAGACGATTCAATTATAAGGTTTACTAGGGATGATTATAAAAGGTACTTGTTGCCCGAAAATGACTTCGGAATAACTTTGTTCAAAAAGGGTACTATATAAAAAGATAAAAAGTTGTCTTTTTTAACGAAGCGAAATTAGAACTACGAGGTCCTCTCTACCACTTAACCTCGACACTATGTTACTATGTCATTTATGGTTTTATTTATAACGAGTATACTTTAAAGTATAAATAATGACCCACACTATACTTGACTTCGTTAAGTGTTATAGTTTTTAATTATTTTCTTTTTAACTATTATTGACTATCGGTGCTCTTTTCGCCTTAAAACAGTTTCTGGCATTTTGTGTTGAAAGTCTGGATTTCAGTAGATTTCGATCTATGCAGTATTTTGAACTTTAGTGCTATGGAAACTGTAGAAACACGTATTTTTAAAGCGTTGTTTTTAACAAATACAGGATATAATTAAATGTGTACACTACCGTAAGGCTATGCAGTTTTCAGATTTCAACTTATTGTATAACGACAAGAAGTAGATAATAGTATAATCAGTTGTACTGTATAATCAATGGCTTTTAACACGTCCTCTTTTCGGAATTATAACAAACCCTCCAATGGTAACCAGTGGAAGACTGTGAAACTTGTTCCAGTAATTAGCAAGATGTGTTTGTTGATGGTTAAGTGACAAAATGTGTGAAACGTTTCATTGGAAGCTGTATTTAAAATTCTCAATCGTTGTAATTAGTTATTAAATTAAAGCTCGTTACATTTCTTGCAAGCTATCTGTAAAATATACAGTACATGTGAATTGATTAATATACGTGACAACTATTAACAATTTTTTGCAAGCTATCTGTAAAATATACAGTACATGTGAATTGATTAATATACGTGACAACTATTAACAATTTCTTGCAAGCTATCTGTAAAATATACAGTACATGTGAATTGATTAATATACATGACAACTATTAACAATTTCTTGCAAGGTGAACAAAAAGCCATTTAGTATTTAGCCATAGCACCGTATACTGTTGAAACTAGCTTAACTACGAAAGCCTAATGTAGTTATTTTAAATTGGTTAAAAATTGTCATTGACAGTTTAGCGGGTCCGTGGCGGATTGGTATCGCACGCGACTCTGAAGCTCATCACTCCGGTGGTGCGGGTTCGATCCCTGCAGTCACCACTTACAATTTGTAATGTGACTAGGCTATACAAACTTTACAAATTACTTTTACTATAAAAGGCAGAAGGCTACAGTGGTGGAGCGCCTGCAGTTTGTAGCACGCAATACCCGCCTTACACGCGTGTACTAAAAGCACCGTCACCGCCGTGTAACCATGTCCCTGCTAGACAAGTAGAATCACAGAATACCGGTCCTCCAACTGTGTACCCGTGCTACAGTCAAAGAGCTACTTTAGTAGAAACACGTCCCAGAAAATGATAATTTAATGATTTTGTCCTTAAAAAAGGTTTTGTTGCTTTACGAGGTGAAACAAATTATACATTGGCTATACGTGATCAATAAGTACAAATCGGCTAGACTGGTTACAAACCGACCCTCTAGCACAGTTGAAATCGGCGCAAACAAATCATTTTTAATTTTATGAAAGTACAGTAGCTTGAGGCACTATGCGCAATGCACTTACCAAGTTTATACATTTTCATCGTCATTTGCTGGGACATATTTTTTGTGAAAGTCGGCCTCAATAACGTAAAGACAGACAGAATCAGTCTAAAATTAGTTTAGCGGGCATAATAACAGCCTGTATTTTCCATTGAATGAAACTTCCTCGTTTCGTAGAAGCATTTAAATCAATAATTTACCCTACGCGATTTAAAATATTTTTTTCAAACTTAATGACAAAACAGGTTAGTAATGTTATCGGTCTGTAGAATGCAGGGTCGCCATTTTAACTGGTTTCAGGACTGCAATGACTTCAGCTTGTTTTACAGTCTTGATAAAATGGACTGGATTAAAACCTGATACAAAACACAAACTATTTATAGTTTAAGGTCCAACATTCTTGATATATTTAGAATAAAACTTTCAAAACCTTCTGCTTGGTGTATAGTCATTGACTTAATCGCTGCATTCAGTTCAATTTACTATTTTCATATCATTTTATCAAGTTGATTTGCCAGTCACCATGGGCCTATGCAGCATGTGCGGTGACCTTAGTGGCAAATTAACTACTAACTGATTGTTGGCTGAGGCGGGAATCGAACCTGCGAACTTCGGATCCACAGTCTCGCGCTACCGACTCAGAGTATTGTTTACGTTCCAAATAACTAAGAAATTACTGAACCATACCAACTTAATCATGCTAATGCACAACTTGTATTTGATTTATACATTAAGTTGTTATGTAGATGAAGGTGTTGTGTGTATACCTGGCGGCTTGCCTGGCCCTGGCAGTGGCTCATCACGGGCACGACCACGGGGACCACGAGACTGAGAGCAAGGACTGCCCCAACCTCACAGAGGAAGTGCTCGAGAAGCTCAAGAAGCATCTGGTCACTGAGGATATTCACGACCAGGTAACCAACTACTCAAGTCGCGTTTACACGGGGCTGTTAACTTGTTGTACACTAGTTAAACTTTTGTCAACTTTTCCTAGTCGTCAACTTGGTGTTAACTCGAAATTTATCTAGTTGGTAAATATCAGACCTTTAGTAAATACCAAAGATAGTTGACCACTTATAGTTGACGAATTCTCCAAGTAGCTCACTCCAGCTGCAGACAGTCATATAGCAACAATGGTCACAACTGAAAGAGAAACGATGAAAAGTTATGTCTACTTGTTTTGAATGTCCATCAAATTCCTGTCCTATGGTCCCATGTCCTTCGAAATTTTGTTTGGAATACTGGTCCGTATATAATTTAATAATGTATTTGATTGTATATTTCGAGGAACATCTACATACAGGGTGTTGACTTTTAGCTAGTTAATGGAGATAATTTTAACATATTAGAATATTTGAAAATTATAATTATTTGATTAGAACAGAAATCTCAGAACATATACCATAAAACCAGGACGATTAATGAAAATATTAGCTTAATTAATTTGACCAGGATTTGCATCAACCTTTTGCAGTTGAGTATTTTCTTACTACCTATTTTTCCTTTCTTTACATTACAGCGTAACAAAATGTTTTCACTGATGATATAGATTGACAAAGTAAGCAGGGCTAGTTATTGTTGATTTTCAAAAGCAAACTATTTTAACTTATGTTTACCGGCTGTTCGATTTTAGTTTGTCGGAGAGCGGTCAGAGGTCTGGGGAGCCAAGCAGTTCTTGGAGAAGGATTCTGAAGCCTGTGTCAGAACCATCGTTTCCAAGTTTGATGACAAGATCCTCAACCAGACTGCTTACTTTAGAAACAAAGAGTAAGTGGCTATGTTTCATGTGAGCTGTTTATAATTGAAACACCCAACACATCTCTGTGTTTCACAAAGAATATGCATATTTTATTTATGTTCTTAGAGTAATGTGAAACGTTTTAACATATCCTAAAACCTGTTCGCCTCAAACTTAAAACACTAACAATTTGCCACATTTTTGTAAAATTTTCAATTACTTATTTAAAAAAAGTTTTGTAAAAAGATTGTAACATTTCTTGTAGCCTTAAATATACAGGGTGTCAAAAAAATGTGTGGCGCTATGCAGAACCGGATTCTTCATAAAAAGTTAGTCAAAAATGTCAAGTAACATTTTTTTATTTCGGCTTAGTTTAGCCGTAATCCGCCATTTTGTAAATTTTTGAAAATAACTAATAATTTAAAAACCCTTTGAGATATTTTTGTTTAACTTGGTATAAACCTTAATTATTTTCCTAATAACATTTTCCAAAAATATTCTTTATCTAACATATCAAATTTCTAAATGGTGGCCATTTAGAAATATCAAAGTCAAATGAAATCAAATTTGGAATTTGACTTTATATTTTTAAATTACCGTTATTTGAAAATTTGATAAGTTAGATAAAAATATTTTTGGAGAATGTTATAATGGAAACAAATAAGGTTTATACTAAGTTTCACAAAAATATCTCAAAAAGTTTTAAAATTACCAATTATTTTCTAAAATATAATAATCCGAGATCACGGCTAAATAAAGGCGAAATTAAAAAAAATGTTACTAGTCGCTTTCGATTTACTTTTTTATGTAGAATCCAGTTCTGCATAGCGCGATACACATGTTTGTGACACCCTGTATATTTAAGTTTATCAATTAAATACAAAGTTCTTTCAAAAGTGCAAACCGTACTTGCGTAAACCCTTGCAAGTGTTTCTTTTAACAATATCACTAAGTCGAATGCCTAAGGACACTTTGCAATTTACCAGTACATGGAAACAATGGAATTTGTAACAGGCCGCCTTAGCTGAAATATGGCCCTGCCCTGCTAAACAAGTTGTTGCTAGCACTGAGTTTGTAAATTCTTTATACTCGTAAAATTGAACTTTTTATCATTTTAGATCTTAGTGCTGTTGACGGACCTTTAATTAATTCTTACCACAAATCCAATAAAGCCACAACCAATATTGTAAAATGTTCAATGTACATACTTATTACTTAATTATACACAATTCATCTTTTTAACTAAATATGACTTCATTATAGGTTTGCCGAAGGTGAGAAGAGGAAGAATGGAACTTTGGAGAAAGTGGAGAACGGGATCTACATAGCCAAGAGTAAGCAATAACTCAAGTTAAATTTTGTTGTATTAGGATGTAAAACTATTGTGTGTAAAAGTATGTTTATAGTTTGACTAAGGCAATAAAATATTTTATATAAGTACTACCAAAGACACTGGGAAGCACGATGAATAATATTACAGGTAGAAGCATTGAGATTTACAGATTAAAAAAAGAAGGCATTTAAATATTTAAACTCAATGGATATTGAACTAATTTGAAGTTTAGAGTGACAATCCAAAATCAAAAGTCATCTCTTGTCTATAAACTAATGTAGTTTTATTGTATTTTTTCAGAAGGATGCGGGAAAGCTTGGGGCAAGGTTTTTGTCATTTACGCTAAGGATGATGTTTTTGCTTACTACATCTGCAAGTTCAACCAGAAGCCTAGTAAGTATGAAAACCTGTTTTGGGTATACTGTATTTTACCTTGGTTATCAAGCCAGATATTTTTGTAGTGTCATTAAGGGTAACGTATCATTGCAGATAATGGAATGTCTACAGAGATACAATGGGGTAGGAAAAGTGTTTTGAAGTTAAGTCGTGAAACCTACCACCAAGCACGGTTACCATATCGTGTGCTGTGTGGAATTGATATGGCAACCACATCAAGTGATGGAGTTTGTGATTGGACTAGTATTTTCTTTGTAACAAAAAAAGGACACCTGTAGAGAATTTGTATTGTCTGAGGTATCATGATGACTACTACACGAGTTTCTAGAAACAATAAAATTATTCAATTCTTCCTTAGCTTAAAAACATTTCCAAATGACCATTATCTATGTCCACAGTGAGTTTGGGGCTTGTGGTAAAACTGTCAACCTAAGCACAAATTTCCTTACAGGTGATGAAGCTGATGACAAGAAGAAGTGGAAGGTGCCCTACTTCACTGCTGTGATGGTCAACGCTAAGGAAGCCAAGGCTGCTCTAGATGAACCAGTGCAGAAGAATGTTGACGAAGCTCTGAAGATGATTCAAAGCGACCCTGAGTTATTCGGTGAGATGCAGCAACACACCAACTTCTGCTGAGTTGACTGCTGCTGACATTCTGTCCACACTCATTGTGATAATAAAATAGGCTTTTGTTTTAAGGACATGTCTTGAATAAAATTGACTTTTACACACTTATCTATAAAATATGTCTATTTGATGTTTTATTCAACCTCTTTTTATTATTATATTGGCTTGGCAATGTTGTTCGTTGGTCAAAACAAAAAAGCGTGTAATGTTTAAATGTCAAATTATGCAGTATTTATAAATATACACGTTTTAAAGTGCTTTCAATTTTAAAAAGTAATTCACAGATGAAAATGAAAAACTTTTCTTCTTCTTTATTTTTAGAAAATTAAAATCTTACTTTTGAGGTTACTATAAATTATTTATTTGAACTTTCAGGCATTTTTTCAAAAACAAAATATCATCCTCGGTAAATCATTTGGGATCTATGCTCTGACAAATAAAAAGACAAACCTCTTATTTTAAACAATTATAACTAACTCTGTCCCTCTCGTAGTGGTAAAGTTATGATATCAGATCTTGAGTTTATATTTAACAACCAAAATCTCAAATCTAGATTATTTCAATTAAAATTACCCATAGTGTAAACAGTAAAAAGAAAAAAAATGTTTCAAAAGTTCTAATGTTTACTTAAACCGCAACATTGTGACTATAAACATACCACAACACTACACTTTTCAAAATATCGTTTCCATGCTATCCTATAAGCCATTTTCCTCCGCATTTAGCCTTCATAGTAGCGCTCGCAGCCACGTAGCCAAGCCTGCAATATGCGCTCGCAGCCACGTAGCCAAGCCTGCAATATGCGCTCGCAGCCACGTAGCCAAGCCTGCAATATGCACTCGCAGCCACGTAGCCAAGCCTGCAATATGCGCTCGCAGCCACGTAGCCAAGCCTGCAATATGTGCTCGCAGCCACGTAGCCAAGCCTGCAATATGGCTTTATAGACTTTGCTTGAACGGCTACTTTAAAAAATACTTTAAAAGTCACACACTTTTATTGCAATTTTTATATCCTAAAATATTATTTAAAAAAACTATATAAAATGATACAAACTATTTACATGTGAGGGAATTTTTGAGCTTTTAAATAAAATGAACTATGAACTCAATGAACAATCATTGAGCTTAAACCATTCTAAAAATTTGGCAGTAACGGGATTTTTCAGATCCAATGCATCTTCAATGTTTTCATCTGCTCTTATAGAGTCCTTCCCATTTCCTGTAAAAAAATAATCTCCATCAGTTATACAAATGTTAACTTTACACACATATATTTTGTATGAACTGTTTATTTGAGTTAAAATCTCTCTATCTGGAGAACACCACGTTTGCTCTGAAGTGATTTTTACTGCGGAAAGATAGACCATAGTAGGCAAGAGTTCTTGGGACTGTGAATGAAATGTTTAACAGTAGCGTAACAGCTACCAAAAACCATATTAGTAGTTGGAAATATTTTGATCCTTATAACATATGATGTTTTAAATCCACACAGTAGTACAAAATGAAGCTACAATTTTCTGTTCACAAAATATTGCTTTGCAATTTTTGTGACGGGTTTGCCATCTCTTTATACTCTTTACAGAAATTGCAGCTTAATAAAATGTTTGTGCAGCATATAACAGTCTATCCCAATGGTGAGTCGGTTTTACTGTGCTGCTACCTTTTGGAGTTTCAATAAAAAAGTATTGAAACCAGCTTGCTCTGAGTGGCTAATTATTCAAGCTACAGCTGATAACTGTACAATATCAAGATGAACTAAAACAGGTGTTTATCAGGACCGTTTTTTTCAATTGCCTAGTAACCAGCTGGTTAATTAGCCGCTGGTTAAGTTGTTTACAATCTGCACTGACAACAGATGTTTGATAACTTATTTGAAATTTTGATGTTACAACATAAAAAATGTATAACTCTACTAATAATATTATTATTTGATAATAACTTAATTCTGTCAGTTAACGGGTTAAGTAACTTAAGTTGTTTTATTGTATGCAGCACATTGTTTGTGAACAAAATCAGCTGATTCATTATTGATCAGCTTATCTAAAATAAATACTAAATCAATGGTAACATCATAAAATGATATCTCATTTCCTGTGCCAGCTGCTAATAAAAGCACACTTAGGACAATGGTCCAAATAGCAGTGCTGTAGTAAAATACTCATATCTCACTTGTTTCTGAACAGATTATTTTGAATTTGGTGTCGTTAGTTTTGTAACAACCTACCCCTTTTTACAAGTTACCTTTTTGGCGCCTGTAGTTTCTTCTTTCAGGTGTACATTTCGAGACTGGGGTCTCCCATCATCAGTGTACCTTCTCTATTCTAATACATTGTTGTTCATTATATTAAAAATATATTGTACACTATATACACACAACAGTCTCTTTGTTTGTATCGCGGGATGTCACACACGGAACGAGGGGGACCGTTGTGGGTGTATATATTTTTAATATAATGAACAATAGTGTATTAAACACTGATGATGGGACACCCCAGTGCTGAAATGTACATCTGAAAGAAGAAACTACAGTAGGATCTACAGGCACCAAAAAGGTAACTTGTAGTAATACAAAGTCCTATAGATGGGAAAATTAAAATAATATTAAAATACCGTTTTTTATTATAACTTATTATCTGTGTACAAATTATTTGTTTCCTAGTCATTAAAATTTAAAATTTATAAATAGCTACCATTTTCAACAAAATATTTTTTTGTCCATATGTTTTTTTATTTATTTAGTTTATTATTTATTTTTTAAGCGGTTGAATTGTTTCACAGTCATGTTGCCGGAGGTCGCCCACTTAACGTTGAACACTTTGTCCTCCTCGCTGTTGTCGCGGTGGAACTTGCTGGCAACCATCTGTAAACATAACAACCCGTCTTGTAGAATCAGAAATTCTTTGATTATCGAAATTTTGAAGATATGTATAATAAAAGAATATCCAGCCCCAAATAACGTTTTTCCCAACCCCTCATGACGATATCTAGCCCCCCTCTCAGCGCCGACGACGAAATAACGTTTTCCCCAACCCCTCACAACAATATCTAGCCCCCTCGGCGCGAACAACGAAAAAATTTTTCCCTACCCCTCACGACGATATTTAGACCCCCTCAGCGCCGACGACGAAATAACGTTTTTCCCAACCACTCACGACGATATCTAGACCCCCTCAGCGCGAACGACGAAATAACGTTTTTCCCAGCACCTCACGACAATTTATAGCCCCCCTCAGCGCCGACGACGAAATAACGACTTCCCCTACTCCATAACAATCATTTTTATTTTCATTTTTAAATCAAAATGAGGTTTCGTAAGAAAGGAAGTAACATTCACTCTTACGAAACTTAATAATAACCCTGGGTAAATACAGGGGTATATACTGCTCTTTTATGAAATAGGGCCCTGGTTATATAAAATGAGCTAAACTATCATATGTAACACTCTCAAACTAACTGCATTTTCAAAACGTCCTCTTTGGAATGGATACGTAAAATTATATACAATTGTTTATCTGTGGAACAGCTGTAATTGCTTCTTTTTTGTAATTGTCATAATTGCGAATTTGCAGTGCAGATTTCAATCCTATTATTAGCTTCCGTCTTCTTACTAATCGTTTCATTGTGAAATCAAGTTCACATCAAAACTTCTTCCTGTTAGATTCATCGGTAAACCGGCATTATTTCTGTACAGTGTACACGTGTCTATTTTTAACTGGGCGTTAAACTTCTCTGCCTTCCTACTTTTGATTCAGATACTATAGTGATTTCGCTGTCCAAGCTCACACGTTTGAAATGGCAGCCAAAGTCGTCGAGTACAAAGACACAATAGACAAAGCACTTCATGATAAGCAAAAACCCTGGACAGGATGGTTTGCCTTGGCAGAGGAAAAAACCGGGATCAAGCGGTTATATTTGTTTCTTGGTAAGTATACAATTAAACATGGCGTACCTCAATCTTAAAATAGTTATAGCCTAGGCTACCCAAGTCCAGGAGAAGTCTGTAGTGTAAAGTATCTGGTGTAGCCTAGGTCAGGGAAAATTATTTATTTTGTTATAGTTATCTAAATTCCTTTTGATAGAAGCCTATTTATCTAGATTCCTTTTTTATAGGCCTAGGCTAGGTGTAAAGGAGCATCCTAACTTTAAAACTACTTAGGCAAATTTACAGGTTAACCGCCTGCTTAATTAATCTGACTTTAGTCCAACCTAAAATGGCTGATAATCAAGGATTTGATTTTTTGACACAACTCAAGTACATGGGTAAGTAGGTTTTAGCCTAAGCTGAAAGTAGTAGATTAATTCTTAAAACCTTTAAAATTGAAGCACTTACTGTCTTGACCACGACTTCTCACTTGAGAAGTTTTAGTCTTAGCTGCATATTAATCGAGGGCAAATTCAAGAAACAACATTTATGCTAGGCTACTATAATTTATCCTGTTTTTAAATTATGAAGGCTAGGCCGATTGGTAAGCAACAAGTTAACTTACGGTAAAATTCCAGAAGAGTGACTTTTGGATTTTTAGCACTTTCCCAAATGTAAACCTTCCTAATAGGTCAAAAAACAATGTTTTAACTTCGGAAAAGTTGTGGAAATTATTAAAAACGATGTTTTTACCAAAAGAAATAAACTAACTTAACTTTTGCTAACCTAACTTCACGATAACACCTTATTCAGCCTTTAGGTAAATTTGAAGTGGGTGACAGATACTGTTGTTGCTATAGAGTGCCACAGCCTTTACCGCGTCTTCCGCGTCTTTAAAATAGCAAAATAAAGCCACTTTTAAATATGTTCAACATAAAAAATAAACTAACCTAACTTAACGATAATTACTTATTCACCTTTAAGTTAATTTGAAGTGGGTGACAGAGACTGTCGTCTGTCACAGAGTGCGCGCACCCGCGTCCGCCGGCTGTAAATAGTCCCAACTTTAAAGCCACTTTAAACCGCTTATAAATAAGTTGCGCACCCCAAAACAAATTTTTATATATTTAGGAGCCTCCTCCACATCGTGTTAAATCAGTTGTTAACAAGTCACTCTTCTGGACAAATACCTAAATTACAAGTTAAGCCCTTAATATTCTAAAATCTTGAAGTTGCCGTTAACACATTCATTTTAAGCCATAGCCCAGTGACATTTACTTTCCATAGTAGTTCACATAATAAAATTCACGATTTTATCTATTTGCATTTTTAGTTAAAGTAAAGTTTAAATAAACACAAGTTTTGATTTGGTTTGCTAGTACTTTTGCTCTACCATCTGGCTACACAAGACCTGAATCACTTTGTTATCTTAGGGAACGTAACATTTTGTACTATTTGCATTTAGTGATACTCAAACCATCTAAATATAAATTATTGTGTAGCAATTGTCAAGTTATTAGATTTATGAATGAGTCATAATATCAATGCTGTGCTTATCAGTTTGCAATTTACCAGATTAAGGATGTGATTCAGACTATGAATAATGATCGATTTAGGGCCTAGGCACTTTGATGTGAGTTGTTAAGATAATAAACTATTCATTTCACAACCTCCTCGTAATACCGTTAAAAATTAATAGAAACATGTTGAATACTGATTCAATTTACTATCTACTATGACTATATTCATTTTTAGAACTGAAAACTTAAACATCCTTATGTAATATGGCAAAGATAGCTTTAGGATCATCAGAATTATTGCTAGTTAGTCATAATTAAAGTGTAGACTATAAACAAGAAAAGGTTCTATTTTTGTTAGTTGTTCTGTTTCTTAAACATCCGCTAGTAGTATAACAAATGAAGCAAAGTAAATATGTAACTAAAATATTTTTCTTGTTTACAGGAGTGTTAGGATTCGTGGCACTCTACTTGCTGTTCGGATATGCGGCTCAAGTGGTGTGCAACACAATCGGGTTCCTGTACCCGGCTTACTGCTCGATGAAGGCTATTGAATCTCCAGAGACTAGGGATGACACCAAGTGGCTGACTTACTGGACAGTGTACGCTCTGCTCTCCATTGTTGAGTACCCATCAGACCTGTTGCTGCACTGGTTCCCCTTCTACTGGCTGGTCAAGGTGTGTGTAGTGCAAAGTGTTACAAAGCTAGATCACCACTAGGAACAAGACTAAACGTGCGTTCAGAAACAAACTCGGAGTTATCACAAGACAAAATGTCACTTTGACATATCATGTGATTTTAACAGTATTCAGAAAGTATCTTCACTCAGAATTCTTTGTTTGAAGTTTGTTGTTGTCGATGGGAGAACTTTTTTGAGCCGACGGACACTATTTGAGAGCAGGTTCTTGCAAATATTTTTAGGGCTGTAGCATACTTTTGTCAGCGCACAATTTAAACAAAAATTCGGATTTAGTGTGAAAAGCCTGCCAATGTTTTAGAACCAGTTTGTAATAGAGTAGCCGTCATGTCTAGGATGTTAGCTTAAAAAGTCATTGGACATTGATGGTTAATTTGTTCAATTTTGCAATTTTTGTACAAGAGCTTACAAGTGCTGTTGAACTACCATGATAACTTCTGAGTGCTTTTTCTATCCTTGCAATGTGTTCCGAGTGCTGTTATAGAACCAAGGGACATTAAAGTGCTGTTCCATTTTCACAATAACTTCTGAGTAAATCTCAGAGTTTGAACTATTACTGCGTACATTTTCCATCGTTAGTGAGCAAGAAGATCAAGACGTTTCAGGATCTGCAATCTGATCCCGTCTTAAGGTGAAAAGTAACCTAAAACGTAACACAGAACATTAGAAAACGAGCTAGCCTAAAGTAACCAGCATAAGCTGACTAGTCAAACACAACCAAACGACATGTAGCTGTTAGAGTCACAATACTAAAACTTAAAAAACTAGCCTAGAAAACAAAATTAGAAGCATAAGACACACTAAAAACTTAGCCGCAAGAAACAAACAACTCAAGACCTGAAGTTTTCACCTGAAGACAGGATCAAATTGCAGATCCCGAAACGTGTTGATCTTCTTGCTCACTAACGATGGAAAATGGAGAAGTTATTGTGAAATTGGAACAGCACTTTAATGTCCCTTGGGTTCTATAACAGCACTCGGAACACATTGCAAGGATAGAAAAAGCACTCGGAAGTTATCATGGTAGTTCAACAGCACTTGTAAGCTCTTGTACAAAAATTGCAAAACTGAACAAATTCCATCAATGTCCAATGACTTTTAAGCTAATGTCCTTGACATGACGGCTACTCTATTTCAAACTGGTTCCAAAACATTGGCATGCTTTTCACACTAAATCCACATTTTTGTTTAAATTGTGCGCTGACAAAAGTATGCTACAGCCCTAAGAATATTTGCAAGAACCTGCTTTCAAAAGTGTCCGTCAGTTTGATCAGCTTCTTCAGGCATTGAACCATGTTTCCATTACTCAATTTAAATAGGATTATGTTTGAATATTATCAGTTACCAAGTTAGTTAGTTGTATGTTCGAGCTTCCAACCAAGAATGATATCAACTTCGTTCAGTTGGTTATTTAAATTAGTTTGAAAATGTGTTTTACACAACATTAGTATGCTTAAAAAATGTATAGGTTGTTGAAATCTACTGACCAATAGAAATTGATGTTGCTTTCAGGCCATATTCTTCACCTGGTGTTTCTGGCCGTCAGAAAACAACGGATCAGTGCTGTTGTATTCAAAGTTGATCCGTCCACGCTTCCTCAAGCACCAAGGAGAAGTTGATGACGCCATCTCTAACATTGCTGGTGCAGGTTAGTGTTAACAAATAATTTTACAGGATCTTTTAATACAGTATCAGCATTTTGTGTATTAGTAGGTCTTAATATCTCCCACTGTACGTCATGGTCATGCTTGTGGGAGATTGCAATGCAAGAGCTGTTAAACACTCATTAATGGTCACAGTTGTTTAATAACAACCAAATTTTCCCCTCAAAGTCAATATCAGGAAACATTTGAAAATCATCCCACTAGTCCAAACCATTTACTAATCCAAAGAAGGGTAAATCCTAGTTACTTTAAGACTGTATATCAAACTCCGCTAAAAGGTTTTCCAAGATTCCAAAAGTAAAATTGTATTCAAATGGTTGTTACGAGTAACCCCAAAATTGATATTAGCCGATTGATATTAGGTCTATGCTTTCTTCTTTAATGAAATTTAATATTTGTTGTATTCAACTACATAATAATAGTAATATTAATTGTGTTGTTTTACAGCTACAAAACTTGTAACCCAGAAGTTACTGAGTGGGGATAACAAGAAAGATTAAAACAAAAGACGTTAATGTTTGCATTTCATGTAAGTAATATTTATAATTATTATTCTTTAACTTCTTTATTTGTAGCAAACCACCTGGTGAATCCCCTATGAAAACCTAAAGTAAGGCCACAGAGAGGAGAGAGAGGTCTTGGACAGGCGTTTAGTTTCTTTACATTTTTCTTGTAGGTTAAGTGTTAGGTTTTGTTTGTTTTTGTCTGGTGTAAAGGATAAGTTTATAATAATAAATAGTAAGAGATAATCTTACAGTAATACCAGTTTAATAATGCGAGTTGCGCTTTAAAATGCAAGACAATAACGCTTTTTCATTGTATTGCATCACCCCAAATGTGTGTAACGATGCATTCCCCTCATACTACATATATATGTGTGTACTCTCTACAGGTAGTATTGTTGTCCAATTTTCATGAGTTTTGGTAAAAATGTTCCTTCTGGAAATATCTTGGTCAAGTTCGTTAGCCAGCTAAATCGGGCTACCGGAAGTACTCTTTTGGGAGGGACTTTTCACCAAAAAGGAGTTTTTATATTCTTCCTGTATATTGTCAACAGTTGATAACATTTGATATAAACATGTATTTTGTTGTTATATATCAATATTTTAAAAGTTATAAAAATTCGTCAAGTTGTTTCAAAATGATGGCCAAAAAAGAGATTTTTCACTGTAACAGAGGAACCAGTGGTCCGATTTTATTGAAATCTAAAATGCGATCTCTCCAAATGCCTGAGGCCAACTCACAGCCTCGTAACACTCAAGAGATCATAGGGCCTTGGCAGAATAAAAGGCGAAAGCAGGCTGCAGTGTAGCAAAACATAGAAATCCAAGGCTGTGAGCGCAGCAAATTAGATTAACAAAATGGCAAAGGAAATTCGATTCACTTTGCGGCAATGAATGAGTCGCCTGGTTTAAACTCACTTTGTTTATTTGCAAAGAATCAGGTGAAGGATTCATGACTTGTGTTTTTCAATGTCATTTATATCTGTAAACATTGCTCAAAACACATCTTCTCTAGTGAAATTGTTCCATGGTGCACTAGGGCTGCTACTACGTTAGCTGATAAACACACTTTGATGTAAAATCACTGAGAGATCTTTTGGGTCGGGTAGTCTTGGAAAGGCTAGTTTAAAAAAGTTACGTTTCACGGTTGTTAAGTATGTATAATTTTGTACCCTAATTATCTTGTATTACTTTTCAGGTGATCCTGACTACCTATATGCTTATTCCAAGGTAAAGTCTCAAATTCTTCAAGCCTTGTTGATGCACAATGCAATTTATTTTAATATCTTGTTTGTAATTATCGACATCATTGTTTAATAATTAATATACTTGTTATTGTTTAGAATAAGTGATCTACTGTAAATGTGAACGTTATTAAGAATATACAAATCACAAAGTTTACTTTTTGAAGAATGTTGTGTGAAACTCATTTAATCCTTTTGGGTGAAAAGAAATTTCTTGGCTACTTGGTAGTATAACAATCAGCTAGTGTCGTGTAGTAGTGCACTATATTTTTGTAGTTTAGGAGGTAGCGGCGCTATTTCTTATAACTTTGAGTTTTAGCGACAACAAGTTACAGAGTTTAAACTATTATTGCGGACATTTTCCATTGTTAGTGAGCAAGATGATCACAATGTTTCGGGATCTGCAATCTGATCCCATCTTCAGGTGAAAAGTAACCTAAAACATAACACAGAACATTAGAAAACGAGCTAGCCTAGAGTAATCAGCGTTTGGCTAGCTGACTAGTCAAACACAACCAAACAACATGTAGCTGTTAGAGTCACAATATTAAAAATTAAAAAACTAGCCTAGAAAACAAAATTACAAGCAAAAGACACACTAAAAACTTAGCTACAAGAAACAACTCAAAGAACACGTCCGCACTTGGTGGAGGCTCTCGACCCAGTGATAGGTTCGGCCGGGGGCGGGAGCACCAATGACGTAAGAGCAGGCTGACCAAACAACAGGTAATTTCTTAGCAATACTTAGTACCTAATCAGCCCTCCCAAAGAAAATGACATATCTTAAGGTAAGTTCTCTTAAAATATGAAAATAATGTCAATCACTCAATAATACAAAATTAACTTATGTACAATTAGCTAGAAGAAATTCTCAGGTCCTACAAGAACAGTGTTGTGCTAAACGTTACATCCTGTTGAGTAAACCTGCAAATTAAACATTACCAGAACTATAACATCAAAACAACGAAGATTTCAGCTTGGGGCATGGAAGGTTGCATTTTTGGTACTGAATATAACCCAGGCTGACAAGTTGGAAATTTTCATAGATGAATAAAGTGAATTTAAATAACCAAAATAGCGTTTGACCGACATGACGAAAAGTGCAACCACAAAGTAGTGTAATGTTTTTGATAATGTGAAGAATTAACAAGTCAGAAGGGTGAAGGGGGTTTTCGGTTCATGGCCAGTTTGCAGCATTGTACATCTGATTCTCAGTACAATGCTGAGTCACCTAGTCCCCCTCCATTGCCAGTCTCAGTAGCCTTTTCAAACAACATTTCGGCTATCCAAATTGGCTTCCGTTAATTCAGATATGAGAGGTTCTACTGCATGCCCAACGCTCAAAGAACCCCGTTCAAGTTGCAAATGGGTAATTGGTGTTTGATTTTTAAATTAATCACTTGCAACATTAATATTTTATAAGTAATTGGGATATTTTAGACCAATGGGTAAACTAACAAGTGGCCATTGACTACAAAGAGTTTATTATTAAATGTGTTTATACTTAGGCTATGTATTCTACTTAGTGTTTAATAGGGGATCCTTATTGACAACACTTAATTTGCCCCCAGCACTGTCCGATAGTTCCAATTCAACTTTAAACACATTCCACTGGTCTTCATCTGTCAGTCTATCTGCACCAATATATAAAACTCCATTGTTCTTTGGCCCGTAAACGGGCACTTCCAAAGTTGAATGTCTCAGTGCAAGAACATTATTTTTGTTTCCTACATCCACATAATCTGCTCTCACTGGCTTGCCAAGAAGGGAACTGACTGCCGGGTGATTGTTGACTAAACTTATGGCTTCCTTGTAGACAGGGGAGTCTCTGACACGCTTCTGCAGAATGGTGTGTAGTGTGTAACCGGTTATCGACGTCAACACTCCTCCCGCCGCAGCAATGCCCACTAGTGCTCTGACGCTAAACATCGGCAATAGAGTCTGAAACAAATACAAGCAATGTAGCCTCATCAAGGCTGATTTTGGACTGAAATAATGGCTCTTTAATGGATGCCCCAAGTCTCTGACATGCTTCTAGAGAATTTTGCGCAGTGTGTAAACGGTCACTGATATCACCACATACAAGTAGGGTTATAGTCCTTTTAGACCAATAAGAATGCTTTAATCAACCAGTTCAACCAGCGTCGGCTTAACCAGTTACAAGAATAATTGCTAGCCATATGTCTAAGTGGTAAACGTTCGGCCAATTAACGTACAACTTTTATTGAAGTAAACTACTTATGGAATTGTTTACTAGGTCTTACAGCATTCATCATATTAATTTGCTATTTTTAATCAATAATAATTAGGCCTATTTGACTAATTTAGGATTGGCCGTTGGAGATAAATAAATAGAGAGACCATGCTTGAACTTGCTCACAGGCTAGGAAAGGGAATAAAAAAGTAAATCTTAGACCTACTCCCTAGTTTAGGCTCCCAAGATTTATAGTCAAACTTTAAAAAACATTTTGATCGTTTGAGGAAATTAAACCTACCTTCAGGAGCTTTGTTGATCACATTAAAACATGCCAAATCACTCTAATTTTAGAAATGAGGAACCGACCGTTCAATAAATAGAAAAGTAAGCATTATATTATTATCTAGGTATGATTACGATTATTTGACATACAGGTTAGGTCGTCTGCAAAGTACAGACAAGAAAAAATTTGCTAGCCACAGAGTACTAAACTAAGCCGGTGATAATCAAAACCTGAACGTGGAAACTATCGTTCCCGGTTTAGCACTACTCCAGACGATTACTTTACAGTATTAGATCATTCACTAATTTCATACTAATATTTTTCATCCTAAAATACAAAATACAATATATATATAAACTGATTACTAAATAGTATGGAGACACTGTTGAATAGTTCCAACTTGTTGATTTAAAGTCACTATTTGACAGTCACATGTTTCGGATAAACATTCAGATTTAGAGTACTTATTTGAGCAACAAATAGTTCAGCTTTATGGTGCAGATGGTTAACATAACGGCAAGCAGTTAGACAGGTTCAAATCCAGTTCAGGATCCAATATTTTTGTCTAAATTTATTTAGTAATATATAATTATATATGTATTTTGTTATATACAGTATTGGTTTGACAGTGGTGAATCAAATATTCCAAAATTAGAATATTTTGCAACTGTGAGTTATTTATAATATATATAATATTATTTATAATCTTTAAACAACACAATACCATTTAAAATTCATATATTATACATATGTAAAATCGGGTTGGGCCTCAAATTTTGAACAAATATTACTGAATACCTTACACAACTTTAAACTAACGGGTTGGAAACCGCTGTTCTATCCATTTGTTGAAACTTCTATAAAATGAGAACCACTACCGCTCGACAGTTGGTTGTTGGTTACTATAGCTTCCCCACTCGGCCTTAACTTGCATTATATCTCCACAAATATTTGAGATATAAAAAATGTAATAAACAAACATGTTTAAAAATTATATTATTACATAAAATTATCGATAAAATATGGGTTGCCATATGACATCTTAAAGTTGAGGGTCCATGTTGGATATAAGTGACAAAGCTATTCCTTTGCCTGAACGCTTGATGTTCAGTATATAGGAGAAGTTGAAACCATCTCTGATATGCAAGCACTACATAACTTTATTGATATTTAGTGAAGAAGAGGCAAATTAGCTCTTACCTCCTCAACTAGTTCTAGAATTAGGTTCACCACTTTCTGACTCTGGAAACAACCCATGGTTTAGTTGTTTATGACAGGACAACTGGTTTAGCACTATCAGACGATTATTTAAAGATTAGATCATTCATATTTAGCACCCAATATTGTTCATACCTAAAATACAAAATAACAATATAATTATATTATGTTTTGCTGAACACTGGAATCAAAAACAGTTGCTGAGTTCACAGCGAGCCATTTTAAATGAATTTTTTAACTAGAAAACAAGAATTATTAATTTCTGTCATAAATAGAACAAAACGTCGTGGAAAGGTGCTTTGTTTGCAAATTTTTGCTTACTTGAATATTCCGGAGTCAAATGGCAAAACTTTACGGTATACAATCATAATGTTTTTATTTAAAAATTACCGCACCAGCAGTTTTAGTGTGGAGAGTCTTGGCTGTTTACTTTATTTATATATATAAAGCTAAATTTTATAGAAATGTTTTTGTTGATCCTTATAATAATACATACTGTAATATTAAACTGATTACTTAAATAATTGTAAGGACATTCTGTTGTAATATTTCCAGCTTGTTGATTTAAAGCACTTATTTGACAGTCATGTTTTGGATAAACATTCAGATTTAAGTACTTATTTGAGGCAGAAATGTTCGGCCGGATATTGTGATGGTTTAGAATAACCGCCCACAGCGGGAAGACTTTCATTCAAATCGGTTGGTCCAAATATTTTTGTCTTCAAATTTATTTAGTAATATAATTATATATGTATTTTGTTATGTACAGTATTGGTTTTGACAATTAGTGAATCGAAATATTCCAAAGTGGAATATTTGCAACTGTGAGTTATTTATAATATATATAATATTATTTATAATACTTATACAACTTTTAATACCATTTAAAATTCATATATTATACATATGTAAAATCGGTTGGGCCTCAGTACAGAACAAATATTACTGGGCCTGCAATTGCAAGCTAAACAGGTTGGAAACCACGGTTCTATGCCATTTGTTGAAACTGTAAAATGGGAACCGACTACCGCTCGACAGTTGGTTGTTGGTTACTATAAGCTCCCCACTCGGCCTTAACTGCGTATATCTCACAAATATTTGAGATATAAAAAATGCCAATAAACAAACATGTTAAAAATGATATCATTACGCCCAAAATTATCATTAAAATATGGGTTGCCATATGACATCTTAATCCGCGAGGAGGTCACATTGTCGACTATAGTGACAAACGCTATTTCCTTTGAACGCGCTTGGATGGCAGTATAGGGAGGTTGAAACTGCGTCTGATATGCGAGCATTACCAACACTAATGGCTAGCAAGAGCAAACTACCATTTCCTCCCCTCCTCGGCAACTCAGGGTGTGAGTTTCACCATTCACGACAAACAGCAGTAGTTTTAGTGGTTATAGTACGGACACTGGTTTACATAATCAGAATTACTTTACAGCATTAGATCATTCATATTTCATACTAATATTGTTCATACCTAAAATACAAAATAACAATATAATTATATATTATACTGCTAACACTGGAATCAAAACGTCTGAGTTCACAGCGAAGGCCATTTTAGATTTTTATTGAAAACAAATTATTAATTTCTGTCGCCAAATAGAACGAAACGTCTGGAAAGATTACTGTTTACAAATTTTTGCCTCAACACCTCAGGTCAAATGGCAAACCTTATACAATTATACAATCATAATGTTTTTATTTAAAAAATTACCACTTTTCACTTTAGTTTTAGTGCATTCTGCCTTTGTTTACTTTATTTATATATATAAAAGCTAATTTTATAGAAATGTTTTGTTGATCCGTTATAATACATGCCTGTACCAGCTCATTTGGTTTAGCATGGCCGGTGAGATCCGTAGATGAGACAAGTACAAGTAAAGAAGTAGAATTGGGGAACAGCTTAGGAGAGGGATCCGGGAACGCTACTAATCCTAACTACATAGCACAACTGGGGTAGGCATCAGGCGCCTGTAGCTCTGACTGGTACGTAATGGTCACGCACTGTGGTTTGTACTGCTTGTGTTTATTTTACCGCACAAATGATAGATTAACATTAAAGTAAATTATGACTAATTATGTTGTACGTAGTATAATTATTGTTGTTAGTAATTTCAATTGTGTATATCCTGTCTTATAATTATAGGTATGTTTTATTATTAACACCGGAAATATTAACATTATACGCTCAAATTTTACAAGCTTTGTCATATTGTTTAAAATAACAACTTAATTTAATTCACCCGGCTATTAGCGGTCCAGGAATAATCTGTGGGATCGTCAAGTCACTGCTGCAGTCATGACTTAGGTTCTTGTTGTCTCGGCAAGTGTCAACATGTTTCAAGGCATGTCTATTTCATCACACTTGCACTGTCCGGGTCCATCCGCCAGTCTCACAATTACTTCTTCAGAAGTAGCGTGATATGAGGCTCCAATTCCAAATAAGCCACTTCAATTTTTCGACTGTGTTCACATCGATTTTCCAGTCTTCTATAGTTATGAACGCACGAATTTTCACCAATGATCAACTAGTCCATATTGACATGACATTTTTCTTGAAGCCCACCCTTTTCTTTAAGCGGGCTCAAATCATTTCTGGATTCAAAATTCATTTGATACAGTGGCAGTCCTGTACAAGAGTGTCCAGCTGATGTAAAACAGGTGATCAATTTTGTATTTTAAAACAAGGCTTGAAATTTGTTTATGATTGAATATAACTCTGGCTTGAACATTGCTTGATAGTGCAATTCTTCGGTCCTGATACAATTCAATCATGTCGGCTTTTCTACTAACTTGTAGAACAGGGTTAGCTTGTTTGTTGTGATAGGGAGCGTTGTCTATTATGACTACCAATTGGTTTAATTTGGTATTAATTTTGGCTACCCTTTTCGTAGTTGTCTGCTGTTCATGTGTCATCGTGGTCTCCAGACTTCTTCCCTGATTTAAACGTTGGGAGGGCATTGTAACAAAGCAGTCCTCTCCACCATGTCCAAAATAGGGCAACACACTAACGGTGTCTTAAGTCCTGCATTACTGGTGTTGTCCGTCCAGGCACATAATTTTTGATGTGAAGAATGGACGTGGGTCTCATCCGCTAAAACTATAGGACTTGGTTTATACTATTCACTCAATTTTCTCAAATATTTTAACGTAATTCACGGACCATCGAAACGTTCAATAATAAAGCTTATTATTAGTTGTTTTTCAACAGATTGTATTCTCTTTAATATTTTATTCAGGTCCCATTTTGCTTCCTTTAAAATTAATTTTTCTTTTAGAACCTGAACAGAGATTCCAACGTCGGTCTTTCACTGTTCACGGTGAAACTCGTGAAACCGTTCTCCTTATAACACATATATCAAAATGTCCACATCACGAGACACTTTTACGGTTGTTTTTATTTGGTACTGAACAGTACTCCATTGGGCGTTGTTCGTCTTCTCTTAAAATTCTTCTTAAAGAACGCTAAATGCCATTGCTTTACCCGCTACTTTGTGAACTTTGTTTTAAATTAATCAGGCATTTGTTTCTACTTCCTGTTTCATAAACAATTTTACATTTAGCAGTGACCTCACAGTTTGGCTGTAATAACACCTAATTTTACTCTGCGTAGGTTACAAGCTCCATCCACTAATAGTTTGAATTAAATCAAGGTTTAAAGGTTGCAGTTCTAATACAAATGCTGATAATTCGGAGGCTGATGTTTTACAATGGGGCGTAGGTGGTGGCTGATTACCATCCGCACAGGTACAAAATAGACACGGACTTATCCTGGCTCCCCACCATTACAATCCCTTTCTGTACTGGGTACCAGCTCCCCAAAGGCCATGCTAAACAAATGAGGCTGTATGTATATTAAACTGATTACTAAACCAGTATGGGACATTCTGTTTGTAATAGTTCCAGCTTGTTGATTTAAAGTCCTTTATTTGACAGTCACATGTTCCGGATAAACATTCAGATTTAAAGGTACTTATTTAGCCAGAAATAGTTCGGCCGGATGGTGTGATGGTTTAGCATAACCACTTAACAGAAAACAGGGAGACCGGGTTCAAATCAGTTCGGTCCAAATATTTTGTCTTCAAATTTATTTAGTAATATAATTATATATGTATTTTGTTATGTACAGTATTGGTTTGACAGTGGTGAATCGAAATATTCCAAAATTAGAATATTTGCAACTGTGAGTTATTTACAATATATATAATATTATTTATAATACTTATACAACCTTTAATACCATTTAAAATTCATATATTATACATATGTAAAATCGGGTTGGGCCTCGAAATTTTTGAACAAATATTACTGGGCCTGCAAGCTAAACAGGTTGGGAACCGCTGTTCTATGCCATTTGTTGAAACTTCTATAAAATGTGAAACCGACACCGCTCAGTTGGTTTATTGGTTGTTCTCGCTTCCTCATTAACTGCGTATATCTCCACAAATATTTGAGATATAAAAAAATGTAATAAACAAAAATGTTTTAAAATGATATTATTACGCCAAAATTATCGATTAAAATATGGGTTTCCATATGACATCTTAAATTGAATATATTGGAAAATGGCGGCCATTTTGAAAAACTTTTCTCGCATATTTTCAATACTGGGACGAAACTAGGTATTGTTCCCCATTTAAACTATCCTGTAAAACCTATAGTTTATGATTTCCCAATGGTGTACTTAAAAAACACCCTATAATTATATGGGGTGCAAAGTAGAATAAAACATTTTATAGAAAAGTGTATATTTATTTATACGAAACCAAACTTTTTCTAATTTATTTGAAGAGTATTAAAACCTAAAATTTTTGTACTTGACATATACATTCCTTCCTTGGTATTCAAACTGTTTGCCTTCACAGTTTGAATACCAAGGAAAATGATGTTTTGTCGAGTAACAAATTTTAGAGTTAATTTAGGTACTCTTCAAATAAATTGAAAAGTTTTGACTTTTATGAATCGTATACTATTCTATAAAATGTTTTACTCCATCTGCACCCCTCTATATATATATCTAGAGATGCCAAATGAATTCATTAAATAAATCAGTTTTGTTTAAAGAAAATAGAAGAGATAATAAAAAACAAGGATGATTCTAGGAGTTTCTTTAAATAAAACGTTTTCATCTAGAGGTAAATAGAAAATAAAATTACAATATTCCATAATATTACAATACATGTAGTAGGTTTATAGCCTTCATATATTGGGCCTACCTTTATTACTATAAGTTCTAGCAACATTATTTACTTCTGGGACACTTACATTAGTTAGACGGTTTTATTCCTGTATGAGTGCAACTTTGCAAGCCCTCAGTACCAATCTTAACATTAATGATACTTGTCCTCTTCATCGCTGACCGAAGATTTTCGGATGGATTGCGTCAATTTTAAGTAGAGGCAGCAATGGAAACATCATTGCTGGTCAATAGGATAGTATCTACTCGTACTTATTCCAGAGATTAGAAATGTTCCTCACTCAGCTGGAACAATCATTCTTACTAGTTACTTGTTGACTGGTTCTAATAATAATTCCGTCTACTTCTCTATTTTATAATATGTTTATTCTTACCTTATTTTGTAAATTATGTGTAAAGGCTTCACGCAAAATGACTTAAGGTTTTTTTAACTTAATAAGATGTGGAATTTTTGTTAGAATACCTGTTCTATTGTGTCCTATGAAAATTGACTTGTGTCCATGTACATAATATGTATTTCGTGTAAATAAATTATAGGTTACGTGATAGTGCCACTGGCTACTGTCGCTTAACATTCAATCTTTTAGCCTCTAACTAATATGTGTACAGATTTTAAAATCTCATGATGGATTAAAATAATAAATTATTTTGACCAGACGAGAAAATCACGTCAGTCTGCCCTAGCAATACAAAACGATTTAAATTTATTTCATCCGCAAATCCTGTAGACAGAATATAAACAATCGATGGTGTAGGACTGTGGGCAGTGGACTGTTATCTGTGGTGTATTGTTGTCGATCAGCTGTTCGCAACAATGGGCAAGGGACAAGGGTCACCAGCTGACTGCTCGCGGCTGGCGGGCTGGCGGAGCCGCGGTCAGTGCCTGTTGTACAGCGGTGCGGGCATGACGGTGGCTGCTGGACGCAATGCTGATCGCGCTTCTAGGCGCTCTCGTAGTCGCGTCTTCAATCGGCGCGAGCGCGTACATTCATGTGAGTCCAACTGTATTGTATCTTTTATATGTTTATTATCAATGTAAAAATAATATACAAACTTATACGTTTTTGAATCAATTAAACAGGGGCCTACACCCAATTTATGCCGGCGAAAGGCTTCACAAATTAATTTTTACTAAACTATCAGTTAGTGTATTTTAAATATATGCACTGATAAACAGAAAAACTAAAACGTTTGAAGCACCCTGGACACATTATATATAAGCATTAGACACAGAAAAAAATAACTTAGTATTTGAGTATAAACCCCAACCATTTCCGTGAAATTAGCAAAAATTAACCCATTTCTTGTTTTTATTTTATATTATAATTTATGTTAACTTATACACCACACTTGATAGACTAATGTCCCGAAACTATAGTTGTGTTTTATACTCAAATAACTTTTACAGGGTGCATTAAAGATTTTTGTTTTCCTTTTAATATTATACAAGTTTTAAAGAACAGTACTTTTCTTCATTATTCATATTTCACTAAATCGTTGATACAAATCGACGGACTTTTACAGGTCATCGTGGCAAGTTCGGTGTTTTTAAAGAGCCATAACCTATGTTAATTAGGTAGCTTGGTGATATTGATTTTTGTAAAAGCACAATGTATTTAGTGGACTCGTGGTGGGTTGGAATCGTGCACGACTCCGTAGCTGATCACTCGGCTGGCGCGGGTTCGATCCTCCCGCAGAAACCACTTACACTAGCAATGTGACTATACGGCAATGCTAGGTAAAGGTCGAGGTTGAGTGGTGGAGAGGACTTTGTATAGTCCTAACTTCCTCGTTAAACAAGACAAACTTTACCCTTTTTACCTTTATCTCCTACCACAAAAACACCTGTGTTAGAATTATTTTAAGCAAGGCTTAATTTATTTTAAAGCAGCTTTAAACAATTATTGTGTATATGATTTATGTCTGAATCCGATTGAGAATTTGTGGAAAGTCGTTTATTAGGCTAATCGTGAATTAATCAGTTAAAAGTTCTTCTAACATAATAGCTTTTTCATTGTTCAATATGGTTGTAATTATGTTGAATGGTGGTTGTTATGTCATTTTTCTCTCCGGTAAAGAAATGTTTTGCCTGAATGACAAACTATACAGGGTGATTCTAAAATAGGGCGCCAAATTTCAGGGGTGGGTTCCTTACGCAAAAACAATGAAAAAAGCTCCTGTAAACATGGGTCCTAAAATTCTTCATTAGCCCGGTAGCCGCCATTTTGTATTTTTTACTTAAATATTTATATCTCCAGAACGGTTTGACCGATTGCATTCAAACTTGGTATGGTTTTATGTGTAGTAAGGTCAATTTAAGAGAAAAATGTAATTTCATAAAAAGCTATAGAAAAAGGCGGCTGTTTAAATTGTTCAAATTAAAATACCATAAAAATGGCGTATAATACAAAAAAATTACAAGAATAAAAAGTTTAATTTTTTTATTTGACATAAAGATACAAACTCATTTTTCTGAATTTTACATTAATATTTTTACTTTTTACGTCCTTTTACAACTGGTACATTACCAGTAGATCTATGATGTTCACATCTTAGGTGTACAAGTTGCACCGTCAAACGAATTAATACAGTCAGCTGATCCAAGTGAGAACTATTACCACATTAGGTTTAAAAACAGCTGTTTTCAATTTTAATTGTTAACCAGCTGATAGCTAAAAGTATTTGCAAAGTTAATATTTATCAATTCGTTGTTTTACGCTTTCTTGATTGTTTGTACGTAATTGTGACTTTTTGTTAAAATGGTTCTGTATGCGAATTAAGAACAAGCAGATATGATATTTATGTATGGGTGTGCCAATGGATTTGGCCAAAAGGCAGCGCAGTTGTATTTGTCAACTTTTCCTAGAAAACAAAAAACCATCCTAGTGTTTTGCTTCCCTTTGAAAGCTTGGTGAGACTAGGAATCTGTAAGTTAAAACAGAAAACCAGGGAAAACCATGGTACATGAGAACCATCGATCTGGAGGAAAATATTCTAAATCGTATACTGAACCATTTTAACAATACTAACGTTGCAAATACTTTTAGCTATCAGCTGGTTAACAATTAAAATTGAAAACAGCTGTTTTAAACCTAATGTGGTAATAGTTCTCACTAGCCAACATAAAATCAATATTCGCCTGTTTGACGGGTGCAACTTGTACACCTAAGATGTGAACATCATAGACCTGACAATGTACCAATTACTAAAAGGACTGTGATATAATAATGAAGAAATTCAGAAAAATGATTTCTCTTTATGTCGAAATTAAAAAGCAACTTTTATTTTTATTTTACATTTTATATTATCGCCATTTTCATCATTTTAATTTAAAAATAAACAACCACAATTTATTCTACATTTTTATGAACAATATTTTTCTAAAATTGTCCTTACTACTATAACCATATACCAAGTTTGAATGCAATCATTAAATGACTAAGATTAAACCAAGTAATACTGGCGACTTACCGAAACAATAGTACAGAACCATATTCGAAATTTTTTTTTCATAAAGATTACCCTGCCTAACATTTATTTAGACACTATATATTTTCTTAATTCAAATCTAAGTTATATGTTGCTTAAAAATGGTTTATATCTAAATTTTTAAGTAAAAATACAAAATGGCTACCGGGCTAATGAAGAATTTTAGGACCCATGTTTATGGGAACTTTTTCATTGTTTTTGCATAAGGAACCCACCCCTGAAATTTGGCACCCTATTTTAGAATCACCCTGTATATGTTTTCTTAATTTAAATCTAAGTTATATGTTGCTTAAAAAATGGTTTATATCTTCAAAAAGCATTTTTTGAAACTCCATTCTTGACTTTTACGTTTGGCACCATTTGGTTTTATTCAATACAGAATGATTAATTAACATCTACTAAACATAACGTTGTTTTTTCATAACTTGACTTTTAACTTTGTACGTTTCACGCGTTTTAAAGTTTTTTATACGAAATGGTTAATACCTGGGAGAGATCAAGCCTCTTCTTATTAGATTTATATACAGTAGTTTAAAAATTACTTCATATTATTAATCATGGCTTTAATTGCTCTGAGGCCTTATAAATACAATGTATTTGAAAGGTCCCAGAGCAATTAAACCCATTATTAGATACAAGTAATTTTTAAATTATGGTCAACACCTACTGAACATAACGTTGTTTTTTGAAACTTCAATCTTGACTTTTTAGTTTGACACTTATATCACCCCATCAGCATTAAGCTTTAACGGTTTTGAGTGAAGATCGTCTGATCACACTTCATCCTTCTTCCAATTAGACAGATCACAGATTACTGAGTCAGCTCTCTCTCTCGATCTTCACAAGTCAGACAGCTGTTGACCATTGTCAATGAGCAAGGAGAAACTAAACCACTGAAGATCGTTCACGCAGATATAACCCGCCCTCAATGTAGCGGCAGATTTCACTTTCCTGATAATGTCAAAGATGGATGATGTTTCACATTTTGCTACATTTAGCGATTTCTTGTGTAATATTGTATTATGTGAATCGTGTAAACAGGTGTAACTTCAAATGTTGTGACGGAAATTGACTTCCATTATGGATACTAGGGTAAAGTACGTAATACGTGGGAAACTTCACCAAAACAAGGGTTAGGTTGGCACTAATGAGCGGGAAAACCCCTCAATTCACAGATTGGACTATGGACCATGTGGTTAAGTTACTTTTGGTTCCTCTAATAAAATGTACGAGTTCGGTTGCGCTGAAAAAAACTAGTTAAAAGTTTTAAAGGTGTTTCCACACTTTTGCCTGACCCTGTATATATACATTTAGTAATTTTATGGAAATATCGTTCTTCAAGGGTAAACTTACCCGTGTGAGGGAGAGTTTGTCAGTCTGTATTAAAATATAATTTCGTGATTTTGGTTCTGCAGTTGTTTGCAAAGGTTTCTAATTACTTTACATGGGTATTATTTGTATAACATTTAGATTTTACATTAAAGTGATGTATGCAGAGCTATATATTTATATGAATTATTTAAAAAATTTAATTTTACTACTGAAGTGTCCATTATTAACGTATTTTATATTTTAACTACGGTATCGAAAATTAATCAATTAGACGGCAGACTGGTGGTTACTAAGCCTACTCCCCCGAAAACTTTCCAACATGTAACTTAATTTTGCGAAGTGGAATTCCTGTCTTTATATTTATTGGTTGAATTCTGTCTTAATCATTTTATTTGAACTATTTCAGAATAAGTCGCACAAATGTTGCGCGTGCATCGTTCTCACGTCTCCCCAGCATCAACGCACAGCTGCCATAGCACATTTTGCTTTTTTAACTCAAAAATAAAGTCAGAGGGAAAATTTATAATAGAGGTAGTGATTAATTTACTAGAAAATATTTCGAACTTTTCAGCCACTTGTCAAGTAGCTGTTGAGGTGCCTCTGGTGAGATTTTTCTACTTTTTAGTCATCCTCTTTACAGGTTTTTTTGTTTTGTCTCTTTGCATTATTCGAACAGGAAAATGTAGCGGAGCTTAAGCTATGTGTGGTTTTCCTTAGTTTAGGTTTTAGGCCAGTATAGTCAGAATAATGTAGATTAAATATGTTAGGCCCTTGAAAACTGAGGAGTTTCCCAACTGCCCGAAACGTAGGGAGTAGCTTTTCTCCTCAAGGAGCTGAAAAGTTCGAAATATTGTCTGGTAAAATAAAATGGAATCGAAACAGACAAGTCCCGACAGACAATTACAATAAAATTGTCCTTTTCTTCTCGGCAACTACATAAATTACGTACACACAATAACCGCACACAGAGCGTCCTCTAATGTGCACTTATGTGATGCTTTGCCTCCAACTTTGCTTGTGAAGAAACAAGGTTAAAAGAGAGAAGCGTGATGTTGTGTTGTGTTGTTGGGTGTTTAATTGGCTGCACACCAGACACTCTTGGTCGACCAACAGTGGATAATGAGAACATTAGCTGATTGCGGCCACCAGATCGCAGTCAGTTTGCATACAACTCCGCTCTGCAGTAATGTGCCCTACAGGCTTCTGCTTAGGGCGGAGACCACTATAGGTTCAGGCAGCGAAACCCGACGTAGCCAAGGGAGAATTTTCCGAGTCGTGACTCTCCCTCAATGACTCTTGATAAGGGTCATAAAACGGTGATATGTGATGTAGCGAACTAAATGTAAATCAATTATTTTGTAGAACTTTAACATGAAATGTAAAACAATAATATTAGCTATAAAGCACTAAAACTAGGCATACTATAATAACACTATTTTGTAACAAAGACTGGAAAATGGGTTGATCTTCTAAACATTTACACGACACCAATAAAAATGAAAATGTGAGTAAAGTTCACAACGGCCATCGTACATCTAGACTCTAGACTAAATCTAGAGATTACAAGTTACAATGTTGAACATTCATACGTATATTTCAAGAGTATAATCCTCCCCTTGTTATTTACGAAAACCCTCAGACCCCCTTTCAAAATCCTGACTACGCCATAAGCAAAACTGAGGTTGGATCACTGCTTTGTGACTTAAAGCAAGCAGTAAACAGCAAATAATTATTCCGATCCATTTTAAAGACCCAATAAATACAAGAGTGATCTTTACGTAAGTTAATTAAAAATCGGTAACCGTTTTCAACACCTATTGCGACGCCACACAGCTAGATATGCACGACGCATTACTTTCGAGCTGATAGAACACTACAACAAGACATATGACTTGCTCTTTATCCTGCATTGGCTGCTACCTGTTAATTTCGTGAATGAAATGTCAACCATCAGCACCATTATGCACTGTTATAAACTATTCAATGAAAAAACGTGTTCTAAAAATATTATTAACTCGTATGAAACTCTGCAAGCCTTGAAAGAAATCTCCCAATATATAAACAAAAACGTCCACCCTTCTCTGTAAACTTAGCTTAGCCACACATGATTGTTTCATCACACAGGATATTCATTTTAGACGGGACACCATCGGCACCTTGTAGGCTATGAACTTTAGAAACATCTTTGAATGGAAGACGTCACCTGATTTTTTCTCGACTAAAATATAGATTTGACAATTGAAAATCAGCCGCCATTTTGCAATATGGCATCCAATTTCAGAATATCATTGTAAGTCCGTTTTACTAATGACGCTTTTATGATAAACCTTATTGATTTGAGGTTCTCGATAAAGGTTATTTCACTTATGTGTATATATGGCATTGCTTAGCTTCGAAAAGCTCGAACTCTTGAACGTCTCAAGTACTCGTAATCAAAAAGTTTCCACGTGTTTTAAAAAGTTTTAAAATTCATTTTTTAATCCGATTTGACCATGATTTATTTTATAAAACATTAATTTTTACCGTGTCGGAAAAATTAAACTTTTTGGTTTTGATCGGTGCTTAGTTTTCTTTAGGTTTAGTTATTTTAATTTTTAACGTTACTATCAACTGAGAAGTTTAGGGGCTAGAGCTCTCCAAATTTCATCAATATTATTAAAATGGACTTTATTGATAATTCAGTGGGCAGTAGCTCTTCAACTATTAGGGTTGTTACAAAATTGTCAGGAATAAAAAAGCTCACAACTTTACGTTTAGTTTAAAATGATACTATTTGGTGGTTTCCGAAAGAAGTTCTCATGTTTGCCACCATACTGGAAAATAACCGCCGATTTTCTGAATTCATATTTTTATTAGTGGAGAGAAATAATGTCTCCACTTAAACCTTTCTGTAAATTCAAATTCAACAAGAGATGCCGATGATGACCAGTATAAAATAACCAGCCGGTAAGTTGGCCTTGCCGAACAATGAAGAGAGAAATTCGCCAATGCACTGCGCAGCCTGGGAAGTGGGAAGGGAAGGGATGGGCCTTGCGTCTGCAGGGTTCAATGAGAGGCCTCGCGTGAGCACAGCTGATGACCTCCAGATATGACAATGTTTCAGCGCACGCAACCGCGTACCAATTTCACTCATATATCCACATTTCACTGTCATACATACACGTCAGTATCACTATATTCTCATTGATGCATATGTGATATTTGTGCGTTGCCTAACTTAACGGATATCCGTGCAGTCTCTGTCGTGTCGTACCCCTTGTCACCATAAGAAGTGCATTAAGGAAAACAACCAATACGAATTATTAAAAAAATGAGGACTTTGTTGAGCCTTAGGTAATACCACGTGGTTTCTACGAAAACACCTGAACGACCTCAAGTTTCCAGGAATTCCAGTAGATTTTATTCAAGAGGCTTGTTTCAAACGACCTTCAGCGTAGACTTTGCCACTGGAAGTATTTTGTAAATGAAAGGAGGTTTGTCACGCGATTTGTTTGTAAAAACCTTTCCTATAAAAAACTAAGCCAAACTCATTAGAGACTTAACATTTAAAACAAACCTGAACGGGTTATGCCTTGTTTTAATCGTTTCACTACCTACAAATTCGACATCAAAATAATTAGCTCTGGACTAAAGAAATGGCTCAGATTGAAACTCACAGTTGTATTGTAAGGGGAAGGAAAGGATACGTCTACAACCAGTCCTCCATGGAGTTGTTAATTTAACTTTAGATCATAGCTTCGATTAGAGCTTGGCTGACCACCCAGATTCTGGCTTGCTAACGTACAGGCGTACTGACTAAGGCCACACACGAACGTTTGACATCCAAACACTATAATGTGTGCGTGCGTATATTCGCGGGAAACTAAAAACCATACGTGGCCTAGAGAATATAACAATAACGCAGACAATAGGATGGAAGTGGCACATGACAACGCTACGCTGGCAGTTGGCACCACGCACTCTGCTCGACATAACGAGCTATATCACATTGACCTTTGCCGCTCCGCTGCGGTGCTGCCGCGAGATGGCGTTGCCGTCCGGCAAATGAGATTCATGTGAAAAAGCGCGGTAAACCGCTCAACTTCTTTCTCTGTGGCCAAAGAGCGTGAAACAACGGAGCGTGGATCAGTGGACATCTCGCTTCTCGCTTCCTGTCACTGCAGAACTTGTCGAAAGAGTTATCTGAGCGAGATCTATCTCGGTCTCGTCGCAGATGACTTGACGCTGCCTGTAATGAAAAGTCTCAATACTGGAGTTTCCTCCAGTTTTATAGCTACTGAGTGAAAGGGGAAAGCGCACTGATAAGTGGTTATACTCGTAGCGATGCTGCAAGCATTGTTTGCTCCAATTACGCAGGATATACTTTGGGATTTGACCTACAAATTGGCGTTGGAGGGGGATTTATATTTCTCCTCCTTGTGAAGTACCAAATATTATGTTATAGAAGGTAGTTAGCGCAAAGATGCCCAATGGCTGAAGCAGGAAACTCAACATAGTTGAGGCATCCTACGCACAGATTGCACTGCGAGCCTCATGTAGAGCCACTAACGCACGCCCAAGTTCGTTCTCGAAAACCGCACGATTTGGCCGCAATTAACTAACTGACATCTGACAAACTCGAGCTAAGGAGCCAACGGGGGAGAAAGACGGCAGCACTCGCAGCGTAACTTTGTTGATTTTCCTGCCTCAGCCATGTGGCATCTATGCGCTATCTACTTATCGAACATTATCTTTGTTAATACACAACGCTTCAATAGGATTTAAACCGTTGTATATATCTAAAACGCAAGAAATAGTTTTCACACGTCCGGTATTGAGTGGTTCTTTAGCTAGACCAGTTTCCAGCCAGGTGACAAGACCAGAGAGTGAGAATCAGCTGTGCAGGTGAGGCACAATGGAGCACGGGCTCGGGCATGGAGGAATGTGGCCGAGATGGGATGTGCCCAGCCCAGCATTGTCACCTGGCCATTACGTAGTGGGAGAGAGTGAGAGTGAACATTGAACACTCATATGTAGAAACAAAACCACAACACTTATCGTATACAGTACTGAGAATAAACAGAACCGCGAAGAAGTTCAGTGTTTACATCTAAAGTGAACTTGTGAAGAAGAATGCACTGCAATGGCTGTAATAGTACGGGATACCATATGAATTTGTCTTTATAGTAGTGAGTCAAAGTCAGATAAACTATTGTCATAAATCACAAGTGCATTGACAGACATCACATTAAATACAAAATCTATTTAAAATTCCTCATCAAACAATTCACGTAAATCATAATACTAAATTATTAATGGCTGAATGAGATGTCGTGATTAGGGAGTGCTAGGAAATCAGAATTTCTTTCAGTTTGGGTTCGTCCTGTTTGAAAAAAGGTTTTCCTATATAATAACATTGAATGTTATGAGATCATTTCATTACCCTAACCTGAGCATTCGTGCAGATGAGTTCTCTAAAGCCCTTTACGTAAGTAAAGGTGTCCCAATATACTCGTACAGTATAAATCAGGCCAAAACATCAATGACGGTCTGGCCTTCAGAATATTTGACTCAGTTTTCAGGGAAATTTTCAACCTAAGTGTCGCGGTTCAAATTAACAAAAGAACAAGTTAATCGGTTAAGAGAATTGTTCACCCCAAAAAAGGTTGCTCAAAACATGCTCTCGTAGTCCACCGTTTAGGACGCTATTTGTGTGTGTAGAGATTAGAAAAGTTGTTTTCCATATGCTCAAAGATTGTCTCTGTATCTTGTTGTTTGTATCCTGGCGGGACACAAGGAAATACTATTGGTGATATTATCCGTCTTGATGCATCAACAATATTTAGGCTGCATTCAATTCAATTAGGAGTGGTACAAAAATAATACAATTTGACGGCTTATAGCATTGGGGAAATTAGATTCAGGTTATTGTTTAGTTCAAAGAATCATCACAACATTTTAAAGTTATTAGTTCATAGCGGATGATAATCATCAATAATAAAAAAGCGTTACCTGCTTTTAAATTTTAATGAAACACCCTGTAAGAAAGGTGAGAAATGTTGTGTGTGAGTTGAAACTTCAAGTAATATTGAGAAACCTTTGAATTTGAAAGTTGTAATAAGACTTACCATAGTCACAGATTGATCAGTGAAATCGGGATTGGAAATTGTAGGAGGAAGTGAAGTGAACTTGAAGCTCGTCACGATTACGAACCGCTTTGTCAAGTTGACTGTTAGCTGTTAGGTTAACGGTTAACTATCGTGCACTATAATTGACTGTGAGAGCTACAATCAGGTCAGCGGACTGATGTGGGAAATCAGTTGTTTTCACAGCCAGGTTCTTATCACAACAACGACCAAAGAGTGACGTAGAATCTACAGTTTACATATTAGTAATACAGGATGTCCCGAAACTCTCTGGAACAATTCATATGAAATTGTTCCTTAGGTTTAATACAAAACTAATGACACCAAATTCAAAAGAATCCGTTCAAAATTAAGTCACTAATTGATAATAATTTAATTCAGTAAGTAACAGGTTAAGTTAAAATTATATTTTGACAAAAAATACAAAAAGGCCAATAATTTGTATTTGTTTTTCAAAATATAATTTTACCATTACCAATAATCTCCTCTTCAAGAATTCAACAGGTTAAGTTGTTTTATTGTAAGCAACACATTGTTTGTAAACAAAATCAACCGATCATTATTGATCAGCTGACCTAAAGTAAATGTCAAAACAATGGTAACATCATATGATATGTTATTTATTGTGCCAGCTGCTAATAAAAGCGCACAAAGACAATAGTACAAGTAGCATCAATGTTGCAGAAAAATGCTCATATCTCATCTAATTTTGAATTGATTCTTTTGAATTTGGTGTCATTAGTTTTGTATTAAACTACCGCTTTTTCATTATATCTTATAATTTGTATAAGAACTATTCGTTTCCAAGTTATTTAAATTTGAAAACATTAAATAACCACCATTTTGAACAAAAATTTTTTTTCATGTTCATATTTTAGGTTTTGGTTAGAGGAACAGTTATGCAAAACTTTTTAAAACTTTAACATTTAGTTAAAACATAAAATGGCGGCTAGTGGAAAAACTAAGGGCTTTGGACCCCATATTATATTGTGAAATTTGTTTGTCTCAACCTAAGGAACGATTTTATGTGAATGGTTCCAGAGAGTTCCGAGACATTCTGTATATTCCTGCACTTCCAGCAAAAACATCAACATTCGAGTGACGCGCGTATTTATATCTGTACATTATAATGAACTCTGATGTTTCATCTTGTTGGTATTTCTTATGAGGTTATTAGGAAAAATGGACAACTAAGTATGGCTATACATTCCATTCCACAACTATTGCCTACACTATAACTGATGAAGAGTCTTTGTTTTTATGCTGCCACGATGATGGTAATATTAAAAAGTCGTGATTGAATCAAGCACATGGTACGGAATTTAATTCAGGGAGAGGGTCTGTACCTGAAGTTCTGTGAACTCATATCTAAGGGGGTATATGGTTATGTAATACATAACATAATTCTGTACTTGTATTTTAGAATAATACATTATGTGACGACATTAAAAATAAATTTATTACAAGTATGTCAAAACTATTCAATAATAGCCTGTTATATGTATATTCACTAGGTATATTAAATTGAACCTTTTTGATGCGAGTTTAAGCTTAACCTACGAGCACCAAAAAGAAACTTTCGGAACAATTGTTGTTTTTTGTCATAATGCAGAATATAATATTGATGTATAAGTTATACTTCATGATACGAACTTCTGATTACTTATTAAACTCAAATTAGTTTTAATTTACCTTTTTTCAGTAAAATTTTTCTTAGATAGGTAATAGGGAGGTAAGGCGATAGGAGATTAGAGTGAATTACAATATAAGGGTGAGTGATAAATATATAAGGGTGACTGGTAAACATACAATACTCCGTAGTTAGTCTATATTCCAATTATTGTTTTATTTACGTGAGTAAGTTGCGGGCACGTCAAGGACGTTGTTGCGGCACGGCAAAAGGAATTAGCACGCGACTTGGGATGTGACACTGCTATGATGCCATTCAAACACACGCTGATGCGAAATGGACGTAGTTACGATGCAATTACACCTGCTTATGCGACATGTGGAGCACACGGCTACGCGACACGGATGCGACACGCGGATGCGACATCATAGTAAAAGGTCATCTTTCTTGGAGCCTAATAGTTTAATCCTTGAATTCTCAACGAGTTCTATCTTAAAACAACTTCAAACAAAAATCAAATCTCATTGAATTTTGTCTGCGACACAGACTATGTCTCAGACAGCAAGCCCAAAGTCACAGGCGATACTGAGATCGAGAGGTTATTCAACAAAATTCCTTGGGATGTACCTCGACCGAGAGGTTTGACCTGACCAGTGTCATATAACAGTGTTCAACCAAAATTGCCTCACAATTTATCTTTTTTATAACATCCGAAATCTGCCCATAATTCAGGTACTGTGACGGCGTATTATTGATGTTCTACAAACACCTCTCCTACGGATTGGCGCTATGGGGTGGATGCTCAAAATTGCTTTGCCGTCTTCATTCTACAAAATAAAGCAGTCCAAACCACAGCAATAAAAAATGGAGAGAGTGAAGCCAGCATTCAAAAATTTGAAATTGTTGAAGTAACTACTATGTCTTCATATATTTTAGAAACATGTATTTTTTTTCAAGTCAAAATTGTCGTAACGAGGAAGTGACATTCACCTTATGAAACTGGGAGGCGAAAACTACCGAACTGGGAGACACAGAACGGCAGTTCATGAACGTTTACCTTCTCAGGTAGTGAGTTCAAATATCAACAGGTTTCAATGCTGATCAAAATGCACATGAGCTTAAGGTTTTAAAAAAACGCCTGAAAAAACCACGCATAAGATTTACAATACAGACGAGTTTATGGCACACGACTGGGAAAACGCGGAACACACAAAATTACTACAGGACTAGAGTGGTACAATTCGAATGATGAGAGAGAGTGAATGTCAAAATGTATGTCTGACTGGGATTTCAATGTTAGAGGTGTGGGAACAATTTAGCTTTTCTTTAAAAGTGACGTTTGCATAACATGTTAACATGCTGAACGCAATAAACCATTTATTTATTTATTTATTTACATGTGGTGTGACACTGGTCGCGACGTGGATGTGACACGTGATGACACGGTATATGGATGCAACACGGTGATGCTATGATGCGACTTTACGGTGATGACACTGTGGTTTGACTCGTCGGTGCACAGTTGTGGCGAGCTCAATGGGCGATGCTAAACACGCTGGTGCGACAGGTGTTGCGCAACGACAAAACGAACCGACAGCAATCCAGTACGATGCATCACCTTCGACGCCATCGGATCTGCGACACCCATGACGTGATCACGCAAATGCTACACGGCGTCAAGCGACACGTTGCGCGACCAAGGCATAATACGCGCGACACGGTGATGCGAATACGTGACGCCATCAACGGAGCCGCGATGCGTGTTGTTCTTGATACGACATGTGGGTGGATCAACGGCTGGCGTGAAACGCGGTCTTACACCGCGATTTACACGTGGACGCGATCAACGGCGATGCTTATCACGTGGATGCAAACAAGACGCATTTTATCACGTTGTCGAGACAGTTTGCGTGTCATGACACGGGATATCACCCAGCATGAATACGTGGGTGCGACACGACGCTATCACGTGACTCGACACCTGCGCAGCAATTTTGCGGACGTGACCTGCAACGCCACATGTGTGGATGGACATGGTGATGGACATTTGCAAGGCCGCATAGCGCAAATGGATGCGACCGGTGTTGCGACATGTCATGCGACCTCGGTGTTGCAAATGTATTCCAACCAAAAAAATACCGCGACGCGCTGCGAAGCCAAGGCCACTTCCCAGTCAGATTAACAGCCAAATTTACCTTTCAACCTGATACCACTATTGGGCAGTAATCAGCAGAAACTTAAATTTTGTATAAGTTATACTTCATGATACGAACTTCTTGATTACTTATTAAACTCAAATTAGTTTTAATTTACTTTTTTCAGTAATCCAAATTTTTCTTAGATAGGTAATAGGGAGGTAAGGCGATAGGAGATTAGAGTGAATTACAATATAAGGGTGAGTGATAAATATATAAGGGTGACTGGTAAACATACAATACTCCGTAGTTAGTCTATATTCCAATTATTGTTTTATTTGAATGAATATTTTAGATTATTGGTAAGTGAGCCGATTCTGCAATAAACTCTGACACAGAGCTTATATCAACAAAATAATGTTATATCAACAAGCTTACAACTGTTGTAAGCTTTAACCAACAAATACTCTTTTAAGTTTCCTTTTGAACAAAGCTAATCGCCTTTTTTTAATAAACCTATATTTAAAATTTGATCTTATGTTCGTTTTTTCACCCTTGACCATTGGACACCCTTTCAGTCAATGTATTAGCTTAATAAATGCGTCCTAACAAAGTTTTTAGTTTTGCAGTGTCTATATAGATACAATAAAGCTCTGCTGGGTTTCTACATATCTCCTGCTTCAACCTAGTGATATTGCACCGTATGCAGAACACCACACTATACCAACTACCGAGACTAACACCTGTAGGTAGATTTTCCCGCCATAATCATCGGTTCAGCGCAAATCGCTGTGCTTTCTTTCTTGCGGTTATTTCTCTACTGAGCGGGAAAATCACTTTAGTAATTGGCGAACTGGGCTATCATCGCTTATATGTGAATTTATCAACACTTTCTAAACCCAACAGGCCATGTGTGACCGTGACATCTAAACGAAATCCATTAAGGGTCCGCCCCAGTGGACATATCAAAGAAACCCTATATGTTTGTTCGCCCAAGGAACACTCGACACGTATGGCTAAACAACTGGCCTTCTTTCAGCTGATGCGACCTGTCAAACTGAGAACTTGTAAGGGTTTACGAGGATATGTTTTTCACCTTTTAAAGTAATTTTTACACTGAAATCAATTTTCGACTCTTGCATAGAGCCCGATATTTATAATTACTATACCATTTCTGCGAATTTGCTTCGAAAATTCAGTTTTCTGGTTGGCTTCAAAGTATCGGCGTATTTTGTACTCTTCCAGGCTCTTGCTTCGGGCGTTGCCGCGGCACTAATTATGTTTAAAGTTTATCTGTTTAGACTTTATAATGTTAAACATGTGCCTGTTTACTTTCAGGATTTGAAGCAGCAGCTGACTACTGAAGAATGGCGCACTTTGATTGGCGACTACGAAACAGGTCAGGATCAGCAGTTGAAATCACTTTAAACTTTTACCACATTTTATTAACCACCAGACAGCGAACATGGATATGGAAGATGAACATTATACTATGAACAATTAGGAGCAATTAAGAACAATATTCTATAGTCATTTTACATTTTTCCAGATCCGATGATTTGTTATGGTTGTGCATATTTTTGTGTAAAACCTCAAAATACAGTTCACTCGGATCAGCATAGGTAACAACACAATTAACACTAAGACTCTGAACTCAAGATTTGTTTAATATATTATATATTTCGAATGGCATTGGCATCACAACTGTGTCTGAAACGCAATCTTCTTCCGTCAAGGTCAAGTTGTCTAAAACGCTGAGCAGTTTACAGTTGAGTTGTACTCTTCACAAAGCAGATGCATGACGGTTCCATCTCTCATTCACGCTGAAACATAAACATTAAAAATAAAACATCAGCAATCATAACCAAATGTTTCAACAAACAAAAGGGTTCAAGGATGATGTAAGTTAACTTTCAGTTACCCTGTATAAGTTCACTACAATTGAATTCAAGTCTTTAAAGTTCTTGTTATTTACTTTAAGTATAAGGTTGTGATATATTTATATTCTTATTTGAATTGTCCACTTTAGTATCAACTCACACATTTCCAGGATTTGGGATGTTCCAGCCAGACAGTCTCTCGGCTTCACTGTGCAAACGTTGGTCATGTTCTTCAAATCTTCCTATTGAATATTCATCAACTCTTGTAACAGTTTAACACATGGAAAAAAAAACAAAAACAAGTAATGTAAACATTGAATTCTCCGAACTTGACGTAATAACTAAAACTCCCTAGAAGACTCACCTGCTACCATCTAACGGACAAATACACAACTAACTTAATAATTAAAGTTTGTGTTTACAGTCAAGTTTTGAAATGTTAACTAATGATTAAATTATGTATAAAATCAAATTTTCGAGCACTCAATATGTGTAAAGTTCCTTTTTAGTAAATAATGTTATATGAGTTGAATGTTGGCTTGCGAAGTCTTCTTGCTTGCAGTCAGTTCACAGTTTCCGTGTGACATCTCGGAGTCAGCTGTCACACTGATAACCTGTAACACTACGTGTTTGAAGTTGTGTTGTTAAATTTGCACATTCATACAGTTTAACTTTCTACCCTGGTCCACTGCCAGTACGGGTATCTCCTGTACTGAGCTTGGATTGATAAAACTAGACAACACGCAGCAACAGGAGCTGACGCGACACCGGCGAATCAAACGTAAGCAGACGTACAACGCGGCTTAGAGGAACGCGGGTTTAGACAAAATGCAATAGTTATTGAAACTATTATATAAAAATGAAAATCTATAACTTCATCATATCCGTTACGGTTTGTTACTTTATTAGACTAGAGCCAAGTACCGTGACACCCGTACTGACAGTGTAAATATACGTGTTTAGTCCATTGTGAATTTGTTACTTCCAAGTAACGTTTAGGTATATTAATATTATTATACATGGTACTAGAACAAACTCAGTGTCTTCCAAGCTTATGAAGTAATGGCGACTGCTTCTTGTTTCAGTTAACAACCCTTTTGCATAAAACACTAAACACGTTGCTAAGTAACATCAAAGATAGCTCTGAATGCTTCTACGGTGGATTGTTCAGTGACTTCTGACAAAACAAACATTCTAAGAAGCGCATTGGACTATTCATGAAGTTATATGTTTACAGTTGCGAAAGTACACAGCATGAGTTTACTATTCTATAAGCGAATTTACATAGGAAATTGAGCAATTCTTTGTCGCCGTATAAAAGGGAACCTCGTAGAACAAAGCTTTAAGCAGTTTACACACACACACACCCATACGCGATCGAAGTACAAAACGAGACGGTGCACATTAAAAACACAAAACGAGGAGGGCCATTTTAAATGAAGCAATTGATTTAAAATATGATGGGACTTCTTCTTTGACATAATGTTAACTCAAAAATCACAAAAAAGTTCAAAATCTCAAAATTTATATCTAAGAGTTAAGTATACAAAACGAGGTGGTAAGATGTTGTGGTAATCGTGCCGTGATTGCCGCCTACATTACGGGGAGGTCGTTCGTTGGGACATCGTCAGCACGTAACGGGGAGGTGAGTAGTTTCATTCAACATGAGCGGCCTAAATCAAGTAGTACTGTTTTGTATATTTCTTAAGCACTGAGATGTTATTAGTACTGTATTATAAAACCTATGTACGTATCAATGTTTAAGAATCACATGCATATTTTACCCCTTCCCTCTAATCATCTTCCTTCTTCGCTTAGCCTCAATTTTGTATTTTCTCTTTGTCCATTATCTGACCTAAAGTATCCAATTATTCTTATGATGTTCAGAGTTAATTACTCATTATGAGTTTGGTAACGGCCTTGGGTTTTAAGTAAAATGTCTTCTTTCCTTTGACGGATTCACATTTTATGCCACCATTCTCGGTGCGAGGCTACCTTGGCGAGCTCGACTTTTGATGAAAACCAAAACCTGTCCACTATTGTAATGGGACCAGACTTTCGACATTTACAATAAAGCGGTCGCAAAATCTGCATGAACCTCTCACTGAAAGTCACTTTAGCCTTTGGTATAGAGGTTAACCAAAGGTGAAACTGTTTTTAAGAGGATTTATGTTGAAAAGATGTTTTCGTTTGCAGAAATTCGTTTTAGGAAACGTTAAATCCAGAACAATTTCTCTATAATATGTCTTATGCCTTATTTCTTTAATAAATAAATTCATGGAAACCTCTGCATCAAATACAACTAATTCTTGTTATCAAACAACGTTGGTTTATTACTTTACGATGGTTCTTGACAAACAACATTACATTTAGTGACTTTCAAACCATGAAAAACAACCCTTCGTCGTATTGTTCACATAAATACATCAGTCCCTGAAGCGAGAATGTGATAAATATTGAAAAATAAATAAATGAAACAAACTGCCATGAACATTCTTACAACTTGTATGAAGTAACTACTAGTGAATGTTAGTGTTATGTTTTGTTGACGTTTATTTTACGTCGCAACGCTACACTTAAAGCTGGTGTTTATGTTTGTTGACACATTTTACTAACCACCAGACAGCGAACATGGGTATAGAAGATGTACATTATACTCGTACAAGAAAAACAATTGGAAACAATGTCCTATAATCATTTTCCCAGATTCATCGGTTTGCTATAGTTATTCGTGTAAAACTAGAAAATACGGTTTAGCTCACTCGGAACCGAATAGGAAACACCAAACACAAACTCCAAACTAAAGATTTGTTATATATTTTACATAATTATTTGAAATAACATTGGCATCGCAACTGTGTCTGAATCGCAATCTTCTTCCGTTAAGTTCATGTTGTATGGAACCCTCATCAGTTTACAGTTGTCTTGTACTCTTCAAAATTCCATCTCTCGCACACGCTGAAACATAAACATGAAAACATAATAAAACATCAGCAATCACAAACAAATGTCTCAACAACCAAAACTGTTAAAGGGCGATGTAAGTTAATTTTAAGACACCCTGTATAAATTAATGACCCTGTATGAAATTCACTTTATTTCTTTAAAATTCACATTATTTACTGTAAGTATTAAGTTATGATATATGTTTAGTTGAACTGTCCACTTGTTGTCTAAACTCACACATTTTATCGTCTCAGACGTTTCCAGAATTGGGATGTTCCAGTCAGACAGTCTCTCGGCTTCACTGTGCAAACGTTGATCATGTTCTTCAATCTTCCTCTTGAATATTCTTCAACTCTCGGAACAGTTTTTGCACATGAAAAATACACAAAATCAAAGACAGTAAACATTGAATTCTCCAATTTTGACGTAGGAACTAAAACGATCCCTAAAAGACTCACCTGCAGCCATCTATGGGACAAATACACAACTAAGTTCATAATTCAAGTTTGTGTTTACATTCAGGTTTTGAAACTTTAACAAATTATTAAACTATGTTTTAAACCAAGTTTTCGAGCAATCAACATTAAAAAAGTTTCCTTTCAGGAAGTAATGTGAAATGAGTTGAATGTTGGCTTGTGAAGTCGGTCTTGCTTGCAGTCAGTTCACAGTTTCCGTGTAACATCTCGGAGTCGGCTGTCACACTGATAACCAGTAAAACTACTCACAACGTTATTGAAGTTGTGCTGTTTGTGTATTATTAAACTTTTACCCTGGTCCATTGCCAGTACGGGTACCTCCTGTACTGTGCTTGGATTGATAAAACTAGACAACACGCAGCAACAAGAGCTGACTTGATCCTGCGAATCAGTCACCATCAAAAGTAAACAGACGTACGTAATCTTTAGAGGAACGCGGTCTTGTCTCTTAGAGACAAAATACAATAGTTATTGAAACTATTGTCTAAAAATGACAGTAATAAGTAAATCTATAACCTCATCATATCCGTTACTGTTCGTTACTTTAGTAGACCAGAGCCAAGTAAGGTGACACCCGTACTGACAGTGTTAATAGACATGTTTAGTCTATTGTGAATTTGTTACTTTTCCAAATAACGTTTAGGTATATTACTATGTATATATATTTACATGTACTAGAACAAAGAAACGCACTCACCATACCTTCCTCCAAGCTTACCAAGAAATGGCGGCTGCTTCTTGTTTCGTTTCACAAAACTTTTGTAATGAAACACAAAACACGTTGCTTAGTAACATAAAATGATAGCTCTGTATGGTCTGCAAATGATTGTTGATTTATGACAAAACAAACATTTTAAGAAGCGCATTGAACTATTCATGAGGTTATACGTTTTCGGCTGCGAAAACGCACGGCATGAGTTTACTATTCTTAGACGAGTTCATATAGGAAATCGAGCAATTCATTTATGTCGCCTTATAGAACGGAACGCTGTAGAACAAAGCTTTAAGTAGTTTCAAGCTTTCCATATCATATAAAAGATTGTGCCTGTATAGTGGTCTCACAACACACACAATAACCCAACACACATGGAGGATATTGTTGTTAAAGAGGTAAAGTGAGTGTTTACAGGCACTGATAGCCTTGCCAGGTGCTGGATATCGGTATGGAAATCACCGCTTGTAGAAGATGATGAATGAATGTTCGGCTTTGACCCGCTGCCAAGGCCCCAGTGTCTATTTAGCACTTCCAAGCAGCACTTTGATACTGATTTGAGACACTGACAACCTTTAGGGGGTATTATGAGATGAATGGTGAGTGTGATAAGTGTTTTGATGGGTGATGAGTGTAGTCTTGTTACAAATTCCCCTAGATTGGGTCGTTAATTATGAATAGCTCGACGACCAATGGTATGGTCCAATGGCTTAATGTGCCTTCCGAACCAACCTGGGGTAGAAGTTATTACTCCAGCGCCGGAGCACGCAGATCACAGGACGATAGTCGAAGTACAATGTTTTAATTTATTTACTATTTACGTATTATTCACAAATTAAATCGGCAACACTTTCTTGCCGAGAGAAACCCCAATTGGAACATTCTGTTCAAAATGTCTTTTGTTAGAGGAAAACTGTCTAGTACTTGTAGACTAAGTTGTTTTACCTTTGCCTTTGTAAAATAATGTAACATAAGTTTCACAATAACAAACATATTCTGCAATTGTGAGTTTTGGCTTTTGGCTATAAATGGTTACAGCCTGCATATAAAATGTAAAAGCTGAGACTTCGCTACGGTTTTCTCTTTTTTTGCTACTGTTTACTTTTTTATCTTTTTCACTACTGTTTTCCATTTGTAACGTGCCACTTTTCACAATCTTTAGTAACAAGAGATAATCTTTCATTCAGATGCAAAGCACGAAAGCATTAACTTGTAGTTCATACTCTGGGTTGAAATAACAGCAAGAAAGAATGCAAGGATTTTCTTGATAATGCCGTTAGACAACACAACAAACACGGAATAAAAGTACTACCGCCTGCGCAGGTTAGGCAACCAGCACAGTTTACACCACAGATTACACTAGCTGCAACACAGAGAAGTGAAGATATACTCTGTGTACATTCCTGAGTGCCTCGGGGTCGAGGTCTGGGACCTGCAACCACCTGTTCACCTTGCCATTGACCATCACTAAACACAACACCTGGTCACAACTAACAACTCACACTCACTTTCATCTAGGCCGCCAGTTTCTTCTTCGGCCGTGTTTTGTTTTGGTCCTGAGTTCGTAGTAAACACTAACTCGGGCTTCTCTCAAAACCTGTTTTCCTGGAGAGCCCAACGAGACCTTGTTTTAGGTGGCCAGGTTTCCGTGTATTGCACGTGTAACTCATAGATCTCTATATTATATAAAAAAATGGAATGAAAAGCGGAAATGGATAGATATTTATGATGAACTGTGCTCATTAAAATTTACTTTAATACAAATATTTTTAAACCCCTTTAGTCTTATTCTCGAATAGCCTATGAGGGTAGAAATACCTATGGGGGATCTTTGATTACGCCTATAACAAAGCTCTTTTGAATTATTTACCTGAACGAGTTTGTTCGTAGATTGTGGAAGGTGTGAGATCTAGGGCACGTTGAGCGCATTTCCGTAAATAGTTGCATGATCATATCACCCGAGGTTGCACTCACTACAACAAAGCATATATGAGTCAATGTAAAGTGCAGTTTCCTGCGTGAATTGACGTAACTCCATACATTGTATTCCAACTCCAATAGTTCAATAATTTTGCCTTCAATCTCCCTATTCCCAACAAGCACAGGCTACTTCTTCTCGGTGTATCCAAAGAACAGACGTGAACTATTATACAACGCCTTCTATGTTGTCTAGGTTATGATTTTTGCTCGATGATATTTCATAACAGACGTCGTAATCGCCAATCAAACAAAATTCCAATATAGACAGTAAATTGTTATGCAACGGGACACGGTGGCGAAACCGTGGTAGATCGATTCAGCACCGGCATCAGGTGCATAGAAACTCCCAGTCATGTCACATATGCATGTGAAAATGTGACCCAATTTCGGTCATGGTATTTTCAAAGTTCAACCATGAGCGTAACGGGCTATTCTCTAGCATTGAATACAAACGAACGTCCGTGGTGTGGGAGTCAGGAAAAATATGATCTTTGTAACAGTTATCTAATTATTTGAAATGAAAACAAAAAGCTATATTACAAACTAATTTACTTTGTTTCAATAGTTTTCATTAAGTGAAGAAAGAAAACCTATCTAGACACACTATCAAAACGCGATGTAATGACCTCGTGTTATGCTTTTTTAATATTCCTTAAAAACAGTTTTTTAACAGGCAGATGATTACGGCGAAGAAAACTAATGATTGCGTGTTTTAATTTTATCTACTAATATGTCTTGAAACTTAAGGAACAAGTGAGTGGGCGTAATAATATTATACGACAAAACATGAGAATCTCCTGATCTGTGCTATATAGACTTGATACTTAATTACTGGCATTACATACTTAGTTTTTTTGATAACGTAGCCTAATATAAAGTCCTTTTTTAAGTTTTATACTATTTGTCCCCTTATACCGATTACAAATGAAATAGACAACTTCAATAGCCTCAACAAAATTAAACTGGTGAATTTTAACATAGTAAGTGATATAGGTTTGGTGGGAATTTCTTAAAGTTTATGTTGGTAATTAAAGTTGTCCGAACATTCAAGTTTATGTTGGTATCTGGATGAACATCTTCCTATAGACGATGGATCGGCCGTGCAAGTGAGGAAACCGTTGTGTTTCAGCCGTGGTCACCTCGCAGTCCGGACCTAACGCCCTGCGACTATTTCTTGTGGGGCTATGTAAAAGACAGAGTTTTCGTACCACCGCTTCCTGTTGATATCGATGATCTTAAACAGATAATCACAAATGCTCTTGCTACAGTTGACCGTAAGATGCCTAGCCGTGTGTGGTCAGAATTCGACTACCGTGTTGATATCAGTTCTGTCATGTTGCAAATGCTACACTCATCGAACATCTGTAAAATATTTTCAATAAAACTTAAAAAGTTCTTCTGCATTATAGTTTAAGTAATAATCTAAACCTTTAATAATAAATCTTGTTCAAACTGTCTATTTCATTTGTAATCACCCGGTATATTCCTATACCTAATAATTTTGCGCGTTTGTTGTTTCAGAATGACTATTGTTTCATTGTGGTAACTGCTGTTCGTGTTTTCTTTGACCATGTTAATTGCTGAACTGTGCGTAGTGGAAGTGGACGCAAGTGAATGAACGGTCAGACCTCTGTCCCATATATTGTCTGTTCAAGGCTGCAACCTGGATTTCGTGTGTGGTAATATTGTTCAACACAAACACAGTTCTCCAGAGAAAGGCTCTGTTCACTATTAATTACTGTAATTGGACGCCAGGGAGGGAATGACCGTTTCCGTCTGCTCACTTTCAGTTTCCGGTGAGCACGAGTTATCTGTTATCTGATAACAGCTGAGCTTGCTTACGACTGCGCGCGTTTATTGTTCGCGCCAACCTCGCCAGGAACCGGAAGTTCAATGCCTTCTGTAGACGGAAGAAGATTGCCAACTTTCCTCCAAGCTTTGAGTTACCAGACCGCTTTTTTGTAATGTAATATTGCAATATAAAAGGGTTTTGCATTAGTGGTTAATGTATTTAAAGGCTCATACATGTAAGGATACCCTCTAGGAGTGCATGGTCGGTGTCTCAAATCAAAGTAAAGTAAAGTAATATGTACTTGTGTAATCAAGCCAACATTTGTTTGACAGTTGCAGAAGCAACAGCTTAAATTTAGGCTAACTGAAACTGGAATTAAACTCTTTAGTCATTTAGAGCCCTTAATGTTGCCCCTGTTAGACCTCAGATGTCTTAGCTCAGCACGGTTCCCAGCTTTAACACGGGTCAAGCGTCTAACCCATTGAACTCATCGGCGGTCTCAACATCGGTACAACATCAGGTGATCAGTGATCACGGTACAACATCGGCCAGCCGCCCCGCCCCTGACTGTTTTCGCAATAAACAATTTACTCATTTTCTGTTGAAACTTACAGAAGCTGTGTACGACGTGCTGCACCCCGGGCTGGAGCGACACAGGAGGTCGAGCGACTCGAGTCGCACGCTGACCCTACAGGCGCCCAACCTGTCACGCAACTTCACCCTCCAGCTGACCCCCAGTGGGGGGCTCCTGGACCCCAGCTTCGTGCTGGTCAAACGCCGTGGCGAGCTCGTGGAGTCTCTGCCAGCTGACCTGGTAGAGCGCGACTGCTACTTCCACAGCCACGGCGTCAACCAGGCGGCCATCAGTGTCTGCGGAGGAGTGGTAACTTACTTTGTACATGTCAAAATTAAGTAAGTTGTACCGTCGAATTGACTTTTAGAAGCACAACTCAACGAGACCCTTGTTCGCTAAGTTCAATCCGCACTCTGATGGCATCAATCCTAGAAACTCTTGAAGATTCGATGAATGGAGAACATTACAATGACCAGCTGTTAAAAGTTAACAAGTGGCGCACCTACAGGTGTAAAGCTGAAATTGACAGTTGGCTGCGAGCAATTATCACTATCAGCATTTACATGCGCCTCTATAAGAAAATTCAACGGTTGAACATTGCAACTTGATTATGTCTTCGAATAAAAGAAAAGAAATTTTAACTTTTATTCGGTATAGTGCTACCTTAAACTCAACAATTGACAAGATTTTCCTAATTTGTTAGCTGTTCTTGTAAAGAAATACAGTAGCTATGTTTTCCGCTTCTTTCCCTAAATGTGAGAGCGTACATTTCTCATGGGTTTCAAATGTTGATATGTTGATTTAAGACACGTGGATGGGACTTTGCTTCTTCAACGCTTACAAAGCCACCGGAAACTACTTCTAAATAACTATGAAAACCACGATGAACTCTCATCAGGAGTAAGTTAGCCCAAGACAACACTTAGCAGAGCATCTTTCTAGTGTATAGAGCAGTGGTAAAAATCCTGGATCCTTTTAACAATAATCCCCTACACAACACTCTTGCCCCTTCCCTAGCATACACCTTTGTTATCTTAAACATACAGAATCAAACCAATGTGTTTATCGATACTTTAACATACTGTATTACACATTTTCAGAGAGGAGTGATCAAGCCACCAGGAGACGAGTTCTACGTAATAAACCCACTGCCAAAGAGATTCTCAAAGCGTTCACCCGACACACCTCCCCACGTCATTGTACGAAAACACATCCGTCCACATCAGCTGGAGAACCATTTACACAACTCATCTAGTCCTGTAGAATCCGAGAGACAATCACTCTGTGGTGTGAGGTCCGATCAGCTGACCGATCATGATCTGCGGAGTAGGAGGAGGAGAGCTGTACAAACTGCGGTTCATGTTGAAACAGCTGTCTTCGTGGACAGTGACATGTTCCACCTCATGGCTAATAACTTCCCCCAAGACACCGAGAGGGAGGTGGTTCGCTTTGTGCTCGCCATGGTAAATGCGGTAAGTGCAGGAGTATGTAAAAGCTAATTTTTAAATTGTTATTTAATCAGCAACAACTTGCTTCTTTTAATGCAAGGAGAAGTCGTTAAAATGCTTTATTTTCGTACTTTCGTAACCAAGATTACTCATGGTTATTTCCACCTAATCTACTATTTGAATAGGAGTTGTGTGTGTGTGTTTTTATTGATAAAGCTTAAACAAAGAACTTCCCAAAAGACATAGGGTGTCTAGCCAACTAAGGCGGCTGTAAACCTATCGTTCTATCTCAGTTGTCAGTACTCGCTAAAACGGACACTATTATTTAAATTTAAAATAATCAACTAATTTGAGGAAGTTATTAGGTGTTTAGGTCAATTTGTACCTACTATTTAACATAAAACAGGCCACATTCAAATAACAGATAGAAATACTTATGTAGAATATTAAACTAGTGGTTTATTGACCTAATAAATAACAAGAGTTGTAAATAAAGCAGTAAATGCCATTGCACTTTGTTATGTGGACAATATATTAACGCAGTTAGTTCCACATGTCACGGTAGCATCCTGTCCCAGTTTTGGTGTATTGTTACACATTGAATTTCTCTTTGCTATTCTTTCATATTTGAGATATTTTTTATACATGCCATGGACATGCACTCACTTTTATTAAATTTCCTTACCTATAACTTATTTTACAGTTTACTTTTATTTGACTGACTAAATCATTTGTGGAAATTTCATCTGTACCTGCGTGCGCGCAGTCAGCCGTACATAATTGACCGCTAGTGGGTGCGGCGCTGGAGCCCCGGGATTTTTCCCTTTGAAAAATCTCTCCACCACCGGCGCAATTGCACCCTATCCCTAAACAAGAGTGGAAACTCTCTTCTAGTATCGAAAAATCTCAAACTTGTTAGCTTAAGAGTTATTGAAGGTGAAAAACAAACCCGCGTTAACTCTTGTAAGCTCTTGGTTTGACCGTTAGGACCACAGAATGGCCAGAGAATATGTTATCAGAATTTGTTATCTGTAATTAGGACGCTTCAGTTGAAAGAACGCCCGCTGTTTAGTTAGTACGTGTGAGGTGTCGTGTGTTGTGCGGACGACTTTCGTCATTTTCCGAGGTGACCACTAAAACGAACCCTCTGAGCTAAATTAAATCGGCAAAACTGTTACAAATTATTACAATGCATGACAGGTGCAACTGCTGTACCACGAGCCGTCGTTGGGCCAGCCGGTCACGTTTGTAATGAAGCGGCTGGAGATCCTACACACAGACCCGGTCGGGCTGACCCGCTCTCACGACATAGACCGCTTCCTCGGGCACTTCTGCGCCTGGCAGCAGGCAGAGAATCCCCCAGGGGACTCCGACCCACTGCACTGGGATCACGCTCTCATCCTCACCGGGCTCGACCTGGTCGTGCGCAGCAAGAACGGCAAGTTCAGCAGCCAAGTTGTCGGTCAGTATCAACAGTCAATACAGATTTCTTTTGTTACGAGTGTAAGGTTTTTAATCGAGGAGCTTACAAACGTATTTCTACTCTTATATGTTTTTAAATTAGAGTTAATTTTTTCATCAAGGTTGTTAATTTCTTTTAAAATTTGATTTCATACTTGCTTGTATATTTTTCCCACAGCATTTAGGTTTTTTTATAAAGTGGGTTAAATTAATATTTTTTGCAAATACTATACATTTTACTCACATAATTTTGGAATTTTAAAACCCGCCACCAAGTAGAAAATGGATCTATTGATTATAAACTAATGTATGCCTTGTAGGGTTGGCACCCGTAGCTGGGATGTGCACGCCAACAAGCAGCTGTACAGTTAACGAGGGCCGTCACTTCGAGAGTGTGTACGTAGTCGCTCATGAGATTGGACACAAGTAAGTATAAACCTTTAATATCATCAAGAACACTAAAACTATTCAAAATCTGGTCAAGAGTTACCACAAATAACTGAAATAAGTCATGAGCACTAAACCTCCCAAAAATCTATCAATAGAATTTTTACAAATATCTCAAAATTTGTATTTAAATTTTAAGTGTCAACATTTTTAGTATCAGAGAAGCAGACGAAGTATGCCTCTTTCTCCCAAATTGACTATCTTTATGGGGAAAAGACTAAAAGAGGAAATCTAGCAGATAACAGTAGCATTGTATATTATTATTTTCATATAGCTAAGCACGTGAAATAATTAAGCAGATAATATTTTAATCTATGGTTTAATATCCATTACATCATGGTTCAACAATAACAAAGTAGCGTGGGCCAAATAAGAAATACTGTAGAGTTTGATTACCTTAAATTTCAAATATTTTAATTACGCTCAGAGTTCCAACTAACGCGATAACATATTAATGATAAAACTTCATCATTTGCTCTCATATTTTCATGAAGCCTTATGTTTATTTCCTAATGAGTATTAGTTTCATATAGCCAATTGAAAGTCTAGGAGTAATGAATGTGTTTAGCTTACAAACAATTTTTAAAGAACTTGAAAAATAAGGTTTGCTAGAAATGCAGTTTTAAAGCATCCTCTTACTGGCTTTCTTTTTCAACAAAAGGCAGCAGAAAAACACAGATCTTTTCTTATTATTAGTTTGTGAAGCTAGTTTCCTTGCCTCACTCCCTGCCACACCACAGGCCCCCAACTCCTCCAATACTAAAGCTGTATAGTTCACAGTACGAACCTAATGGCCACTCTTGAATTGTTAAGTGTATCTGTGTTTCAGCTTGGGAATGAGACACGACGGGCCCCTGGCAGACAACAGCTGTGACCCGACCAGCTACCTCATGTCCCCCACTCTCGGCAGTGGCAAGATCACGTGGTCAGAGTGCAGTAAACACTATCTCCAGCAGTTCCTTCTGTGAGTTTACTTTTACTCAATATGTAAAAGCTTTTTCTACCCTGTAACCTTTACGCATCTAGGAAACAATAGCAAGATTTTTCAGTTGAAATGATTGTAGAAAGGTATTGGGGACATGGCTGGACAGGCTGGTGCCTCCAGAGATCTTCGACCATTGGCTTGGTATGGCCGAGGTTTGACTTGAAGTGTATTTACAAATAGTTCTAGAATACTATTGTGTGCTTGCTGTATCAAACTTCCAACACAATATTATGTGTTCATTTTTGACGGTTTGAAGATTTTTGTTTACAAGTTCAAAAACTCTTCTTTTTTTCTATTGATGGTCTTAGCGCTTGCTACTCAATGTTAATGCTATACCAGGTAAGTGACCAATATTGATGTCTTGAACCCATACAGTTCATCTTAGGGACCAACAGCTGTCATTAGTGCTATTGAATCAGTATAACTGACAGTATCATTGATATGGAATATTGGTACTGATTATAGTATCTATAAGTATGAATGATGTTGCAGGAGTCCTCAATCCCACTGCCTGATGGACAAGGATGATGATGGCAGGCTTGATCACAGCAGTAACGGAGCTTTGCCGGGAGAACGCTTCAATGCCGATCAACAATGTGAGTTCATGCCATGATTTTCCAATCTTTACTATTCTAATAATTGTAGACTCTGAGGTATTGGATTACTAGGTGTTTTAAAAGTCTTCATAGTACTTTAGTTTTAGGTATAGTCATTGATAGATGATAGCTTCATACAGCAACCTCATGATTTTTCTTGAAACAGTTAGAAGAAATTCATAATCTGTGTGAATGTTTAGTTCTCAAATACAAGGCTTTTAGACAAAGCATATTTAAACTATACATAGCAATAGTGCAGTAGGTTTTTTCTGTGGTTTGCTGAGACCGTAGTTTCAAACGGGCTTTTAATTCAGTTTGATGATTTAGAAATTTTCTGAAAAATAAGGAAAAACATCATCAACACAAAACTTTGAGTTCTTTGGAGGCAGAGTTCTTCACAGAGCTTATCACATGTGTGGGAAAAATGATGAGCATCACAAACTAGCAGTTATAGTATCACAAGCAAGGTAACAGCCAAGAGACCAAAGCCTCCTACAGACTGTTACTAGCAGCACTCTAATCAAGTTGGTTGTAAGTTGACAGACAACAAAACTCTGTACAGACGTCCAATAATTCTTCTTTTTGAAGAAATTGATAGTTAAATTGTCAAACCCATCAACTCCCACTTCTCCCGATCCATCCCATGGAGCCTTGGTACTCTGAAAAAATATGGCAACCACTCGTGATGATGGATTTGACAGTTAAAGTTTGGAACCACTTGTCCCTATCCTATTAGATCTCTGTAGTTGCTATGTTCTCTGTGGTTTTAGGTATGCTCAAGTATGGAGCCGGGAGCCGACATGCAACTACACAGCCACTTCATGATCTGTGCCGGGATTTGCACTGTCATCGAGACCGCTACACCTGGACCTCTCATCCTGCACTGGAGGGCACTGCCTGTGGCGAAAACAAGGTATTTACTGCATCCAATATACAGGGTATTTTAAAACTCAATTGTGTATTTAGACCAGTCGATAATTTTGAAACAAAAAAAATTATAGTAGGATGAAACCCGTAAAAAAAGGACGAGAATATAACAATAATGAAAGGAAAAAATACCACGGCGATCTGAGTTTGGGAAGTGTAAGGGGCGAGGTTTTAGGGTAAAAACGTATCTCGATTCGCAAAACTGCAAGTTATGGAAAAGAATGACAAAGCTGTACAAAGAGACCTACAACTTTTAATCTCATTTTTTCATAACTCAAAATTAATCTGAAAAATTCAAATAATCAAGTTTTGGTTTTATTTTTATCTTATGCAAAAAAAACATTTTTTCACGAAATTTTGTGGAAACTTACCTTTTTATGTCCTAAAACACTGTAATTTTTATTTGAAATATTTATTTTATTACCTTATTTTGACTTAATATCGAAAAAACACCCTAATTTTCAGTCAAAGTTCTCGTGTCAAAATATCGCTTTTTAAAAACTCAAGTAGTTTTTGTTTGTTGAAATCTCTTCTTCTGATAATGTAAAAAATATATACATTACTGTGGTAAATGTTCTCAGAAAATGCAAAAAGGAAAAACCGAATTAATTTTTTAATTATTATGTACAATTTGAGCTAATTATACAATTTACACTTTTATTACTTGAAAAACGTAAGATTCTTGTTTTATTGATGAAAAAATTACAAATAAAATATACTATAAGTTAACAACTTTTATGTATTAACTTAGTTTAGTATTAATTATTAAACATTATTTCATTTGCATCAAATTTATTTTAACAACAAGAATCACATAAAAACAATAATAAACAAAGTAAGATGAAAAACAGCTGAATGCAGTATTGTTAATACATGCATTCCTTTCCACCAAGCTAAGCTTCAATAAACCTTCGCGAGGTCTGGTGGATCTTCGGTTGAGGATGAGTGGCTGTTGCTACTACTGCAGGACTGCGTTGTTGATGCCGGATCATTCAGTGCTGAGGTTTTGTACCGGTTCATTCGCTGGTGAAGAGTTGATGTCTGGTGAAAACAGCTGGGAACATGACGGGCATACTATGGACTGATTGTTGCCATATGGATTGAGATCCTCACCAACGAATCAAATGAGTTGGGTTGAAGATAGGCAACCGACTTAAACCATCAACTTTACCAAAGTATTCTGTTGATACGATTCAATATCATATAGTTTGATCAACGCCTACCCTATCTATTGGTTGTCATTGGTATCCCTTTCTTGAACCAAACTAGTAATGGACGGTGGTCAGTTTGTAAAATAAAGCTTTTCCCAATAGATAGGGGCGTAATGCTGATTTTGTCAAACTATACTTATGATATTGAATACGTATCAACAGAATACTTGGCAGTTGATGGTTTAAGTCGGTTGTTTCTCTTCAACCCAACTCATTTGATTCGTTGGACGAAGGATCTCAATCCATAGTGGCAACAATCAGTCCATAGTATGCCCGTCATGTTCCCCAGCTGTTTTCACCAGACATCAACTCTTTCACTAGCTAATGAACCGGTACAAAACCCTCCAGCACTGAATGATCGGTATCAACACCAGTCCTGCAGTAGTACAGCAACAGCCAGCTCATCTCAACCTCAAGATCCACCAGGATTATTAGACCTCAACGAAAGTTTATTGAAGAAGCTTAGTCTTGTGGAAATGAGTGCTGTGTATTAACAATACTGCATTCAGCTGTTTTTCATCTTACTTTGTTTATTATTGTTTTTATGGATTCTTGTGTTAATAAGAAATAGATTTGATGCAAATGAAATAATGTTTAATAATTAATACTAAACTAAGTTAATACATAAAAGTTGTTAACTATAGTATATTTCTATTTGTAATTTTTGTCATCAATGTAACAAGAATCTTACGTTTTCAAGTAATTAAAGTGTAAATTGTATTAATTAGCTCAAAATTGTACATAATACCAAAAAAATTCAATTCGAGTTTTTCCTTTTTGCATTTTCTGAGAACATTTACCACAGTAATGTATATATTTTTTTACATTATCAGAAAGAAGAGATTTCAACAAACAAAAAACTGCCCGAGTTTTTTAAAAAAGCTGATATTTTGACACGAGAACTTTTGACTGAAAATTAGGTGTTTTTTTTCGATATTAAGTCAAAATAAGGTAATAAAATAAATATTTCAAATAAAAAAAATTACAGTGTTTTTAGGACATAAAAAGGTAAGTTTCCACAAAATTTCGTGAAAAAAATGTTTTTTTTTGCATAAGATAAAAATAAAAAACCAAAAACTTGATTATTTGAATTTTTCAGATTAATTTTGAGGTTATGTGAAAAAAGTGCAGAGACAAAAGTTGTAGGTCTCTTTATTACCTACAACTTTGTCATTTAACTTTTTTCCATAGCACTTTTAGTTTTGCCGGAAATCGAGATACACCATGCAACTCTTAAAACTCGCCCCTTACACTCCCCGAACTCAGATCACCAATTTATTTTTCCTTTCATTATTGTTTATTCTGGTCCTTTTATCGCTGGTTTCATCCTACTATAATTTTTTTTCAACTTTTCACCATTTTCAAAATTATTGACCCTGGACTATTTTAAGATATTGTTCCTGAAACTACTAAAACTAAATTAAGCCAAACAGTCACATTTTTTGCCCAAAAGCTTATTTAATTTTTATTACTCTTATTTTGTCCACTTGAATATCTTCAGACATGCAGCAGAGCTGATACTACTGTGTTGTTGACAGTGGTGTCGGAGTGGTCAGGAGCTGCTTCAGCAGAGCAGGCGGGGGCACTGCTTGGAGCATGGGGGCCCTGGAGTCCCTACTCGGAGTGTGCCTCGGGCTGTCTACATGCAGAAGGAGGCCGGTACACTGCTGGCAGTACAGGGATCATGTTCGCACACCGACAGTGCAACATGCTCCGCCCGGAGAACGGAGGCAACGGCTGTATCGGCACTGATCGCAAGTTCCGCACCTGTCAAACTAATCAGGTTTGAAAATCAAATCATCTTTATCATTTAAAAAAATTAATAAAAAAAATACAAAATGTTTACAACCTATTTATTTATTCTGCTCTTAAAATTCTCTTGAAACTAATCTGTTCTCTTTCAGTGTGAAAACATACCTAAAACTTCGATAAGAGATTTTGCTGATGAAGTGTGTTTGCGAGCAAGAGAAGTGGATTCTGAGCTGGTTGGTACTGGCTTGCAAAAAGTTAGTCCGGATGGTGAGTGAGCTTAACTATTTCTATTATCGTGATAGGTGAGTGAATCGATCTTTCCTTTGACCATCAGTATTGGGTACTCTTTGAAAGTAACAATTTCGTCAATAGCTTTTTTTATAACTAAAAATATTAGACCCCTTTTCTGGAAGGATAAATAATTGGAAAGACAACAAACAAATGGTTGTTAGAGTTTGAGTCTTTTAAATAGTTGCCTTTTGTTGAGTGATAATAAAAATGGTTTTAGTTTATTTTGAATTGTGTACAACTCCAATTTAAAAAAACAACTGTACAAATAAGGGGTTTGGCAAGATAATGTACATGCTTATTTCATTTTATTAACATAAAGGAAATTTATATACTGCAAAACTATTTTTAGATTCTGATATAATTTGTTCCTGATGTGAGAATGTATACAGGAGAGGAGGCTTGCACAGTGTGGTGTTATAAGCGTAACGGAGGTTCCAAAAGCAGAGGTTGGACATTCCCTGACGGTACAGCCTGTCGCACACGGCCAGGCAAGCAGACGATGTTCTGCATTAGCGGCATCTGCCAGGTAACTTACGTCTTATTTTGCCTCCTAGCTACTCCTAGAGTAACACATGTCCTCAGGCAAATCATGTTTTAGACTTTCCTCTAAAACTAGTGGTACAATAAAATGCAAACTAGGGAACAGCTGAGCACAGTATTCCGACAAGGGCTAGACAACAATAATAAAGAGTTATTCAAAAATAATAGTGCAAAAGTAATTGGTGCAACTCTTCATTTGCACACTGAGTTTAAAAACCCTGAACACTGAACAAAACTGTTTCTTATATTAAGACATTTTAACACTAGCTGTTTACTCCTCGCGTTCGCTACGGATACAATATGTTACAGTATCATGACTGTAAAGTTGACTTTACCCTAGTACAGTACTTTTTAAAAAGAAAACCATAAAACATTGGTAGAGAGGTCTCTAAAGTCTAAAGCTCTAACTTTGATCTATGTACAACTTTTGTGTGGCAATACAGTTTTTTGGTTTTGTATAAAATGTAGACAGCATCCGCATTTTATTCCCCTTTCAGTTGTTTTGCCCCTAACCAGTAGCGTAACCAGGATTTTGGAAAAAGGTAGGGGGTTTCCAGGTGCACAAGGTCATTTTCAAGTATGGAAAACCTGAGGGTATGGAGCTTGAAGGCCGGAGCATATGGAGTACCCCCCTGCCTAAAAAGGGGTCCTAAGTTCTCCCCCGTAAAATTAGCTCAATTTTGATGCAAAATGGTGCTTATGAGGCGTTTTGGAGGAGTTAAACAATGTAACCTGAAGACACAAGAGGATGGACATCCAAGAGCTTAACCACCGTTTCAAATATCAACTAATGCCCATCACATTCACATATGCAAACCAGATCGGTGCTTTTCGGTGCTTGAGTACAGTACCTTGCTAAGAGTCATAGGTACCCCTGCCAAAAACTGTAATAACGCTAAAATCACCCTTAAAATTGAATTTAAAACCGTTTCTTAGTGGGTGGTTTTGGGCTACCAGAAATTGGTGGGCAAAGAAGTCTGTGGGTCTAGGTGTGGGCTGTGGTCTGCAATATATACAGACAAAAGTCTTATTTTATTTATATAGATTATAAAACCATCCCCAATGCTCAATGTGAGCTTTATTGGAAACAGCCCAGACCTTCTGTAGCATTTACTGGGTTACGGACTGGACAGCTTCGCTTATTCTACAACTTAATTTAAAGCGGAATCCGTGGCGGATTGGTATCACACACCACTCCGGAGCTCATCACTGCGGTGGCGTGGGTTTAATCCCCGCAGTCACCACTTACAGTTTGTAATGTGACTAATACTGTGCCACTAGGTAAAGGTCGAGCTTGAGTGGTAGATAGGACTTTGTAGTCCTAACTTTGCCTTGTTAAAAAATACAATTAACTTTACCTTTTTTTAAATTCTAGTAAGGTTTGGGGTATAGGAGGGTAGTACACTCTTTGATAAACCCCCACTAGTAAAATTACATGGCGTTAAGTCAGGTGATTCTGGAATTTTGACTCCGCGCAAACATGCTTTGATTCTCTGCACAGCATCTTACAGAGTCTGAGGTTAGCTTGAATTCTTTCCAGGACACAAACCCCATATTGCCTTAAATTATTCCCTTACCCAAACGAGCTGTGGAGTTCCAATAAGGACCCTCCTTTCTGAATTTGGTAAAAGTTTTGCTAAATACTACCAATAACATTACCTAGTACAAGAAAACTTCAAACACTATATGCCTTTTTCTTGTTTTGTAGTAGCCATTTGTTAATAGGATTCAACTAAGGTACTCAACTAAGTAACTATGACAAAACATAACCTTGTCAAAACAAACTTATAAACACACCCTTTCCATTGTTGTAATAATCAGCTGTTTGAAATTATGGAAACAGATGTACCAACTGTTTAGTTTTGCACCATTCTTTTTGAATAACCTTGTATCGTTATTGTAGACTTTTAGTGAACAGTTTGTTAATCTTTCTTGACTTACTAAATGTACCTTTCAGCTTTCTCACACCTAGAAGAGACAACCAAAACTGTATTAAGCTTTTTCCTGACTGAGAAATAGGCAGATTGCACTAAAGATTGACTTTGTCCTGACAGGATTTCCAGTGTGACCGTGGCAGTAGTGGTGGTGGGGAGGAGAGCTTCCTTCTCTCAGGTGAGATGTGTCAGGTGTCACGTGGCAAGCGACGTGAGGTAGCGGTGGGAGTCTGGCAACCGACCAGTGACTGCTACTACAACTGTATCTCACCTGGCTCGGGTCCGCTAGTGGAGAAGCGCAGTTGTCTTCACTGTAACACCTCTGCCAGCATACAGCTGTGCAAGCAGGACAATATGGTAAATTAAGAAATGTTAGTTGCATGAAACTATTACAATTGTTTGAGTTATTTACCTAGGAACTTTCCAATCATTTACTACATCAAGTTATCTTTACAAACTTACAGTATTTATTAAAACTGTTCCTCCCAAGCCTAATGTAAATGGTTTTGTATGTAAATTTGACCAGATCTCCCTATCATGAGCAAAAAATTAACTACATTGTAAAGTTCATCTTTGTCAAAAGCGGATTTTAATCCTGTTTTTAAATGCCTTTGGTATCTGAAACTTTGAATCAAATTTGGAAAACTTGTTGACAAAGTGAACTCTTATCTGCGAAGGAAGCCCAATGTTCATAGACTACCCCATTCTCTGTCTCCCAGTTCGTAGTCATCCCTGCACCGGTGTCATAAGAGTGTGCATCACAACCTCTCATGCTGTCACATTTTGATTTGAAGAAGAGACAAGACTAGTTATAGTTAAATAATTTTAATTTTTAAATGAAAGGTCAACACGCTTAACAGTGCCTAGGTGGATCAGAAGAAAATTTTCCAAATTTGATATTTATTTTGATTTTTGAGCCTAATCCATTTAAAAATGTGAAACCAAAGTACTTTTACCAAACCAAAGTACCAAAGTACTTTTAATGCTCTGAAAATCTTATTAAAAAGATTGAATTTTAAAATTTGAATTTTATGTTCCTGCCCTGGATCATATTTTAGATATCATGTAAAATATATGATAAACAAAAGTGAACACATGAGAGTAGCACTATTTTGAACTACGAACCTTTGAAAAAGTGCCCGTGAAAAGTCTACATGAGTCCTTTATTTCTAACCGCTTGAATACAAATAAATTACGGTCAGACTACATTGTAATTTTTTGCTGCCTGCTCTGCTTACCCACAAAATGAAATAGTGCATGAAAATGTAACATTTTCTAAGTGGTTTTCACAAAGAAATTGTTGACAGATGTGTGGAAAAATAAAGACAACCCTGGAGTATGCCACATTGATCTGCACACAGTACAGTGAACGAGAGCGCAGACTCTCTGGTCTTGGAATGCAGTTGTCTGCAGCTTTAGGTCAGTGAACACATGTAAAAACTTAAGGGATACATATTATGTTAAATGAGTGATTGACTTTTGGATTTAACAAAATGCTAATATGTACATTTTTATTAAGTACAGTCAAATACCTTCTAAATTCTTTTTATACGGTTCACTTCAATCAACATAAGATGACTTTCAAACGAAAAAGCAAGTAATAAAACACATAAAACTTAAAGAAAATAAATTATTCGCTGTTCCAGACATATATATTTTTGAAACAATAAAATTTTTTCCTGAGCACCAGATGCCGAAGATCAAGCCTAGAAGGAGTAAAAGAGAGAATCCTGAATGCTGATGAAAATGACCTAGAAAATTCACTGACACTTGCAGCTGAAGTAGGTCAGGCCCTGCTTACCGAAAACCAAGAACTAAAGCAAAACTTAACTGAAGCAAGCTACATAAATTCAAAATTGGCTCTAGAGTTAGAAGAATTAAAAAATACCAAAAAACAATTCCTGCAACTGCCAACTCCAACTTGAAGACATAGAAAATGAAAAGGAAACCATCCTGAATAAATACAATACCCTAGTGGAAAGAATGAACTACAGTGATGGTCAACTAGTAAAAGAAATACAAGTTCGAGCTGAACTTGTCAGGCTGTTTGAAGAAAAGGACAAAGAAAACGAAGAAATCATACTCAGATACGAAGCAAAAATTAATGACCAAGGACAGACAATTGCTCGACTACAGAAAATAAACTCAAACCACTTGACAGAAGATAAAGAATATAAAAACTCTGAAACACAAACAGCAGAAGAAAGCATGCTCCCTCACACTTCAAGATACACCAACAGCTTTATACTAGAAGAAATAGCATCCCTTCAGACAAAAATTAGACGCGTGGAAGAAAAACTCCAACACTGGTGTGAAGGCAAAATAATTGGCAAAAATAGCCATACAACAAAAAACAAACTGCAATTCTAAATACAATGCTTCTTTACAGATAGCTAAGTTCTTTAAAACACACACAGCTGACCCAGAGTCTCCCTCAATTCACAGTCATTTCAAAAATCCCTTATATATCTCTACAACAAAGGATAACCGAGAGCATTGCAATAAGTCCTCCTCAAAAACATCTAAAAACAAACCTTCTAAAGCCAAAATCATAAGAAACCCCAACAGAACTATTTTAAACAATCTGGAAACATCACCAATGACAGAGGACAAAATTAAGATAGGCACAAGTGTCAAACCGGACCTCATAGGAAAAAATGCTGATGTACCAGTAAGTGATGAAGAAGACCAAGAAATCACAGAGACTAAGTCACAACACCATGAACTTAGTCACAATGTCTATGCTCTAAAGACTCCTCCAGAAGGACATCAAAGACTGAGAACTACTCGGTCAGCAACATTTTTCAGCAAATCACTGCAAGTCCTTAAATACAAAGAAAAGAATGAGCAAAGGAAAGCAAGCCCGAGCTTAGCATTGCAAAGGAAAACACATACAAAAGATTGAGCTGCCACAACACAACACTTCCTATAAAACAAGTAAACCAAACACTCAATTCAAAATCACAATCTCTCCTCCAATAACTGCTACAAAGCTAAAACCCACAGAAACTTTCCAAGACTTTTATAAAAACTACATTGGTAAACTCAATTCCTCCAGTTTCACTAATAGTAAAGACAAACTAATAATTGGAATAGACCAAACAAAGTCTTGGAATAATTCTTTTTTAGAAATAGACCAAAGGACAAACAGGGAAACTTAAATCTTACCAGAAGGCAGAAACAAAAGTCCGCTGCAAAATTCAAGCTAAGTATTCTCCACCAAAATACACAATACGTCCTGAACAAAATTGACCGCCTCCAACACTTTGTAGAAAAGGAACAACCCCATACTGTGATTATCACTAAGCATTACCTTAAGAAAGAGCAAATCGAAAACACATTTCTACAAAAACCTATCCAGCAAGCACCTCAAATCAAACACCAACTTCGAATACTACACCAAAACATGCAAGAAATGAGTAATAAAACAGACAGACTTAATCATCTCCTAGAAGAGACCAAACCAGATATTATTATTTTAAGTTTAACATGGACTAAAACAACATCAGCTAGACAACACTAGAATTTCTAACTACAGTTTAAAATCATATTTTGCCGTGTAAATCACAGAAAAGGAGAGTTGCAATTTTTGTGAAGGATGGTCTTAAAGCTCAAGAAGTTAGAATACAAAATAATGAGGAGCTAACTATTGAAATGAGAATGATTAAAATCATCTTGAAGAAAAAGACATTATACATTTTAGGGGTTTACAGAACGCCTGCAGGGCAATTGGAAGAAGCCTTGAACATTCTGTCAGCTGCAATTGAAGACTCAAAGGCAGATAACTATCCAACTCTTATTATGGGAGATATAAATGTTGATGGTCTGAAACACGACAGGAATAATCAAATGCTAAACAATATCCTAAGCAGCCATAACATTCAAAGACTCCCACTCCCTCCAACTCGAGTAACACCTACATCTGCCTCACAATCGACTTCATCTGCAGCAACCTTGATTAAATCAACTGTAATTCATGCCGGAATCTCAGACCACACTGCCCAGCTGTGTGAAGTTAAACTCACACAGAATCAATCAAACCAAAATAGTCTATGTCGCAGGAAATTTAACAAAGAAAACCTTGACCTTCTCAAGAATCAATTAGAAAAAGAAGACTGGACTGATGTACACTCCGCTAACTCTCCAGAAACAGCATATAAAAACTTCTTATCAACAGTTCTTATCAACATGAATGACATATGCCCCCGCAAAAATGTACGCCTAAAAAGAAAGAAGAATCAGCCAGTATACAGCAATGAGGAATCAAAACAGCTAAAGGAAGTTTATCTTCAATGCCTTCGTAGATACGAACTGACCGGAGCACAAGGGGACAAAGCAGACATGAGTAAAGCTAAAAAAGACTACGACTTAAAACTAAAAGCTTTAAGGAGAAGCCAGCAAACCATATAGTGCTGAGAATAAATCAAAAGCTCTGTGGCAGTTAATAAATAATGAAAGAAAAACAAAACTCAGAAACATCAGAACCAAAGCTTAACATAAATGGCCAGACAACCACTAACCCAGAACAAATATCCAATCATCTAAACCATTACTTTACAAACATAGCAGAACAAACCCTTAGCTCACAACCAAGAATCCAAAATAGAAATCCAAATCAAGCCCCAACCCAAAATCATGATTTAATACAGTTATCTCTAACCAATGAGCAAGAAATTGAAACCATAATCAGAAACCTTAAACCTAAACTGTCTGCAGGGCTAGATGAAATCTCAGCAAAAGTGCTCAAACACTGCAGTAAAGCACTAGTTCCACCTCTGGTCAGCATAACCAACCTATCCCTCGCTCAAGGACACTTTCCATCTCTTCTAAAACAAAGTAAGGTATATCCTAAATTTAAAGGAGGAGACCAAACTGAAGCAAGTAATTACAGGCCTATATCATTAATTCCAACATTTTCAAAGGTGATCGAGAAAAAGTGGTACTTAAAAGACTAATGGACCACTGTGAACTTCACAATCTGCTTACCGAAGACCAACATGGTTTTATCAAAGGAAGGTCAACAACAACAGCCATTGTCAAACTGGCAGAGTTCATTATCGACGCTTTGGAAGATGGAAATATGGTCACTAGCATTATGCTTGACTTTAGCAAAGCCTTCGACTGTTTGGGTCATGACCTTATTCTCAGAAAACTAGAGCAGCTCGGAATAAAAGGACAGGCAAGAGCATGGTTCCAAAGCTACCTGGAAGGAAGAAGCCAAGTTGTCGAAATCAAACCCCTTACAAACGGGTTAACTCAAGAAGTTAAGTCAAAACCCTTCCAGTTAACAGAGAGTACCTCAAGGCTCTGTACTAGGCCCAGTTCTGTTCATACTCCTAACAAATGACATGCCTCAATACCTAGGCACATATTGCTCCCCATTGATGTATGCAGATGATACAACACTCTTGATTTCTCAACCCTCGGCCGATAATCTCGCCATAGACTCATACATTGCACTGCATATGGCTTACCAATACTGTCATGAAAATGATCTAGTAGTCAACGCTGGGAAAACCAAACAACTGGGTTTTGAAGACATAATACAGTTCCAGCCATACCAGACGTTGAAATTGAAGATCATACTAAGTTTCTTGGTATGACCATCGACAGTAACCTGCAATGGAACGAACACGTTGATAGTCTTGTAAAAAAGCTAAACTCCAGCCTTTATGTCCTAAAACGGATCAAGAGTATCAGCGACGACGCCACAACAAAAATCGCCTATCATGCACTGTTTGAGTCACATATGAGATATGGCCTTATAATATGGGGGAACATCCACGACAACCTGAATAAAATTCTGTATCTTCAAAAAAGAGCCATTAGAATAATGTCAGAACTGGCTTCCAGAGAAAGCTGCAGAGATGAATTTCCAAGGCATGGGGTTCTAACCCTAATCAGCCTTTTCATCAAAGAAGTAATCCTCTTTGTTGAAAAGAAGGATCCAAACGAGGCCAAGATATCCATGGGTACAACACTCGATATGCATCAAATTTCACCCTACCCTCGCACCATACTTCCAGATTCGAAAAGAAACCATCATTCAGCGGCAGGAAGTTCTTCAGCATCTACCAGACGACATAAAGGCCCAAGGAAAGAAGCTGCAGACAACACTGACGAAATGGTTGACGGACAGACCATTTTACTCCATAAACGAATTTCTGGGCTGGAGACAGGGAACAACCTAAGACTCGACTGCAACATCAAGATACTCTTGTAACTAGTTTTAAGTTTTGACACCTATGTACTTATCTCAATGATAATGTAATAAAGCTATTTGACTATTGACTATTTGACTATTGATCATAAATACAAGGCAGCGTAAGAATACCTAATACTTTAAATATTTCTACAAGAATCCCTCAAACGTAATTTTGATACTATTCACACAGCTTTTGTAGAATAAAAATTTTAAGAGTTTATATTCTGAACAAGAACCCACAAAATGATACCATAATTTATATATGGTTGTATTAAACCAAAGTAAGCCATTCTAAGTATATGGCTGACAATGCTGGGAGAGGTATCTAAGAAGAAAAATTTAGAGGAAATTTTGCTTATATAATCAATATGGCTGTCCCAAGATAAATTTTATCTATATAAACGCCAAGAAATTTTGTTGATTCAGCTTCTTCCAGCAAATGATTATCTATCATTACAGTTGGGCAGTAATCGGAATTCTGCCTGCTAAGTTGAAAATTAATAAACTTGACTTATTATAATTAGTTTTAAGATACAAACTTTCAAAAAATTGTGTACAAATGTGTACTTTTTCAAAAGATTGAATTTCTAGATTTTCTGTTGAGTTTGAAATAGTATTAATTGTGGTATCGTCGCATATTGATATTGAGGTTCTACGCCATTTACATTATTATTATAAATGAAAAAGAGAACCGGCCGAGAATGGATACATATTAGAATACCACTATATGCACACTATTTGCCATATTATGAACTTTTATTTGTGGGGTAGACGAAAGTATCTCTTTATTTCAGCAACACTCAAATATTCAAAGAACGAAGGCCACCATCTGGTTGAAAATCTAATTTTACATCAAAATAGTGCTATTGAAGTACTTTTTGGTTCAAAATAGTGCTTTTACCACGCAAAATACGCATAAGTACTTGGTTTTGAGATTTTTGAGGTTTTTTACTTTTTTTATATAGAAATATTAGTCAGATCAAAAATATATTTAAATGGGACCACTATGGAGGTAAGATCAACAACGAAACGGTGTAAAACGATGGCCGCGCTCAAAAGTTATTCGTGGACACATAAAAATTAAAATAGCCAGAGGTCAACTTGTAACCTCCTTGTTTCTCTGAAGTCGGTTAAAAATAACTCACATATGTTTCAAATTAAGATGCTGTAGTTTAAAAGTATAAGGACACTGTATTTTGACAAACATTTATTTTCAACCAATCAGTTTAACTTTACAAGAAGATATTGCCAAAGGTTTCATGTCCTGATAAATTAAATAGATGGTTATCCTTAACATTCCATATCTATCTGGATAACAATTTTGGGTGCTCCAGACGAGCCCATGTTACAATTTGGTTGACACCTCCAAATGGTTGAATTGTGATCCTTTCCTTTGCCATCATCTGTCCAGAATGAGAATTTTGGGTGCTCCAGGCGCGAGCCCATGTTATAATTTGGTTGACACCTCCAAATGGTTGAATTGTGATCCTTTCCTTTTGCCATCATCTGTCCTGAATGAGAATTTTGGGTGCTCCAGACGCGAGCCAATGTTACAATTCTGACACCTCCAAATGGTTGAATTGTGATCCTTTCCTTTTGCCATCATCTGTCCAGAATGAGAATTTTGGGTGCTCCAGCGCGAGCCCATGTTATAATTTGGTTGACACCTCCAAATGGTTGAATTGTGATCCTTTCCTTTGCCATCATCTGTCCAGAATGAGATTTTGGGTGCTCCAGGCGAGCCCATGTTATATTTGTTGACACCTCCAAATGGTTGAATTGTGATCCTTTCCTTTGCCATCATCTGTCCAGAATGAGAATTTTGGGTGCTCCAGGCGAGCCCATGTTATAATTTGTTGACACCTCCAAATGGTTGAATTGTGATCCTTTCCTTTGCCATCATCTGTCCTGAATGAAATTTTGGGTGTCCAGACGCAGCCCATGTTATAATTTGGTTGACTCCTCCAAATGGTTGAATTGTGATCCTTTCCTTTTGCCATCATCTGTCCAGAATGAGAATTTTGGGTGCTCCAGGCGAGCCCATGTTATAATTTGGTTGACTCCTCCAAATGGTTGAATTGTGATCCTTTCCTTGCCATCATCTGTCCTGAATGAGAATTTTGGGTGCTCCAGACGAGCCCATGTTATAATTTGGTTGACTCTCCAAATGGTTGAATTGTGATCCTTTCCTTTTGCCATCATCTGTCCAGAATGAGAATTTTGGGTGCTCCAGGCGAGCCCATGTTATAATTTGGTTGACACCTCCAAATGGTTGAATTGTGATCCTTTCCTTTGCCATCATCTGTCCTGAATGAGAATTTTGGGTGCTCCAGACGCAGCCCATGTTATAATTTGGTTGACTCCTCCAAATGGTTGAATTGTGATCCTTTCCTTTGCCATCATCTGTCCTGAATGAGAATTTTGGGTGCTCCAGACGCGAGCCCATGTTATAATTTGTTGACTCCTCCAAATGGTTGAATTGTGATCCTTTCCTTTTGCCATCATCTGTCCAGAATGAGAATTTTGTGCTCCACGAGCCCATGTTATAATTTGGTTGACACCTCCAAATGGTTGAATTGTGATCCTTCCTTTGCCATCATCTGTCCTGAATGAGAATTTTGGGTGCTCCAGACGCCCATGTTATAATTTGTTGACTCCTCCAAATGGTTGAATTGTGATCCTTTCCCTTTTGCCATCATCTGTCCTGAATGAGAATTTTGGGTGCTCCAGACGAAGCCCATGTTATAATTTGTTGACTCCTCCAAATGGTTGAATTGTGATCCTTTCCTTTTGCCATCATCTGTCCAGAATGAGAATTTTGGGTGCTCCAGGCGAGCCCATGTTATAATTTGTTTGACACTCTCCAAATGGTTGAATTGTGATCCTTTCTTTTGCCATCAACTGTCCTGAATGAGAATTTTGGGTGCTCCAGGACGAGCCCATGTTATAATTTGTTGACTCTCCAAATGGTTGAATTGTGATCCTTTCTTTGCCATCATCTGTCCAGAATGAGAATTTTGGGTGCTCCAGGCGCCAGCCCATGTTATAATTTGGTTGACTCTCCAAATGGTTGAATTGTGATCCTTTCTTTGCCATCATCGTCCAGAATGAATTTTGGGTGCTCCAGGCGAGCCCATGTTATAATTTTGTTGACACCTCCAAATGGTTGAATTGCATCTGCATGATTCTAAATGAGAGGTCACCTAAAATTTATTTTATACTTACAAGAGATGTTTGAATTTTGCATCTTCCATCAACTATACTTTATTTTAAACGTTACTTGCAATTTTGTTCCTTATAATTTTGAATTTCATGACCTTAAATAATTCCATGGTAACTTTAATGTATTATTTCACTGTTACATTTCTTAGCTCACCATCAATTTTCTTAATAATTACTGTTTAAATCAGCTATTAACTAAAAATTAAGAAAATTTCATATTTTGTAAGCCTGTTTGCCCAGTATCTAATTTACTAGTTACAGTTACATTACCTTAGAAGAGGCAAAGTTATTAGGAATAAAAAAATGTTTGAACTAATTGAATTGAATTATTGTAGAACAGTCTGAAGTAATAGTGCTATAGTTAACACACACGTTTTGGCATGAAAATTTGGGCATTTTATTCCTGTTCATAAAATCTATAGAGTTTTAGTATGTAATTTACGCTGATAAAACTTAGCTATGCACAGAATTATATCATAACCGGTTTATTATGTTGAAAATAAAGTCTCTATGGCTTTCAAACCTACGGAATGCCAAAAATTCGTGCTTTTAAGACCGACTAATACCGACAGAAAGCATTTCTCACCCGGAAGCAACTTGCCGGGACGTCGCCGACACCAGATCGCTGCATCTGACTGATAATAATTGGTGTTTATCGATATTGGTTTTGCAATTTCAATTAACGGCAATGGCCATCATGCACCATTAGACTAGATGATCACATTATTCCATCAAAATTATACTCACAACACTAGAAACCACTTAATTAGACCAACTACTACATAATGGAGCCCAATTGAATCAGGCAGAAATATAATAATAATATAATTATAGTAAATTGCCAAATTAATGTACAAAACTGCAACGACAATAAATTCAAAACAAATCTTAAAAGATATTTCAATCAAACATTTTATAGCTTTCAGAACTGTTAAATTATTAGATAACCACATAGTATATTGTTTTTGTTACTTGAGTCTCAGTATTTTTAATGTCAAAAACATAGTTTTTTTGTACATTTCTACAGTAAATTAAATTTTTTTATAAGTTTCACACAATAAACCTTTAGATGTAATTGTGTAGATTTTATTCAAAGTCATTGAGAATCTTTCTCCAGCAATGATGCTGTTTCTTCAATTGGTGTCCTTTTTAGTAAGTTTGTCTCTGACAATTTAAAAAAAAATTGAAAACTTAGCACACTTATATGACAGTCATTATACAGTTTACCACGATCTGATTTGAGTTCAGAAAGAAAGGATTTAATGTATTTTTTTTCGTCTAGTCGATAGGGTGAACTGAGGCATACGTAAGCTAACTTTTCCTTTCATAATTGTAACATGCATTCATAAAAATTGCCATAAAGCAATAGCATTTATATATTCGCTGTTCCAGACATATATATTTTTGAAACAATAAAATTTTTTTTTCCCTGAGCACCAGATGCCAGATCAAGCCTAGAAGGAGTAAAAGAGAGAATCCTGAATGCTGATGAAAATGACCTAGAAAATTCACTGACACTTGCAGCTGAAGTAGGTCAGGCCCTGCTTACCGAAAACCAAGAACTAAAGCAAAACTTAACTGAAGCAAGCTACATAAATTCAAAATTGGCTCTAGAGTTAGAAGAATTAAAAAATACCAAAAAACAATTTCTGCAACTGCCAACTCCAACTTGAAGACATAGAAAATGAAAAGGAAACCATCCTGAATAAATACAATTCTAGTGGAAAGAATGAACTACAGTGATGGTCAACTAGTAGAAATACAAGTTCGAGCTGAACTTGTCAGGCTGTTTGAAGAAAAGGACAAAGAAAACGAAGAAATCATACCAGATACGCAAAATTAATGACCAAGGACAGACAATTGCTCGACTACAGAAAATAAACTCAAACCACTTGACAGAAGATAAAGAATATAAAAACTCTGAAACACAACAGCAGAAGAAAGCATGCTCCCTCACACTTCAAGATACACCAACAGCTTTATACTAGAAGAAATAGCATCCCTTCAGACAAAAATTAGACGCAAGTGGAAGAAAAAACTCCAACACTGGTGTGAAGGCAAAATAATTGGCAAAAATAGCCATACAACACAAAACAAACTGTATTTAAATACAATGCTTTTACAGATAGCTAAGTTCTTTAAAACACACACGCTGACCTTCTCAAGAATCAATTAGAAAAAGAAGACTGGACTGATGTATACTCCGGCTTAACTCTCCAGAAACAGCATATAAAAACTTCTTTATCAACAGTTCTTATCAACATGAATTACATATGCCCCCACAAAAATGTACTTAAAAAGAAAGAAGAATCAGCCAGTATACAGCAATGAGAATCAAAACAGCAAAGGAAGTTTATCTTTAATGCCTTCAGAGATAAATTTAACTGACCGGAGCACAAGGACAAAGCAGACATGAGTAAAGTTAAAAGACTACTTAATTTAAAACTAAAAGCTTTAAGGCGCAGAAGCACCAGCAAAACCATATAGCAGCGCTGAGAATAAATCAAAAGCTCTGTGGCAGTTATTCCAACCAAATGAGCAAGAAATTGAAACCATAATTTGAAAACCTTAAACCTAAACTGTCTGCAGGGCTAGATGAAATCTCAGCAAAGTGCCAAAACACTGCGTAAAAGCACTAGTCCCACCTCTGGTCAGCATAACCAACCTATCCGCTCAACGGTTCCAAAAGAATTTAAAAAATATCTAATTAGTAAGACTCATTACTCCATCAATAATTATTTTGAGGATGATGAAGACTATATATTTTTCTAAGTTTAAATTTCATTGTAATTGCGTATACAACTTTACTGTCTACAGCCATAAATATTTATTTATTCATTTATATCTGATATGACCTTTCTCTGAAAATTCCAAAAAACTTATTATTACTCTAGCTTTCATGATGTTAGTCCTAACTTTACGGTTAGGGACTCAACAGATCTTACATCCTTCAACTATTTGATTTCTTTTATCCAATTCCGCTGTAATGTATGTTAAAAAACAGGATGTAGATACTTTCATAGGTACTTCCTTATTGTTTCATTCTCTAAACAATTATGATCTCTAAACTTGGCCTTACTATTGCTTTAAATATCACTTAATTTTAGGTGTTTAATTTACTCACCGCAAGTAAGCTTCACTGTAAGTCTTTATGGTGTCAAATGTTATTAGAAAATAAGTTTTTAAACCAATCAAATACCGTAGAATTATACAATTATGGTATAAAGTTGTTTTACTCAAGACAAAAGTGACAACTAGTACTTAGTTGTTTCAGGTGTATTTAAGAACCTGAATGCTTTACTTGGTTTAATCTGTGGTTAACATGTTCTAGAGGACCCTGACCGATCTTGCCGGATAGCTTGCCAAGACGAGTCTGTGCTTCACAGATTCTACCTAGTCAATGGCGAAGATGGATGGTTTCCCTTCGGCACCGACTGCACTAAAGGAGACACAACCAAGAAAGCATTTTGTATCCGTGGGAAATGCCTTGTAAGTACTATAAAATTTAAATAATCAAAATGTCTTTATTCATAAATGAACAAATGCATACATGTTGAATAGTGTCAAACATCACCTTTCCTTCAAATACTTCTTACCCTCTATATGCTACAGTCCGAATGACAAATTTAACTACTCTTAGAGTAAAACTCCTTGAAAGAATAAAAAGCTTCATTAATCAAATACTCTTTTAGATTGGTTCTAAATTTAATTAGTGTTAGCATTGATACAATATATTTCTCTTGGTATGTATTTTAAAAAACTAATTCCAGCATAGGAAGTTTCTTTAAGTTATGATGAGGCAAGAGGAAAGTATTTTTGTTTCTGGTATTATAATTGTGAATATTGCTATGTGTTATAGATTACTTAAACTTTCCCTGACATGCATGATAGATTCTAGAATATACAGACTGTAAACAGTTAAGATTTTAATCAATAAATTGACGCTGAACAGATTCCAAATCTATTAAATTTAACATAGCCTTAAAACTCTTTTATGGCATACCAGAATTTTGTTCAAATTTGAGATTGTTGTTCCTTCCTATACAGATATTCCATACAATACATGAAATTGAATGTGGGCGTGGAACACTGATTTTAGAACTTGTATATTACATAAACAGACATCTAGTTTGTTCAAAGCATAGATCCCGGAATTCACTTTTTGTAGGACATGATCGACATGGGAATCCCAACTTAAGTACTTATCAATGTAAGTCCTAAAAATTTGGTGCTGTCAAGTTTTTCTATACTCTCATTATCAATCACAATTTGAAAGGCTGTATCGCTCCTATTCTTCTTGGTGCAAAAACTTTCCCGCTCTAAGAGAGATTTGAATAATTACTGCATATTGTTTAGTGAAAAATTTTTATCAACAAACTTTAAGTTTTGATTTTTGTTTCATTGTTACAATTTAAAGAATCCATAACTTCCCCATTGTGATCGGGAGGGCTGTTATAACATCAAAAACATGTAATAGATTTGTATTTATATTAGTGAGGATATTATCAATACATGTTCCTGAAGTCGAGACGACTCTAGTTGGGAAATTAATTAAATATTTCATACCTTTGCTTTTCAAGATAGCTTTTAAGTTTTAACTCATTGGATTCAGTTGATTTATGTAACATATCAATATTAAAATCTCCAGTGATTTTTAAATGTTCTTTAGCAAGTAAATATTCAATAAAAATATTCAAATTAAAAACTCTGTATTTTAAAATTGTGGAGTTCTGTTTATACCAACCAATAAAAAATTCAAACTATTGATCTGAAATTTAGCAATACAACATTCAAATAATTTATCCTGACAACTCCTCTACTCTTTAAAAAAAATAGGCCTAGTACTAACATAAGATACCAGCTACCGTCCTGCTACAATTGCAATCTAATTAAATTTGTCTTAAAATCTCAGGTATTACGGCTGTTATAGTAAAGTTAAAATAATATTTAGTAGCTTCTGAATAAAACTGTACAGTTATAGCAAAAAACTGAGGGTGCACTGGACGGACACCAAAAAATGACTATGTAGTCTCACTAGTCTGACACATAAATGAAATTCTCGGGTGTAAAAGAATGACATTTTTTCAAATTAATAGAAACTACACAATTTTGTTAACTTTCAACACACACCTTTTACTAGTAGTCTCTTTATGGATTTGCAGTTTTCACAACAGCATATTTTTCAAACTTTTGGTTTTAAACTACAAATTTATAATAGAAAAATATACCAAAAATGAGTTTTAAATCAACTTTTCTTTAAAACTTAAACTTTAAATCTCTGAAACTTTTATACAGCTATTTTTACAACTAGCAAGTACTTAGTTCTCAACAACAAAAATAAACTTGATATATACGTAACCTTAAAATTGAAGATTAGATAAAGACACCATTTTGAAAACTGCAAACCTCCTCATCGCTTGTTTTAATTCTACCCGTGCTGCACATCAAGAGTGTTTATAAAAATACCTTAACTGTATAATGAAAACCTTTAATTTTTTCACTCCCATAGGCAATTTTAATGCATACTTAATCTAAGTTTTGTGGGAACACAAATGCATCGTTTGGTATGAGAACAAGCAAGCGTAAAACAATGACTTGATAATTAACTTAAGAAAAAAGTATTTTGTTTCAGTATTTTTGTATTTTAAACCCATTACTATGTTTTAGGAATTTGGCTCAGACGACACACCACTCCATGAGTCAGAATACACTCTACCCGCCACCACTCGACATCCAAACAGACAACGTCGCAGCTTTGATCACAATGTTACGATAACAGCAACTTTGGATAACCAAACTTTAGCAGAGATGGTGCAGTACTTGAATAACACAGGTTTGAGTTTATTCAACAACATAAAAGGGCTGTAGAAAAAATTGCAGTTGTTTTAAAAACCATCTCAAGCAAATTGTATAAATTCACATTTTTTGACATAATCTAAATTACAGTCCATCCCAATGGAGACCTAGAGCCGTTTTTTCAATTCAGCTTTAACCGAAATTTGAAATTTAGCTGGCAACCAACCTATAGGAAAATATTGATTTTGCATTTTAGTGTTTCAGTTTGTATTTTGATGTTTGTAATACAAATGTATATTTGTCTTTCTGCAATAAATGATTTTTATTTGATTTTTTATTTTACTATTTTAGCATAATGTATATATTTAATTCAAATGGAAAAGAATACCTTTATTGCATGAATAATCTTCAATAACTCATTTAGTGTTTTGAAATTTGAGTGAAAATGTAAACATTGCAGATTGTAAACAACTTAACCAGCTGGTTAGCAGGCAATTGAAAAAAGGGTCCCTTGAGAGTCAACTTTAATCCTGCGCACCTGTTTATGTTGATAGTGTACAGTTATCAGCTCTAGCTTGAATAATTAGCCACTCAGAGCAAGCTGGTTTTGATTATCCTTTTATCTGGCAAAATGTGACTGAGAAGGACATTCTAAGCTGTGTTAATTTCATTACGGTTGACTTCCACCATGCCCTACAAAAGTAATATCTCTGGTATAGCCTATCCATTATCTATATGTATAAATAAGCTTCTCAAAGAAGGGGTTTTCCCAGAAAAGCTGAAAATTTCACGTGTTTGCCCTATATTTAAAAGAGAGAGAGAGAGAGATCAAAAGAGAGATCAAATGATGATCCAAAGAGCTTCCGCCCCATTTCAATTGTACCAGTTATGTCTAAAATGATGGAAATAATTTTTATCAACAAGTAAGTGATTTTCTTGGGAGTAATAACATACTTAATAAATCCCAATTTGGCTTTAGATCAGTCAAATCTACTATTGATGCTCTACACCAACTAGTTAGGCAAATATTTTCAGCTTTTGAGGGCAAGGCCTATGCTCAGATCACCTTATGTGATCAGATCACAAGGCTTTTGATTGTGTTGATTATGGCCATCTCATAAAAATGTTGGAATATTATGGGTTTTTGGTAATCTCAAAAAAACTGTTCGAGTCTTTGCTAAAAAACCGTAAAAAATTAGTGTTCTTTGATAGCAAATGGTCAAGGGAAGCAATGGTGCTATGGGGTGTCCCTCAGGGATCAGTTTTGGGGCCCCTACTGTTTTTGATTTATATTAATGATTTACCTTTGGCAGTGGATACAAACATAATTTTATATGCAGATGACACAACTCTCGTGAATATTGGCAGTCACATTGAAGAGCTTAAAAACACTGCTATAGAGTCACTGGCAGCCACATCCAATTGGTTTGTCTCCAATGGCTTTTTGCTTAATGAAGACAAAACCCAAAACATAATTTTTTCGCTTAAGCATGATCTAAACCCATTAAATGGTAATAATGATTCAGTTAAAATTTTAGGCATGCATGAAGAATACCAATTGACATGGAACGATCATATAGATTACCTAAGTAAAAGGCTTAGTCGAGTAATTTTTCTATTAAAACGACTAATTGATGTTGTCCCAGAAAGTTACATGAAAACATGTTATTATGCATATTTTCAATCAATTTTCAGATATGGCTTGATCTTGTGGGGCAACTGTACTCTGGTTCAAGAAATTCTTATTTTACAAAAAAAGATCACTAAAGATTATGTATGACAGGCTCAAGCTTAAGAGACCATTGTAAGGCTCGTTTTATACAACTGAAAATTCCGACAATTATAAACCTGTATATTTTTTATTTAATTACATTTGTGTTTAAAAACACACACCTACTGAAAACTCATAGTTCCATACATAACTATGATACACGAAGAAAAATTAACACATCAATTAACTTTCACCGTTTAAGTAAAACCATAAACAGCCATATTGTTATGACCCTAAAAGTATATAACGTTTTACAACCTGATCTTCTTCTGGAGATATTGGCAATTGATAGAAATGAATTTAAAACAGTAGGCCAATATAGTTTTACAACCTATCATAGATCAGTAGCCTCAGAAAACGTTTTTAACAAAATTCTATAAATGGCTACTGATGAACCCCTTCTATGATGTAAAAGAATTTTTTTCCACTAAAATAGATTTTTAGACACATTATTTCTCTGTTCAGTATGTATTGTATTTTGTATTGGATTGTAACTATATTTCCACTCTAAATTATTATTGTACCACTAAAATTATTTTGTTAAGTCCTGACAATTTGTATCGGTCTTAAATTTTGTATGCATGCTATTTATGACGTTGTCAATGATTGTATGTAATCCGTATGACAAATAAACATATTCTATTCTATTATTTTTTTGTTGAAACTCCAAAAGGTAGCAGCACAGTCGAACCGACTCGCCATTGGGATAGACTGTAATAAGCTACACAAGCATTTGCATCAACTAAAATTTCTGTAAAGAGTATACAGAGATGGCAAACACATAACAAACAATAATTGTTAAACAATATTTTATGAAAAGAAAGTGGTAGCTTTATTTTTGTACAATAAAGAGGATTTATAACATCATATGTTATAAGAATCAAAATATTTCCAACTACTAAATTATTGATTGTTTTTGGTAGCTATTACGTTACTCGCTACTGGTAAACCTTTTCATTCACAGTTCCGAGAACTCTTGCCTACTTCTAAGATCACTTCAGAGCACACGTGGCACACAGTTCTCCAAACAGAGAAATTTCAACTCAAATAAACAAAATATGTGTGTAAAGTATTAGTAACATTTGTATAACTGATGGAAATGATTTTTTTCCAGGGAACCGGAAGGACTCTATAAGAGCAGATGAAAACATTGAAGAAGTATTGGATCTGAAAAATCCAGTTACTGCCGAATTTTCAGAATGGTTTAAGCTCAATGACCTAGACACAAGTTTTTCTCTGTAACATTTGTGGTTAATTTTATTTATAAGCTCAAAAATTCCCTCAAATGTAAATAGTCTGTATCATATTATATATTTTTTTTAGTAATATTTTATGTTATAAAAACTGCAATAAAAGTGTGTGATGAATAGGAGACTTTTTTTATCTCTTCATTATTCTAAATAGTTGTGGGAGGATAAATTGCAAGCTAAATATTTCTTTATTTTACTAGTTAATATTTTGTAATTAACACAACAAAATGGCGACGAGTGAAAAAGGTAATGCCACTTCTTCCACACAAGACGAACTTACACAACTGATCACAGGATTGAGTGGTTTAGAACACAACCTAGACCATCAAAGAGATACAGGTAATTCATCCACAATTCATAACAAATCGGAACAGAAACATATTTCTACTTTCGAATTGTTTGATGATACAGTGGAAAGCTTCAAACTATATTGCCAAAGACTAAATAATTTTTCCAGTTAAAAGGTTTAGTCGAAAACACAGATGAATGTTTAAAACACAAAACACAAGTGTTTATCAATTCTATAGGAGCAAATTTATAGTTAATGGCTAGTTTAACTGCACCGGACTTACCGGCAGACAAATCATACGACGCGCCTGTTCAATTGTTGTCAGATTACCTTGAACCTAAAAAGAATTTACTTACAAAGCAACACTACTTTTTCTATAGTGAGCAGTCTTTTTCAGATTCTGTATCTAACTTTGTAGCGACTTTGAAAGAATAAGGAAGTGAATGTGAGTTCAAGGGAAATTGTAACAGTTCAGAATGTTCTATTCACAGTAACATAATTTATACATGTAAATGGTTTCTTAGGTTAGGTTAGTAAAACAGCTGTCAAAAGAAAAATCCAAACGGTTTAATCGTTACGATTGGATAAAAAGTTAGCTGGACTTTAAATGTTTCTCAATATTCGCCACACATCTTCTCAAATAAAAGTCTTTGTATTCTTGTGGTAGTGTTTGTAGCAATTTGATTGCATTGTCAACATTCTGCAAAGCCTGCAAACACGACAAATCCAAATAATGTGATTACAATTCAATATATCTAATGCCGATTTGTATCTGTTAAACATGTGAACAAAATAATTAATGACAAACTTTTAAGTGTCAAGAGTCCTTATAATATTATTGCATGCTAATGCAACTGCTTTAGATTAGATTAGATTAGATGGGGAAAATTAGTGGTTCGCACCACGCCAAGCACGCCAACCCTTGGTTTATTGTGCTGGCTCCCTGTTCTCTAACTAGGCAGCCCCACCCCCGCTATTACAAAGCTCGAGGATCGCCACCAATTCTGATGGGTGTAATTCTGCCACTCACGTGACCCTAGAAGACCCCTTCTCCTGGCCTCCAGGGACTCGCGATTCAATGAGAATGTGTTTCATGGACTCAGGAGCACGCCACATAGCCTACATCTGATATCTCCTGTGTAGAGACCCATTTTAGCTAGGTGATTTCTAAAGTGCCCATGACCTGTGATATAAGATATAACCAGTCTGATGTTCTGGCTAATTAAGACTGGTCAGATGTTTGCAAGTATCCTTGACGGATTCTTAACTAAAAGTTTATGGTTCTGGTATGGTAGCTGTTTCCATCGCCAAAGTGTGTCGCGCATTTGCCCTATCGCTAGCATAGATTTGACAAGAGAAGGACTGACTCACCGCTGGTTCCGACCGCAAAGGATGATAGCCCTTCTAGCCAGCAGATCGGCTTTTCATTCCCTTTGAACACTTTGTGCCCCGTATCCATTCAAGTCGCATAATGTTACAGCTTGCTAGAGCCCGGAGCGGGAGCATTCCCGACAATGGGAGTTGATAATTGGACAGTCCAGCCTGAGGCAGCCTGACTGTCTGAGAAGATTACGATATGTTTGTCCCTTGTACCAACAGATAACTCTAGATAGGTGCAGTGAGATTGCAAGACTTCTGCTTGAAACACTGTACAAAAGCCTCCTGCTACCTGGAGAGGTTACACCTGGGCCGACTCATGTGTCCCGGTAGCAGCCTTTCCTTCTATCAATGAACCGCCTGTACCAGACCCTACAGTTAATAGTTATAAGAGATTTGTCAGTTGACCACTGTAGTCGCTGATTTATGCTGACTGTGTAAGGTTTAGCAAAGAGGTATTGCCCCTCCATATAGTCGGACCTCATAGTGAGGAGCTGGTTCCTTGGGGAAGGAGTCTAAGGCCCCACATGTCCCCGAAGAGTCGGCCCCTTTTTAAAAGGCCCAAAATAGAGAGTTTGTAACTGGACTTCCTAGCCTCCATCTCTATGAAAATGTCTAGGGGGTTATATTGAGCAATGCCCACGCTGTGGGTAAGTAGTGAATGTTCCGTGATACCTAAGCATGCCAGTCTTTTTGTAATCTGCTTAGTTTGGTCTTTACGGTACTCTGCCTGGCTTTCTCATCCACCAAACTAGAGAGGTTAAGTGATCTGGGGCCTTATTACTGCTTTGTATGTACAGAGCGCCATGTGTGGCTTAAGTCCCCAAGTTTTCCCTATGAAACGCCTCTGGTTACTAAGAGCTACTGCAACTGCTTTAAAAAGACCCTGGAAAGTTAAAACTGACTGAGTTAAAATTTTTAATAAAGCATCTTTTTTTATTAGGTAACAAACGTTGAAAGTTCTAGACCAACTATTATGGAAAGTGTGCCTATTTTAAAATTAAACACATTCTAGTCAAATCCTGGTCAGTGACTACTACCAAAGATAATGTTATGATGAGGAGATTGTGCATAGATGCCAAACGATTAAGGCAGCAAAGTCAACATAGTTCGGCAGCCCAAGCACAGATAGTGCTGCCGTCTCTCACCACTCCCTTCTTAGCTCCCATGCTTGAGTTTGTCCGATTTCAATGACTTAAATGTGACCAAATTGAGTGATTTTGAGAACAAACAAACTTGCTCATGCGTCAGTGGCTCTATACCTGGCACTCTTAAAGAATTCCCTTGCAGCACTATCTGTGTTTGGGCTGCCGCAACTATGTTGATTTTCCTGCCTCTACCCTTCGGCATCTATGCATAATCAAGATACGATTGTCAGCATTAGTTTATTACCGTTAAGATTATCCTTGCTATTACCCAGATTAAACTTATTTCTAAAACCTAAGCTTATGGTTGGATAGGTTACCTACCTTGGACGCAGGTAAAAGGTCTTTGTTTCCATAAAAATCATTCTTATCGTACAGTTCGGGTTCCAAGTTTTTCCAAAACACATTTAGCCACCGTAACCAGGCCATGTGGAACCAAAGCTGAATGAACAAGACATCTCCTGGTTCCAGAACGCAGGTGAACTTGGTAGCTTTGACAAACAATGGGAACCTAGTCAAGTCGGGCCGATCTATGTCCAGGACCGTGGACTTATCTCCTTGGAGGTACAAGTAGTTGACATCGGCAGGATCGAACAACACGACTCTCTTCCGTCCTTGGACCTGTATCAGTAAGTTGTCCATGATGTCGTAGTGAGTCCACAATTGCACGTGTTTGGAACTCACCCTCAACACACTGGAGAACCACTTCTTCTCTTCGAAAAAGTCAGGAATGTTGATATCGTCTGCGATGGAGGGGAACTGGGCACTCAGGTCTGCTACTTCCCGTCCTCTCCTCTCACTACTAAGTGATCTTAAGTAATAATATTCATTCGGTTGGATGAAGTAATGTTCGTTATTTTCACTGGAAGCTCTTCTGATTATTTCCTCAAGGGTTAAAGTTTTGTAAAGAAAGTTTTTGTTCAGAAAATCCATTCTACTGTCGGTAGATACATGAATTTTAGCCTGCAAGTGACCGATGTGGTTTATCAGGTATTCTGGATTCCATTTTTTACTACAGTCCCCTATGACAAGTCCTCTGATTACAACAGGTTTCCTCTTGCTTTGTATTTGCTCGATAAATTCTTCTTTGGAACAGATATTAGAATAAACTGGTACTTCAATATTGGTTTCCATCTTTTAGAAATGTACAATGAATGTATATAAAGGGATTCTTCATAAAGACATTTCTTCAAGGCTCATCATTATAAAGCATGAATCTAAAATAAAAATCTTTGTTAATGTTACATAATTGATAAGGCCACCAATTGGTAGTGCCTAGATGTTAATGCTGAAGACAGTGTGAAAGTTTGTTTCACCTCTATTTATTAATTTTTTTAGTAAGCCCTTACGCATTCTTTTATTTTTCTACAATGCAATTTGAACTAGGATCAATGTAGGGCCTAATAGTAGCTACCAACCCCTGCTTGGCAAGTAAGAGCTCCGGGATTTGTCTATTATCATCTGGACGTGTCTACTGTGAAACATCTTTATTTCAAAGTTCTTCTGCCCAGTGATTTTCAGACAACACAATATAAAAGAAATTGATTTTGGTACAGAGCTACAGGTTCAAAACAAAACAAAACATAAAAAATATTGGTTAGCTGGTTGTTCATGCAGAAAAGTGACTATTCAAAGGGTTATATCCTTAGACACTGCAATTAAAATAGTGCTGTTGTAAGTACACTACTCCTTATTTAAAGATTATACTGGATGTCCTTAAAGTTCTGCAATGCTGTAACATTAAAAAATTAAAATAGTTCCTCTGAAGGTGGCCATAGCTTAGGGGTCAGCTTCCCCCAACGCCAGTTAACTGCCAAACCAAGCTTTCCTGAGATGTTTTCTCCAAAATTTTTACTACGATTTGGTCGAACAAACTAACTGGCCTAGGGCAGTGGTTTAAACGGCTGATCCAAAGTTATACTAGTCGAAGTAAACAAAAACTAACCTCAAACCTGTAAATCAAAAACTAGCCTTCAAAAAGACCATAATATGTAATTCACTAATTCTTAGCCTATTACTTATGGTAACCTTCAGATCTATGAAGTTTTAATGCGCTAAAGCGAAATGAATAATCTATTCAATTGGAAATATTATGGAAATTAATAATATTGGAATGAATAACCCTCAAATTTTAAAATAAAAGCCCAGCCATATTGGTTTAAGTTTATAAAATACTTAGCCAGTAGCCTACTTTTTAATAGTAGTATTCTTGTTTAGTTTAAAGACATATAATTCTTAGTCAAATGGATGAACTGTTGAAAATATTAGGTTGAGGAAGAGAAATACAGAATCAGGGAAAGACTGATAGTTAATACTGGAGATGGCAAGGAAAGCTTAAAAAAAGATTTCAATGAGGAAGGAAAACTGCAATATTACTACGTTTAATTTTATTGGTGATTCTTTGAGATCCACAAGTAACAAAAATCGAAATCTTTGTCACCCGCGGATACATATTAGGAAGCGCATTGAGCTGCGCTCCAGTCCTTTTTATTCACGTAGGGAGTTGGGCAGAATGCAATGTCCTCCATTACCAAAAATCAACGATGTTTCTAGCCTGCTTAGTGTCCAAGGCTTCATACTTTCATACCAATGGAGAAAAGTAAACCGGGATAAGATAGAAATTGCAATCAAACAAAATAGGCCTATCTTCTTATACGAGTCAGTAAACATAACCTCAACTCTGATCGAACACACTTTTTTGTCTGTTCCAAATCAAACAGAAAACAGACATAGGTTTAATCTATGCTGTGCCAGTCAAAAAGTTAGGGGAACATACCGAGTTAAACCGAGGTATACATTTTTGATTGGTAATAAACGGATAACGAATTTGTGAAACCGCCCTTAGTAAGTTACAATGCGTTTTTCGCACCAAAGTCCTACACAGTTGTAATGACTTTGTCGATTGCCACTACCCAAGGCTAATAAATTTAAGTTATAACGTTTCAAACACTTATTCTATGTCTAACAGATCACATATATTTATTAAAATAAAGTTTTGTGGTCAGTGGCCAGAGTATCTTAGGTGAGAGAAACGACCATTTCGAGTTACCAAGGCCAAAGCGAAAAGTAAGCAAGGGGTACATCCCAAATCCTGTGATCTTGCCATGAGCGAGGTTCAGGGTAACTTATCCCCAAGGCTGACCTTGAATAGATAGAAGAAGGGTGGGTAATGCAAGTGGTGTGTGCACATACGATAGGCTAACTTAAAATTAGTAAACTTACCAGACCATAAACAAGTATTTATTGAGGTGTACATGTTTAGTTAAGGAGCTCCAAAACAACGTATTCTTACAATTTCAAAGTTCCGATTTATTGTATTAATCTTATCTGTGTTAAAAGTATTTAAACAGTGGTTAAGGTTAGTGGTAGAAATATTAGACTAGGGTTCCTACTAATAATAATATAATTACTATCACCTTTTTTTTTTTTGTTGTGATTTGTGTGTAAAAGTCCACAGACAACCACAATAGATCAGTATTACGGTTACCATTGATTTTAAATGTACATTTAAAGTCAATGTGGGTTACCAGTAGTTTCATACATCTAACAGCCTCATAACTCCTATATAGCTCATAACGTAGAACTAAACAGTTCAAAGCATACAGTAGTGGTGCATATATGTCTTAGAAATTAGTGAAGATAAACAATTAGGTGGGGGGAAGGATTTGATGAATTGGTCTGGAAGGAATGATTCATTAAGAACCCGTGAATATAATGACAGAAATAAGGAAGGAATGTTTGAAAGCCGAAGCCTAATAGTTTTATACTACCGCATCTTTGATACAGTGCTGCCGACCCTGATGTCAGCTGAATGCGAATCTGTGGAGCGCTTCTAGAAAACAATAATTATACAACAATGGCGGACAATTCATAAATGCTTGTCGAATGAAGGTATTTCTGTGAGCCGGTTATTCCGTGATACGATGTTTGTAACCTATCCTGTTCAACCTAAAAGCTTTTGGAGACACTAGTTTCTAAGGTGACGATAAGCCTAGGCAGATTATGGCCGTCGGCTAAAACCTGGAGTTGTTCTAGACCTAGGTAAGTTTTTAAGTCTTGCATCGTACCTACCCTGTTGAGCTGTTAATTTCACTTAAATTAAGGTAATTTATTTATTATCCTATAGAAGACGGCTAAAGATTGAATAATAAACTTTCTGACAACGATAAAAGTTACTAAAAATCAGATCTGCAGTCCATATCTGCTGAGATCAATTTTCACGTTCCCAGAAGAACCAGGCACCAGCGCTTGTTTGAGCTTGACCTGCTTGCGACCAGCTACCTTTGCTTCTGTCCCATACCCCATCGTATGGTGAAAGTTCCACAACCATTTGCCCGACAATTTAAAACAGATGAGCCATACTCTTTTAGGAAAAGGCTAAGAATTTGGTTTGTTAATGTTGTCGTTTATAGCATTGAAGATTTTATAAAAGTAAAAGCCTACCTTCCATTTTAATGATTCTAAATTATTATTTTATTTTACTTTGTTTATTCATCTTATTACATATTTTCAATGAGATTTATTTTATATTTGTTATATTTCTTTAGTATATTTTATTTATTATTTTTTAATTATATAGATTATTGTTTTATTTCAACTTTTGCACTTTTATACATTTTATTTTTGTTTATGTATCTTTTTTAATTTCTTTCTCTAAAATAAATAAATTATTTTCTTCTTCTCTTCTATGCGCACCAAACGAAATTACTTTTCACTTGATTTTCCACATCCAGTTTGGAGGCTGTTAGGCGAGAGTAGCAGCGGAGAAAGGACTGACATAGCTGCAAAACACAACTCTTTGTTATTGTTACATGTAATTTATTGCCGTTTTTCTTCAATATTTATTTTCATTATTGTTAAGCCATTGCTGTACAGATTTATCGCACTGCTGTCAAGCAATTAATTATTGTTAGCTTATGTGAATAATTAGCCTATTAGTTCAACAATAATGTAAAGTCATTTCTGTATTAAAACCTAGAATCAAGAATCTTTATTAATTTTGTCATTGACATTACAATAATGTATTAACAATTGTCATACTTTGGCAAGCAAAAATTGCTGCTGTCTGAGAAAAACATATTTAGTTAATATAAACAGTCAATAAAGTACAAAACATTATAATTATTACAAAAATAGTAGAAAATATAAACCATTGATTACATGGTACAAAAATCAATTTAAAATGAATAAATAAATTAGTAAATCCTAGTACAATATAGTATATGCAATATATATAAAACAAGTAATAAAATAAATAAAATTGAGATCAAATAAGATAGATTAAAGATATTTATAAGAAGGACAGTAACACAAAAGTAACAATAAAACACCTTAAAATAGTCACATGGTTTAAATAAATATTTCTAAGAGTAAATGAAAGTATTCCTAAACAAAACTTTATCTACAAGAAAGAACTCGTCAATTGAATAAAAAGGATGCCTCAGTACCAGTCGTATAAAATTTTCTTAAAAATAAACCATGCTTATTTTGTATAAGACTTTAAGTAGGCTACATTTGTTTCTAACATGAGTTGTACTAATGTACGGTTGCACATTGTGTTGTATTGGTGGGTTTCACCATAAGAGTAAGCTCTGAGAAATTATTTAGGGCAAATAGGTAAAGAAGATCAAATTACATGTAAGATTTTAACAGCTTGGATTTTTAATCATCCGAGGTTTACATGATCATAAAAGCCAGCACATGAAAGGAACGTATGACCTTTAGTATAAGTAAAACTTTGAATTCGTACAACTACTACCCCAAAATATTAGCCCATATCTAAAGATTTTTTCTAGAAGGCAAAATAGGATACTCTTATATAGCTATCATCAACAAAGTATAGACCTTAGCCGTCTAAGTAAATATAATACCTTTGACAATCTAGATGTTGTTATCTATGGAGCCCCCACCGTAACTACTATCAATAGACATTCCTTAAAATTCTAAACAGATTTGTTATCAAACTCAGGTGGTTGAATAAATGGCCTATTGACTAAAACAATATTTTGTGTTTTATTGGCATTAAGCTTAAAATTATTTGACCAAACCAAGTAGCTCCAACCTCAATTGCACGCTCAGCCATTTGGGCAACCTTGGTTAATGTGCTACCCGTAGAACAGAAAGTCGTATCATCAGCGTATAAAATTGTCTTTGTTGGCCCAGAAATATTACAGGGAAGAATCATTTATTGAAATGAGGACAATAAAGGCCCCAATATTGACCCTTGGGGAACTCCAAACCCAACAGTTACTTTGTCTGACCATTCACCATTGATGCATACCTATGTCGCATGTTGTATCAACTATGTAGGTTAATCATTATTTATTAGTGTCAACTTAGTATAAACACAAATATATAATGCGTTAGTTCTTAAACTTTGTATTTTTTGTAAATTGGTGTATTGCCGTTGGAAAATAATTAAATTCCAACAATGCTTCATTCTTCTCTAATTCAACTACAGCGCATTTTTTGCGCACTTTCATACAGACTAATGGCAAAACAAATAAATGTTTTATTGCGTAGAAAAACTAGTTTTGACAAACTGGTTAAAACTCGACTTCTGGTGAAAGTGAGTTTGCAATAATAATCTGTATTCAAAGATATTTTATTCGTTCAATATTTTATATGTGCACACTATATTAATAAAACTGATTACATTTCATGGTTTTTTTTGCTGTCTACGCCAATGGAATTTTTAATTGAGTTACTTAAATTAGGGTTTGTGGGCATCACGAAAACACTTATTAGGGAAAGCGGCCCAAACCCTTGTGCCTGCGCCGGGAATCGAATCCGCGACCTTGCGCTTTGCAGCCAGACTGTACCGTGCACCGGAGGTCTTCCGGGTGAGGTCTCTGGTGTCAATTGATTTCCAATCAATTGTTCTTGGGTAAAGACAAACAAGTTTTACCATATAACATTGATTTAGAAATGCTTTCAATGCCTTGTTTATTTGCTAGCCGCCATTTTGTTTTTCAGTTTTAATTGTTATTTTTGAAATGCGTAATCCGATCAATTTGAAACGTTGCGTACCGCTTTATAAAACTAAAATAAAAATACAACAACTAATTTTTATTATCCGTGAGAAATAACAAAGTATAGCTTTTTGAAACTTTTTAAACTGCAACCGCTAGTAAACGGCCAACTTTACAAAATATTAAACAAGTGTTGCTTTTTTAGCACATTTGAACAGTACTGAGTTAGTGGGAAATAAATTTTGAAATAATAGATTTATAAGGGAAATGGTTGCACAAAACACTGATATTCTTTACTTGTGTACCTACGTTTTATTACCTACGTATATTGTACGTAGTGCATGAAAACTATGTTTTACGGCACTAATTTCCTAAGTGTCATTAATTATTTATAATTATAAACGGGGTTTCGCACATATAGTATTGTTCAATTTGGCATTAAATTTACTAATGTTTACTAATTTGCTGTTAGCAAAAAGTAAGGTTGTTTTGATAATACAACGGTAAAATAATAACACACGTAACGCATAGTTTCTTTATGGTATCACTTGAACTCACGAACTCGGGCGGATAATTCGCAGCAGTTAATCCGGCCGATTTTCGTGCTACTTGCCACCAACTTTGACCGTGTCGTGTTATTTCGTCAATGTCGTTTCGGAAACCACTCAACCGTAACATTTAGTGGAATTGGGATTAGTATCTACCTACCTACCTGCGCACCTGTGGCGTTTCGTCGAGTCGAACATTTGACAGGTCTACAATTCAACTAATTAAAACAGATAAGAAGTAAACCCCGTTGTTAACCCGATGGATCTGTTTTGCTCATAGTTTTCCTAATATCGAAGTTTTTTGCGTACAAGTCTGACCAAGTATCCTACGCATCTGAGTGTAGCCTACGTTTCGGCTACATTTATGCGTAATGTGTTGCATTTTATTTACATGAAGTAGGCTATATTAAACCGAAGTTCTAGCATATTGCGCTTCGCTTGCCTCTTATTTTTGCATTCTTGACGAAGCCTTTGATTGTACAATCTGTTTTGGTGAATAAAGTTATTTATTTATTTACCTCGTTCTCTTGTATCACCATAACCCCTCAAAACATAACTTCGAACAGAATTGAAATTGTTTATTTGACATTTTTAGGTTAAGGAGTTTTCAATGTTTTTCTTTAATAATGTTTATGTTAATTTGTACCTTTACAAGCGCTTGAGGCTAATCAGGAATGGTATCCTGAAATTTCGACGTGAAAGTACAGACAATAATACTATTAAGTTTATTACAAAGATCACACCAGAATCGAATATCGGATTTTAAAATAGTTTCGCTCACTTAAAAGTTTAATAACTCGCTCTAAAGTTATAAATAATTCCGAAAACTAGATACTTTTATTTACTTCAACGCCTAAAGCATCAAAAGGGCCATTTAAAACGCTAGTAAGTGTGTTCACAAAACTTAAAACTTTTCCAAATATAATACGAATCATAAACGGAATCCACACCTATCATCGCACTCATTCCTTATTGTATATCGGTACCCGTTTAAAATAACACTCGGTTTGTCTCTAGTTGAAGTAGTAAACTCCATGTTACTCGTTTAAGGTGATTTTCACTTTGACTCGCTGATTTTTGCATCCTCTACTGATAAACCTAAAAGCTTTTGGAGACACTAGTTTCTAAGGTGACGATAAGCCTAGGCAGATTATGGCCGTCGGCTAAAACCTGTTCTAGACCTAGGTAAGTTTTTAAGTCTTGCATCACTCTATTCTGTTGAGCTGTTAATTTTACTTAAATTAAGGTAATTTATTTATTATCCTATAGAAGACGGCTAAAGATTGAATAATAAACTTTCTGACAACGATAAAGTTACTAAAAAATCAGATCTGCAGTCCATATCTGCTGAGAGGATCATTTTCACGTTCAGAAGAAACCAGGCACCAGCGCTTGTTTGAGCTTGACCATGCTGCGACCAGCTACCTTTCGCTTCTGTCCCATACCCCATCGTATACACAGGAAATTTACACAACCATTTGCTCAATAATTTTAAAAAACAGATGATCCACTTTTTAGGAAAAGGCTAAGAATTTGGTTATTGACAAAGCAGTTTATAGCATTGAAGATTTTTACAAAAAGTGCAAAGGCTAAATTTTCCATTTTTACCACGATTCTAAATTTATTATTTTATTTTTACTTTTTGTTTATTCACCTTTTATTATTATTATTTCTTTTCATTTAGATTTATTTATATTTTCTTATATTTCTTTAGTATATTTTTATTTATTTATTTTTTTATTATATAGATTATTGTTTTATTTCTTACCTTACACTTTATACATTTCTATTTTTTTGTTTATGTATCTTTTTTTATTTCTTCTCTAAGATGAAATAAATCACTTTTCTTCTTCTTCTTCTTCTTCTTATGCTAATCCTGAATCAAATTTGCCTTCACTTGATTTCTTCACATCCAGTTTGAGGCTGTTAGGGCGAAAGTAGCAAAGGAGTGAAAACTGACATAGCTGCAAAACACAAATCTCTTTGTTATTGTTACTGTAATTTATTGTCGTTTTCTTCAAATATTTATTTTCATTATTGTTAAGCCATTGCTGTACAATATCTTATCAAACGTTGTTCAGTTTTAATTAATTTATTGTTAGCGTATGTGAATAATTAGCCTATTAGTTCAACATTGTGAAGTCATTTGTATTAAACCTAGAATCAAGAATCTTTATTAATTTCGTCACATTACAATAATACGTATTAACAATTGTCAAGTACTTTGGCAAGCAAATTGCTGCTGTCTGGAGAAAACATATTTAGCTAATATAAACAGTCAATAAAGTACAAACATTATAATTATTGCAAAAATAAGAAATATAAACCTGTGATTACATGGTACAAAATCAATATAAATGAATAAAACAATTAGTAAACTTAAGTACAATATAGGTGATACATATACATAAAACAAGTAATAAATAAATAAAATTGAGTCAAATAAGATAGATTAAAGATATTTATAAGAAGGACAGTAACAATAAAAGTAACAATAAAATGACTGAAATAGGTCACATGGTTTAAATAAATATTTTATGAGTTAAATGGAGGTGATTCCAAAACAAAAAACTTTATCTACAAGTTAAAGAACTCGCCTCAATTGAATAAAAAGGATGCTCTAGAGCCAGTCATGTAAATTTTCTTTTAAAATAAATCATGCTTATTTGCATAAGACTTTAAGTAGGCTAAGAATTTCAACATGAGTTGTACTAATGTAATATTGCACATTGTGTTGTATTGGTGGGTTTCATTACAGAGTAAGCTCTTGAGAAATTATTTTGTAATAGGTAAGAAGATCAAACATAAAGATTGGATAACAGTTTGATTTTTAACTGAACAAAAGGAGGTTTACAATGATCATAAAAGCCAGCACATGAAAGGGAACGCATGACCTTCTTTAGTATAAGTAAAACTTGAATTCTACAACTACTACCCCAAAATATTAGCCCATATCTAAAGATGCTTTTAAGAAGGCAAAATAGGATACTCTTATATAGCTATCAACAAAAGACCTTAGCCGTCTAAGTAAATATACTACTCTTGGACACCTAGATGTTAAGTTATCTATGGGAGTCTCACCGTAACTTACTATCAATAGACATTCCTGTAATTCTAACATGATTTGTTATCAAACTCAGGTGGTTGAATAAATGGCCTAAGACTAAAAATAATATTTTGTGTTTTATTGGCATTAAGCTAAAATTATTTGACTCCAAACCAAGTAGTTCCATCCTCAATTGCACGCTCAGCCATTTGGGCAACTCTTGGTTAATGTGCTACCCGCAGAACAGAAAGTCATCATCAGCGTATAAACTGCTTTGTTGGCCCAGAAATATTACAGGGAAGATCATTTATTGAAATGAGGAATAATAAAGGCCCTAACATTGACCCTGGGGAACTCCAAACCAACAGTTACTTTGTTCGACCATTCACCATTGATGCATACCTATGTCGCATGTTGTATCAATCCATAGGTTAATCATTACTATTAGTGTCAACTTAGTATAAACACAAATATATAATGCGTTAGTTCTTAAACTTTATATTTTTGTAAATTGTGTATTGCCGTTGAAAATAATTAAATTCCAACAATGCTTCATTCTTCTCTAATTCAACTACAGAGCATTTTTTCCGACTTTCATACAGACTAATGGCAAAACAAATAAAATGTTTTATTGGTAGAAAAAACTAGTTTTGACAAACTGGTTAAAACTCGAATTCTGGTGAAAGTGAGTTTGCAATAATAATCTGTATTCAAAGATATTTTATTCGATCAATATTTATATGTGCACACTATATTAATAAAACTGATTACATTTCATGGTTTTTTTGCTGTCTACGCCAATAGAATTTTTAATTGAGTTACTTAAATTAGGTTTGTGGGCATCACGAAAAACACTTTATTAGGGAAAGCGGCCCAAACCCTTGTGCCTGCGCTGGAATCGAATCCGCGACCTTGCGCTTTGCAAGTCAGACTGTACTCCGTGCACCGGAGGTCTTCCGGTGAGGTTCTGGTGGTCAATTGACTTCAATCAATTGTTCTTTGGGTAAAGACAAACAAGTTTTTTACCATATAACATTGATTTAGAATGCTTTTCAATGCCTTGTTTATTTGCTAGCCATTTTGTTTTTCAGTTTTAATTGTTATTTTGAAATGCGTAATCCGATCAATTTGAAACGTTGCGTACCGCTTTATAAAACTAAAATAAAAATACAACAACTAATTTTTATTATCCGTGAGAAATAACAAAGTATATTTTGAAACTTTAAACTGCAACCGCTAGTAAACGGCACAACTATACAAAATATTAAACAAGTGTTGCTTTATTAGCACATTTGAACAGTACTGATAGTGGGAATAAATTTTTGTAATAATAGATTTATAAGGGAAATGGTTGCACAAAACACTGATATTCTTTACTTGTGTAATTACGTTTTATTATCACGTATATTGCATAGTGCATGAAAACTATGTTTTACGGCACTAATTTCCTGTCATTAATTATTTATAATTATAAACGGGTTTCGCACATATAGTATTGTTCAATTTGGCATTAAATTTTACTATGTTTACTAATTTGTTGTTAGCAAAAAGTAAGGTTGTTTTGATAATACAACGGGTAAAATAATAACACACGTAACGCATAGTTTTCTTTATGGTATCACTTGAACTCACGAACTCGGGCGGATAATTCGCAGCAGCGTTTGGCCGATTTTCGTGCTACTTGCCACCAACTTTGACCGTGTCGTTATTTCGTCAAGTACGTTTCGGAAACCACTCAACCGTAACATTTAGTGGAATTGGGGATTAGTATCTACTACCTACCTGCGCACCCGTATGTTTCGTCGAGTCGAACATTTGACAGGTCTACAATTCAACTAATTGCGTTCAGATAAGTAAACCCGTTGTTAACCCAATGGATCTGTTTTGCTCATAGTTTCCTAATATCGAAGTTTTTATGCGTACAAGTCTGACCAAGTATCCTACGCATCTGAGGTAGCCTACATTTCGGCTAACATTTATGCGTAATGTGTTGCATTTTATTTACATGAAGTAGGCTATATTAAACCGGAAGTTCTAGCATATTGTTTCTGCTTGCCTTTTTGACTTTAATTACTGTGCCTTTGATTGTACAATCTGCTTGGTGAATAAAGTTATTTATTTATTTACCTCGTTCTTCTTGTATCACCATAAACCCTCAAAACATAACTTCGAACAGAATTGAAATTCATTGGTTTGATATTTTTTAGGTTAAGGAGAGTTTTCAATGTTTTTCTTAATAATGTTTATGTTAATTCTGTACCTTTACAAGCGCTTGAGGCTAATCAGGAATGGTATCCTGAAATTGACGTGAAAGTACAGACAATAATACTATTAAGTTTATTACAAAAGATCACACCAGAATCGAATATCGGATTTTAAAATAGTTTCGTCACTTAAAGTTTAATAACTCGCTCTTAAAAAGTTATAAAATACCGAAAACTAGATACTTTTACAATTTTCTCAACGAACCTAGTAAGCATCAAAGTACTATATTTAAAAAATCCGCTAGTAAGGTGTTCACAAACTTTAAAACTTTTCCAAATATAATACGAATCATAAATTTAGGCCGCCACATCATATCATCAATTGGTTCTCATTCCTTATTGTATATCGGTACCCTGCTTAAAATAACACTCGGTTTTGCTCTAGCTGAAGTAGTAAACTCCATGTTACTCGTTTAAGGTGATTTTCACTTCTGACTCGCTGATTTTGGCATCCTACTGATAAACAAAGTGCTGTAGGGGTTCGCAGGAGTAGGAGGGTGGGAATTTCGAGGCACTGACAACAGTGTACCTTTCACCGGTCAGTAACACTGCTTACCTGCTCCCTGCCGGCTACCCAGCTGTAACTCCCGACCCTCGTCAAAATTTCGGTTTGACAAAACGACACTTCATTAGTTTGTTCATTTGTGCGTAAAGTAATTTTGGGTAACGCTCTTTTCTAGGGATGGACGAAATGACATCGTAACCACTTTGACGAGGGTTGACACGTCCTGATTCCAGGTAATTGGCAGACCGGCCAAAACTTACGCGTGTTTGCGCCTTGTTCGCAATCGACACGAGATTAGCTGCGCGAGTGGAGGGTCACATTTCGCAGGTATTCGTGTAAGTATCTTCCGGTAAGAAAATATGTAATACAACTGGATCCGTAAAGAACAAAATTGAGGAACATGAAGGAGCAAAAAAAGAAAAATAAACTGTATCTATAGTATCAAACTATTTAAATTCTGAACTGTGTGGGTTTTTTGAAATACTTCAATTCTCTTAGGTCCCGTTTCCGCAGACGTCAAACTATTTTGGAACACGCTTCGTTTGTATTTATTTACACTATAAACTGAAGCTGTTTATACTTGTTTTGTAATTAAATTACAATTATGTTTTTGTATAAAATATATTCCGTTTAGTGCACTACCATTTGAAGTACTTAAAAACATCTCAATATTGGCTGTTATCTTTAATGGAATGCAAACAGTGGTTTGTTCTTCCGAGGCTTGTTGTAATGATTTACTATCTAAACGCACTTAGATAGTTTAAAACGTATTTTTCCGCCATTGATGTAATTTCATAACCTGAATAAAAACGACAAGATATTTTCTTACTGTTCACCACAAAGAAAATTTAATACAGAATATCAATTGAGTTAGAAAGTTTACGCAAAATCAAAACACCACAAGCAATTATTCGCCGCTGTAGTTTTACTTTTGCACTTACAACGAAACTATGATACAACAAAGTTTGGAATAAATCACTATGAAATACAAATTAATCTCCGATGAATAGTCAATGCAAAATGTTACCATTGTACGAGATCATCGCCACGCAATGGGCAGGTATACCTGCGCTGAGACAGGTAGATGATTCCTAGAATCGACACTTGCGGCAAGTAACACGGCGGATAATTAGCAGCAGCGTTTGGCCGATACTCTTGGTCAGTAATCCGGCCATTGTTCTTCGGGCGGCCCCAAGGCTTCGTGACCTTGCTCTTTGCAAGCCGTGACTCTACCCACTGAGCCACGGACGCAGGCGATTTACATAGTTCACACAAGAATTCTGAAGATAAATACCAAATATAACTATGTTTTACTACCCTGTATTATATAACACATTACATAAGTCACTTTTTTATATTGATTCTTTAAAAGGAAAAATATAATAGGCTTTTATATTATTCCGGGGGGGGGAGGATAAAAAGAAAATCAGTAGACCAGGGAACACTTTTTACTGTTGGAATAACACTCCTTCATACTCGAATTACAAATAAAATTAAAGAAATTATTCAACAATTGGTCGACTTAAATCACCATCCGAAGACTTGTTCAATTTAGTTAGATCGTGTCTCTTAAATTAGTTTCGAGAGATTTACTGAGGAAAGAGTAATCGACGATATTGAAATTCCGATCCTTGACAAAGAAGATTAACTGGAGACTTTGATTGGAGGAAGTATTCAGCAGGATCATGATCACAACTTTGTTGAATAATTAAAGTTGGAACTCTATTGAAATAAAGCCTTTCAACTCAATGTACATTTTGGTTTAAACATTATTTTTCGTATCAGCAGTTAGGGACTAGTCTCCAGCCTACAACTGCCTCGGTCTCGCAAGGTAGACACTTTTCACTTCGTTCAAGGCCTCTGGCCTGAGGGTTTTAGAAAACTTAGGTGCAAGTCTCCATAGGTCAGTGCATCGCTCTTAACGTGATTTCTTTTGATTATAAATCATTCGGTTGAATGTGTAATTGTCAATCATGTTAAGTGTGAAGTGTTAAGCACATGCGAGCTTGAGAGTTGGCCAACTTTGACTGGGAATATCGTCAAAGTTGCAGTACCAATCAGCCCGAGGACTAGGCAAGACTAAGTTTCACTAAACTCGCTTTGTGAATTTAGGATCAAACAGACACTCTGAAAACTGAATTGAACATCGACATTCCTCACTGACTTAGCAAACAGAACGAATAATACAAGGGCACCCATATCCTCCAGGGGGTTAAATAGCGGGTATTCCGGGGGGTACCCCTGAGAAGAGGAGGTCGTCCTATCCTGCCCCCGAGTATGGGCTCCCATGGAATAATAACTTAATGATTCCATACTTTTGTGTGTTGTTCGGCGTACCCATACAGCATACGAGCAGTCAGGAGAATATGTGGATAAATAAGGGATGAAAAACATGTTTGTTTTCAAACGCAAGTAGTTTCTCATGAATGAAATGCGACGCAGCAGCTGATAATGTGTTCGATAAATAAGTTTTGATATATGCTGTCGCAATGCTGGAATGTCCTTCTCAGCTCTCGCTGTTTGTAGTGCTAAATCACATACAGTACTTTGGTGTCTCTTATTTTGTGAATAAATACATATTTTGTTTCACCGGCAATTTAAATAATTAAACAATAATCAATAGTTTGATTCTAATTTTTCACACGTTGATATAAAATCTTTTGTCAAACAGAAGCTACAATAAAATTTATTTACTACTAGGAATTATCGTCTATATCACAAGGTCGAGTGCCATGAACTCTTCCATGCTGTAGAAGGCTTCCGACCCATAATGCTGTGTTATGAAAAATTATAAAACAGAATAAATTAGTTTTCAAATTTCAAAAGAATACAAATTTACTTTGTGAAATTTTTGTAAAACTTTAGTTAGGAAAGATATTTTTTAATATAGCCATTTTTTCATTGGAAGTTGCTTGCTCATCTTTGACCAATCACGTTACAGAAGTAAAACTATTATTGTAGGAATTTTCCATTGTTATAGTGAGCAAAACGATCACGTTGTTTCAGGATCTGCAACCTTATTTTAAGGCCACTTTATTTAAAATTTAACAAAACATTTAATTTAAAATTTGATTTTAACCGCTACATGTTGTTTGGTTGTGCTTGACTGGTCAGATTACGGTGATTACTTTAGACAAGCTTATTTTATAATGCTCTGTGTTCTGTTTTATGTTATTTTCTCCTGAAGACGGGATCAGATTGCAGATCCTGAAACGTCGTGATCTTTTTCCTCACTAACGATGGAAAATGCCCGCAATCATAGTTCAATTTCTGTAACCCAGTATTTCTGTGATAGTTCTTTGCACCTATGCCAAAAAATGCCTCTAGTTCAGGCTAGAGAATATCACAACAGACTGTCGTCTATAGCTCCATTATAAAGGAAACAAACTAGAAATAATAAAAGCGAGATTGAGTTTCGAAAGTTATAAGTTGAAGAAACGTAACTGAGAAGAAGAGGATGTCACAGAACTTAATTTGATTGAAACAAACTTCTCTAATTGAATTCCTCCTTTTTAAAAACGGTAGCTTATAAAACCGTTCAAGTACACAGCTGGTTAAACTGCTCTGAATAGCAAGAGCGTTTTTATAATTTCTACGAGCGCATTTACTACGAAACAGTTTTCGTTAGGAATAAAGTCATAATGTAAAAGCTGCTAACGTATACAATGTTCAATTACAATTTATTATAATACTGTAATCATTCATCATAAAAAATTGTATAACACGTTGTGAACTAAGCTATATTGTTTTACAGGTGTATCTATTCTTGTTAAATAAACATAAAATTACCTGGACTTATTATATTGTCATGTACTGAAGCCAACCCAGCAGACGACCCCCCTAGGTCATTGCTGTGCCAGTGTTAGACACTCCAGGTCTCTTGTAAGAAACTTGTTTATTGTAAATAGCTATATTTTATCAATAAAGCATTCAATATAATAGCTTACTATATTTTCGTATAATTTGCTTACTAACCTGATTCAATTAATAAATAACTTGGCAGCATTAGATTAAAAAGCCATTTCGCTTTCTGCTCCGTCACTGGTAATCAGAATAATCAGACTCCATCAATCTTCTTATCTCACCCTTTACCTCCAGACTCAGGGAAATACTTTTCTTAATTCTAAAACTTAAGAGGGCACGTTACCTATCGGACATTTTGTTTTTTTGTTCCATAAGAACAATGTATCATTTCTTTGAGACGTCTCACGCTTACAATTTACATCAGATCTTCTTGAAGCAAGTTTTATTGGAAAGGAAACGATGTACTACAGTGACTTCGTTGACCCCTTTTTAAAAGTTCTATTAGTTTCATAGTAAAACATGAATATCAAATACAAAATTTCTTCAATTTTTGGATTGATCGGTTTTACGAGAGTGAAAATGGCGATTCGGCTCAGCGGAGCCACTAAAATATTTAATACGCTTAGTTCTACAACAATGAACAAACGTACCGTTTATTAAAAACACCAGATATGAACCACCATTTTGTATTTTAGTAATTATACTACGTCAAGAGACCATTGTACTCGTATTGCCCTACTAGAAGAGGTTATTAGGTAATTATTAATTGTCAGCCGGTAAAAGCCTTTGGGACATTATAATACATTATAAACTTAGGTAAAAGTGAACGCAAAAGAACTATTAATATCACATTGTACCTAGGGAAATATTTTCAATTAACGGACGCAGCATTTCTTGTATGAGAACAAATTCCAATCCCCAACTTTAGTTGTCGATAAATCACTCGCACAAAAACCACGGCTTTGTTTCAACAAAGGTGACCTTTGAACACAAAACATAATATTGATACAACTTAAACACAGGTAGATTATTACAGGTTATAATTAATAATACTAACTTTAACATAAACTTTGTAGCGTTTATGGATCTGGTTCACAATTTTTGTTGTTTGAAAAAAATAAAATTTAAACGCGTTTGCTTAATCGTGACGCAACGTTATTTGGTTTAAACTTGTGTGAGGGTTGGTTAATAAAAGCGCTCAAAACTGCGTTACAGACAATCAAACAGGAGCTACATGTCAAACAGCCCAGCTGATTCGTTTGCCTTTGCTTTGTTCAATAAAGTAACAAAGGGAAGAATAATAGTCATGACCCGACCATCGTTTTAGTTTCATGCATTTCATTTCAAGTTATGGCTCTTTTTCAAAATGGAACTCAGCGTCTAAAACTATAACTCCTTATACAGAAGGTTTCTGATTCCAATACATAATGTAACAAAAATAGAGTAAAAGGAAGACAAGAAAATATATTGCAATATATGCTGAGAAAAGTTGTTAGTAAACAGAAAACTGAGTCAGTTTATGTACTTAAGTTGTGTCAAAAGACGTAATGGAAGTTTGTAACATCAAAGGAAGGTTTCCTGTACATACACTACATCCAGTAACATTTACTCCAATAAGACGTAAGTTATACTCATTGAAATATTCTTGCAAGTTCATCATGTATTCATTTCATAGTTTTCCTCGAGCAATGTAACCGAGAATGTTACGCTGTAAACTTGGAATTGATTTATTAGTCGTTAACCTAAGAGAATGACGTTGCGGGATAAAGAGAGCCTCGGCTTTGTGGATCCATAAACAGTTTAACAGCCAAATAAATCCACGCAGTAAAACATCCACATCTGGTATCAAGTACTGTACTTGCTTCTCCTCTAGGTAAGGTTGTGTGCGAGGTTCTTACAGGCAGTGTGTAGAGAAATAATTCATGCAAACACTGAAACTATGCAAGGTATGCTAGATTACGTGTCTACTATTGGCGATGTTGTACAAATGCATTATGAAATATAAAATCTACAAAACATGTCAAACATTATTATTAGCTCGAAATATAGCGGTCTCGCTGTGGAGTACTGTAAAACTGAGATATTTGCTGCCTGCTATCCTATTGGTCTACCGGGCTGCCAACCGCCCACTAAATCAGGGATGCCAACTGTGGATGTTCTCATTGGCTGTGACACTATAGTTTAATGCTGTCTTCTTTATTGAAGTTATTGCCATTTTTTACTATTTATTATAAAGTCTAGCTTCTTTCATTCAAATTTGAAATCTGAGGTAAGAGGAAAGTCAGCCCTCGCCTCTTATAAATATATATGACAACGAGCTTTGATAACTTTCCAAAAATTTAAGCCAATGTGGTGAAGGGAAGCGTTTGGTAATTTTCAGATACTCTATTTAAAAGACGTTTGATTTCAGATGTAGATTTAAAGAAGGACGTGATGTTTAAAGCTTAAATTGTGCTATCACAAACACGTGTGTTGGAAAGGTTCATTCCAGAATCCAGTCACGAACCTTCACCCCGATATTCAAACCCGTGATTTCAGGTTCAAACAAACCTCGAGGATTGGGAGGATTGATAACAAAGGCTATTGTTGAGGCTGAATGGCAGATATTCAACAAGTAAGTGCTTCCAGATCTGATCTTGCCAGCGTTCATACATTTATATCTTCGAGGAAACGTACGCCGTTGTAATTGGTTTACGTTAAACAGCCAAACAATTTTAGGACATTTAAAACGTTAAATACTACAAACATCACAATGGTATAACAACCATAAGAACATGCTTTCGATATAGATTTGTAAGCTCCATTATCTTTTCAATTAAATCAATCATTGTTTTATTTCTCTGCTGAGCTATAACAAAACAAACGTCGTCTAAAAGCGTTGAATGACTCTAATGTGTTTATAGACAGCGTTGTTCAAGAGGTTCAATAGGAGAAATGAACCTTTGCTGATTCCAAGTGGCAAGTTATGACTTACAGGAGTTTGTAACCCACTTAGAACTGAAGTTTACGATCCAAGTTGTCTTGGACTCGAACTTACAGTATTTACGACATGAACTTTGTGATGTCAACTAAGTTGCCAATCTTAGCACTTGAACTATAGTTAGAACTATTGTTTTGATCCTTAATATAAAATAACACCTGCAGCTAAATTTATAGGTCACTAGCTGAGAGCACCCACTCCTCGCCTCGGGGCTTTATTAACATAACTGTGTGTTTATTTAAAAGAAATTGCAAATTTATAGTAAAAAAATCGTTTCCTATAAATTATATCGTTAGAAAAACCATTTAGTTTGCCTATTAAGTCACCGTCTTCTCCGTATAAGTGCTGGCTACCTTGTGAGTGTCATAGTTACTTCCGCCGTTCCGGTCGTTTTAGAGCTCACTTTGGTTTTTTGCAATTTATTTTCAGGTTATTATATGAACTTAAAATGTAGCTAAAGCCACACTGCGTGATTAGTTTAACCCTCAAACAAAGCTTCTTTGCCACAGTTTCAGTCGATTTTGACTTATAAGCGGTCCAAAATGCCTTAAGAACATTTTCAGAGCCCACTTTCGTCCCTTGCCATTTATTTTGTAGATATTGTATTGATACAAGACATAGGTAAAGACATATTGCGTAATAAGCTAAACCCTTTAACGAAGTTTCACCGCTATAGCTTCAGCCGACCTTGGGTTATAAGCGGGTACAGACAGACAGACAGATAGACGGGAATTTTGGTCCAGTGGTATTTGCGTGATTGAGGAACAGACACACACCATCTCATTTTTATATATTAGTAAGGATAAGTGTAATTGTCTACCTTGTGAGAGTCATAGTGACTTCCGCCAATAACCGCTATCTTGAAAATACTAAATTATCAAACATTTTTATTTATGTGCTGGCCAGGTATATAAGCTATATTCTTACAAAATTTCATAAAATTGGTCCAGTGGTATTTGCGTGATTGAGGAACAGACACACACCATCTCATTTTTAAATATTAGCAAGAGAAAGAGTGGTTCAAGCACCTTTGTAGAGAAATTTGGTACATTTTATGTCTCATTTTTTATTATTAGTAAATCTTAAAGTCCCGCTTATGTCATTTTACATTAGATTTACACGCTGAAAATTATGCACTAAATGTCATAAGTCAAATGTTTTTTCGTTCTGAGAATTTATATAATTTTTGCTCGGCCACGTTTTATAATAGCGAATTTCCATAGTAAACAGAATTATACCGGGTGGCCACGATAAAGTGTCCTAAACGGATTACATGAGTACTATTAAAGCTAGGAAGATGAAACAAACTTTTCTCTCTGGAAATCGTACACGAAGATTTCAGGAAAAATATTTTTAAGATTCTTAGTATACAGGGTGTGTCAATACTGAAGCTCACGGGGCCAAAACTCGAGATTTCTAAATGCAAAGGTGGGCCATATTGTACATCATTTAAACAGAAGACAATTCTCGACATATTGACGAAACAATTTCTTTGATATGTTGCCCCGTTATAAAACTAGAGCTATAAACATAAATCGCGTATATGGTACGCCCTGTAGTCACATTATCAATTCGATTATAAATATGGCGATTACGTATTGTTTCTCAGGTTTCGACGAGCTTTTCAACGGTATGTCATAATACCATGTTTTAGAAACATTTTTAACCTCAAAGATGATGTAAACATCGAATTTACTTAATAATGAATAGGTTAAAAACATCAAATAGTAAGGTATATCATGTTGCATATCATTGTATAGATAAGTTTAATATTAACATTTTTTGTATTAAATATTATATTTTTGTATCTCTATTTGTTAAAGAGCTATAACAAAAAACATTTTTAACTTAGATTTTGCCTGTATTTTAGTAGTTTATACGGTCGTTTGACCTGCTTGGTATCTAAGTTAAGAGCGAAATTCTAGTAAAGTTGTTTTGCTTAATAAAAAGCTAAAAAAACAAACAGAAATAAGAGTATAACAATTGTTAGTAGCCTTTACAAAACGACTCGAGAAAGAAAAACCAGTTGTCATTGTTATGTTATTGCGCACTTTATCTGCTGTGTTATATCAGCTGATTAATTCCTCCAGCTGTTGTATTGTTGTAATTCAAATTTGTATACATTGTTAAATACATGTTATATTTTTCAACATGAGTGTGAACAACTTTGTCAATATGTTAAACTCTCTGTAAACCAACGCCCTCTCGCTTTGAACTAGTATGATTTTTCACGTACAATTTTGAAACAATTTTATTTGTAATAACAACGGAACATATTTTAGCTTGACAGTATCTCTGATAATCGACATGATACTGTCGGTAAGCAAACGTTTGGTTGAGTGAGTCTACTTCAATATATCTTGTCTGAGTGTTGTCTGTAACGAGGCTCTTCACTGTAGTGTAGGGGGTTGAGGGGAGAGGAGGGTATCACCTTGGGGTAGTTAGTAACCTAACCCCCTCCCCTCATTTTGTTGTACAGTGCTTTACTCAAAAATGTGGACTCATTCAATGCTTTTTGGGTAGTAAATAAATTGTATACGTAGACATTTAATGTTTATTGTACCGGTCAATTCAAGTTTAGAAGTTACATGTTATTATGTTTTAACAAAATAATATTCTAAGCGTCTCAGTAGTCTAGGGGCTTGGCTCAACTTATAAACAAAAAATGATTGGCCAGTTAAAAACCATATTAAATCTGTGCATAATTAGAATAGTTAAAGTGAAGTTAAACCAATAACCAATCACCACACTCATCCTTCACCACATATTTCTTTAAAATACCCTCATGAGAGTGGTGGGCATCTCAAATAGTGATTTAGTGAATAAAAGCGCAGAGACACCTTGGGGATCGTCCAATAAAGTAGGTCGGCGCATATTGGTTGATAATGAAAGCTTCGCCCAATCGGTTTGCTTTACCTCATTACATATGCTAATCTGATCTCACAACTACGGTTGGTACACCTGACGCAAGAAGGAAGCAGTTGGCAGCACTGGGATTGGAAGTATATAACGAAGAACTTCAGTCACCTTTGGGCTGAAGAAAGTCACGGAACTATAGACCAGCCTGCAGAGATCTGCGAACTTCACTCAACTGAACTGAACACCGGAACCAGTTGAGACAAGTCCACTGAGGATGCTCTCTTGTGAAATGATCGAAACGTTAAGCACTGTAAATAGTTTATTGACGCGGTCTGCACCGGAAGCTTTTAATGACAGGCATAAGAGTTTTTGCAACTTATTCTATGCTGAAAACAATTTTATAATGTGTTTAAATACACTCAAACACTTAGTTATTTGGGCACTTTCAAACCAGCTCACTGATGGTCACACTTGATGCACAGCTTGAACATGTTAGAAGCTGATAAAGTCTTGGTCCGACGTGTTTCATAAGAAACTAATCACTTAGATTTTCGTTGAAACTACTGAAGCAGTTTCGAGACAAAGTTAAACAACGAATGTTTGAGCCCTCTACCATTCAGAACTCAAGGTAAGGACACTAAACTGTGTGTCCGGGTTCGAGAGTGCTTCAACATGAGTTTAGACACTGAACGTGGTTAAGTACGTGTCTCTAAAGCACTGTCCATATTGTCCTTCACTTTGCTTTTGCACATAAGGAACTGTCTCTTCCATTCCAGATAAATCTTGGTGATCCAAGTGCGTACCAAAGTTGAAAATGGTAAGTTATTGTCGAAAGTATGTAGGCTTCTATAGTCCCCATGTAAATGCTGCAGTAATCGAATTCTATGTCGTATTCTGATAAATCAACTAATGTGCTTTTGAATCGAACTGTAAATATTTCAGAGATGAGTTTGACATTTACATTCGACAGTACGGTCCACTAATAGGATTCTATCATCATCGAGAATAATTAACAATTCATGTTTACCAACTCACCGGTATTTTAATCAATTAACACGACGTAACTGTTTTGTTTTTAACCTTTTAATTCAACATACTAAACAGTTGCTTGTGTTTACATAATTTATGATACCCTTTTATCAGGTCTTTTATATAATAGAGTACAACACATTATGCTTACCACTGTCGAAGAAAGTAAGATTTAGAATTACCTGGAACTTCTTTCTTCCTGGAATAACCTGCGCATGGATATGGAACAGCTAAGGCGCACGAGTGAAGCCAGTTCCACGAAGCAGGCTGAAGCCAAAGTTGAATTCCTTGGGCTAAGCGAGGATTAATTAGATGAGCGGTCCTTAACAAACCACGTGAACCAAACTTTCTGAGATTGTATAGAACTTAACAATTTAAATGAAAGATTTAGGAGTCCCAGGTGAATCCTTGATGAAATATATTGTCTTAATATATGAACATTTATTGATCTATACAGGAACCAAAAGCATCATAAACTACCGTCACCTTGCCTAAATGGGTCAAAGAATGTTAAAACTACTTAAGCCTAGAGTAGTTTTATCACAAAAGTTTTGATGACCTAATTTAATTAGTACTGAAAGGAACTAGGATGGCAAAATCATTAAGACCAGCAACGTTGAACACTATCTTTATCTCAGTTTTGCTATACTTTTAGTTCTGATAGACTCTTCCTATCTTCAACTGAGCAAAATTCCTTTTAACCTCTAAGTACTATGAAAATGCTTACTATCGTAAGATACGTGGATATGTATGGACACATTTGAACTCGGAGCTAATCTTGATCAGTTCTGGAACTTAAACACATCAAAGACACGCATTAGAAGATTGTTTGCTCACCCAAGACTTGATGGGTCCACGATGATCTGTACCATACAATCCCTGAAAACAGCACCTTGAAGCATGCCCTCATACAAGGTTTTAGGAGATAACTTGATTTCAATGATGCACAGAAATTGTTGATGAGGATCCTGCTTGCTATCGAAGCAAAAGTTACTGCCTCCAATATAGTAGATGCAATCCACCAGCGCTACCATTCAATTACTCTGCACCAGCATCTAACCTTCAGGTTAATTTAGATATTTCATATAGTATCCGTGAAAAAATGAACGTGGTTAAGTACGTGTCTCTAAAGCACTGGTCTTATTGTCCTTCACTTTGCTTTTGCACATAAGGAACTGTCTCTTCCATTCCAGATAAATCTTGGTGCACCAAGTCCGTACCAAAGTTGAAAATGGGAAGTTATTGTCGAAAGTATGTAGGCTTCTATAGTCCATGTAAATGCTGCAGTAATCGACAACTCCCTCTTTTTATAGGTATGTCGTATTCTGACAAATCAACTAATGTGCTTTGAATTGGAACTGTAAATATTTCAGAGATGAGTTGACATTTACATTCGCCAGCGCGGTCCACTAATTGGATTCTATCAACATCGAGAATAATTAACAATTCATGTTTACCAACTCACCGGTATTTTAATCAATTAACATGACGTCACTGTGTTATGTTTTTAACTGGTTAATGCACATTACTAAACAGTTTATTGTGTTTACATGATTTATGATAAACGTTTATCAGGTATTTTCTATAATGGAAACACATTATGCACACAACTATCGAAGAAAGTGAGGTATAGAATTATTAGGAATATATTTTTTCCTGGAATAAACTGCGCATGGATGTGGAACAGCTAAGACGCACGAGTGAAGCCAGTTCTATGAAGCAGGCTAAAGCCAAAGTTGAACTACTTATGATAAGTGAATTAAGTGAGCGGCCCTTAACAAACCACGTGTGCCAAACTTTATGAGATTTTATAGAACTTAACAATTTAAATTACAGATTCGGGAGTCCCAAGTGAGCCCTTGATCAAATTTAATGCCTAAATATATTATTGATCTATACAGGAACCAAAAGCTACCGTCAACTTACCTAAATGGGTCAAAGAACTTTAAACCTATTAAAGGCTAAGTGTAGTATTATCACAACAGTTTTGATGACCTAATTCAATAAGTACTTAAAGGAACTAGGATAGCAAAATCATTAAGACCAGCAACGCTGAACACTCCATCTTTATCTCAGTTTTGCCACAGCTTTTGTCGGACAAGTTCAGATAAACCTTTATTATATTTAACTGAGCTTTTATAAGCTCTTAGTACTGTAAAAATGATAAAAATGATTACTCTCGTAAGCTACGTGCATTTATATGGACACCTTTGAACTTGAAACTCATCTTAATAAGTTCTGGAACGTAAACAGACACGCGTGTGAGGATTGTTTTAGTGACGAACAGACACTATGCTCACCGAAGATTTAATGGGTCATTGATGATCTGCACCATACAATCCCAGAAGTCAGAACCTTGAAATATACCCTTGTACAGGGTTTCCAGGAAATAACATGATTTGAATAATGCTCTGAGATTGTCGACGATGATCCTGCTCCCTATCTTAGGCGAACGCGTCGACAGTAAATGCAATAAACTAAACTTTTATCCAATATTTTTCAACGCCATCTAACCTTTTCGGCTATGGAGTATCCATGGAAATCATTGTGAGAGAGTTCTATATTGAGTTTGGTTACAGGTTACAAGAGGAAAAGAGCAAAGCCTCAAAAGATTGACTTCAGGTTTTGGCGGTTAAAAGCTCAAAAATCGTTAAACTTTAAATTTTCAACCGCCGTTGTTTATTTTTAATAAAATATTTTCTAAATATTGATACAACTTAAAATTTTAGTTTAAAGCTTTATTAGCGTTAAGGACTGAACTTTATTTCGATAAGTCACACGACCTAGTATAATAAAACTACTTACTACCTTTGGTCAAAGTGCATAGATTGACCTAGAAGTTGACGCCAGCCCTACTGCTTAGATAGAGTTTATCTTTCCCATCAGGTTAACCGGCAAGTCAATGTCACTGTGGAGTTAAACGAAAATTGTAACTTTAGACGGAACCAATTAGCTTACTTCATCTTCAAAGTATCAGCATTGTAAAGAACTGAATGTCTCGACTAATTGAAGATTACTTCTTTTCTTTCGAAGTTATTACTCAAGTTATTTGTCCTTACTTTTACTTTGACATTGTTACCAATGACGTACGTCCATACAAGGAATATTTATGGCTGAGTAAATGTTCTGACATACACAAATTAACTCATTTTATAGAGCCGAAATATTACAGTTTTATGATATAAATGGGTCTAGAAGATACGATGTATGATTTAATAGGCTACTAAACAAACTACATCATTTGATTTTGAAATGCCTTTTCTATTCAACGCGTTGAATACGATCCAATATACTCGTAGTTCATTGATATATTGAAGTCCTAAGGCTTTAAACATACAGTTCAACATACACAGAAATTCAAATATTAATTTCAAAACTGTTTCAATTTCACTCAGTTTACTTGGTTCACTCTCTAGCTCACGACTGGGGTAAAACGCGACCGTTTGCCGGCGCTCCAGCTCGGTGTACTTGATCATTCTCCAGGAGCGGTTCATTGAAGGCCGGAAATGGCGACCAACTCCAAGAGAGCAAACCGATCTCCACATTTTCCACGGGCAGGCAAAACGCACTGTTTGCCGGCCCGAGTATTTTACAGTATTATGAATGTACATTGCTACATTTTATGACAGACCACCATATTCTAGCTAGGTTTATGGAATATTCAACCAATTTTTGTATCATCAAATTTTGTTTTTTTTGTGCATTATAAAATTTTTTATAATTAGTATTATTTCTGTACTGAAACAAGTATTAAACTATTTATTTACTTAACCTAAAATATTTAACTAGGTAATTGCTCAAATAATAAAATTCAAAATTAATGATGTAAGTTATTTATTAAACTACTGAAAAGGACCAAGAAAATAGTTTAGATTTACAAAAACTGCAAAAAAAACTTCTTTAGTATCAAACATATTTACAACACCTCAGTTCACTATGCCGGTCTATTGAGCACTGATGGCAGTGATGAGGCAGATGAACAAGGGCAACGGGCTACGCTTAGAATGGCAGGCGGTTCACCATTAATCGGTTGTGACGCCTCCTCATGCGCGACCCGTTCAATCTGCTCGCGAACGCGTCCCGTGACCGGCAACCTGCTCGTGGAGACGGCTCCATTTAAACGCATTGGTTCCTGTTAACACGCGGTTCATGACGTCGGCAAACGGTCGCGTTTACCCGCTCGTGAGAATGGGCCTTTAGCTATCTTAACTACGAGTATATACTGATTCAGTCAATAAGTTGTTATAAGTACATATTTGCAGCGACAGAAGGATGGAAGTAAGTTGAATGTTTATGTCAAGGTAGAAATTACATTTTAAGATTCATTTTAAAGTTAGACTTACAACTGTGAAATGCAAATGTACCCACTTTGCTACAGGAAGCTTCCTTTTAAGTTTCGTTTCAGTTGACATCTACATTTTACTGTTTTGCATTAAATTAATGTGCTTTACGCTGTAGAAACTAACAAGATTCCTGAATTTGACGATGTTTTCCTCAACTCAAATGGACTGTATTTACAAATTTAAATACGTTAAATGTTTCTGAGAATTCCATGAGCCTAAGCAGTGTTTTCAACTGCAGTTTCCCTGTGCTCTGCAACAAACAAAGTTTTTATTTTATTGCGTTAATTGAATTTTAACTGCTCTAGCTTAGTTGTGTTATTTTTTCCACCTGATTAACTCTGCGGATAAATTTAGAAAAACCATTAACTAATCAGTTGAAAAGCTTTAGGTGAAGAGGAGCTGCTAACGTATTATCACTCGTATAATCGGTAAGAAATAGTACATGCGAAAACATTACTTAAATTAATATATCCTCGTTTATTGTTTAATCATATTTTGTAGCGTTCTAGTTCAATTTCATACGACTTCATAATTTAGATAATTATTTAAAGGCTTTTACGTTAGTGAGTTTACTTCAATGAATACGTCGTTTTAAAACACAAACAAGTTAAAATAATGAAATTGTCATATATATCTATTGATTAAATATATCGTTCTTTTAATCTTGAGATGCACAAAATAAAAAAAAGAAAAAATAATTTTAAAAACGATATTCACTTTAATCTACGTTCTGTAGGTTAGTTTTCTTCTTAAAATACCTTCTTAACTCTATTATTTATAAACATATTTTTAAACACACATTTCTTTTCCGAGGAGTAGTGTATACTAGAGGGTCGTAATAGGGATGAAGTTCAGTTGTCTGGAGCTTGGGGAGCTATCTTGAGGCTTTGTGGTCCCACGGGGTGGGTCCCCAGACTATGATAACCGACAAAGTACAACAAACCTTTTGGATGACAAAAATTGGTTAACTAACAGTCCCTACTTAGTCGAGACCTTATTCAATTCTAGGACCACTTTGCCAGAAAGATTACGGAGTTTCAACGAGGACAGAGCAACAGTTCTTATTATTACCTGTGAACAGAAAGCCGGGAGAAAACTTCGTCATGGCCTCTCCCATCCGGAATTCGTAAATCGACACTTTACGAGATTGAATGACCAAGACAAAACCTACCGAGAGTGCCCTTGGTAAGGACATCCTGACTACACAAAGAAAATCGGCACCTCAAACACACCGGTATGGAAGCTATTAGACGAGGACATGAAGCTGCTACTAGTTCAAGTGAAGGTGACACTGACGTCAGTATCAGGCAGCCAGGTGCCGTCATGTCAGGAGGGGGTGTGTGAGTGCGGGGCCTATGTGCTACACTACGTAGATGTGATAGATATGATAAGAGGTAACATATCCTTACACGGTGATCGCTGCTACCACAAACCAGTCAACAAAAAATATACGAGACAATTAAACAAGCAAAACAAGTTAAAAAAGTCTCAAGTAAAATTAGCAAACAGGAGAGGCTTGTCCTGTTGATTATCAGCCATGGCCGCGGTGCTACGCCAGTTGTCAAGTTCGGCAGTAAGTGCGATGTAACAAGTTTTGTAAAACCTAACGCAACCATGCAACATGTAATAGGTGGCCTATTGAAGCGAGACCAAAACTTGGTAGCGGCGACCACTTAGTAGTTCTTAGGAGGTACAAAACAACATTGACAAAGATGAGGTATTCAATGTAAAATCAATGTTAGAAGAAATGCCAAAAACACAAAAAGAACACCAATGTAATAATTTGTACCATTCCATTGAGATAACGACAGGCGAGACTTAAATGTAAAAATCAGGAAAATCAATATAGAGCTTGTAATGGAAGCTCTAAAATATGACCACTTTAAAGTTTTAATCTGTCAAACATGCCTGTAAATACATACAGTTCTCGTGGTTCCATTTCAGTAAGAAAGGAAACTTGTTTTGTGTGATTTTATTGCTGATAAAATTAGTACTTCTAATTTAAACTGAAAATTAATGACAATGGATTACTCTCTGCTAAAACAAATACAAATTCTTATAATTGTATAAATAACGCGCAGCAAAATATCTTAAATAATCTACATCTTAAAATTATTCATTTAAATATTCAATATATTCGAGATAAAATAGATTCATTAATTGTGTTTTACAAATTGAACAACCTCACATTGTATTTTTAAGTGCAGTGAAAAAGAAGAACTGCATTGCATTAATTTTTCAGAATTATCAAGTCATAAGCGACTTTTCTAGATCAAACCATAGGTAGTGGTGGCTTAGTTATTCTAACTAACCAAAATGTGTCAGTAATATTCTCAATGTAAATAAGTTTTAAAGAAATGGTTCTTGAGACAGCAGCTATTGAGTTGATTGTAAGTAATGATATGAGAATACTTTTATTTGGAATATACCGACCACCATGTTATTTGAATGTAAATAGTTTTTTAATTTGTTCTATGCAACTTTAAAGTACCTAACACACAAAAATAAGCATTGTGTTATAGTTGGTGATCTAAATTTTGATTGGCTAAAAAGTAGTAATGATACCAATAGACTAAAAGATCTAATGAACGAGTTTAATTTTAAACAATTTGTAAACTCACCAACTCGAGTAACAAGCTCTTCCGCGACACTTATAGATCATGTTTTATCCAATTTAGACGACGAACTAATGCAGGTACAGGTGATGGGGAGTGGTCTCTCTGACCACTTCGCACTTTCCGTCACACTCGCGATACCAAACACAACTCGTACTCAAAAACCTGCGTCTCGTAGCTCAAATAGTAAAACAGTACATAATACATGCCCAGAAAACTTAAAAACCTTAAACTTTGTGTTATCTAAAGAAAACTGGGAACTACTTAATAACAGTGTAGATCCGGAAGATAAATATAACACATTTATTAACGTTTTTAATTTTAATTTATCTATAGCATGTCCGTAAAAAAAGGTCATTAAAAAGCAAAATACTTCGAGAAAGCCGATTACTAAGGGTATAATTGTATCGTCAAAGAAACTAAAGGAACTTGACTTTAAAAGAAAACATAATTGTTCAATTAGTTTTATTAATTATTATAAAAGTTACAAAAAACTATATCGTAGAGTCATTAAACATGCAAAAGCTGCACACTTGCGCTCGCGACTAACACAGACTGATAACCTATCGAGAGAGGCTTGAGGCAATCAACACAGACAGGTCAACAAAACCGGTTTCGTTACCTGCTGATATGCCCACCCCGAACAGTTTAATCAGTACTTTGCTAATGTAGGCAAACAAAAACACTTCTAATAACTGAGCCCGACTACAAACACAGTCTGTTAGAACGTGTTCCAATACACTTGCTTTGAGTCCAACTGATCCTCGAGGTGTACAGTGTAATAATGAAGCTAAAAAAATTCAAATTCGGCGGGCTACGACGGTATAACACATAAACTCATGCGACATTGCGCTTCATTAATTAGTGTCTCTCAGATGTTATTAACGCTTCCTTATCCGAAGGGTTTTTCCTCAAGCTCTTAAACAGTCAATAGTGCGTCCTATTTTTAAAGACGGTGCTCCCAATTTACCGGAGAATTAGCCCAATTTCAAACGTGTCAACTCTATCTAAAATATTTGAGCACGTGTTTGCTTCTAGATTGCTAAACTTTTAGAACAACACAAGTTGTTAAGTAAAGAACAGTATGGATTTATAAAAGGTAGGAATACGAACGATGCAATGGTTGACTTCGCTACGAAAGCCATCAATGCATTAGACCAAAGGTATAAAGCGGTTGGTGTATTTTTGATCTTCAAAAGCTTTTGATTCATTAAAACATACCATTCTTTTGAACAATTATCTAATCTAGAATTCGTGGTTTGGCGCTAGATTGATTAAATCATGTTTTAAGAAATAGATCCCAAAAAGTACTTATAAATAGCGTGCAATCCAAAATGTTTATTTAAGCTTTGGGATTCCGCAAGGTTCAGTTTAGGCCCAATTTATTTATTCTGTACTTAAATATCTAACTAAACAATTTCCAAACTTACAAGTGACTATGTATGCCGACGACATAGCTCTGGTATTCCAAACAAGCTGCTAAGTAATTTAGAAGTAGACTGTTATTCGCAACTGTCTCTCCTATATCAATACCTTAACTGTAACAATTTACACGTAAACCCAGTAAAACTAAGTGTTTACATTTTTTCAAAAGCACTACTTTTGAAGTAGAGCCGTTAGTTTTTATATCTGAAACCGAGCTTTCCATGGACGAAAGCAAATATTTGGGTCTTATTTTTGATAGAACTTTCTTGGACACCGTACGTCGATTTTATTTGCTCTAAATTATCTTCACAGTTATTTCTTTTAAGTAGATTTTCGATATCAAAATTATTTCCTAGTCAAGTTAATTTACTTGCCCTTATTGAGTCAAGACTTAGGTACGGTATTGTTCTTTGGGGTTCTACATCCCAGTCAAATCTTTAAGAGTTTTCCGGTTACAAAAAAGGGCAGTCCGAATAATAGCTGGGTACACAGAAGAGCTTCGTGTCAAAATCTTTAAAACTATGCAAATCTTAACATTACCGTCAATTTTTATTTATGAAACCCTTGTATATTATAAATTTAAATCAACATCAATTCAAACCGGTTCAGACATACATACTTACAACACGCGGCACAGACACCAACACAGACAGACATCACATAGACTTGGGATTGCGGCTAATCTTCCGGAAACCTGGGACCAAAGTTATTTAACAGGCTTCCTGAACGAATTAAAACAAAACAATCCCAGATAAATTTAAAACATCATTAAAAAAATTTCTTTTGCAAAGGGCTTGTTACTCGTCACTGAACTCTAGATTAAGAATGTATTAAATTAATTTAACTTGTATTTGAAGTGTATGTATTTGTTCAATAGGTGTTTTATACAATCGAACTAAGTTTAAGTTTCAATTTAATAATTGTAAAGCATTTTTTTCTGTTATTTTCTTTTACTTTATATATAATATATTCATTCATTCATTTTGTTAAATTTTAAGATCGTATTTATAAACAATTACTATATTATTTTTTGACTATTGCAATACAATATTTGTAAAATTGTCTACTGCAATAAAGGAATTTTGAATTTGAATTAGTCTAATCTAACAATGTAGAAACGCAACTATGTGTATTGTACCTCAACAACAACACCAGGAAATGAATACTTTATACTGAACGCGGATGTTTTACTCCGTGGATTTATCTGCTAGTTAAAGGTTTATGTTCCTTACCGCAACAACGCGTTCTTTGCCTACTTTAACCACAGATACATCAATTCACAGCTGGCATTTAAACCTCACAACGCGCAGCTGATTCAAGCACTGAACTTACAACTTTATACTAGCTAATTCAAGGGCCCATTGATGATCCATTTCACAGTTCAACCTTTGTTTTAAAGTTTATACCTTCGTATTTATCCAACATAATTTTTACCGTACTGTAACTCATGCATTAAATACTAATGACTTTAAGACATGTCAAATTATTGTATATTTTATTCAAGAATCAACAAACAATATAAACTAATTTAAACTAAACCTTCGATGATCTTCTTCTGGAGATATTGGCACTTGATAAATAGAATTGAAAACAAAAGGCCAATATACAAATTTTATTTTTGGGCAAGCGTTTTCAATAGCAAAAATCTTCGATGATTCATTATAAGTATTTGCAACAAAGAAGTAAAAGAAAAACTGGAAAAGAGTCCTCAAACAAGTCCCTTACTACTTTAATTACATATGGGGTTGTTTATTCACACGCTTAACTATAAACAATTTAAAGCAGTGAACGACAGATAAAAAATTCATTTACAAGAAACGTAATTTCGTTTATCAAACCTATTTAAAGCACAATCTCGTAAGCGTGTTGCCTATTATTTATACCGATTAATTTGCAGAGAACTCTGCTGTTGGTTTAGGAGATAGTAAAAACAGTGTTACAAAGAGGTTCCGCTAATTTAACCACGCACTTCACAAAACAAGTGCTTGAGGTGGGATTAAACTCTTTTATCTCTTTCAATGTTAACAATCTGTTTTACACTTATCAAAAAAGTAGGTAACAAAAACGTAAGTACATAGCTTCAAGTAAAATGGTTCGAAGCGGTATCTATATTGCGTTCTTGGTTCAGTAGAAGCAATAATGATGATTAAAATATTATCATATGATTGCAAATGTTTACGATAATTCCAACAAATAACCACTGAAGTTTTATCAAAGTAGTTTAAAAGCACAATAAAATCAAGAACTAGATGTGGTGATTCATAAAAGCAATCTTCACTGTCTTTTGTAATTCTCTTGTAATCGGATCATTTGCAGGAGTTTTATCACAATTACGTTTAGATTAGTCAAGGTTTTATTGCTTATCATAGTTTGTATACACACTTCTCAAGTGTGTCTTTTTATTTTAAAACTTTATAAATAATTTTATTGCTATGAATAAACTGATGTCTTTGTAGAGGCCTTTGCACAGATCTGTCAGACAAAAACCTTTAACCAAAGAAAATGTAACACTTTTGACGTATGTAAGTGCTGAGTCTATATCCTATAAGTCTTTAGAAATGCCATGATCAAAACTCCATGGGTTGTAACAGTAAGCTCAAAAAAGCTACTTAAGATAAATTTAGTTTTAGGAGATACATCGGCTCTTATGATAAAACTTATTAGAAAAAAGTTAAACCACTCTGCTAATAGCTGAAAGTACAATAAACTTAACACGAAGCTGTGTTATACAGTATGTTGAATTTTGATTACTACTGTTTGTTTGTTACCGAACTTTTAGTGATGAAGAAAAACGATGATGCAATCTGGCCTTTTTCAATTAATATTTCTTGAAACCATGACCCAACAGTCGAACACATTTCTTCTCGAAGCAATCAAATCTTCAATGAAACAAGCTCCTCTTTGTTCTAGTTTCAAAAGTATTTAAAGCTAGTATCATTGCAGGAAGAAATTCAATTAGAGAAGTTTCAATTCAATTAATTTTGTGACTTCCGTTGAACTTCTGCTCACCTGGAATAAATGTCTGTAACTTCAGCTGCAAAACTTATCACTTCCTTGTTGTAACCTTACATAACACAACCTGGTTTGTATAAACACAGAGTTTATATTAAATCCAATTAAATACTTATTGAATCAGTGTGTATGTTAGATCGTATTTATTACTCATGTTCGTTATTAGTTATGTTCTATGGTATAGTGCTTTAACGTCTTAGAATCCTGGTTTGTTTAAAGTTTACGACTGGCTTGAATAAAAATTTCAATTTTAAAACAATAACATCTACACTACAAAAATGTATTACGTCGCTTAAGAAGATCTTAACCCGTGTAAAAAATATTTGGATTGTTTGACTAGGTGAAGTTAGGACTAAAAAGACTCTTAACCACTCAACTTCGAACTTTAAACAAGCGTATCTCAAAGTGACTTATAATATAATCCTACGTTCATTCTAAAATACGTTTCGAAAGAGAATATGGCTTTTAAATGAAGGAATATGGCTAATGCCCAAATTAAACGCATAAGCATCGCGAAACGTGTAAAATTAATTAAGAGTTCGTGCTAATATATTTATTCTGGATTAACATTTGATTGTGTTTTTTTAGTTCCCAGTTAAGTACGCTAATACATACATTTAATTGTGAGAAAAAGAACTAAAGATTTTGATTTTATTAATCAGATTTGTTAAATAAAGTACAGCGTCTAAAAAGGGGTCTGATTTATAGGAGTACACTGATGACTGTACTGTTGTTTACAGAGACTGAAAGATAAATGAACTTTGCAAATGGCTCAGGAAAGAATTGAACCACGAAACTCTATTTCACAGCCAATCAGTCACTTCCTTTCTTTCTGATAGGATCAGCTTAGATTGAGTCTATCGATGTTCTACACATATTTCTTTACATTCCTATTTCTTCTAGAACTCTTTTATTCTAGACTTTTACCCATGAGAAGAAAAGTTGTTAGGATATACAGTAGAACATAAAGCCTCTAAAGATATGGACCTGGTCCATGAAAAGCTTTTTTATTGAACAGTTTGGTTAATTTTAAATTTACTTATAAAGACTTATTTCAATCTCATATTTTTTGTTAGATTACACAGGGTTATTGAAAAATAATAAATACTTTTATATTATAAGTGGAGATGACTAATTTACATCTGGTTGAAAGGAAAAAGTTCCAAAGTTTTGTTTACTTACATTGGTAGGCCATTTCAATGGTTAGTTATCACCACGATAGGTGCACTTCAACCCAACATATTTTGTGTTCGTGCACGATATCCTCCTGGCGAGGTCTACTGAGCGAGGCTTTCCAGGATGAGATCCTCATGGGCAATTGGTCTTTCCGGGTGAGGTCTTCCTGGGTAAGGTATTCTTAGGGGTAGAGGGGTAGTATTCCCGAAATGAAATCTTTCTGTCTTGTTAAAAATAAAATAAATATTGAAACTAGTAGTTCAATTTATTTACACTTGTCAAGTAATGTTAAATTAACACGAATCTACGAAGGTTTCTCAGATTTTTCTTGCACAAATGACAATGGCTTAAATCAACTTAAACATAATATGCTATAGACGACTTATTTTGATAATTTTCTTAGCTGTTATGTTCCAAATCAAGTCCATCATGCACTCTGTCGTTCCTTTCTATAAAATATACAGCAGAACATTCAAGACATATTTACATATACACATATTTACATATTTATATTTTGTTATTTTAGAAAATATAAAGAAAATACGATACTATACATTTAGACAAAGACTTCAAGCTTTAACGTAGTAAAACTTTTTGAAAGAATATCTTGAAGTTGGCTTGAAAGATGAAAGGATAATAAAACTCAAATAGAATAATCCAAAGTTGCAACATTAGAAGAAATGAGGATTTTATTACTCCCGACTGTTGGTGTGATTTGATTTGGGAACGCAAAATTGCAGAACCACGCCGCGGCTTCTCCTTGAGTAATTCTAGTTTCTTTCCTTTATTTAAGACACATTTTAGTACCAAACATGAAGATAAAGAATTAATTATTATAACACTATTTCTGCCTTTAAACAAGTTTTCAAAGACGTAGTGCCTAAAATAGTTGTTCAATGACCAAATACAGTCAAATAAGTTCATTTGTATGAACAAACAAGCTGTTAACGTCGTTTTTCTACGAACAATTTACGGAGGGATCACCCAGAGGGAAAGTGTATTGTTTAGTCTACACCATTTAAATTTATTGATGGAAATATTTGATAATTGTAACTTTTAATCGAGAAAAGTCAGGTGTTTATGAGATGAGTGAATACAATTTGAGAAGTCACCAAATGTAGTTTGTAGAATAGTAAATTTTATTTGAGAAAGTGTTATTTAGTTTAGTGAAGTTATTTACCTGTAATTCCGAATTTGTGATTTGAATTTGAGAAGTCGTCGAGAGTTCAGGAACACATCAGACACACAAAACACGAAGATGTTGAAAAGTCGGCCATAGCAGAACACGGCTGCAGCACGAAACATTCAGTAGAATTTTACAAAGCCGAAAATATCCTATTAATACTCGAGAGTCATCCAAGAAGCCAGTGAAATACCTAAGTGATAATAACTTTAACAAAAAAGACGGCATTACACTTTCCAGAAGCTGGCAACCAGTCCGGAAGAAGTCTATGCGATAGTCATAGCCAATGAGAACATCAACAGTTCTCATCCCTGCTTCAATGGCCGGTTGGCAGCCTTTTAACCAATAAGATAGCAGGCAGCAAGTATCTCAGTTTCAGCCAATCAGGGCCTGAAGATAGTACTTCACAGCTTGACCAAAATACTGTATTTATTTTATTTGTTTACTGTCTGGTTGATATTATGTCTTTTCAATTGACCAATCTTATCAACTTTTTATATCTTCTCGAATAAAACTGACGAGCTTCGACTACGTAGGATATAATATTCTGAATTACAACTAACCATTCCAAAATACAATCGAGTTCTTTCTACAACTTCTTCTCTTCTGAAAATGTGTTCGAACTGGTGTTGGTTGGAATAACAGCTACGTTAACATTGAATGTCAGTGACATTTATCGAGTATCGGTTTTAAATCAGAACAGCGTTGCCCACACAGTGACAAATGGTTGGAGCAATCTGTAACAAAAACTCGGAAATGATCTATAAGGCCCTAAAACTTTTACACGTCACAGTGCTTTACGACACAGATGTAGAGTCTAGAAGGTGCGGTGGCCTGTGAGATTCACCAGGATGTGACAGGTGGAGGGTCGTCCTTCCACTTAGCTAGAACTATACCTTCTCGTATTCTTTCAAAAGTATCTATTCAACTCACGCCAGTAAATTTTCGTCCTTTAAGATAGTTATCTTAAAGGACGACAATTTACTAATAACTACCGACGAAAACGGCACAAAATGCTCTAACACAACAGCAATAAATAATAACCTGACAATGGACAGTTTAAAATAAAATATTTGTGTAAAATGGAAGTGTTTTGACAGACTATGATTCGTGAAATATTAATATATATGCATATTTATCATACATTGATTCACTGAAGGTTATTTTAATTATAATAATTAAGAAAAAAACATAGCCCCCTGTAAAAAGAGTTGCATATTACATGGGCTTAGAAGAAAATTAAGAAATTTTAGATTTTGAAAGGGGAGGCGAACTAATGAACTGTAAGGAAGATTTGCACATTTACCTGAGTAATTTGAAAGATCCGGGAAATATACTTAATTCTACCCACTTAAATAGAAACCAATCGTCGACGAAATATACAAAGTAAAAATAAGAATGGATCATCATGAAGCAAAATTTTACATATAAAATGAAGTCATGTTTTTAGCTGTTTACTCAACAATTTTAAAACTAGCTTTTTCTTTACCATATGAATTATACCTTCTTGAATTACAGTATACCTATGGATTATACCATATGGTTTATTCTAAGAAAAGTAATATTTTGTTTGTTGTGATTGACCGAGATGATGACTTAATAGTCGACACTGTATGTTGGCGCTAACTGTACAAATCTTTTTATATGGTGCTATGTTTCTTTTCTTTATACATTATATAATTATAGTAACCCTCAGTGAGTCAATGCATTATAAATATATACATCAATTTTTGGCGAATAATTGTCAGTCAAAACGCTTTTATTTTCAATATTCAATTTTAAACTGTCCAACACAAGTTATTCTATATACTGTACAACATCAAACAGGTTGATTTTGTTGCGTCACACATGATGAAGTAGTATAATCTCTTTTGATCGCATATCATGGCTGAATGGCCCTTTGACTGATTAGGCAATTCAAAGTTATCCTTTCATTCGCATGTATTAAATTGATTTAGACCAATTAACATCAAGTGTTGGTGAGTTGTAATCCTTCCTGAGTGCTTTTTTGCTGTCTACGCCAGTGGCATTTTTAATGAACTACTTAACTTAGGACTTGTGGGCATCAAAAACGCTTTTAGGGATAGCGGTCCAAACCCTTGTGCCTGCGCCGGGAATCGAACCCGTGACCTTGCGCTTTGCAAGACGTGACTCTACCCACTGAGCCACGGACGCAGGCAAGGACACACAAATCGTACCAAAACACCACATGTCCTTTGTCAGGTCTGGTTAATTTTCCAAACATATATGTATAGTCAAATTGCAAAGCAGGAAAAGTATTTCCTCTGTAAAGTATCATAAACAATTAATAAAGTGTATGAATTGCTAACAAACCGTTATAATTTGCTTGTATCTTTACTACTTTCGGATTTTCACATGTACATCTAAGAGCTCATTTACAATGTTACAGACATTACATAACAATCTATATACTGGAAGCCAAGCTGTTCCAAGCATTTATGAATAATGTATCAAGAACCCAAGCTCTGAGAGTGTCTTGGACGCTGGACCAATCATATTGTGTAGGTTTAAACTGTACTTGGATATCACAATGAATTGCGTTCATATCAAAATGTATATCGCAGGAATGTTTTACAGTGTGTCTGGTGAAGTTTTTTTAAAACAAAATTTTAAACATATTTTCAGTAAAATAACGAGAGATAATTTCTTCAAACCTAATAAACTAGTCGAGATAAAATTTCTTTGCGTCGTTTAATTTGTATTAAAATTCCCTTTCTTTTGAGGTGTCACAAGAGGAAGGGGTTGTGGTTAAACAATTTGGGGGTCCTCTCCCCAGCTTTTGGGTAGGGGGTGGGTGATGCTAAGTGCGTCAAAACAACTTTAGAATGTTACAACACATTTCCTATAACTCAAAACACAACACGACTACATAACTCATAACTCATTACTACCACTCATCACACTCATCCTTCATCACATATTTGCCTTAAAATACCCTCGTGAGAGTGGTCGGCATCTCAAATAGTGATTTAATGATTTATAAGGAGTTTAAAAAATATTTCTTTTTTCAAAAGTAAAGGTGGGGAAAATTTAAAATTCACCCTGTATGTAACCTTGTAAACATTCATATACGAGGTGTTTACTTTTTCTTCCATAAATAGTTTGGTCCAAATGAAACTACATTGTAGTAAAAAGACCTCACAACTTAAATTGAATTTTTCATTACTTTGAAAAATAATTTCTTTTTATTTTATGAAAACCAACAAGAAGATCTGCTAATGAATACCTTTGGTGTTTATACTTGTTTAGGGCTGACAGTTAACAATACCATGCAAGCTTTCGTAAATGTCCTGTTTGAGATTATTAAAATATGTGTAGTACTATGGACGCATACTTAACAGCTTTTTAATGATACAATGATAGAACTTGCTATATTGAAAATTAGTTGAGTGTATATTGTCGTTGCGGTTTGTAGCCTACAGAAAACACTTTTACGTCTCTACTCGTCTTTATTTGTAAAAAGACGAGTTTCTTTTTAATGTATGGTAAAAATAATTATCTTTTGAGTCCCCTCTTAGTCATTATTAAAATTGGATTAACTCTACAATGTTTCTAATTCAATCTCCGGAAGCTTAGCTTTAAAACGAAGCTAATGAAATGCTTCCACAGCATAACATAAAAACTAACTGCAAAGATTCTACAAAGCTGTGCAGAAACTCTTAATTGAACCTTAAACTCTAACATAAAAATCCAATCAAATTAAGCAATCTACTTTACACCACAGAATCACAAGCTTTAGTCAGTTAAGCGTTGGTCCGTGCAAAATCATCGCATATTTGTAGCGTTCAAGCCAATTTCTAACCATGAAAGTGTCAATACGTAGTGGACGATGTAAAGACTTTTATCGGCCATTGTAAGCATCAGGTTTACATTACCTAACTGTATTAAAGTGTTGCCACCTCCAATGACTCCTAGGTAGAACCATAGTAAATGCGTTCTAGCGAACTGATCCCTCGTCCCTTGAACATTATTGTTAAAGCACAATCTCAACGCATATTTGTTGTGTTTGCAATTAAATGAGCTAATGTATAAGGTGCTGGTAAAATAAGCGAAAGTACCGAGTGACTCTCAGGTGAATTGAAATTAGTTAGGTGTTCAACAACTTGAAATTAATGCCATTTTGCCCTTTTCTACATACGAGATGGATCATGTCAAAATAATGGAGTAGTTAGAACAACTCGTGATTTGGTTTAAATGTAGCTGTAAAATGTTTAACGTGACTTCCGAACCACCACGCCAGGTAGATGGTCCATATGTCTAAACGATGTGTGGGAGTTGATGCGGGTATCATCAGACTATGATTACTGAGACTATCTGAGTACTTTGAATCTGGTATATCCTCCTCGAAACCTGACCTCCATGGCTGCATTACAAGACCACGCAACGAAGTCCCAGTATTATGCGAACATTATCGACTTGATTATTATACATTTTTGTACAGATTGGAGTCACAACGAGCAATTTTTGCTAAGAAAGTCTAACGTATTTCGTTCAACCAAAGCTAGTTTTACAAGTAGTCATTACTTGTTTAAATCTAAATCACCTTTTCCCAACATTAGACCTTGTCGTGATGACTTCAGAGAAATGTTACTCATGTGAGGCGAGACTGTATATAAGTATGGAACAGATAACGTATTAGATAAACAAGTATGATATATTCTAGCGCAGTGGAAAATGTGCTCATAAACAATAACAAAAGTGTCTGCGCTCACTAGCTCGCAGCCAACAAACCTCAGCTGCTGTGTGCACGTTTTTGTACAGAATCGTACTTCTTTCTTCTTCTTTGAATGACAATTCTTTTTGAAAATACTCTATGGGATTATGTTATAGGGTTGTAATGTTTCCCTAAAAAAATCTCGAGAAAAAGGTGTCATTCAAAAACAAATTGTATGCGAAATATGGCGTTATAAACCTGATTTATTGTAATCTTTAAATGGGTATTACAAAATAACTAGTTGAGATAAAGAAAATATGTTCTTTGCGTAATTGAACTTGTGTTATAATTCCCTTTCTTTTGAGGTGCCACAAAAAGGGTTTGTATTTAAAAAGTTTGGGGAACCTCTTCCCTGGTTTTTGGGTAGGGGGTGGGTGACGCAAAGTACGTCGAAACAAGCTTTAGGATCCTATAACACATTCCCTAAAGGGGCTTTTAAAATATATCCTTTTTCAAAAGTTTCCTGGTGAAACGCATGTGAAAAAGTTCTTTTAATCAAATTCAGCCGGGAAATGAACAAATTCAGGGAATGTCAGCTGTCATACAGCGTTCTAAAGCCATAACTAGAAGAAGGAATGACTCATTTAGCCATAGTATTGGCTACGTAAGTTGGAAATTCCAGTAAGATAAACGGAAGAGCGAAATTATCTAATAAACGAAAGCTGGTAAATATTTGTTTCCTAACTTACTTAAGACATCGAATAATGACCTTAATGCAACAAAATTTCAAACCCAAATGCAAAACGGAAAAAGGACAGTGTGTCTTAATAAAAATATGAAATATAAGTTTTAAATTCGAACTTATTAGGTTTGTAACTTTAAACCACCACTTTTCACTGAAAATACCGTTTCTGAATGTCAAATATTACATTTGTTAGGTTTGGTATTGAAGCTTGCGAGTGAAGGGTCAGCCAAATGTTGAACTGGGGTTTAAGCGTTGGTAAATAAATCGAATCCTCTCTCGTTCTCCATTCTACCTTTATATTATTCACGATTTACTGAATAAATATTGATAACTTGTGAATAACCTTAGCGCGAGAGTGTACGGCCATTATTATCAAACATTCGAAAGTAACATTTAATTCTTATTTATTTAAAGCACATAACTGCATAAACTGCATAACTTTTACGAAACACACAAAATTGACTTAATTGATATTGGCTTAACTACGATTAGTCCACTCACTTTGTACTGCTGTATCTTGAGCCAAATAAATCCAAGAGTGATAGTGGCTTTTGCAAGCATAAAATAAATTGTTTTGAGTTTCTTCGTACAAAATACATTTTAAAGTATTTTTTTAAACCGTCATAATACTTTTTACCGTTAACTATTGTAACGAAAACAGCCACAAGAATTGATCGAAACCAAATTATTGATAGTGCTTGCAAGTTTAAAGCATAACACACATCGATACTTAATATTGTATGCCTTCATAGTTTATCATGTTACATATTAAATCTTTTAAACATAAAAACGGGTAACTTTCCTCCAAAGTTAATTTATACTTTTGCTCAATCCTGTCATACACAAATGCATTATGATCACGACGTTTTGGTTTAAATTCGCTAATGTCATCAGGATGTTTCGTGACATAATTAAGCATAAAAAGCTTTCCCGGAAGTCTTAAGCAAAGTTGAAACCTCCCAGTAAAAGTGTTTTAGTAACATTATAAAGTTAATTTTAACTTGGAAAATAATCAATTAACAGACATGTTTTATAGTTATTATATGAAACCAAATTCGACCGCTGCTGTAGTTAACATGCTTAATACTATCACTACTGACAACGTAATTAAGTGTCATTAATGTCAAGCTACAATATTTCCACTTCCTGTTCCCACAGTTTTGGAAAGATGGCTGAGTTGAGTCAATCTGGGCCAAAGTTATGACGAAGAGACATTTATCTCAGTAAATATCAAAACTGGATCAAAACTTTGCTAAGTGACAACAGAGATTGCAACTTGGGCTCAAGATTGTAGTTTGTACGCCTCAAATGACAAAGCCAAGTTTTAGGCATTTTAATTTGAACTACAATTTGTTCAATTTATTTTTTACAGTAGTAGGTTTTGTTGTTGTCATATACTGCTTCGTGTGTGTTCTCATACCTGCTTTTAGCTTGAAAAACAACGCTAGGGCAGCATAAAATACTTATTCTATTCAAGATTTCAAAACAAAGGTCAAACTTGTACGAATAGACTCATAATTAGGTAATTTTGTTTTTATATGAGGGGTTTTTTGAAAACAGAAATAAAAAGATTGTTAGAAAAAATTTAACGATGAAAATGAAAACGAAAATGGTTTATTCCATAATAGTTTTTTCTAATAACGATGTGAGAACGTCAGTCATTGAAATATTATTGTGATTATTTTATCTTCAGCAAACGAGAAGTTCAGAAGATTTCAAGATCTGCCAACTGAAAAACCAAACTAGTGTGGGTCAGAAAGAGCGTATCCAAATTTCGTCCTTTGGAACAAAAAATGATCGTACGGTACTTTTAAACCTGTGGAAAACACTTTTCAAACAGAATATGAAAATGTAGCTCTAGTACTGTTGTGGCTCTAATATTTGTAAATAATTGATTTTTAGAATTAGCTAATGCATGTAAAATGTTAATTTGGCTGAATAAAAACTCATTGACTTATGGACTTATAATACGCCCTAGTGAACCTTTTTGACACCAAATCCAAGGTTTAATACATTGATATTAAAAAGTTGTAATACTCTAAAACACTACACATGTATGGGTTACCCGAAATTAGTAAACCTAAAGTTTAGTTCAGGCCTACATTAGGTGTTCGTGATGCACAATGTAGGAAATGGTCTAAATTTTTTTAGGAAACTTTCTTTGTTAGGAAAACCTTATTCACTCTTAAAAGAATTTCTTCTCCATTGGCTGTGCGTACATGGGTATTCTTGTGTTCTCTGTTATGGTTGGTCAGTGATTGGTCGTCCGCTGCTCCAAGCCAGCCAATGGAACTGTCTGATGGTAGGCCAGGCAGTCAGTGAGTGGGTCACTGGCCATGATTGTGCTTAATTTCTCTATTTTGTCTTTTTAGTTTTTTAATGTGTTTGTGTATGTTTTATTGTTGTCTAGGCTAGGTTTTTAAAATCAAATAAGTAATTAATATAGTGTTTGCTATTCAAAGTTGATTAGATTGATGTAACAGGAAGAATGATCCTGAGTTTGGAACAGCCGGTATTAGCGTTGAAGCGACAGTTTGTTCGGACAAAAACACGTCCGAGATTACTGCTAAAGTTTGCTAGTTTATTGACTGTGATAAAACCCGGAACATTCCACAAACTACAACTGTTCTCTCTCACCCTGTATACGGCAGTTTTCATCAATGCTTCTAGTTCTAGTTTTTGAGGGTTTTCAACATATATAAAGCTACTTGAAAATAAAATGGTTTTGAAATTCTTTAGCCTCAAATCCCGATTTTCGAAACCAAAACCACTAATTTGATATAATGTTAAAATCCCAGTGGTGACTGACATTTAGGACCTATCGGCCATAGTTTTGAGAAGGCTGTGGTTTTATTTCCAAACTATGGTTTTATTTTTAACTCTCCATTGCTAGTATCAAGTGAATAATACGGGGAAAATGCTATACAACTAAATAGTTTGTTCGCTTTTTATAGGGGCTATAACTTCATCGTAGTTTTTCTGGGGAAACTCTCTCTAAAATAAATTTTAGGTACTTAATCTCATGTCTGTTAATTATAGCATGAACCTGACTTTAAACTTAAAAACATAACTCTACTTGAGTAAATATGTAAATAGAGTAGTTCAAATTTTTAGCGGTATTACACATATCTCAAAACAATATTTACATATAGTGAAATGCATTTAAAAATAGTTTAAGTAGGGAGAGAAGTCTATTGCACAGTTAGCAACTTCACCCTAAAACCAGACGAACAGTTCAGAAACCTCTTGTACGAGTATAATACTATTTTTGAAAGATACTTGATCTACTCGTATACCAGGCAAATCCGCTGATTGAATTGTGCATTGAGTCAAACTGAAACCACTCACTGGATCACCAGCTCTCTCTCTCTCTCTCTCTACAATTTCTAGTTATTGAACATTATACTGTCCCATGAACCAATATCCGGCTCTATTACCGCTTGCAGATTGATTAATGTTGAAGCATTGTTGAAGCCATGTCATGCAGTCCGAGTCTAGCAGGCTGTTGTAGTTTGTTTTCTGTAGTTTTCTAAAATGCATTATGCAACTCTTTGAAAAACTTGAGAATGTTCTTAATATAGATTTTTACATGGGCTCTTTCTCTTGCTAGAAAGGTGATACATTTAGGAAGTATCACTTACACTATTGAGTACACTCACATTATTGAGTAGGTCTTAACCTACTCAATAATGTCTCATTGCGAAATTATAATTACTTACTTATAATTTGTGGTTCCCACTAATAGTACCGTGGTCTTCAGTTTTTAATTTAGCCTCTTCTTCATAGTCTTTTAGTGAATAATAGGCTTTTTCTTCTAAAATTTCGCTGTTGGTTGGTTGCGTTAAATGCCGTTCCCTCGACGTCAAAGATACCGTAATAACATGTTTTCACCACTCGAATTTGAATCTACCGTCACTAACATGGTAGTGAACAGTTATACCAGGTTTTTGCAGTTGTGTGATAAATTAAACTTTAAAATGAGAAGTAACTTGAGTCAGGCTTCAGAGTTGCAGTATTCCTAAGAAGATCTTTTTAGTATATTTTAGAGTGCAGGAGATACTAAAATTCATGGTTGTATATAAAAACATAACAAAAGGTTTGGGATAAAATTTTCGTTTGAAAGATCTGAGCTTACAGGTGCAGAGGGAACTCGTACTTTTGTGCAGTGTTTTACGCTTTTGTTGCAGTAGCTTTATAAACAAAAGCTCAAACGCTTTATCTAAAACAAATATGTAATAGTTCCAGCAAAAATAATGTTATGGTAGGTAGGTAGCGCGTGGATGCCCCTTGGCTGAGGCAGGAAAATCAACATAGTTAGGCAGCCCACGCACAGAATGCGCTGCGAGGGCTGCTGTATTTCTCCCTCCTCGACTCCACATGCTCGAGTTTGTCTGATGTCAATGACTTAAATATGACCAAATCGTGTAATTTTCGAATACAAATGAACTGGCGCGTGCCTCAGTACTACTTGAGACTCTTAAAGAACTCACGCAGCGCATTCTGTGTATGGGTTGCCTCAACCATGTCGAGTTTCCTGCCATTCGGCATCTATATGCTATCTACCTGCCATAACATAATCTTTGGTTCTATATTCAATTCAATCAACACCTTCCTCGTAATGTACAAGTTGACTGTCGGATGAACATTGTGTTTTGGTATGCAAATGCAATAATTACACGATGATTACCAACTAATATCTCTGAGATGGCAAACATCCTGCAGCCATACAGAGATTACATGTAATACACATTATATTACACCATAAACAAACATCATTACTCTATGTACACCATACTGACTACAATTCCATGCTTTATTGTTATAGTTAAGATATTATTTTACAGCCTGTAGTTCTTACAATGATCCAGTTCATAAGGTTCTCTATCAATTCGCGTGTTTGTTATACCACAGAAGTTTGTTTCGTTGTAATCTGAAGTTTGAGTTTTTCAGTTTACAGTTCAGTATAGCAGGTTTTGTCACGTATTACATCATTGTTCTTTAGCGAAAGGTTCATTTTCAGTTACAGCTCATGATAAGGAATCCTACGTACATAGATTCCACTCAGCTGTTCTTACATTTGAGACTAAAGTTCATCTTGACAGTCTGGTCCATTCTGTGTTCATTACTCCTTCGGCAACTCTTTTGCAATTCAGATCAGTGTCTAACCTCGAGTCTGAGGCTGGAAACTTTGGAATGAGTTTCTACATTAAAATTATTTATTCTTTTGTGTTAGTATCTATAATACGTATCTTAATTTATATAAACCCTGAATAGCTAATTTATTACTTATGAAATTTGAAGTCACACTGTGTGGACCGAACCGGGACTTGAACCCGGGTCTCTCACTTGCCGGGTGATTATGCTGACCACTACTCCATCCAGCCAACTATTTGCCCCTTCAAATTGAGAGAAGTACTTAAATCTGCAGGTTTATCCAAATAGTTGGACCGGGTGGTAACCTGGCAAGTGAGAGACCCGGATTCAAGTCCCGGTTCGGTCCAAACATTTTGTCTTCAAATCTCTTTAGTAATATTATTTTGTGTAACAAACTGGGAATGTTTTTTAGGAGCATGTGCAAATATTGAATAAGTAGAGGGCAAAACAGAGTTTGAATACGAAATTTCAAATGACCTTAAACTTTTTGGAACTTGCCATATGAGGTTGAAATATGATTTCTGTTCAAGCTAAAGGATTCAGAACCAGAATCAGAGTATTTGTCATAGGGTAGCCATCCGCTTTAAAAGTTTAAAATCCTGTCTTCTTGTCAACTCCAACAAGTCTAGAGCATTTAAAGTTTGTAATATAGTTTTAAATCAGAGCTTAGAGTTGATTAGTGTTGGATATTATAACAGGCCAGGACGAACATTAATAATGTCACAGGAAGTCTATAATGGAACAAATCTCTATAACTTTTCTCGTTATCCGAATCCATTATAAACTGTCAAACTACGCCCGGCTTTGTCTGAATTATTATTCTCTTTAGAATGTGAGATAACTAACCTTTGCCGGTGAGTTTTGGGGTTTAAAGAACTGACGTAACAAAATGGTGATGATTATGTAAATATTTTCATGTAGATTATTCAGCTAACAGGTTCGGTATTAGGTTGGAAACGCACTACTCTGTGAAGTTGAAAATATTCGAATTAGGTAAATCATATTAGACCGCGTTTAATGTTGCTAAAGATATCAAACGGGCTAGGACATATGACAACGCGTAACAAAATACAATTTTGTTCGTATTTATGTGCATACTATTTTTAGAAATGAAATACTAAAACATTAACTATGTATGTAAATTAGTTTGAAAATGTAGTGCAATTTTAGAACTGAAATCAATTTTCCAACGATTCGATGCCTTGATGGTACTGGTTTATTCAATCTACTTTTATTGAAATTTTGTTCAAGGTTACAAAGAAAAAGCTGACCAAGAAGCTCTTTGCTCCGATTTAAAAGGATTTGCTCGGAAGGAAAAGTAATGATTAGTAATACGGGTTGAAGATTTTGCTTACACCTCTATCTCTTACTTTAAGTAAATGTATTGTACTTTACTTCGTATTCCTACCTGTTCACAATGTAATCACTATTACCCATGATGTTGATAACCCCCAGACACAGACAAGGACACACACACAGACACTTACACACAGACACAGAGACACTGTGTGGGTGAAGGGTCGGGTTACGGATTGGCTGCTCGTTTGTCACTTTAATGAAAGCGTGTCCTTATTTCTTGCTCAGCCTCTTCAAAGCACAAAATAATATGAGCTCATCGTACATCACTCGAGACCATTAGAACAATCGCATACTGTCAGTATTAACCCGAATAAACTACAAGTCAAGAGTGAAAAACTTCACTGAGTCTTATCTAACCACGATTCTTCCACGATGTTAGGAAAAACAGGCAAGACATTTAATCATATTCGTGGCTTTATATCTAACGTCCATTTTCTTTGTGTGGTTTTTTCATATGAACGAAATGATGGATTGAAGTTATCTTTGTTACTGAGTTTTAATCTTCCTCTAAAACAACGAAAGGAAGTAATGGGACTACGTTCCTTCTTTAATGAAAGTGATTCAGCAAGAAGAGCAAAACATATCTCACGCTATCCAATGTTGGCGATGCTTACTGTAGTCATTACTTCATTAAATCGACAATACAGCTGAATGCTTGTAAAGGTAACAAAAGTGATAAGTTGAATTTGTAACCAAGCCCACTCAAAGTGAACGTGAATTCACTGACTCGTCAGAACAGAGAGAAAAATCCTCCTCAGTTCACTGAATGTTTCACTTTAGTGATTCCGCTTAGCTGTGGCCTTTTTACAACATAAGTTTCTGAAGTAACTTATTATATTGGGGTTTCTCTCAATCTTATTGACCATTTTAGCAGAAAATGCAATGTACTGTATACACACTTTAAGAAATAGACAAAATACACAAACAGATAGAGAAACTAAGCACATCAACGGCCAGTGACAGCCACACACTGACTGATAGTCTCCATTAGGGAAGCTCCATTGGCTGAGTTGGAACAGCGGACAACCAATCACAGGCGTGAATTAGACTGCCAAACTGTAATAGAGAACACAAAAATACCTTTTTATGCACAGCAAATGGAAAAGAAACTCTTTAAAGCTTTGATGAATGAATCAGAATTTCCTAACAAAGGATTCTCAATTATTAACAAATATTTCTACACAGTGAATCACGAAAACTGATTACAGGCCTAAACGTTAGGCTTACACATGCATGTGTAGGATTTTAGAATAGGGCGTCTCGCACTAATAAGAATTTGTAAAACTACACTCAAAGAAGGAAATGGTTTTTGTTAAGAAAATTATCATGCATGACTTGGCAATGCATGTAAATTGTTAATCTGGCTCAATAAAGACTTTGACTTGTTAGGTTTTATGTAGCCTCTTTTGAGTCCTTAATACTATGCTATTGGCCTTTTGTGTTATTTCCTTGATGAAAAAAAAGCTACAAAACATTTGAGAATATTATAAAAAAACAAACCTAAACCATTACTATTTATAATTGGATTGATATGTTTCAATGTATCAAACTATTACATGTATATTATGTATAGGTTTACCCAAAAATTGCACAAACATTAAATGCTAAACACAAACAATAAATTAAAATATTTCTGTGCTCCTCATAAATTATTCTGGATTTGAAAGAAACTACTGATCTTGTCAAATTGTTAGTTTGTGTTTTAAAAGCAGCAACGTTTATAGCATTTTGATATTGAGACAATTTTACACCGTCTATACTATATCTACAATAGTATCAAAAGTTGGAGCTGACAATTCAGCTGGTTTTAATTCGTTCATGACATTATCAGGGCAGGATTAATGGAGTTAATTGCTGGTGTGGGATTACCTTTAATGCCAGGGCGTCAGCTGGTGTAACGTCTTGATCTGAATAGCTTCTAGGGTCCATATTATATATATACGCTTTGTGCATGTTGCTTCTATTGTATAGGCTAATAATCTGGTGGCCGCAGGTCCAACTCAGAGTACCGCCTATAACATGGGATAAAAACTGCAAACTACGTTTTAGGCCAGTTCATGTACTTATATGTGAAAATGTTCTCTCGGGAAGCATAGATTTATTGGTGCTGCTTCATATAAATACTAAAACGTTTACATTCGTCATCAAAATTATTCTGTACTTTTGAACTAAAAACTAGATTTTCCATTAGAACATAGCACTCGGAATTCAGTAATTATATTCTATTTTATAACCAAACTCCTTTCTGTTCTTTTTTATATGCAGCAGAACTAATGACTCTATGCTTTCAGAGAAACACTTTCCACGTTTATGCTCATTCACCTACGTAAAACACAGTTTGCAAATTTTCCCATGTTAAATGCCCTATCCCATTTGAACGCCTTCGGGCTCTAACCGGCTCCCTCTTAATGTTTAATATCGTATTCATTTGAGTTTGAGATGGTTTTGGTTGCAAGGGATGGCAATTTACTTGAACAGTTTAGCTTTTTTAGTAGATTGGTAAAGCAAAGCTCGCAGTTTTCCATCAAAGTGATTCTACATTTTTCAATCTTTAGATGAACAGAAACACGTGTACAGAGACACAATCTTAGCTCTCTACTTTGTGCAGCTTTACGGGCTTAGTAAGGAGATCCAGTTAGATTCAATCACCTTACACCACTTGTAGTTGTTAAGCATCCAGTTACACTAGATTCATTAGTTTCACACCAGCTTAAAGGAGTTCTAAGCTGAATTATTTTGAGAGGTGTTGTTTAATACGTGGGATAGTTTGAGGCAAAATATTATGTAACATGTAAAACGTACATTAGTTACGTCTTATAACTTTCATTCTGTTATAAAGACAACGTTTAGTCAACCCAAGTTAACGTTGAAAGTTACACAGTTATATTATTTTGATAAAATATATTAACTAGTAAGTTATTGTCAACACTAAAAACAGTTAAAAGCCAAATCAAACAAAACTAATAAAATTAAATTCAAATAAGTTAAATTTAAAAATCAGTGTTGCATAATTGTTGTTTTTCAAATGATTGTTTACTTTGGTTATTACAAGCAGTGAAGCCATTAGTAGAGACTCAGATATAAATATGCTGATGAAGAGTGGAGTTTCCAATCACATCACAATTATTTGCTCTCCTCTTGAATCAGATTTTAATTGGAATTCAATCAAAAGCTGTTTGTCCCGTGGTGTCGTCTACCTCTTGTCATTGTGTTTAATAACATTGATCTATTGAATATCACACTTGTGTATGAATTTTTAAAATAACAATGTCTGAATCCAAGGTTAGAACCTTGGTCTGAACCTACATATTCAGATTATACATGTTTCTTATAATTAAAAAAGACCTAGTGAGATTCTAAACGATTAACTCAAGAGGTTTTGCAAAATCATAAGTACATACATAAATCATACAGACTTCAAATCAACATTTAAAAATTTGGTGCTGCTTTGGTTCGGTATAAAAATGATTAACCTAGTTCTCTTTACTGTTTAGGGACCTTTTTCAGTCTGTTACTTTCTCGAGTCTCCCTACTGTGTGCCAAACTCGTTTGAACTGAAAAATGATTCTGCAATCAAAACTGATTTTAGACGAGCTTTAAACACCTTTTCTCTGGGGCACTTTTGAATGTTGAACGAACTGTATTTCTGCCTGTGAGAGCAAACGTTCATGAACCACCGTTCTGTGTCTCCTAGTACGATAGTTCTCCCTGTCTCTGGTTTCATAAGAGTGTACATCTATACATTAGTTTGCTTTTATTTCTGGTTTATTCAAGCAAAACATGCATACATTTAAACGATTTCTTTACTTTATATAACTATGGTTAAATTGATTGACCTGAGTATCCTCTTTCAATAAGCCGATGCCTGGTGTTATATACTTGTACTTCTTTTAATGCAAAAGAAAAGTATAATACTAAAAAAATACGAAATTTAATATATGACTACTTACAAAAGTACATGCAGCATCATGGAGCTAAATATTCTAATGTTTTCAGAACAAAGAATACTACTCTTATGTATCTAAATATTATGCTCTATAGTCTATAGAAACGGGGAAGTAAATTGGGTTATCTACTATTTAGCTCAATGAGATGACATTGTACTATGCAAATCAAATGGCTTTAATTGTACTGATGTTTATTATTCGACTAAGCATTAGAACCCATCATCATACAAGAACTGAACATGTCTGCAGAGTATAAATAACAATGAGTTGTTTCAATTGTGTTTTGTTGCAACACAAATGGGTTAGCAAATATATCTACTTAGGCTAGTCGTTGTTATAGCCTACAAGAGTGACTGTTTGGTAAATAAATATACAATGTGAGTTTAAAATGTTCCCCTATCCTAACTGTTGAAAAAGGAAAAATGTTGATGAACCCTTTAATAAATGTTTTTATAGGGCTCTAAAGATTTTCGACGGAATTGTGTTGCAATTAACTTTTATTTGAGGTGCCAAAAGAGGAGGTTTGTATTTAATATATTTTGGGAGGCCCGGCTTTTGGATGGGGGATGGGTGGTGACACAAAGTACGTCAAAACAAACTTCAGGACCCTATAAAACAATCCCTAAATCATCAGGAGACAGCTTCTTATTGGAATTTATAACTAATACAAGTTGGAATACAAACTGTCCAATAAATGTGTATAAACACATTTATTGGACAGTTTATATTCAACTTATGATATTATCTAAATGGTTTTTAAAGTTTTTCCTTGTTCAAAAGTTAAGGTTTTTCCTTGTTCAAAAGGTCGTTGGACGTCAGACGTAGAGCGCCTGCTTTGTATTGTTTCTTATGGCGCCGTTGTCACTCACACGGCCGCCGCTAGAGTCGTTGACGTCTGTCGTAGGGGTCTGCTCTTGGAGCAGTCATAGTCGCAGTCGTTGCACGATTTGTGAGGTGTACACACATGAAGTTTCGTGAAAGTGCGTAGTGTTTTTTGCAATGTCTACCAAATTTACATAATTGTCAATTACAGTTATGTCATTTATGAAGTTTATTTATCTTACTAGCTAGCCCCTCCTATATTGCAGGTTCTGAACGATATATAAAGCTACATTCAATGAGTAAAAAACCAATAACCTATCTTAACGTAAGAGCGAACTTTTCATCTCCTGTAATTGGATACGGGATGTAGTTTGTAGATTTTCTCTTCAGGTCCTCATTGATCAAACTAGACACAAACTTAAACTGGAGTTTAGAAAGTCTGAAGAACTCAAAAAACATTCCCTCATCAGCTTTCAAATGATTATTTATTATTATTTTGTAGTATCCTTCTTCTTGTTTTAAATATATTATGCATGCTAAGTCATGGTGTATAGTATATGCTGTTTATCATTTCTAAGGATTTCTTCATCTTTTATATCTTCAATCAACAAATAACTTAAAAGATTGTTTTTAATTCATCATGGAACAGTTCACTTACCGACAGTCAAGAAGCAACTGAGCTACCGACTACCGTGAGAAAATCGCATCAGTGACAACAACCACTACAACGATAATCTCCGAGCGATAACCGTCCAACGACTGACGTTGAACGATAGACGTTCCAGTCGCACCAGTGACAATGCACCTTTAGGGTGAAAAAGGTCAAAGAGGACAAAAGGTAAAAACATTCTAAAAGTAAAAACATCTGAAACGATGTTCTTAAAATGTAATTCATTTCTTGATCTCCTAGGGATAAAATAAGAACGTCTCCAATTAGTCGATTCATCAGGCCCCCAACTGAAAAATATATACTTAATCAACTTTTCTTTCAAGACCAGCCAGTGGTTTGTATTGACAAACAGTAAAATAATAAATTCAAGTTTGAACACAAACAATCCAATGAATTTTTATTTGTTGGGTGGGGCCTTTCAGAAACGATGTTTCCATCTTCGGACCAAACACCAACTGAAGATAGGTTATAACAAAATTAATAATATTTACAAAGAAATATGGAAAATAAACTTTGAAAATGAAATAAATAGTTCTAAAGTTATATGTATAAAAATGGTGAGTTGTGTAGTACGAAGGTTTATTGTTCACGAGGTCTTGATGATTTGTTTCAACAAACTGTTTCATATGCATCTAAATTTTCATGAGGTATGGAAAGTTTCAAAAGATTCAGTTTGGCTCCAGTTATCTTGCACAATCTCAGCCACATAGGAACAAAAATCTTAAAGAATAGTGTGACCCCAAATATTTATTCCTTAAATTCACTCAGCTAATTAATAACTCTATTGTATTAATTTTGTAGTTTATGAAATAAAAAAATTCGAACTTTCTCAGACCTTTTTAGTTTTTTACTATGTTCAGCAAAGGTAGCTTTTACGTAATCATTGCTTAACCTGTCATGAAACTTTTATTTTCTGAACCTAAAAGATTTGAACTATGCAGTACAAACAACAATAATTGTGCAATTGCAATTGCGACAGTTTGACAGGACGAGGGTTGATCAATGGTTGGGAGGATATTGACAATTCCCACCTCTGACACGCCGGATGAAACATTGTTCAGGAAACAGAGTGCTTCTGTGTCTATTGGAATCAATCTCTATTCTTCCATTGTGTTTCATGGTAACTAGATCTTCTGAGTCATTAGCTCTGGTTTGACACCTCTATTGTCATTCAAAACCCAACACTTTGTGCTCATCTGTAGATTGGCCGTTTCTGTGCAAGCCTCGTAGAATTTGTGCTACTTGCTCAGAGATTGCCGTACGCTTTAAAATGTGTAAAATAGGGCCTTTTCTGTAGTTTATCTATGTTGGAATGTGACGTGTATGGCTTAAAAGCCAATCCGTTTCAGCCAATCATCAGTGGCTGAAGATGGCATTCCACTACGAGACCGAAATATTTCAAGCAAATTATAATTATGTTTTGATGTGGTGTGAACCGGAAGAACTAGACAGAGACAACCCAAGTGTTAAATATATAGTGTATTAAGCATGAACTGGGAATTTTGGTAAAAAAGGGGTTTCCAACGAATTGAACGAAAAATACGTCTTGTAGCTGGTTTTATAACGCCAATTCTATAAAGTAAACAGTACCAACAAAAATCTTTTGATAAGTAGATTGCACGTAGCCGAATGACTGTTGTAGGAAAATCAACACAGTTCGGCAGCCCAATCACAGATAGCGCTGCGAACGTTGCCGCCTCTTGCCGTCATTCTTCCTCCTCGACACTACATGTTCGAGTTTGTTCGATGTCAATGATATAAATGTGCCAAATCGTGCGATTTTTTTAAACGAACGAATTTGCGCGTCTATCTGAGCTGTTCACAACTATGTTGGATTTGGTCTGCACACATTCGGTTAATGCGTGCAATCTACTTTTCATAACATTATCTTTGATAATACTTTTCAAAGTTGTGTTTAAATTAAGATCCAATCAAGTGTTTTTCATGTTATTAGGCGCGTTACCAAGTAAAGTGTACAAAGGTGAGACAGGCTACAAAGAAGAAAGTTACGTATATGTGCTACGTTTTGGCAAACGAAGAAAGAGACTTTAGGGAAATTGAATATCGGTCTAAAACCAGACTTGCCCGCCAACTCACAACCTTTACTTCTTTCTGACAAACGTGATCTCAATATACTTTTAACTCTTTTTCAGTGTGTTATTTACCTGATCAAAAGATATTGTACGTCAATGGAACATCACAAAACCAGTTGTATTGAAATTCAATCTGTTGTACTCTGTGATAAGGTTATACAGAAGATATGTCAAAGAAAATGCTAGAATAATAATTTGTTGGTTTGTTTTAGAGAGGATCGGCAATTCAATTTTAATGTGCTACTTGTTATTTAACGCACAGCTTGTTATAGGTCTCTCGAGGTTGAAATATTATTACCTGAATATTTGTGGAGGGGGAGAGTTGACCAAAATTCGTAAACTGACAATCAGTTTTGGCCTATAAGTTTTCGTAATTCACCGTGTAGGGAATTTTCTTCGTTTTTACTTACTTATAATTACTTTATACTTATACTTTGTAAATCCCACTAGTAGCATCTAGTGCCGTGGTCGTCAGTGTTTTAAATTAGCCTGTATCTTCTTCATATTCCCTTAGCGAATAGTAGGCTTTTCTTCTAAGGTTTTCTTTAAGATCTTTTGAATTTAGCCAGGTCTTGTATGTCCTGACCCTGTTGGCAATTTATAAAAAATCTTATACTTCTTGCTTCAGGACTTTATTGAGCTAGGGAGGTTCTAACTTGCATCACCTACAAATTATTGGCTTGTCGCGTTCCATATTGGTGCACTTGTGCGTTAGTCATGAACAATTCTGATGTTTTTTTACTTGCATTGAGCATTCCAGTATAACCTGTGGCGGAGAGTAAGTATCTGAGCTCTTTGAAAAGCGGTTTGCACTGCGCCAGACGCTCAACCATAGAGATTAGCCTAATGGCTCTTTTTGAAGAATGAAGATTCTTTCTGCATCTGCGGCAGCTCCCAGAACATAACTCCATGTTTAGAAGACTATGGAAACATTCGTAATAAATCTTTAGAAGGACCCTCTACTTACAAGGTATTGTAACCCTAATAAGATAGCACACTGATGAAAGGCGCGGGGGCAATGTGTTCATTCCATTTAAGGTCTGCGCTGCGCTATTCCAAGATATTTCATCTGGTTATTAAATTTAACAAATTTATCATCCAACCTTAGCAAGGGTGTTGAGTCAGGCTTTTCTTATTAAAAACTGTGCGACAACCATCTTTTCCTTGTTCAGTACAAGATTATTGTTTTACACCATGTGCTCATATCTGTTAATCCTTCTGTACTGCTCTTACGGCAACTTATTTCCTGCTATCAGATATCAAGTGGTTTACATCATCGGCAAAAAGCCAAGTGCTACCCCTCTTGATGTGTTCTGGCATGTCGTTCATGAACAAAAAAATAATTGGACCCAAATTCGACCCTTGTGGCACCTTGATTCATCAGTTTGGACACCCTGACTTGTACTTCCGAATAGTGTCATCTACATCCGTATGTTTAATGGTAACAATCATTTTCCGGTTTTCCAAGTAGATTTCACCCATTTTAGCGGCTTGCCCTAATGCCCATGGTATACATCTTCTCAAGGAGTAGGTTATGATTTAGCAGATCAAATGCTTTAATTTAGATCATAAAATATGCATAAAACTTCCTACAAGGCACCAATTTTCAAATAAACAGCCGATAACAGGGCAAAAATAGCATCTGAAGTACTGTGTTTCTTCCGAAATCCATATTATTTGCATTTAACAAGTTATTGTCTTCAATATAAGGCATGAGCCGTCTTAAAAATACCAGTTCAAAAAGTTTCGCAAAGGAGCTCGCAAGGAGGACAGACACAGGCCTATAATTTTTTACACTTTTCTTGTCGTCTTTCTTATAAATCGGTATAACTTTTGACAATTTTAATCTGTCTGGAAAATACCAGAACTGAATGAGTCATTTATCAGTTCAACCAATGGACTGGCTGTAGCTTCCTTACATTCCTTCAGTAGGTTACATGGTATTTCATCTACCTGCTGCTAGCCTTGGCTCCAAACAGACACAGCACTTCCAACACCTCTCCTATTTCAGTAGGCTCAAGTCTAAAGCTACCTGTGCAGTCATTCTCCTTACGTCAAAGCTAGGTGGATTGTCAAGTCCATCAGTTAATTTATCTACTTTCCAATAAAAAAAAACAAAATTCATACAGTATTTTTGGGTTACTAAATTTATCGTTGATTTTTAGACCAAATTGTTGTTTAAATGATTGAAGTCTTCACAAGTAAGTGATTTTACCACTGCCCAGGTCTGCTTAGATGTATTCTTAGCTTTTGAAATTTTATCTGATAAAACTGTTGCTTTGTTTTACTAGTTAGCTTCAAGTGGTTGTTTTAGCCGCCTTATAAGCATTCCTTGTTTCAACCTGGTTTGTATTCTTATGTCCCAGTAAAGAGCTTCCAATTGATCACGAGACCTATAGACTTCATTGTGCATCCTACCTGAGAGTCAGGTTTCATTTTTTATTAGGCTGACAGGAAAATATACATCGAACCAGTATTTAAAATTGTCATAGAATAATCCAAACTTGCAGTCAAAGTCCCCACATCCAAGGTGCCATTTTCAATTTAAGCTGTCTCAAGAAGGAATCCCTGGCTGGTTGGTTTTAATTCTTCCTTCAATTTTAAAGTTCTTTCGTTGGCTTAGTCTTCCAGTAGTACAGTGGTTTTCAGTAAATGGTGATCCATACGAGCGATGGTTTAGCTTCTATCTTTAGGTCCTGTGGATAATACATCAGTTAAAATCGTATAACGTAGTGCGCTTTTGTTTACATAAAATGATGGGAAAACGTCCGTAATAATATATCAACCTCAGAAATCGTACCACCGTAAACAACAAAACAAAAGAGTCTCTCAAGAGTTTCATGACCCTAAAAAATGTAATAGCCCAACCTAAGGTGATTAGTTGCGTAGTTCAAGACCCTCTTTTGTAAATAATTTTAAAATTATGTTCCTAGTTGTATACTTATTGAACATTTCAGTAGAACCTTTCTAACGTAGCCCATGTAGGGATTTCCATTTACCTGTTTGTCATTGACGTATATTTTTAGTTTCTCTGTTTTGATTTTCTTTTGATTTCAACACTAACTCATTTCCAAATTCTGAGTATACCCACTATTATTGCTGACGCTGTACAATGTACTATAAAGATACACTTGTATGCAGAGATAACCAGATATGAGTAAAGCCAGGCAAGCTTGCTATGTATTACGTGATACGCGATCCATAGGAGATGAGATATTGAAGCAGTTGAGGTGGAACACTTGTAGATTGTCAGGATTCAATCAGCGATTCTGCATCAACGACTTTTCAATCCCTCACGAAACCGAGAGTCAACAAGTACAATCGATGAAGAGCTTACACGAATGTACCAACATTGTATGAAACAGACCCAAACTCTGTGTTGAGCTAAGATTAAGAGTTGTTATCCGGAGAGACAGACATACAGAAAACTAGGCAAGATAGGACTATGAAAAATCACCTGGCGAAGTTTAATTCCCTGATTACTGGATACCCTGTAAACAATACCAGTTTCAAAGTAGTAGGGAGAAATAAATTTACTGTTCTCCTTGTTTGCTGCTGCCCACCTTTTTCTTGTAACTAACAAAACGTAACGTTGAGAACACAAAGTTTATAGGTTTATTTTCCCAACAAACTCGGAGCTAGCGTCTGAACAAATTTGAAACACGCACTTGATGGACATCTGCATGGATTTGTTAAAATAAATAATTTAAATAACTTGTCTCCAAAGTAGATTTAACTGTGGAAGTGTTGAATGCTGGAAGTGTGTAATGGATGCAGATTTGGTTAGACAAAGTAGTGAGACGAGGTTGGAATTGTAAGACAGTGTCAGTATTCACAGCTGTTCTAGAGAATCACTTTACCTCATTCTGCAGGTGAAATTAGCATCATTAACTAAGACAAGTCACACCGGCCAAACCTTAAACCAGGCCGGCACGCAGCTAAGCACTACAGCGCTGCTTGCATGAGTGAATTTCCTTTGCGATTTGTTACTCTTATTATTCGCCTCAGACTTACATGTTCTTTAACTGCAAGTCTTATTACATATCGTATGGAGGGAAAACGTATTTATACTTTTATTTAAATCGGACTACTCATAACGTTGTTATAGCGATAAATCACTTTTTTGGCCGCCATTTTGAAACGACTCAATGGATTTTCATAATCTTTAGTACATTGATGGGTGTCGTTAAAATACATACTTACTTTAAATTTCATCAAAATCTGATGGCAATTACTGTTTTTAGATAGTTTAACCAAGTTTTTTTGAACAAAAATCCGTCCTTTAAAGGGTACTTCCAGTAGCTTAACCTTACTCGCTTACGAACTTGACCGAGATAATTACAAAAGAAATATTTGTACCAAATTTCATGAAAATCGGAAAAAATGCGACCTATAGGGAGTACACACATACAGGGTGGCCCATAAGTCAGTTGGCAGGCATGCATTTCATTGAATGGATTTCGGTCAACTGACTTATGGACCACCCTCTATATACATATGCTAATAAAGTTTTAAAAATTCTCAAAACGTGTTCTGGGGTCAGAATTGGTCCACATTTTGTAGTACCGGGTTTGGGTTCTACCATGCTGACGGCATGAATATCTCATTTTTTCCAAAGAAAATTCGATAAAAGTTAAAACAGGTAAAATTAGAAGTAGCCTAATACGAGTATGGTTCAGAAACCATTTATTTGAAATTATAAGTATTGATATTTATTTCTTCTTCTATCATTGTAGTTTATGACTTAACCATGTAACTTTTATCATATTTGATCCCTAATGTTTGCAGTATACTTGTGACTTTAGAAAAGGTAAAAGAATAAAACTTATATCCCTGTACATTTTATAAGAGCTGTGGTAGCTATTTAATATTGTAACGAAGAGGATGCATTTTTAACGGGATGCAAGTGGCTCCAAAACTAAAAGGAGGATACCCTATAATAATTATACTTAAACAATGTCCTTAATAACAGAAGTGAGTTAACTTTGTTACACGAACTGTCTTTACACTTTCCTTTGAAAGTAGTTCACAAAGCTTTGTAATGTTATGAAACTCCCTGTTTGACTTTCATACAGGTAAGTTCGAATAGGGAAATGTCCAACTATCTTGAGATAATTATGAATGTTCTTTTTTAATTCCTGCCGTATGCACATGCTCGAAACGTTTAACACTTTACTCTTAGACTCTCGTGGCTGGTGCCACAACTAAAGTATAATTTTTCCGATTCCCACTGTGTCAAGACATTAAAATAATAAGCCAAACAGTGACTGAAGATGGTACTCCACAGCAAGACCGAAATATTCTGAATTATTATGATGTCTTGACGCCAATTAAACCGGAAGAACTAGATTATAGTTTTAAACTGTGTTACAAACTTGGGGTTTAACTCATTGTTCTATTTTATAATGATATATAGATAATATTTCACTAGGAAAGGGACTAAGCTCCCCCCGGCATTACAAGACCTGGTTTCCGTTGATATATGAGTCTCGTAGGAGTTTAAGCCAATGTGAATATAGAATTCGACTCATTTCACACATCGGCATCAGTTTCCGATATTCTTGCTAGACAATGTGTGCATCTTAGTGTTTAAAAGCAGGTGACGTGGTGATTTATTACCTTAGGCTGGTTGGGTTATTTTTGCCTATAATGTAAAAATGAATTTAAATTGATTTAAAATTCACAAAGAATGAGCCTTCTACATTCAAAGATGTATCGATTTACGATATTTACTCGTACTTCAAACAAATAAGAACGAATGTTTGTCTTCAAAACAGTTAGGGAAATGTGACTGTGTTTGAAAATTGGGCCCTTTTCAGTAGGCTTGGGAAATGATGGGTCATGTAGAAGAAGCTGTCCTGGAGAATGATATAGAGATGTAATATTGGCCACCGTTTACTCCTGCCTCCTCCTTCCTCTTTCCACACGAACACGGTCAATTTTCAATTTTATTCAGAACCAAGCTTCCTTGCTTCGTTTCGATAATGTTTATAGCATTGTATTATTACAGTATGTCAGTGATTTGCCCTGCATCTCTACTCAAACAGCTTCCACAGCTCCAACTACAAATTAACTACACAGTTTTAAGGGCTTTGAAACTCTCCATTAAACATTGTAAATAAAAAATGTGGCACCTGTCCACCCCAGCCAATATGTTTCACATACGAGATTGTATTTGTAATGTACAATTATAATACTTTCAGATATCCATCACAACGGTTGAATCCACTAAAAGTTGAATGTTTTAAATTTTACGCGTAAATTCTTAGTTTTTAGCCCCTCACAAGCTCACAAACATACGAGTATAATTGCTTGCTGCTGTTGACTGTAGAATACAGTCATCCTTTAAGGACTTAATTTTAATTGTTTTATTAGACTTTAAAAAATTGTTTTAGGTACAAAAATAAGAGAAAAAGCCTACACGTCGGAAGTAATTTATTATTATCCTATAATTAATGTACTTTATTTGGTTAGAAATAAACAAACTTTTGAACTAACAAAAAGGATACACCAGTAAAAACACTATAATCATTCATAGTTCTAGTATGCTAAATTTTTCAGAAACCATCAATAAAATTCCTATTAGTTAGTAAATACGTTCAAAATAAGAGAGTTTTTTAATTTACAGTAGTTTTAAACATTTCGTAGTTTATAGTTTTTGTAATTTTGAATTTTTATTGGAAGTTCATTAAACAAGATGGCACCCACCTGTAAAGGTAGTAGTGAATATTTTTTAGCTGACTAATTTAAGTAATGGGAGCAGGGCTAAATTTAATATTGCATAAGTGAATCGAATTTCCTTTGCAATTTGTTACTCTTATTCGCTACGATCACAGCATCGCTTCGGCTTTGGCCTCAGCTGGGCCTCCTGTGTGACCATGAGTGTTACCAGGCTGTTCGCTCCGCTCACAGGCTCAAAGCACACGCAGGATGAAAAAAACATGAACAAGAAGTCATCGAGATAATACAACTCAAAACTTAAAACCAAGCTAGTTTTGTCATAACAAGCTTGTAGTAACTGATGAAACTTTAATTGATTACTGTTTATTGACTGCTCTAAACCTCTCGAGGGTTGTATACATTCATGTACGTATGAAATCTGCTAAACTGGAAACAGTTCCATTTCCCTTCCCTCTCCAGGAATGAAGTAATTTCCGCTGTTCCTCAATTAGTCATATTGCTTCAATGTCATTTTTTGTTGTGTTTGTTTTTCCAACGTAGTTTTTCATACTTTACTAGCGCCTTTTACAGACAAAGTTTAAAATGATTGTCATTGATGCTGAAACCGTTGCTTTAAACAGGATTTCGCAATGACAAAACGATGATCAGGATGGATTCAAACCATATTTAATTTTCATTTTTATTTAGGACTCTAGAGCTCTAAAAGTAACGTTCGTTCACGTGTTTCAAAGTAAATTTGTCTCAAGAAAATAAAATCAGGAAAATTTACTGCAAATCCACCCGGGTGATTATATTAAGCTTTTAATTTAATTTATCAAACTCACACTAGCCTATCTATAATTGCGTGGTGTTTTGAACAAATATCAATTTAAAATTGTCAATTTTTCCACTTTTCCTGCACAGCCTTATATAGAAAGTTATTTTATGACCTGATGTGATTCTTTCTTCCTCATGTATCTTAATCTTTTAAAAAGAATTTTAATGCAAAGTAAAATTATGAAAGTTTAAATTCTTTGCTATTTTTAAACTTATAACAGCTTATTTTGAAGACCATTTTGTTAACTGAGACTAAAAAAACAACCCTTCATGAATAGGAGTTTTTGCAAAGTTAAACCACGTTTTCCTTAAGTTAACAGTTACAGAGGCCGAAAGTTGAAACGAGGCTGTGAATTAGATTAACAAATTGCAAAGGAAGTTTGATTTACTCATGCCAGTGGCGCTTTAGTGCTTAGCTGCGTTTCGGCCTGGTTTACTTTACTGTTAAACGCACTGTAATAACAAGCCAGGATTTATAGAGTTTATTATCTAGAGCCGCGAAGAAGCAATCAAGGCCAGTTATCAAATCTGTGGGTTGTAATTCAATCTCATCAGTTTCTTCCTCCACCAGCTGATCCAATCCATCACACCCCTCACACCAGCGTTGCACGTTTCATTTAAGACATTTAGTTAATTAGCACGTTAGTTAATTATCGTTGGGTTTAATAATGTTGAATGGGTTGCCCAAACGTGATTTGCTCAAAAAATTCACTTCGTTGACTTATTGCATAGATGGGTATTTTGGGTCCTCTGTTACGGTTGGTCAGTAGAATTCACGGCTATGATTGGTCGTTCGCTGCTCCTATCTAACCAATGCGGCTGTCTGGTGGCTGGTTAGTGGGCAGCTGTCACTAGCCTTGGAATGACTTGATTTCTCTTTTAGTCTTTTAATGTTTAAAAGTTTTGTTCATGTCGTATAGTTGTCTGGACTAGTTTATTAAATCAAATACATACCTCAAATTGTGTTTAGTACAGCAATTGTTTAAAATCAATACTCTTCAACCACTATAAACTAAATTTGGACAGAGTAATATTTCAAGCAAACAATTTGCTGTAATTTAAAAGCTACGAAAGATACGATGTTTCTTTAATTTATTAAAGGACAAGTGTTACAAAAGAAAGACTAAGGACTTGTCTGGTTAAGAATTCATCCCATTGTTCGTTAGACCAAGTGTCACTCTCTCAACCATTGTCAAGTTGCTTTGTTAACAAAGATCTCATATTCTTGTTAGACAGAACAATCCTCTCATTCCTTTGTTTCTTTCTAGTGAAACCAGGTCAATTCAGCTGTGTTCCTTCGTTGAAGTGCACTGTTGAAAACTTTATATCGTAGGACAAGAATGGCAGTAAAAAGGAATCGTGTGTGTCAGAGTATAGGAAAGAAAATTTAGAAATTACTTCTACGTGGTAGAAATTACTTCCTCCAACTGAAGTAACGTCTTTTTTGATAGTTTTGAGCAGTTCTGACCTTAGTTTTCTTCAAACAATAAGGACATGTATAAGTATGTCTGAAATATTCTAGAGACATGTCTCATGGTTGGTGGTCTTATTCCCATATAGTTTATCTGCTGCTTGGTGATGCAGGATTACCTGAACAACATATTTTCAATAATTATATAGGAAAAACTGAGAAGCACCTTTTAACATATCTTATTACAAACTACGATTAATTTCGGAAATTATTTCACCTTCCTGGTAATACACAGCATAACACACGTTTGAAAATGGATATATTACCTTAATTAGTTAACTCGTTCTACTTTCATATTATCATGATCTCTTGTTTTTAATATACCAAAGTATGAAGAGTGAACGCCATGACAGAAAGCTTCATGTTCTGTGCTGGTGGCACTTTGTAATTACTTTGTTTGAAACATACTTCGTTCATTACACACCGGAAATGAAGTTTTGAACTTTTCTTTGAACTTGGTCCACAAAGGTTTGTACAGGTAGTGATTAGTTTGTACAATATTTCCAAGCCTTTTCAAGTTCCTTTGTGGGTTCTTTTTTTATTTAAGTAGGTAGGCCTGTGTAATTATATTTTATGACATAATTAAAATATACGAGTTGTACTGAATAAATTCCTTTGTATTAGCTGATAATCTGCTTACGGCCTTATCCTGTTTGTAAACGTTGATTGTTAATTGCAGTCAAGCCAAACTAGTCACCTTTAAAAAAACACACACTTTGGTACTTAAACGAGTACCTTAAAACACATCCATCATAATACGGTTCCAAAACAGCGGTCACTGCTTTCCAGATAGTCACAAATTGTTTGAAAGGAAATTGACAAATTAAAAGACACACATAGTCACTTAAAGTTTTTATATTTCGAATCCTTACTTTTGAATACCAATCATGCTTTTTTCATTACTTGCTAATGGTTCACGAAAGTAGTATTGCAACCAAATAAATAAAATCAAGTATTCGTTTAAACACTATAACAACAGTGATGCAGTCAAATGTAACAATGGAGTCTGTTTGCGATCAACTCTGGAGGGAATCAGGATGAATATATTCCATTGTTGGAATCAGATGTGTTCCCAGTGGACTTCTACAAACGCGTTATCCATTACAGAGGAAACAACTTCCATCAGCGACACTGGTGAGTAAACAACATTTATCAATTCAATATCGATTGAAGTGTTTGGGAACACCGAAGGCAGTTATAGAGCCTACTTTAAGTTTTGACCATTCAAATGGGGCTTTTGAACTGTTTGAACGTTATACAGGGTGATTTTTATATGTCCCCCCACCTTAACTTTTGAAAAAGGAAAAACTTTGTGAAACCCTTTGGAGAATTTTTTTATAGGAATCTGAAGTTTGTTTTGACGTACTTTGCGTCACCCAAACCCACCCAAAAACCGAGGGGAGGGCCCCCCAAAAACTTTTAAATTGCAACCCCCTTCGTGGCACCTCAAAAGAATGGGAACTTTAAAACAAATTCAACGACACAAAGAAAACTTTTATCACTTCTCGTTCCTTAGTAATACCCACTTAAAGATGACAAGAAATCAGGTTTAAAATGCTAAGTATCACGTAAAAATTGTTATAACACAATTTCTTCAAAATTCCCTATGGGATTATGTTATAGCGTTGTGATGTTTCCTTCAATTTTTGAGAAACGTTTGCTACTTAAAAGAAAGTGTATGTGAAATGTGGCATTTTAAAGCTGGTTTCTTGCAATCTTTAAACACGTTTGCAAAAAAAAACAGTAGAGATAAAAACAATTCTTTGCGTTGTTAAATTTGTTTTAAAATTCCCTTTCTTTTGAAGTGCCACAAAGGGAGGTTGCAATTTAAAACCTTGGAGGAGGCCCTCCCTGGTTTTTGGTGGGAATGGGTGACAGCGCAAAAATTTAAAAAAAGTTTGTCTTGTTAATGGCTTGAAGTTAGGACTACAAACAACCACTCAACCTTGAAAAGTTATGGTGGGGGCATATGAAACTCACCCTGTATATTATTGCAGACCCTTGCATTGAGCGTGCCGCACAGCTGAGGTGGACGCTTAAGTATCTCTGGTTGCTTATTGGCTTTTTATGTTTTGTGCAATATGTACATAATGAATCAACCCAGGAATAAAATCGAGGCAGCCACATAGCACACATGTAAAGTTATAAATAAAAGTGAAATAATTCATCAAAATCACCCGGTCACGCTGTTTAGTAAGTTTTACAGTCCGTATTTTTTGATACAACTATACAATTAGTCAAACATCACCAAGTAGTCAATGCAAAGTTATTTTAAAACAAACACTTATGAACTACAGACAACTACAGCTCAGTGACATAAAATATAAACTCTACACACAAAATAATATATATTTTTGGTTGAGTTATTTTCCAGGAAGTTACAATAAAGTTGTGTAGAAAAAGTGGTGAACTTGGCGGAGAGTTTGACTTTGCAGTTCACTGATCCGCTTGTAGCTGGGAAACGTTGAGTTCATTGTTCAATGAGTTCAACACATTTAGTGACTATAAGCTCTATATAAATACTCAGAAATGTGTTAGTAAAGTAAAACATCAATTGTATCAAATTACTGGAACTGAAAATTCATTACAGTTATTTTGTATTTTAATACATGTAACTTATCTAGAAAAAGGACTAAATGTGGTAACTTCATAAAAAAGCTTACAGACAATAGTTGCATAGTTAATAAGTTTTAAACTTATTATCGTATCACAATTCGCTATACAGTCTCTGCATTACAAGTTTGAATAACCTGACTGCTACATCACGGTTAATTAAAGAAGCACAGTCCTGACAGTGATATTGTAGATAATATGGTTCATGATTAGTTACAAATAAAGTGACACACCCATTCAAAGCACATTATACTACTCAACTATTCCAAACCTAAACTCACCTATTTACGATGTTAATTATTGGCGATATGTATTACTCAAGAGTAATTAATGTGAATAATTTGAATAGCTTCTATTATTCACTGGTACGTTAGGAACAATCCATTAGACCTATATTCAGTCATCGTTATTCAGTTTAACTCCCTTGTAAGAATTGAATGACTCATTCATCAATGTAGTTTATTTACATTTTGTTTTACAATATTTATGCATGGCTGGATTTCTATTTAGGATTGTATAATTATATTGAATTAGTTTATTGTACTGAGTATTTAACGTCTAAATAAAAGACTTATTACTTATTATTGTTATCACAACTAACAATAACTCACTAATAATGTTCACTAGGGGGAATGTCTTTCCCTCCATTGGCTGGCATACAGGAATTTTGGGTTCTCTCTTTCAGTTGGTCAGTCTGATAAACGTCTGTGATTGGTCGGCCGCTGCCAGTCAGTCGATGGGAAGCTGCCACTGGCCATGATCGTGCTTAGTTTTCTTGAATACAATTCTTCCTAGAATACACAAATTTAATGGCTAAGCAACATAGACAAGAGTGAATATTCTATTAAAGTTGTGACACGAGAAGTTTAAACACAGGAGGACAGCATGATTCTGGATACTGGAAAGTGAGAGAATCATTGATCAGTTAACGAAAGGATTCCCAATGATTGAAATCCAATCTCTTTCCTCCAATTCTTCCTCTGTCATCACATTGTGTTAGCTCAAAACTGTCCAGTTAACGCTCTGGCCAACATCAATCGTCAAAGAACTTTTATTATAC